>CM053030.1:308869073-309469073 GCA_028564925.1 Lithobates sylvaticus | reverse complement strand
CCATCCACTTTTCCCCTTCCCCCTCCTCCTCGTGGTGTGAGTATGTTTGTTTGTTTGTTTGTTTTTTCTTCTTCTCTTTCTCCCAGATTACACAGATTCACAGATTACATCCTCCCTGAAGACCCCGCTCTCTTTCTCCTACATGTCTCGTACATTCCTGAGAAAACCTCAGTTCTATGCCATCTTTTTAATGCTGCCAGATCGTGCATTGCGCTGCGCTGGAGAGACTTAAACCCCCCCCCTCTGTCTCGCTTTGGCTCCCCCCCCCCCCCCCCCCCCCCCCCCCCCCCCCCCCCCCCCCCCCCTCCCCCCCCCCCCCCCCCCCCCCCCCCCCCCCCCCCCCCCCCCCCCCCCCCCCCCCCCCCCCCCCCCCCCCCCCCCCCCCCCCCCCCCCCCCCCCCCCCCCCCCCCCCCCCCCCCCCCCCCCCCCCCCCCCCCCCCCCCCTCCCCCCCCCCCCCCCCCCCCCCCCCCCCCCCCCCCCCCCCCCCCCCCCCCCCCCCCCCCCCCCCCCCCCCCCCCCCCCCCCCCCCCCCCCCCCCCCCCCCCCTCCCCCCCCCCCCCTCCCCCCCCCCCCCCCCCCCCCCCCCCCCCCCCCCCCCCCCCCCCCCCCCCCCCCTTCCCCCCCCCCCCCCCCCCCCCCCCCCCCCCCCCCCCCCCCCCCCCCCCCCCCCCCCCCCCCCCCCCCCCCCCCCCCCCCCCCCCCCCCCCCCCCCCCCCCCCCCCCCCCCCCCCCCCCCCCCCCCCCCCCCCCCCCCCCCCCCCCCCCCCCCCCCCCCCCCCCCCCCCCCCCCCCCCCCCCCCCCCCCCCCCCCCCCCCCCCCCCCCCCCCCCCCCCCCCCCCCCCCCCCCCCCCCCCCCCCCCCCCCCCCCCCCCCCCCCCCCCCCCCCCCCCCCCCCCCCCCCCCCCCCCCCCCCCCCCCCCCCCCCCCCCCCCCCCCCCCCCCCCCCCCTCCCCCCCCCCCCCCCCCCCCCCCCCCCCCCCCCCCCCCCCCCCCCCCCCCCCCCCCCCCCCCCCCCTCCCCCCCCCCCCCCCCCCCCCCCCCCCCCCCCCCCCCCCCCCCCCCCCCCCCCCCCCCCCCCCCCCCCCCCCCCCCCCCCCCCCCCCCCCCCCCCCCCCCCCCCCCCCCCCCCCCCCCCCCCCCCCCCCCCCCCCCCCCCCCCCCCCCCCCCCCCCCCCCCCCCCCCCCCCCCCCCCCCCCCCCCCCCCCCCCCCCCCCCCCCCCCCCCCCCCCCCCCCCCCCCCCCCCCCCCCCCCCCCCCCCCCCCCCCCCCCCCCCCCCCCCCCCCCCCCCCCCCCCCCCCCCCCCCCCCCCCCCCCCCCCCCCCCCCCCCCCCCCCCCCCCCCCCCCCCCCCCCCCCCCCCCCCCCCCCCCCCCCCCCCCCCCCCCCCCCCCCCCCCCCCCCCCCCCCCCCCCCCCCCCCCCCCCCCCCCCCTCCCCCCCCCCCCCCCCCCCCCCCCCCCCCCCCCCCCCCCCCCCCCCCCCCCCCCCCCCCCCCCCCCCCCCCCCCCCCCCCCCCCCCCCCCCCCCCCCCCCCCCCCCCCCCCCCCCCCCCCCCCCCCCCCCCCCCCCCCCCCCCCCCCCCCCCCCCCCCCCCCCCCCCCCCCCCCCCCCCCCCCCCCCCCCCCCCCCCCCCCCCCCCCCCCCCCCCCCCCCCCCCCCCCCCCCCCCCCCCCCCCCCCCCCCCCCCCCCCCCCCCCCCCCCCCCCCCCCCCCCCCCCCCCCCCCCCCCCCCCCCCCCCCCCCCCCCCCCCCCCCCCCCCCCCCCCCCCCCCCCCCCCCCCCCCCCCCCCCCCCCCCCCCCCCCCCCCCCCCCCCCCCCCCCCCCCCCCCCCCCCCCCCCCCCCCCCCCCCCCCCCCCCCCCCCCCCCCCCCCCCCCCCCCCCCTCCCCCCCCCCCCCCCCCCCCCCCCCCCCCCCCCCCCCCCCCCCCCCCCCCCCCCCCCCCCCCCCCCCCCCCCCCCCCCCCCCCCCCCCCCCCCCCCCCCCCCCCCCCCCCCCCCCCCCCCCCCCCCCCCCCCCCCCCCCCCCCCCCCCCCCCCCCCCCCCCCCCCCCCCCCCCCCCCCCCCCCCCCCCCCCCCCCCCCCCCCCCCCCCCCCCCCCCCCCCCCCCCCCCCCCCCCCCCCCCCCCCCCCCCCCCCCCCCCCCCCCCCCCCCCCCCCCCCCCCCCCCCCCCCCCCCCCCCCCCCCCCCCCCCCCCCCCCCCCCCCCCCCCCCCCCCCCCCCCCCCCCCCCCCCCCCCCCCCCCCCCCCCCCCCCCCCCCCCCCCCCCCCCCCCCCCCCCCCCCCCCCCCCCCCCCCCCCCCCCCCCCCCCCCCCCCCCCCCCCCCCCCCCCCCCCCCCCCCCCCCCCCCCCCCCCCCCCCCCCCCCCCCCCCCCCCCACCCCCCCCCCCCCCCCCCCCCCCCCCCCCCCCCCCCCCCCCCCCCCCCCCCCCCCCCCCCCCCCCCCCCCCCCCCCCCCCCCCCCCCCCCCCCCCCCCCCCCCTCCCCCCCCCCCCCCCCCCCCCCCCCCCCCCCCCCCCCCCCCCCCCCCCCCCCCCCCCCCCCCCCCCCCCCCCCCCCCCCCCCCCCCCCCCCCCCCCCCCCCCCCCCCCCCCCCCCCCCCCCCCCCCCCCCCCCCCCCCCCCCCCCCCCCCCCCCCCCCCCCCCCCCCCCCCCCCCCCCCCCCCCCCCCCCCCCCCCCCCCCCCCCCCCCCCCCCCCCCCCCCCCCCCCCCCCCCCCCCCCCCCCCCCCCCCCCCCCCCCCCCCCCCCCCCCCCCCCCCCCCCCCCCCCCCCCCCCCCCCCCCCCCCCCCCCCCCCCCCCCCCCCCCCCCCCCCCCCCCCCCCCCCCCCCCCCTCCCCCCCCCCCCCCCCCCCCCCCCCCCCCCCCCCCCCCCCCCCCCCCCCCCCCCCCCCCCCCCCCCCCCCCCCCCCCCCCCCCCCCCCCCCCCCCCCCCCCCCCCCCCCCCCCCCCCCCCCCCCCCCCCCCCCCCCCCCCCCCCCCCCCCCCCCCCCCCCCCCCCCCCCCCCCCCCCCCCCCCCCCCCCCCCCCCCCCCCCCCCCCCCCCCCCCCCCCCCCCCCCCCCCCCCCCCCCCCCCCCCCCCCCCCCCCCCCCCCCCCCCCCCCCCCCCCCCCCCCCCCCCCCCCCCCCCCCCCCCCCCCCCCCCCCCCCCCCCCCCCCCCCCCCCCCCCCCCCCCCCCCCCCCCCCCCCCCCCCCCCCCCCCCCCCCCCCCCCCCCCCCCCCCCCCCCCCCCCCCCCCCCCCCCCCCCCCCCCCCCCCCCCCCCCCCCTCCCCCCCCCCCCCCCCCCCCCCCCCCCCCCCCCCCCCCCCCCCCCCCCCCCCCCCCCCCCCCCCCCCCCCCCCCCCCCCCCCCCCCCCCCCCCCCCCCCCCCCCCCCCCCCCCCCCCCCCCCCCCCCCCCCCCCCCCCCCCCCCCCCCCCCCCCCCCCCCCCCCCCCCCCCCCCCCCCCCCCCCCCCCCCCCCCCCCCCCCCCCCCCCCCCCCCCCCCCCCCCCCCCCCCCCCCCCCCCCCCCCCCCCCCCCCCCCCCCCCCCCCCCCCCCCCCCCCCCCCCCCCCCCCCCCCCCCCCCCCCCCCCCCCCCCCCCCCCCCCCCCCCCCCCCCCCCCCCCCCCCCCCCCCCCCCCCCCCCCCCCCCCCCCCCCCCCCCCCCCCCCCCCCCCCCCCCCCCCCCCCCCCCCCCCCCCCCCCCCCCCCCCCCCCCCCCCCCCCCCCCCCCCCCCCCCCCCCCCCCCCCCCCCCCCCCCCCCCCCCCCCCCCCCCCCCCCCCCCCCCCCCCCCCCCCCCCCCCCCCCCCCCCCCCCCCCCCCCCCCCCCCCCCCCCCCCCCCCCCCCCCCCCCCCCCCCCCCCCCCCCCCCCCCCCCCCCCCCCCCCCCCCCCCCCCCCCCCCCCCCCCCCCCCCCCCCCCCCCCCCCCCCCCCCCCCCCCCCCCCCCCCCCCCCCCCCCCCCCCCCCCCCCCCCCCCCCCCCCCCCCCCCCCCCCCCCCCCCCCCCCCCCCCCCCCCCCCCCCCCCCCCCCCCCCCCCCCCCCCCCCCCCCCCCCCCCCCCCCCCCCCCCCCCCCCCCCCCCCCCCCCCCCCCCCCCCCCCCCCCCCCCCCCCCCCCCCCCCCCCCCCCCCCCCCCCCCCCCCCCCCCCCCCCCCCCCCCCCCCCCCCCCCCCCCCCCCCCCCCCCCCCCCCCCCCCCCCCCCCCCCCCCCCCCCCCCCCCCCCCCCCCCCCCCCCCCCCCCCCCCCCCCCCCCCCCCCCCCCCCCCCCCCCCCCCCCCCCCCCCCCCCCCCCCCCCCCCCCCCCCCCCCCCCCCCCCCCCCCCCCCCCCCCCCCCCCCCCCCCCCCCCCCCCCCCCTCCCCCCCCCCCCCCCCCCCCCCCCCCCCCCCCCCCCCCCCCCCCCCCCCCCCCCCCCCCCCCCCCCCCCCCCCCCCCCCCCCCCCCCCCCCCCCCCCCCCCCCCCCCCCCCCCCCCCCCCCCCCCCCCCCCCCCCCCCCCCCCCCCCCCCCCCCCCCCCCCCCCCCCCCCCCCCCCCCCCCCCCCCCCCCCCCCCCCCCCCCCCCCCCCCCCCCCCCCCCCCCCCCCCCCCCCCCCCCCCCCCCCCCCCCCCCCCCCCCCCCCCCCCCCCCCCCCCCCCCCCCCCCCCCCCCCCCCCCCCCCCCCCCCCCCCCCCCCCCCCCCCCCCCCCCCCCCCCCCCCCCCCCCCCCCCCCCCCCCTCCCCCCCCCCCCCCCCCCCCCCCCCCCCCCCCCCCCCCCCCCCCCCCCCCCCCCCCCCCCCCCCCCCCCCCCCCCCCCCCCCCCCCCCCCCCCCCCCCCCCCCCCCCCCCCCCCCCCCCCCCCCCCCCCCCCCCCCCCCCCCCCCCCCCCCCCCCCCCCCCCCCCCCCCCCCCCCCCCCCCCCCCCCCCCCCCCCCCCCCCCCCCCCCCCCCCCCCCCCCCCCCCCCCCCCCCCCCCCCCCCCCCCCCCCCCCCCCCCCCCCCCCCCCCCCCCCCCCCCCCCCCCCCCCCCCCCCCCCCCCCCCCCCCCCCCCCCCCCCCCCCCCCCCCCCCCCCCCCCCCCCCCCCTCCCCCTCCCCCCCCCCCCCCCCCCCCCCCCCCCCCCCCCCCCCCCCCCCCCCCCCCCCCCCCCCCCCCCCCCCCCCCCCCCCCCCCCCCCCCCCCCCCCCCCCCCCCCCCCCCCCCCCCCCCCCCCCCCCCCCCCCCCCCCCCCCCCCCCCCCCCCCCCCCCCCCCCCCCCCCCCCCCCCCCCCCCCCCCCCCCCCCCCCCCCCCCCCCCCCCCCCCCCCCCCCCCCCCCCCCCCCCCCCCCCCCCCCCCCCCCCCCCCCCCCCCCCCCCCCCCCCCCCCCCCCCCCCCCCCCCCCCCCCCCCCCCCCCCCCCCCCCCCCCCCCCCCCCCCCCCCCCCCCCCCCCCCCCCCCCCCCCCCCCCCCCCCCCCCCCCCCCCCCCCCCCCCCCCCCCCCCCCCCCCCCCCCCCCCCCCCCCCCCCCCCCCCCCCCCCCCCCCCCCCCCCCCCCCCCCCCCCCCCCCCCCCCCCCCCCCCCCCCCCCCCCCCCCCCCCCCCCCCCCCCCCCCCCCCCCCCCCCCCCCCCCCCCCCCCCCCCCCCCCCCCCCCCCCCCCCCCCCCCCCCCCCCCCCCCCCCCCCCCCCCCCCCCCCCCCCCCCCCCCCCCCCCCCCCCCCCCCCCCCCCCCCCCCCCCCCCCCCCCCCCCCCCCCCCCCCCCCCCCCCCCCCCCCCCCCCCCCCCCCCCCCCCCCCCCCCCCCCCCCCCCCCCCCCCCCCCCCCCCCCCCCCCCCCCCCCCCCCCCCCCCCCCCCCCTCCCCCCCCCCCCCCCCCCCCCCCCCCCCCCCCCCCCCCCCCCCCCCCCCCCCCCCCCCCCCCCCCCCCCCCCCCCCCCCCCCCCCCCCCCCCCCCCCCCCCCCCCCCCCCCCCCCCCCCCCCCCCCCCCCCCCCCCCCCCCCCCCCCCCCCCCCCCCCCCCCCCCCCCCCCCCCCCCCCCCCCCCCCCCCCCCCCCCCCCCCCCCCCCCCCCCCCCCCCCCCCCCCCCCCCCCCCCCCCCCCCCCCCCCCCCCCCCCCCCCCCCCCCCCCCCCCCCCCCCCCCCCCCCCCCCCCCCCCCCCCCCCCCCCCCCCCCCCCCCCCCCCCCCCCCCCCCCCCCCCCCCCCCCCCCCCCCCCCCCCCCCCCCCCCCCCCCCCCCCCCCCCCCCCCCCCCCCCCCCCCCCCCCCCCCCCCCCCCCCCCCCCCCCCCCCCCCCCCCCCCCCCCCCCCCCCCCCCCCCCCCCCCCCCCCCCCCCCCCCCCCCCCCCCCCCCCCCCCCCCTCCCCCCCCCCCCCCCCCCCCCCCCCCCCCCCCCCCCCCCCCCCCCCCCCCCCCCCCCCCCCCCCCCCCCCCCCCCCCCCCCCCCCCCCCTCCCCCCCCCCCCCCTCCCCCCCCTCCCCCCCCCCCCCCCCCCCCCCCCCCCCCCCCCCCCCCCCCCCCCCCCCCCCCCCCCCCCCCCCCCCCCCCCCCCCCCCCCCCCCCCCCCCCCCCCCCCCCCCCCCCCCCCCCCCCCCCCCCCCCCCCCCCCCCCCCCCCCCCCCCCCCCCCCCCCCCCCCCCCCCCCCCCCCCCCCCCCCCCCCCCCCCCCCCCCCCCCCCCCCCCCCCCCCCCCCCCCCCCCCCCCCCCCCCCCCCCCCCCCCCCCCCCCCCCCCCCCCCCCCCCCCCCCCCCCCCCCCCCCCCCCCCCCCCCCCCCCCCCCCCCCCCCCCCCCCCCCCCCCCCCCCCCCCCCCCCCCCCCCCCCCCCCCCCCCCCCCCCCCCCCCCCCCCCCCCCCCCCCCCCCCCCCCCCCCCCCCCCCCCCCCCCCCCCCCCTCCCCCCCCCCCCCCCCCCCCCCCCCCCCCCCCCCCCCCCCCCCCCCCCCCCCCCCCCCCCCCCCCCCCCCCCCCCCCCCCCCCCCCCCCCCCCCCCCCCCCCCCCCCCCCCCCCCCCCCCCCCCCCCCCCCCCCCCCCCCCCCCCCCCCCCCCCCCCCCCCCCCCCCCCCCCCCCCCCCCCCCCCCCCCCCCCCCCCCCCCCCCCCCCCCCCCCCCCCCCCCCCCCCCCCCCCCCCCCCCCCCCCCCCCCCCCCCCCCCCCCCCCCCCCCCCCCCCCCCCCCCCCCCCCCCCCCCCCCCCCCCCCCCCCCCCCCCCCCCCCCCCCCCCCCCCCCCCCCCCCCCCCCCCCCCCCCCCCCCCCCCCCCCCCCCCCCCCCCCCCCCCCCCCCCCCCCCCCCCCCCCCCCCCCCCCCCCCCCCCCCCCCCCCCCCCCCCCCCCCCCCCCCCCCCCCCCCCCCCCCCCCCCCTCCCCCTCCCCCCCCCCCCCCCCCCCCCCCCCCCCCCCCCCCCCCCCCCCCCCCCCCCCCCCCCCCCCCCCCCCCCCCCCCCCCCCCCCCCCCCCCCCCCCCCCCCCCCCCCCCCCCCCCCCCCCCCCCCCCCCCCCCCCCCCCCCCCCCCCCTCCCCCCCCCCCCCCCCCCCCCCCCCCCCCCCCCCCCCCCCCCCCCCCCCCCCCCCCCCCCCCCCCCCCCCCCCCCCCCCCCCCCCCCCCCCCCCCCCCCCCCCCCCCCCCCCCCCCCCCCCCCCCCCCCCCCCCCCCCCCCCCCCCCCCCCCCCCCCCCCCCCCCCCCCCCCCCCCCCCCCCCCTCCCCCCCCCCCCCCCCCCCCCCCCCCCCCCCCCCCCCCCCCCCCCCCCCCCCCCCCCCCCCCCCCCCCCCCCTACTCCTCCCCCCTCCCCCCCCCCCCCCCCCCCCCCCCACTCCGCTGGTCGTATAAATTGCACAGGGGTGCATACAATCTGATCCGGATACAGGAAGACGAATGGGAAAACTGCGTTTAATACTAGAGATGGGCATTACAAATACTTGGTTATGCCCTTTGGTCTGTGTAATGCCCCAGCTGTGTTCCCAATCTTTTGTCAACTAAATTTTCAGGGATCTATTATGTCAATTTGTTGTCATCTATCTGGATGACATTCTCATCTTTTCCGAAATCCTGATTGTTCACAGAAACCATGTCTGGATTGCCTTAGAATAATCTGTATACCAAGTTGGAAAAGCAAACACACACACACACATACACAGGCACCTGCGCGCGCGTTCGAATCCTAACCACGACACTACCTGCCTGGAGTTCGCATGTTCTCCCTGTGCCTGTGTGGGTTTCCTGCGTAAATTGACGGCGCTATATGGGGATAGGGATAATTGTAGATACGTGTACATACACAGACACAAATATAGAGACACACACACACGTATACAGCCCTTTAAAAAGTTGTTCAGTACCTTCCATCACACATCCGGGTACTGCACTGTAGGTGGAGACAGAGAGCACAGCACAGACCCCCCCCCCCCCCCCCCATTTACTTTCAGGCATACGAAGCTACGCAATCGCACAGCTAAACGCGTTGATGTCACTTCCCCCCGGACGCCACCTCCACGTCCACCGTTGTGTTGGCGAGTTAATGAGGAAGTGAACGGGGAAGCCTGTCTCCGTGGTTTAAGTGGGGACGGGAGAGCGGGTCCAATTTGGACATTTTCACTTAGGGGTGTACTCAATTTTGTTGCCATCGGTTTAGACATTAATGGCTGTGTTGAGTTATTTCGAGGGGATAGCAAATTTACACTGTTATACAAGCTGTACACTCACTACTCACTACATTGTAGTAAAGGGTAATTTCTTCAGTGTTGTCACATCAAAAGATATAATAAAATATTTACAAAAATGTGAGGGGTGTACTCACTTTTGTGAGATACTGTATATATTTGAAAATTCATAAATCCTGATGTACTGGCATCCCATCTCATTTCTTGGGGCCCTAAAATGTCAGGACAGTACAAATACCCCCTAAATTACCCCTTTTTGGGAAGTAGACAGTCTAAGGTATTTATTAAAAGGTGTGGTGAGTTTTGAAGTTGTAATTTTTTTGTCACTTTTTTTTGGAAAAATAAGAAAAAAATGAAATACAATTTGAGTTTTTTTCCTTTTTTTTTTTTTTACATACTGTCACCAGTGCAGTACAGTGACATCATGTGACTGGTGTGGCGGTGATTAGGGACAGTATGTTAAAAAAAAAAAATATTACATTTTCTTTAACCACTTCATTACCCGACTATTGTCAAATGACATCTGCAGATAGGATCTCCCATCCTGGGCGGGCGTCGTACGATGTCCTCATCTTGCCGCCGGTATAGGAGGAGCGTGCTGCATTACTGAGGAGCCGATGTGAGTGCCCGGGGGCCGCAATGTCCGCTGGGCACCCGTAATCGCTCGGGACAGAGGTGGAACGTGGATCTGTGGGTGTTCCTAGTATATAGGAACACTGATCTGTCTCCTCCCCCAATCAACATCCTCCCACAGTTAGAACACAGTCAGGAAACACAGTTCACACCTTGATTGCCCCCTAGTGTTAACCCCCTTCCCTGCCAGTGTCATTTATACAGTAATCAATGGCTATTTATAGCTCTGACTGCTGCAGATCAATCATTGGGGATCAATGCTCTGGCAAATCCGTGGCCATTTAGCCTCTGTTATGCCTTCCCGCCGATTTGGCTAATTCCAGAAGTCCTCCGGAAGTTTCTTCTAGAAGAAATAGATCTTATCCTAATAGCCCCTTTTTGGCCCAAGAGGTCATGATTTTCCCTGTTACAGACTCTTGTCTCAGAGCCTCCACTGAGTCTTTCAGAGACTAGACTTATTGTCACAGGGTCCAGTGTTGCACCCACAGGTGGTTTCCTTAAACTTGACGGCCTGGTAACTGAAGAAAAAATACTAAGCGCCCAGGGGTTCTCTGACAAAGTAGTCAAGACCCTGGTAAATTGCAGAAAACCAGTCACTAGAGACATATATTCCAAGGTCTGGAAGAAATGTAACTTGTCTGAAAACCAAAGATTAACTCATGTTCCTTCAATTTTGGAATTTTTTCAAGAGGGTGTCTACAAAGGTCTTTCAGTTAGTACTTTAAAGGTACAAGCGGCAGCTATCAGTGTTTTTTATCCAATTTTCTCTCTTTAAAAATCCCACTATAGCTAGATTCTTTAAATCAAGTTCTAGGTCCAGTCCAGTAGTGGTTAGAAGTTGTCCAACCTGGGACCTGTCCCTGGTGCTTCAAACTCTGATAGAATTCCCTTCTGAGCCCCTAGAGCAGGCACGTCCAAAGGCCCGGGTTCTGGTTTAATACGGCCCCCCTGGTGATTTGGATATATACATCTTTTGTGGCCATCAGGGCCACAAAAGATATATATGGTTTTTAGTGGTGCTGCATCGGAAGGGGACAGGAAGGGAAGTGGGACAGGTGCCGTCAGAGTACATACAGGAGAATCTCCTGTTTACTCTGTGGCCTCTGTAATAGGAAGTCCCGTCTCCTGGGCTGCCTTTGGACGACTGTTCTGTCTATCATAGTAGGCAGGACTTTCTATTAAAGAGTCCGCCAAGTAAACAGGAGATTCCCCTGTATGTAATCTGTCGGCGCTCGTCCCGCCCCCCCCTCCCTGTCCCCTCCGAGGTTGCAGATGGTCATCGATCAGGCTGCACTGATGGCATTGTTGAGGCTGCTGCATTCATGGCACATGTGAGGGTTCTGCATTCATGGCAATGATGAGGCTGCAGATGGGCACTGATTAGGTTGCATTGATGGGCACTGACCCTTATTTTGCTTCACAGTTCTTTATTTAAAATGTAAAGGTTTTTTTTTTTTTCCTGAAACTTCCCCCTTAAAGTGAAGGTGTGTATTATACGCCGATAAATACGGTATATCCAAATAACACGCCCAAGCTCATCCTTAGTCCTGAGCGGCGCTCGGGATTCGTTGGGGCCACAAAAGAGAATATATAATATAATATATTACACAAATAACACGCCCAAGCTCATCTCTTATTAGTGCTCAGACGAACACACTTAGACCGAATTTTAATGGTTCAAAGAATGTCAGGCAAAATGGTCGGCCCTCACGCATGTTCACTTCATCAAATCTTGCCCTCTTTGAAAAAAAGTGTGGACTTTTTTGGACTGCCCTAGAGGATATTTCAGTTAAGTTACTTACCTTAAAAACAATTTCCCTTGTGGCAATTACCTCAGCTCGTAGAGTAAGTGAGTTACAGACCCTTTCAGCGAGGGAGCCATTCCTCACAATTTTGAGGGTCGGATTGTTTTGAAAACAGATCCAGGATTTCTGCCTAAAGTGGCCAGTACGTTTCACAGATCCCAGGAAAATGTACTGCAAATCTTTTGTAGTTCGCCAAAGGGTGACCTAGAAAGAAAATTTAGTTTTTTAGCCGTGAGAAGAATTCTTCTCTTCTACCTTGAGGTCACCAATACCTTTAGAAAAACAGACGCCTTGTTTGTCCACTTTTCAGGAGCACACAAGGCAAAAAGTGCATCTAAAGCCACCTTGGCTAGATGGATAAAGAAAGCTATTTCTGAAACCTACAAAATTAGGGAAGTTCATCCGCCTTTTGTCACTGTGCACTCAACAAAAGCCTTGTCTGTGTCTTGGGCTGAAAGGGCTGGAGCCTCACTGGAACAAATTTGTAAGGCTGCCACATTCTAGTTTTTCGACCTTCATTAAACATTATCGCCTGGATCTATCTGCTCAGGAGCAGGCGTTTGGTCGTAACGTAAGGTCCTTCAGGCAGTTGTTGTTCCCCCCCCCCCCCCCCCAGACTGGTAAGTTCAGGCTCATCTTCTCATGGCTGTCCTGGAAGACGCTTAGAGTAAAGCTGAGTTAGATTTATCTTTTCTGAGAGTCTTCTGGGACAGCAGGATTCCCACCCAGTTTTGTCTTGAAGTTATGTGTATTATGCATATGTTTTACAGGCATGTCCTACGGTTCTCGAGAAATACTGACACGGGGCCTGGAGGACCGCCCCTTTTATCTGGTGGGGGTTACTGTGTTCCCTGTCCTGGTAGGAGGAGCCCTACGTCTCATGGCTGTCCTGAAAGATTCTCGGAAAAGGAGTTACTGGTACATCTAATGGCACGTACACATGACCGGATTTTCCTGCAAACTAGGTCTGACGGTCCTCCCGACGGACTTTCGGCGGAGTTACGACGGACCTTCCTTCCGAACGGACTTGGCCACATACGAACGGACTAAGTCCATTCGATAGTCCGTTCGTTTTGAATGTGGTGACGTAAACAGGACTAAAAAAGGAAGTTCAATAGCCAGTAGCCAATAGCTGCCCTTGCGTCGTATTTGGTCCGTCGGACCAGTACACAGGCGAACGGTTTTCCTGATTTGAGTCCATCGGATAGATTTGAAACATGTTCTATTTCTAGGTCCGCCGTATATTTTTTTCACTGAAAAACGAACGGATTAGCCCACACACGATCGGATTGTCCGACGGACTAATCCCGGCAGACCTAGTTTGCCGGAAAGTCTGGTCGTGTGTACGTGGCATAACTCCGCTTTTTTCATCCACCTTCTACCATTCATCTTCTATTGCTATAATTGATGTTATACCAAAGACTCTGTGTGTTTATCTATGGACTAATGGTCATTACATTGTACAGAGGAGCGCTGGATGGTTTGTGTAATTTTTACACGTTTCTTTTGTTTTTGTATAAGCAATAGTTTTACCTGTCATGAATGGCTTTCATTCGTGACAGCTTGCGGAATATTGTGATCTGTGATTGGCTACAGCTAATCACATGCCACAGGGTGCCAGGTACCATGAGATGCCTGTGGGCCAATCACAACAATAAGCAAGCTGTCATGAACTTGAAGCAAGGTGTGACAGTTTTGCTTACATTGTATTGTGATTCCTATGATTGGTCACACTACCGAACACCGTGATGCACGTTGTCCACCAATTGTTATGCACAGAGCAGCCCTGAACCTGCTCTTCTGGGGTCCCTCACTGAACTCCTGGCTCCTTCTCTTTGAAGAGTGTCTCCATAGCAATCGAACTGTGCTTCCTGCATCCATAGACACAGACAGTGTGGCTCGCCCCTGCCCCCTCCCTCCCCATAGGATTTGTTGACGGCAGCAATGCCTCTGTGCCCTGTGAGGAGTGAGAGCAGAGAGGGTGACTGCTCTTGGACATGGCTCTGACTCTAGGTTGGGCACAGGTAAGTGTTCGGGGGGGCTGGGGGGATCCTGATCACAGAAAGGATTTTACTTTAATGCAGAGAAAGCATTTACCGTATTTTCCGGCGTATAAGACGACCTTTTACAGTAAAACAATGGGCAAAAAGCGGGGGTCGTCTTATACGCCAGGTATAAAGCTGGGGTTACCATATGCCAGCCGCCCGCTGGATGTTAAGCCCTCCGGAGTGTGCGGTAATACTGTATACATACATGATAGCAAAGATACTAATATGAATTTAAAATTAAGAAACCAAAAGATATTTAAGATGACTAAATGATGTAGCTGCAGCCAATATATTAGTGGTCCCACACGTAAAAAGAAAATCAAAAGTTACACAATATTGTGTAATAGGTGCGCTTAATCAACCTTAAAATCAATAAATAGTAAACCATAAAAATCCTCTGTGAAAAAACCAAGTGATGAATAATTTGTACACGTGATGTATAAATAAATGTATAAAATTCAGTGTATTGATAAAATCCGTGATGTGATATATTTTAAAATGAATATATTAAAAATAAATATGTGTGGTTTTCTTGAAATATACAATTCCTAAAAATGGTGAATAATCCTCATTCGCAGGGTGTATGAAAAAGGACTGAAATCACCTTTACTCCATACACTGACCAATCTGTCGGTCAGCGTGAATAAATAAATAACTGAATAAATGTGTGTTGGATTATTCAGTGGACGCTGCCAATTAATTAATTGGGAACAAATGCTTAGCAGTTAGGGTAATTATCTTTCCCCTGCTAGGATCCACTGGCAAAAGACCGTAATTAATTAGTCTAATGAGAAAATTGCAATCAAGCATGTGAACCGGTTGATAGGTATTTATAAATGAAAAAACAGTAATACCATAAAAAAAAGAGCCACTTTCCTTATTAAGTTGGTCTTCTATTTGTGACACTTCTGGGTTTTTCTTATTTATTTTGCTTCTCCCGTTTGCTCATGAAAGAAAAAAGAGATACAAAACAACCATTGCACAGAACTACAAAACTTTGTGTCAATCTAATGTTGGTGTGTTTCTACTCAAACACCCAGCTTTGTATGCGCGGTAGCTGTAGCAGTCAGGCTTAGTATAGGAGCTGAGCTCCATGCTCGTCTTCGCTCCGTGTGTGAACTCGACGACGTCACTAGGCTCCTCCTCCCTACGCGTTGCGTCACGGTCACGTGACTTTATCCTTGATAAAGTCACGTGACCGTGACACAACGTGTCGGGAGGAGGAGTGGCTTTAGAACCACTTTAAAGCACTTTTTCTCAGTATTCTTTATTGCAAGAATTTATTCCTTTTTAGTTTTCTTGTAATATGGATCGCAGCCTATTACATTTGGCTCTTTTTTTAAATAAATTCTTTATTTTTAGAAGGGTATTCATGTGAAAACAAGATACAATCCCAATGAAATGTACAGAAGTAACTGTAGACTCCCCAAGGGCATTCAATAGTACAAACAGTGTAGTCATATAGTAAAATTACACCCTCGGTGGGTTATCATAAAGTTGTAGAAGAATAGGGAGGCTCTGTATCCCACATGTCCACCTTTAAACGGGGATCACCGTATTTTATTTAAATTAAAAAAAAAAATAGTGGGGATCACTTTGGTCCCGGGGTCAAACAACCCAAAATAAGTAAAAGAAGATTAGTAGCGTAGGTAGAGAAACCGAGAATAGGAAAGGGGAGAATGGGAGATAGGGGGAAGAGAAAAAAAAGGGGGGAATCTCCTCTCCATGAGAGAGGAAGGATCGGGGAGGATGTCTGTGCCTCCGTCCAGCCTCCCCCTCCCCCTCCGGGAAGGCATGAAAGATCATCGTAGCACTGAGAAGTTAAATCAACAGCTCTCTCCGGGTATGTGCCTACATAAGTTTGGCCATTTATATTTTTCAGATATGACCCAGGCATCCCATTTCTCTATAAATGGCAGATGGCCCTCAATTGAGGAATTAGTGAGGGAGGAAGGCCTTTTTAAACTGAACTTTTGGCCAGCACTTCAGTTAAGACATTTTTTGGACACTATACCTAACCCAGGAAACTACATTCGCCCTTTGACGAAATTTGAAGAATGTTGTTGGGGGGAGGGCATTATAACACAGGTTTTGTCCAAAACATATTCTATGCTGAACTGCCCGGTAGTCTTATCACATCCGCCATTCTTGGATAAATGGGAACAGGATTTACAACGAAAATTTACACCGGCTCAAATCCAGAATATACTAACCCTGGCTTTGAAGTCTTCAGTTTGTTCAAAAACTCAGGAATTTAACTATAAACTACTGACACGATGGTACCTCACTCCACACCTTTTACATCAATATTACCCGGAGACTACAGATCGTTGTTGGAGATGTGAGGGAGATAGAGGTACGTTACTCCACATATTCTGGTCATGCCCTAAATTGAATCACTTCTGGACGACAGTCCAAGAGGTGACTCAAAAATGCACGGAGTATAAGATTCCTGGTGATCCGGCATTTTTCTTACTTCAGGTCTCGAATATTCCGGTTAAATGCTATCAAAAAACTATTTTAAGACATCTTCTTAGCGCTGCAAAGTCCTGAATCCCACTCTATTGGAAAAAACAAATACCGCCAACAGTGGCTGATTGGCTGTGTAAGGTAGTAGATATCTGTGGAATGGAGGACTTGTTAGCAGTGGAGAAACATGAACGGGACAAACACTCCTTGACTTGGAATGCCTGGAAACAGTTCATTGTATCCGAGGAGGGGATAGCCCTCCTTAGATAGGAGAGTTTTATAAAAGAGTGCTGTGCCCTATGGTTTAGGGCTGTCCAGAACCAGTGACACCTAATTTCTCCCCTCCTTTTTTTTTTTCTTGGGAGGGGGGTTTAATTTATTTATTTAAAATTTTTATTTATTTATTTATTTATTTTTGTGTGGTCTGTGTGTTGATGTTGTCTATTTAGTTTTATTTTATTTTAGTGTTTTTTTTTTGGTAAATAAGAAAAAGGGAAACGAGCGAGGTTGGGTTTGGTACTTGAACTTATTCTTTTGGTGTTTTTTTTTTTTTTTTTTCTCCTTCTTCTCTTCTCTCCATATGTTTTAATTAGGAAATAACAGGGCGGTAGGCGAGTAGCTTTTTAAGCGACCTCGCTGATATGTACCATTATATATGAGAAGAATAAGATTTTAGTTGTGATTTGTATGTTGTTTTATCTTGGAAATGTATTGTATCAACCTGATCTCGCAAGTGTGGGGTGTTAATAAAGATTATATTTGAAAAAAAAAAAAAAATCAACAGCTCGGTATAGACAAATTTGTGCCAACAAAACCATTTTTGGAGAATTCACTGAGGCCTTTCTCCGTGGCCACCAAGTCTTCCATCGCCTTTATCTCTGAAACTTTTTTCAACCATATGGCCACCGATGGGGGCTGTGTCTGCTTCCAAAGCAAGGGGATAAGCAAGAAAGGGATAATGGATTTTCTGTAGGCTTTAGTGGGGATCTTGTGATGGTGAAGAAGGAAGAATTCAAATGACTCTGGCACCTCTTGGTCTGTTAACTTTTTTACACATCTCCAACAAAGGTCCAAACTCAGGGGGAACATCTTGTGTAGACTTTCCGGGGTATAGTACCACGGGATAGTAGCTTGTAACCCGCTTCCTGGTGTCTGGCACAAATAGAAGATTTATGGGCAAAAAGGAAGAGCCGATCTATTTGCTTTATTGTTCTATTTGTGTTTCTTAAATTGCACTCCTAGGTCACTTTCCCACCTGGTTTTGCAGGGAGGTCTGAAGTCTGGGGGTTAGGCTACTAGTAGTTGGTAGGTCTGGGAGATAGCGTGTCTCAGTGGAGTTCGTTCCTGGCTCAACTGTTCAAAGGAAGTTAATTGCCTCCCAAAAGCCTCTGATGGAGGCAGGGAGCCAATGAAATGGGCTAGCTGTATCTTTTGCCAGAACGACAGTCCCACCAGGGCTGGGTCATCTGTGATTTGTTGCCTGTTTTTCCACTGGCCATTGATGAGGAAGTGTCTCGCCTGTGATCGTTCTACCTCCAGGAATCTAGAGTCCTCAAGTCCTGGAACAAAGGCTGGATTTCCGACCAATGGGAGTGAGCGGAGATGGAAGCGGTGAGACCAAGAAGTCGCGGAAAGCTTTGCGGGCAGTTTGCCATGTTTCTGCCACCGTAGAGTGGTGCGTTATTCGTTCTGGCAGGGGCTTTTGGCACCACGGCAGCAATTCCAACCTGGTCTTCGTTGGGGTGTTTTTTATTTGTACCCACTTCTTCAGGCCTCCGTGTCGACACCAGTCCAGAACCCGAGTCAGATGGCATGCCATTAGGTAGAGGTTAGCATCTGACAACGCAATACCTCCCCTCAGCTTGGGGAGTCGAAGGATGGTCTGGGCCAAGCGAGAGGGTTTTTGGGCCCAGACAAACCTGACAAAGGTACTGTTGACCACTTTGAGGAAAGAGGCTGGAATTCGGATAGGGAATTCCCCTGAAGTGGTATGGTATCCGAGGCATAATGTTCATTTTTACTATGCCACACCTTCCGAACCAAGAGAACATCCCATTCTGCCATGACTAGGGGTCCTTTTTTATAGCTGTCAAGGGGGGGGGGGGGGGGAGTTGAGAGGAAAAATGTCTTCTATTCTGCTGGGCAGAAGTATACCTAGGTATTTAATGTGGGAGGAGGCCCATTTAAAGGGGAAATCCACTCTAATCAGCGCAGCTAGGGATGTTGGCAGGGCGACCTCCAAGACCTCAGATTTCTGGTAATTCATGCAGAACGACCGCTTTTCATACGTTTTCAGTTTCGTAAGCAGGCTTGGGACGGACACTAATGGACTGGTCAGGAAGAATAACGGATCGTCAGCAAATACCGCTATTTTTGGGGAGAGGGTAGCATTTAATCTAAGCCCCGAGATATTCGGATTATCCCTAATTAGGGTCAGAATAAATATCAGAGGCGATAGGGGACACCCCTGTCTTGTCCCATTTGTTATCGGATAAGATGGTGATAGATGACCATTAACCTTTTATTTTAACCTGTGCCGATGGGCAGGAGTAGATTGCTTGCACCCAGTTCATCATTCGTTCCCTTAGACCTATGCTCCGAAGGGTCTCAAAAAGAAAGGGCCAGCTCACCCTGTCGAACGCTTTTTCGGCGTCCGTCGACAGGAGCACCATCTGAGTTTTCCGTGCTGCGTTAATTAGGTTGATCGATTTGGTTGTGTTGTCCCTTGCCTCTCTTGTGGGAACAAATCCCACTTGTTTGGAGTGGATCAGTTGCGTGATCAGATCCATTAGCCATATGGAGAGAATTTTTGTGAAAATTTTAAGATCTATGTTTAAAAGTGAGATCGGCCTATAGTTTTGGCATAGTAGGGGGTCTTTACCCTCCTTCACTATCACTGCAATGTGGGCTTGCAGCTTATCCCTAGGAAGGGCTGATCCTTCGCCCGTAGTGTTGTATGCTGAGAGGAAGTGTGGGGTCAGAAGCTCCCCAAAGGTCCTGTAATATAAAAGGGAATACCCATCTGGGCCCGGGGCTTTACCCAGTTGCATGCGCGCCATCGCTAGGGCCACTTTGTCTACCGAGATGGGTTTCTCTAGTTCAGTTAGTTGCTCATCTGAGAGGTGGGGGAGACCTGATCTTTGAAGGTATTCTTGTATATTGCCCTGTTCCGAGGGTGACGCCCTGTCGGAAGTTGGGCGTGAGAGGTTTCTAAAGCGTGGTGTAATACCTTTTGATACTGGTCTGCTATGGCTTCTGTAGTATTGACCTTATTATGATTTTCAGTGTATATTTCAGGGATAAACGTTCAAGCTTGCTGTGCTCTTAGAGCCAGTGCCAGCAGTTTGCCACACTTTTTACTGTGCATGTAAAACGTTTTCCTGCATTTAGATATTACTTATTTTGCTCTGTGTAGAGCCAGGGTGCGCAGCTGATTCCTCAAAGCTGTTGGATCTGCCAGAGCACGGGCAGCTAGCAATTTGTTTATGGGTGGCCTCCAAGGACTGGATCTTGCCTATAAGTTCGACAATCTGTTGCTCTAGCTTTCTTGATTTGAGACCCTATTTTTATTAAGAGGACCCTGATGTAGCCCTTGTGTGCCTCCCATACCATTGTTAGGGCTGTCTTTGAATTTACGTTTTCGGCAAAAAACTGCCTCAGTTCCTGGACACTTCTTTGGTTACCTTGGGCATTTGGATCAATGAGTTATTGATCTTCCACATCCACTGTTTAGATGTGGGTGTGAGGAGATCTATGTCCACCAGAACCTGTGCGTGGACCGAAAATGTTATGGATCCGATAGATGCTGATGTAACCTTAGACAGGAGAGATTGGGGCGTCATGATGAGGTCAATTTGGGTATAGGAGTCATGAGGATGGGAGTAGAATGTGTAATCTCTATGATTCGGGTGGAGAATCCGCCACACATCTACTAGGTGGAAAGCATAGAAGCTTTTCTTTAGGCATTTCAGCTCTGCATAGGAGAGCTGGGATGTTTTCCTAGATGAATCTAGGGTAGGGTCCATGGTGAAATTCATGCCGCCTCCCAGAATCACTGCCCCTTCCGCAACTTCTCCAAGCTTGGTCAGGATTGGGTCTAAGAAAGTGATTTAATTTGAGTTTGGGAGGTATAGGTTAACCAGCGTGACCAAAGAACCCCCTAGTGTTCTCTTGACGAACAGCGCCCTGCCCTCTGTGTACATTTGGCTCTTTTAAAATGTTGTGTTCTTGTCTTGCCCTCATGTGAATGAATGAATGAATGAATGAATGATTTGTATAGCGCTGCAACTGCGAACTGAATCGCCTCGAGGCGCTTGACTGCTCATGTTGGGATGCCATGTATTAGAAGAGGTGGGTCTTGAGTTTTTTCCTGAAGGCCTGATGGTTTTCTTCCATGCGGATGTTGTTTGGTAGAGCATTCCATAGCCGGGGTCCCTGTACTGCGAATCTTCGTTCTCCCTTCGATTTGTAGCGGGCTTTGGGGATGAGAAGGCGATTTTGGTTTGTTGATCGAAGTCTGCGATTCGGTATGTATTTTTCAATTTTTTCACAAAGGTATTGAGGCGCATTTCCTTGTGTACATTTGTGGGTGAGGCAGAGGGTCTTGAATGTGATCCTGTCTTTTACCTTGAGCCAATGGAGCATCCTTAGGGATGGGGAGATGGATTCCCAGGGTTTCTTTCCGGTGACTATTCTTGCTGCTGTGTTTTGGACAATTTGAAGGCGCGCAATCTGGTAATCCGGTAATCCTATGTAGAGTGAGTTTGCGTAGTCGAGCCGTGAATTGATGATCGTTCCTACTACTACCGCTTTTTCCTTTTCCGGGATGAAGGGGATGAGTCTGCGTAGCATGCGAAGGAGATGGTGGGATCCGCTGATTACGGATCCTATTTGTGCCTCCATTGTCATCTCTGAATCAAAGATTACTCTGAGGCTTTTGGCTTTGTTGCTTGGAAGGATGGTCTGTCCCAAGATGGTTGGTGGTGTCCAAGGGGTCTTCGTCTTTTTCCTTGAGTTTGCGTCGAGGAGCAGTAATTCTGTTTTTGATCCATTTAGTTTGAGGGAGCTAGTGGTCATCCAGTCATCTATCAATGTGAGACATTTTCCTAGTTCCTGGTATTGGTCTTTTTGTCCGGTGATCCGGAAGTACAGTTGAGTGTCGTCCGCGCATGTGTCTTTTTCATAAAATTTATGGCAATTGTAATTACTCTGTGATTACTGTTATCTAAATTATCCCTTATGTAACGAGCCCCTGCTCGCTCGGTTCCACTCTCCCGACACTCCTATGTCTCCCGACAGATCGCAACATCTGATGGTTCGGTCATGCGATGCTCCGGGATTCAAACTACAGCTATGTGCTGTTCGAATCCAGTTGTGATGGCTCTGAACAAACACCAGGCAGGCTGTATGTAAGTTCAAACAGGAATATCTTTATTGGATCAACAACACTCTTTTATACACATCAGTTTGAACACCCCGCCCCCAACAACCACTTTCCTATTGGTCAATTGTAAAGTAGACTGTAGCTTTCAATTAGGTCCTCTTCCATGCAAATTAGGACTTGAAACAGGGTCAGCAGGGATTGGTCCGATAGCTTGAATAGGAGGACTGATAAGGTGTAATGACACAGAGAAGCCCCAGGAGGTAATTAAAGTACATAAACAAACGGTCAGACACAGAACAATGCATTCCTTCCAGACCACAGAGACGTCTGGAGGGGGTTAGCCTTAAGACATTGCAGAAGACCCCCCACTGTGTAATAGAATTAAAGGAGAAATACATCAGTGTTTCAAGGTTCATGACAATTCTCCCTCCTGGGAAACAGTCCAACAGCCACAGTGGGACCCTGAACGGGTCAACTCGAGGATGTTGGAAAAGAGAAGTAGTCTTAAGGTTCCAGGTCCGTCTGTCGAGATAACCCATCCGCATTCCCGTTTTGGGGCCCTGGCCGATATTGTATGGTGAAATTGTACGGTTGCAAAGCCAGGCTCCACCTTAGTAATCGGCCGTTCTCTCCCGCCACCCGGTTAAGCCATATCAATGGATTGTGGTCTGTCATGACGGTAAAAGAGCGTCCATACACGTAGGGCTGCAATTTCTTTAAAGCCCAGACTAAGGCCAGACACTCTTTTTCCACAGCAGCATATCCCACTTCACGGGGTAACAACTTGCGGCTGAGATACGCCACCGGGTGCTCTTTCCCGTCATCGCCAACTTGACTTAGTACGGCTCCCAGTCCGAACATGGAAGCGTCTGTATGAATGACAAAGCGTTTGTTAGGATCGGGTGCCGCCAGTATGGGAGCTTGCGTTAGGGCGGTTTTTAACTGATGAAACGCTGTCTCGCACTCCGGGGACCACAGGACCTGTCTAGGGAGAGTCTTTTTGGTCAGGTCCGTCAGGGGTTTGGCAATGTCACTATAGTGGGGTACAAACTTCCTGTAGTACCCTGCTGTCCCTAAAAATGCAAGTACCTGGGTTTTGGTTCTGGGAACCGGCCAGTTTAGGACGGCCTCGATTTTTGCAGGTTCTGGCCTCTGCTTCCCACATCCCACTCTATGTCCCAGATATTGCACCTCAGACATCCCGATATTACATTTGTCTGGCTTCAAGGTCAGGCCAGCGGCTCGGATCCTATCTAGCACTATTCCCAGGTGTCTAAGATGTTCCTCCCATGTCTGGCTATAGATTGCGATGTCGTCAAGATATGCGCATGCAAAATCTTGCAGACCATCGAGGAGTTCATCTATCATCCGCTGGAAGGTAGCTGGAGCATTCTTCATCCCGAATGGCATTACCAGAAACTGGTAAAGGCCGAACGGGGTGATGAAGGCCGACTTTGGAATTGCTTCTGCTTCCAAGGGAATCTGCCAGTAGCCCTTACACAAGTCAATAGTCGTCAGATAATGTCCCTGAGCTATTTTGTCCAGCAATTCGTCCACTCGGGGCATAGGGTAGGCATCTGTCACAGTACAGTCATTCAGTCGCCTATAGTCCACACAAAATCGTGTCGTGCCATCCCGTTTTGGGACTAATACTACAGGGGAAGCCCAGGGGCTTGCTGATGGTTCGATCACCCCTAACTCGAGCATCTCCCTAATCTCCGCTCTCATCCCTTCTTGCACTGCTCCGGGAATCCTATAGGCTGGTTGTCTCAGGGGCTTTTGCCCGGGGGTCTCTACCTTGTGCACAGCTATGCGAGTGTACCCAGGGAGTGCCGAAAACATCTCTTGCCGGTCCTGGAGTAATTCTCTGGCTTGTTCTCGTTCTTTGGATCCTAGTCTATCTCCTAGCCTTATATCTTCCACACCCCCGGAACAGTTACTGATTTCGGGAAGCTCCAGCATCGGTAGATATTCAGAGTCCCCGGTGGCAGGAGCACATATGGCGGCTACTGCCTCAGTCCTCTCATGATAGGCCTTCATCATATTAATGTGAAATGTCCTCTTAATATTTGTGTCTGCACAGCTGGCAACCACGTAGGTGGTATCGCACAGCTGTTTTACCACCTGATAGGGGCCCTGCCAGGAGGCCTGTAATTTATTTTGCTTCAGGGGTTTTAGTATCAGGACTTTCTGTCCAATATAAAAGGTGCGATTTCGCGCAGACCGATCATACCAAACCTTCTGCTGACTCTGGGCCGATTGCATATTCTCATGGACTAGATCGGTAAGTTCCCGCAGTCGCTCCCTGAGTTCCAAGACATAACTAAGGATGGGGAGGCCTTCCGGATCCTCTACCCCCTCCCACTGGGCCCTCACTAAGTCTAAGGGTCCCCTAACCCTTCGCCCATATAACAGCTCAAATGGGGAAAACCCAGTGGACTCTTGGGGTACCTCTCTATAGGCGAACAGTAGATGGGGAAGATATTTCTCCCAATCCTTCCTACTTTCCACGAAGGCCCGAAGCAGCTGCTTAAGGGTCCCGTTAAATCTCTCACACAGCCCGTTAGTCTGAGGGTGGTAGGGGGCGCTCTGGAGGGGTTTAATCCCACAGAGACGCCAAAGCTGCTGCGTCAGATCGGCTGTGAACTGGGTACCCTGATCGGACAATATCTCCTGGGGGAACCCTACCCTAGTGAATACCCGCAGTAAGGCATCTGCTACTGTATCAGCCTGGATATTGGATAAGGGAATGGCCTCCGGGTAGCGGGTGGCGTAATCCACCACCGTAAGAATATACTTCTTCCCAGTGGCACTGGGGCGGGCCAGTGGGCCTATAATATCTACCGCTATGCGGCTAAAGGGTTCTCTAATGATCGGCAGGGGTTGCAGTGAGGCTTTTGGGTGATCCCCTGTCTTCCCTACTTTCTGACAAGTCTCACAGGTCCGGCAGTATTCTCGCACCTCAGCATGTAACCTGGGCCAGAAGAAAGCATGAGACAACCGACTCCGGGTCTTGGCTATCCCTAAATGTCCGGACAAGGGGATGTCGTGAGCCAGTCGCAATAGCTCCCGTCTGTATTTCTGGGGTACAACTAGCTGTTTGTGGGGACCCTGTCGCTTCCCAGTGCCCATTCCCTCAGTGTAACGATAAAGAAACCCCCCCTCCCACTCTATTCTGTCTTCCCCCAACCCCCCTGGATCCTTGCCCGCCCTGTCCCGATAACCAGCTAAAGTTGGGTCACTCTGAGTCTCTTGTCTAATGTCAGAGGGAGAATCCCAGGACACAGGGTTGTCAAGTTGGGGTAACGTAGGAGGATTTGGTCTTACCTGGGTCCCCATAGGAGTGGAGTTGCCTTGAAGTTGGCTCTGACGTCGGGTGGTCACAGCCATGGCAGCCTCTGGGGCATATGAGGAAGTTAAATGCCCCAAATCGTTCCCCAAAAGTACTTCCGCAGGTAACTCACGTAGTAATCCCACTCGCACTTGTCGCTCCCCTGAGCCCCAATCCAAGAGAACTTGGGCGGTGGATAAACGTAGCACCTTGCCCCCTGCTACCCTGACTGCAACAGTATGACCGGTCCGGGCCGACTGGGGAATCATGTGAGGCTGGATGAGGGTAATCGTAGCCCCGGAATCGCGGAGTCCCTGGGCCGGCTGCCCATTAACCCATACTGCCTGATGATGGTGCTGTCGATTATCTCCGGCAGCAGCTTGGACGGGATCAGCCTCGAAAAGTTCACCGCACTCTTCCTGAACATCTCGATGGTTGGGCTCATTCTGGAAGCAATGAACCGCTGGTCTGGATGGATGAGCATTCTCTCGGTACCTCGTGGATCGGGTAGGGCAATATCGCTGCAGATGACCGGTTTGGTTACAGATATAGCACTTAGGTCCAGTAGGAGGGTTGGGTCGGGCTGGGGGTCTAGAGGCAGACCACTGAGGTACTGAAGCTGGGTTAGAGGCTGGTAAACTTGGCCGAGATAGTGGATAGCGCTCGCTTTCACCTGACCTTCGAGAGTCCAGATATTCATCAGCCAAAGTAGCCGCTTGCTGTACAGTCCGTGGTTGCTTATCTCGCACCCAATCCCGTACTACCAGAGGGGTGTGGTTAAAGAATTGTTCTAAGAGTACTAGCTGGGTGATGTCCTCTATGGTATGAGCGTGGCTTCCCTGGAACCAGCCCTTAAGGTTCCGCTGCAGACGATGTGCCCACTCCACGTATGTTATGTTGGTTTGTTTCCGGGATTCTCTAAACTTAATCCGGCTGGCTTCGGGTGTAATGGCAAATCGGGCTAGCAGAGCTTCTTTTACCCGGTCATAATCTTTAGCGTCCTGGTCCTCCAGGGCCCGATACGCATCCGCCGCTCGGCCAGTTAAATTACTCGCCAGTAAGGCGACCCAATCTTGGGACAGTACTTCATGTATCTGGCATAGTCTCTCAAAGTCCTGCAGGAACGCTTCAATTTCCTCCTCTCCTTCCTTAAATAGTTTGAATGCCCGAAAGGGCAACTTACGGAAAGGCGCTGTATCTTTGGGTGTTGTCCCCGATTGCCGTATTTCCGCCATTCTCCGCTCATGTTGCCGCTCTAGTTCTCTCTCTTGTCGCTCATCCTGCTGCTGGATGTCTCTAATGGCATTCTGTATGGCGGTCTCTGATGGGTTAGCACCATATAATGCCAACCGCTCTCGAACTCGTTGCTGAAACAAGTCTTCAACTGACCGGGGTCCCGCATCACCATCCCTCTGATCCATCTTGGCTAGCTCACTGATCAGGGTGGCCTTGTTCTTTGTCCCACCGGTTCCTCCACGGCTCTCAAGTAAGTCTTTCAGCGTGGCTCTCCTGCAGGCTGCATAGCTGGTCATTCACTGTGGTGGTTTGGAGTGTCCCAGTAACTGGAGAGCAAATCCCACCGCTGCCAACCAATGTAACGAGCCCCTGCTCGCTCGGTTCCACTCTCCCGACACTCCTATGTCTCCCGACAGATCGCAACATCTGATGGTTCGGTCATGCGATGCTCCGGGATTCAAACTACAGCTATGTGCTGTTCGAATCCAGTTGTGATGGCTCTGAACAAACACCAGGCAGGCTGTATGTAAGTTCAAACAGGAATATCTTTATTGGATCAACAACACTCTTTTATACACATCAGTTTGAACACCCCGCCCCCAACAACCACTTTCCTATTGGTCAATTGTAAAGTAGACTGTAGCTTTCAATTAGGTCCTCTTCCATGCAAATTAGGACTTGAAACAGGGTCAGCAGGGATTGGTCCGATAGCTTGAATAGGAGGACTGATAAGGTGTAATGACACAGAGAAGCCCCAGGAGGTAATTAAAGTACATAAACAAACGGTCAGACACAGAACAATGCATTCCTTCCAGACCACAGAGACGTCTGGAGGGGGTTAGCCTTAAGACATTGCAGAAGACCCCCCACTGTGTAATAGAATTAAAGGAGAAATACATCAGTGTTTCAAGGTTCATGACACCTTACTTTTACATCAACCTATTGAACAGGTAAACACTGGATCTTCATTCAAACAGTGCCTTCAGTTAAAGTAATATTGGATAAAAGATGCATCAAATTGACCTGGGGTATTCATTCTCATAATAAAAATCAGGGGTCTCCAAACTTTATAAACAAAGGGCCAGTTTACTGCCCTTTAGACCTTAGGGGGGCTGGACTGTGGCCCATTTAAGTAGAAAATGGTATCAGTGAAAAGAATATCGCTCCATTGATGGTGTCATTGAGAAAAATAATGTCATCTTTGGTGTCAGTGGAGGAATAGTTCCTTATCAGTGGTGTAAGTAGGAGTAATACTGCCTCATATAAGTGGGAGAAGTGTCCCAAGGGCCGGTCAGCTTGGAGACCACTGTTCTAAATTAACATCAGACTTGTCACTTGTGGTAAAAGTGTGTGTGTGTGTGTGTGCGTATATGTATGTGTGTGTGTGTGTGTGTATGTATGTATATATGTATATATATATATATATATATATATATATATATATATATATATATATATACATAAAATATTGTGGTAGTGGGGTACCCCACCAGTGTTTGGACAGAGGATTCTCAACCAGGCAGGTTGAGGGGCTCCAGTTTATTTGGGAGAAAACTGGCTTTTCAGTTTCCTCATTGTTCACTAAAATCCGTTTTGGGATCTGGGGCCAGGGGATTTCGTAGCGATCCGGGTGGGATGAAATCCCCAGTCCTGGGTCCAGGTCTTGAGATCCACCAGCATACTGACTGGTCAGGTGTGTGTGCTGGGCTATTTGTACACACTTGACCATGGTTCTGGGCTCCACCCTCCTGAGGAGTCCAGGCAAGCAAGGGAGAAGTGTGCATGTCTGCACAGGTCTGTCTGTCAGAGCAGACAGAGGGTCCCTGTGGGCTGGAAAAGGAAACTGGAAAAGAGTGCTGAGGTACTGGGTGTACAGGAACTCTGTTAAAGAGCCGAGAGGGCTGAAGCACAAGTCTGAGCAGCAGTGCTGCTAAAGAGAGCCAGGTGGCTTGGTATTTTTGGTTTGACTTACATTGTTGCTGTGGAAAGCTGAAACCCCTGTGTGGGCAACTCTTCTTCTGTTTTATGGCTATTTCTTTCTTTAATAAAAGTGGGCCTACAAGCCCTTAAAACGGCATATCTGGCATGGACTCAGCTCACTGGTAAGCTCTACCTTTAAGCTAAAACATCCCCCGATGTTACAATATATATATATATATTAGATAGATTGATATCTCTAATATAGTGCATTCATAAAGTATTGAGACCCTTTTCACTTTTTCTCATTAATCTAAACTCAGTACCACATAATGACAAAGTGAAATCAACATTTTAGAAATGTCTGTGAATTTTTTTTTTTAAAAGTATAAACTGAAATATCACATATGCTTACTGTAAGTATTCAGACCCTTTACTCAGTACTTTGTTGAAACAACTGTAGGTATCAGGCTGCAACATAACAAAATTGAAAAAAGGAAGGGGGTCTGAATACTTTATGAATACCGTATTTATCGGCGTATAACACGCACTTTTTTCCCCTTAAAATCGTGGGTGCGTTTTTATACGCCGATCTCCGCTGACTGTGAGCGGAGCTATCGCCGCTGAGATACACATAGCCGAGTGTATTCGGCTCTTCTCGGCTCGGCTCACAGTCATGCCCAGTCCCGCCATTGGACCTGTGTTATGTCCATCATAGGGCGGGACTGGGCTTGACTGTGAGCGGAGACGAGAAGAGCCGAGTACACTCGGATATGTGTATCTCGGCTCCGCCCAGTCCCTGCAATCTCGTGGCGTTCGCTCAGCCCAGTCTCGGTGGCGATCTCGGCGCGGCAGCGCCAATTTTAAATACATGACAAGGCTGCACTGGACACTGGGGCAAGGCTGCACGGACAAGGCTGCAATGGACACTCGGGGCAAGGCTGCAATGGACACTGGGGGCAAGGCTGCAATGACAAGGCTGCAAATGACACTGATAAGGCTGCATTGATGGGCATTTAAATGTAAGTTTTTTTTTTTCCTTAAACTTCCCTCCTAAACTTGTGCGTGTTATACACTGATAAGTACGGTACTTTATGAATGCACTGTATCCACCTCAAGTTCATTACATTAGAATCAGTTCTGTTCTTTATTAGGTGCCAGTGATTGCAAACTGTCTTAGTTAAACCTCAGATACAGTGCTTTGAAAAAGTATTCATAACCCTTGAAATTTTGTCATGTTACAACCAAAAACACACATTTTATTTTTTGTGGATTTTGTGTGAAAGACCAACACAAAGTGGCACAAAAGTGAAGTGGAAGGAAAATGATAAATTATTTTCCATTTTTTTTCTTTTGCCAATAAATATGTGAAAAGTGTGGCTTGCATTTGTATTCAGCCCCCCTGAGTCAATCTGTAGAACCACCTTTTGCTGCAATTACAGCTGCAAGTCCTTTTGGGAATGTTTCTACCAGCTTTGCACATCTTGGGAGTGAATTTTTTTTTTTGAAAAATAGCTCAAGCTCTGCCAGATTGAATGGAGAGCTTCTGTGTACAGCATTTTCCAAGTGTTGCCACAGATTCTAAATTGAATTTAGGTCTGGAATTTGACTGGGCCATTCTAACACATGAATATGCTTTGATCTAAACCATTCCATTGTAGCTCTGGCTGTATGTTTAGGGTCATTGCCCTGCTGGAAGGTGAACCTCCACCCCAGTCTCAAGTCTTTTGCAGACTGCTGCCACCACCATGTTTCAAGGTGGGGATGGTGTGCTCAGGGTGATGTATAATGTTAATTTTCCCACACACAGCGTTTTGTCTTTTGGTCAAAA
Organism: Lithobates sylvaticus; assembly: GCA_028564925.1. Classification (NCBI taxonomy): domain Eukaryota; kingdom Metazoa; phylum Chordata; class Amphibia; order Anura; family Ranidae; genus Lithobates; species Lithobates sylvaticus. Next base: position 309,439,813 of record CM053030.1, on the reverse strand, counting down.
AGTTAAATTTTGGTCTCATCTGACCAGAGCACCTTCTTCCACATGTTTGTTGTGCCCCCCACATGGCTTCTCTCAAACTGCAAACGGGACTTCTTATGGCTTTCTTTCAGCAATAGCTTTCTTTCAGCAATAGCTTTCTTCTTGCCACTCTTCCATAAAGGCCAGATTTGTAGAGTGCATGACTAAAAGTTGTGCTGTGGACAGATTCCCCCACCTGAGTTGTGGATCTCTATAGTTCCTCCAGAGTTACCATGGGCCTCTTGGCTGATTTTTGCTTAATGCTCTCTTTGCCCGGCCTGTCAGTTTAGATGGACGACCAAGTCTTGGTAGGTTTGCAGCTGTGCTATACTCTTTCCATTTTCGGATGATGGATTGAACAGTGCTCTGTGAGATGTTCAAAGCTTGGAATATTTTTTTAATAACCTAACCCTGCTTTAAACTTTTCCACAACTTTATCACTCACCTGTCTAATGTGTTTCTTAGCCTTCATGATGCTGTTTGTTCACTAAGGTTCTCTAACAAACCTCTGAGGGCTTCACAGAACAGCTGCATTTATACTGATCTTAACTTACACACAGGTGGAATATATTTACTAATGAGGTGACTTCTGAAGGCAATTGGTTCCACTAGATTTTAGTATCAGAGTAAAGGGGGCTGAATACAAATGCACGCCCCACTTTTCACATATTTTGTTAAAAAAAACAAATAATTGAAAACCATTTATCACCTTCCTTCCACTTGACAATTATGTGCCACTTTGTGTTGGTCTATCACATAAAATCCCAATAAAATACATCTTTGGATGTAACATGACAAAATGTGGAAAATTTCAAGGGGTGTGAATACTTTTTCATGGCACTGTACATTCATAAATACTGTATTTTTTGCTCCATAAAACGTACCTGACCATAAGACGCACCTAGGTTTTGGAGGAGGAAAACAAGAAAAAAATGTTCTAAACCAAATGGTGTCCTACAATATTTACCAGTGCCCATGAAATGCAACATGACCATTGCCATAAATGCAACATGACCATTGCCATAAATGCAACATGACCATTGCCATAAATGCAGCCTCTCTTTGCCCACCAATTGCAGCCTCACTTTGCCCACCAATTGCAGCCTCCGTGTGCCCATTAACACAGCGCTCTCCTCCCTCTGGCCCTCGTATGTCACGGAGCTGGTTCTATGTGCAAGGTCCCGCCCCCCTAGACTGGCTCTTGTGATAGGCGGAACACTGATTCAATCTATTATCACACGAGCCGGTCTAGGGGGGCAGGACCTTGCACACAGACCCAGCTCCGTGACATACGATCGCTGCAGAATAGATGGAGGAGAGCGCTGCAGTCGCCGGTAGGCCAGTCCGGACCTGCTCACAGGGGCTTCAGATGTCTGTCCTCCGCTCTCCTGCCTCTCTTCTGGCGGTGGCGGCTGCGGGGGTGGGGGGGCGTTGCCATCAGTTGCGGGGGGGGCGGTGCCTAGCATTAATTCGCTCCATAAGACGCAGAGACCTTTCCCCCCATATTTTTGGGGGGAAAAGGTGCGTCTTATGGTGCAGAAAATATGATAAATTGCACAAATTTAACCTACATTGGAGGTGTGCCAGGAAAAAGTACTTGCTGCTCGGAAAGAGCATCAGATCAAGAGAGTCTATCATTGAACATATACTGTAGACAAAGACCAGGCCTTCTGGATGTGCTGTGGACGGAGGATTCAAATTGTTTGGCCACAATAACAGAAGACATGTTTTGGCACAAACCAAAAACAGTATTTCCAGAGAAATTATTTATTCCAACTCTAATGCTTTGTGATTGAAATGTTATGGTTTGGCGTTACTTTGGGTGTTTCTTTACTGCTACAGGGCCATGGTAGCTTTCTGTCATTGAATTACCTGTAAAATCTGTATCATAATACAGTGTACATGATGAGAATGAGGCCAGCTGTTCAAAAAGCGAAGTTTAACTGGAAGTGGATCTTTCAATATTATAACTAATCAAAGCACACCACCAAAGCATCCAAGGAATGTCTACAAATAGAATAAAGGGTTAAAGACTGGCCTAAAATGGGCAGTTCATGCAAGGAAACCTATTAACATCTTGCAACTGAAGACATTTTGCAAGGAGGAATTGGTGTCAGAGACTGGTGGACAGTCATACAAAACGCCTCCAAGAAGTAATTTGATTTGTTGAATAATAGGAAAATTTTCTTTGTGCTTTTATTCGCAATCAATTCCTTTGTCTGCAGGTACTGTTTGTTCAAATATATGAAAAAAAAGTCAACAATTTCCATGGGATATATTTATTTTTTTCAAGGCACTGTACAGTGCCTTGAAAAAGGTATTCATACCCCTTTGAAATTTTCCACATTTTGTCATGTTACAACCAAAAAACGTTAATGTATTTTATTGGGATTTTATGTGATAGACCAACACAAAGTGGCACGTAATTGGGAAGTGGAAGGAAAGCTATAAATGGTTTTAAAAATTCTTTACAGATAAATATGTGATACCCCTAACTAAAAACTAGTGAAAGCAATTGCATTTAGAAGTCACCTAATTAGTAAATAGAGTCCACCTATTTGTAATTTAATCTCAGTATAAAAATGTTCTATGAAGCCCTCAGAGGTTTGTTAGAGAACCTTTTGTTAACAAAAAACATAAAGGCCAAGGAACACAGCAGACAGGTCAGGGATAAAGTTGTGGATAAGTTTAAAGCAGGGTTAGGTTATAGAAAATTATCCCAAGCTTTAAACATCTCATAGAGCAATGTTCAATCCATCATCCAAAAATGGAAAGATTATAGCACAACTGCAAAACTACCAAGACCTGGCTGTCCACCTAATCTGACAGGCCGGGCAAGGAGAGCATTTATCAGAGAAGCAACTCTGGAGGAGCTGCAGAGATCCACAGCTCAGGTGGAATAATCTGTCCACAGGACAACTATTATGCCGCGTACACGTGACCAGACTTTCCAGCAGAAAAGGTTCGACGGAATCATTCTGTCGGATATTCCGATTGTGTGTGTGTGTGTGGGATAATCCAATCATTTTTCTCCAAAAAATTCAAACGGACCTAGAAATGGAACATGCTTTAAATCTTTCCGACGGAATCAATTTCTATCCGGAAACCGTTACGACGCAAGGGCAGCTATTGGCTACTGGCTATTGAACTTCCTTTTCTAGTCCTGTCGTTTGTCATCGTGTTCAAAACGAACAGACTTTGGTCTGATCGCGTGTGGGCAAGTCCGTTCGGTCGGAACTCCGTTGGGAAGACCGTCGGAGTTTATTCTGATGGAAAGTCCTGTCGTGTGTACGTGGCATTAGTCGTACACTCCACAAATCTGGCCTTTCTGGAGTGGCAAGAAAAAAGCCATTGTTGAAAGAAAGCCATAAGAAATCCCATTTGCAGTTTGTGAGAAGCCACGTGGGGGACACAGTAAACATGTGGAAGCAGGTGCTCTGGTCAGATGAGATATGTTGTGGGGATGCTTTTCTTCAACAGGAAAGCTGGTCAGAGTTGATGGGAAGATGGATAGAGCCACATACAGTGTAATCTTAGAAGAAATAAACAAAAAAAAATGAAAAAAGGGCCTAAATATGTGTGTGGTGATACACAAATATATCCTCAATACATTGTGTACCCAATATGGGTAGTGTCACTCTAGTCTACAAATGTAGCATATACAAAAAAATGGGAGGACCAAAATGAGCGATGCAGTGTATAGGAAAGTGGAAAATTATTGGAATTTTATTAATAAATAAAAATCACTATAAAACTCCTCAATGGGAGAAAATAATGGGGATACTGAAAAAAATTGACAAACAGCCAGAGACACCAGCATCAAGTCTCCTCTGGGTGTGGCTACAAAAATCACAGGACATAGATAAAACAAATAAACAATCGTCCGAACGCCAAGAATCTGTATATGGATGCGCATGCCACATGAATGACATATGGAATTAAACACAATTGTGAATAATAAGGTATGGGCATCCATATAAGGGTCCCTGGGAGGCTCGAGCCCACAGTATCAATGGGAAGGAAGGTGAAAGGGGGGAAGGGAGAGTGAAAGGGGAAGAAACTGTGCCTCGAGAGGGAACTGACTAATATGTAAGGGGAAATCCAATAAAATCAATATCTGCTGATGATGGAAGAGACGGCCTGCATTAAAAATAATTGGAAAAGAAGTGTAACTGCTGAAAAATAAACAGTCTGTGATCATTCCAAAGAAAGTCATGTATAAAAATAATGGGCAAAAGTATTAAAGTTAGGACCAGTCCGTAATACACCTGGATGTTGGGGATTGAGGCAGTTCATAAATGCAATCAGTTCCTGGTGTGCTCTTGCATTAGATGTAACATAGATAACACTCAGACAAGCCAGTGTATAATGTAGCACAAAAGCAACTCCAGGGTCTGTTGCCAGCAATCCACTCGATCGCGCACAGTGTCTCAAGCAATTTAAAAAGTAAAGATCTAGCATACGATACCCTCCTGTTATGATGTGATCAATATCTGGTCTACATCCAAGGTACTGCTTAGTATCTGTCCTCTGTTATGTTTGAAAACACACCGTAATGCACGATACAGGCGTTGATCCGGTGCATACTTCTCATCCGGTAATGAACAGTCTCCACATAGAACGGCAGCTATCGGGTTCCCCCAGCCTCTCGTGCACGTATTAGCTGTGGGTGGACTTCCGGGACACGATGGAGAGGAGGCGTCACGTGAGTGGATTGCTGGCAACAGACCCTGGAGTTGCTTTTGTGCTACATTATACACTGGCTTGTCTGAGTGTTATCTATGTTACATCTAATGCAAGAGCACACCAGGAAGTAATTGCATTTATGAATACACCTCCTATTTTTTATAAATTTTGTTTATGGTATCATTTTGATGAATGGTAGTTCACTCAATCTACACATTGCATTGGATTATTTTTGAAATATGAGCACTGTGTTTGCACTTTATAATAGCACACTAATTTTATTCATTTTATCATACCACTTCAAGTGAGAGATCACTCTTATTGGTTGCAGCTTTTAGTTTTGATTTTGATTCTTTATTCATGTTCACTTGACCACACCAGCGCTTGAGTATCACCTTTTAGTATTGCATTTATGAACTGCCTCAATCCACAACATCCAGGTGTATTACGGACTGGTCCTAACTTTATTCCTTTTGCCATTATAGGGGTGTTGTCCCCATTATTTTTATACAGGACTTTATCTTTGGCAATTTACATGGAATGTTAATGGACTTTTTCTGTTTAGTTATTTTTCATCCAGGCTGTCTCTTCCATCATCAGCAGATATTGACTTTATTGGAGTTCCCCTTACATATTAGTTCCCTTTCAAGGCACAGTTTCTTCCCCTTTCCCCTTCCACTCTCCCTTCCCCCCTTTCACCTTCCTTCCCATTGATACCGTGGACTCAATCCTCCCAGGGACACTTGTATGGATGCCCATACCTTATTATTCACAATTGTGTTTCATTCCATACGTCATTGACATGGCATGTGCATCCATATACAAATTCTTGGCGTCCGGACGATTGTTTGTTTTCTATTTTTGTGTGTTTTGTCTATGTCCTGTGCTATTTGTAGACACACCCAGAGGGGACTTGATGCTGGCGTCTCTGGCTGTTTGTCTAGTTTTTTTCAGTATCCCCATTATTTTCTCCTATTGAGGAGTTTTATAGTGATTTTTATTTATTAATAAAATTCTAATCATTTTTCACTTTCCTATACACTGTATACTGTTGCTCATTTTGGTCCTCTGATTCCTTTCAGCCTTGATTAGGACAATCTTAGAAGAAAACCTGTCATGCCCCGTACAAAAACTTGGATGGTTTTTCCGACGGAATTCTGCTCAAGCTTGGCTTGCATAAACATGGTCACACAAGTTCTATGAACTTTAGACCGCCAAGAACACGGTGATGTACAACACTATGACGAGCTGAGAAAATTAAGTTCAATGCTTCTGAGCATGCGTAGGAATTTTGCATGTCGGAATTTCGGATCGGAACTTTTTCCGACCGAAAAATAGAGAACATGCTCTCAATCTTTTGCTGGCTGAAATTCAGCCAGCAAAAGTCAGATGGAGCATACACACGGTCGGAATTTCCTACCAAAAGCTCTCATCAGACTTTTTCTGGCTGACTGTGTATGGGGCATCAGTCTGCAAAAGACTTGAGACTGGGGCAGAGGTTCACCTTCCAGTAGGACAACAACCCTAAACATACAGCCAGAGCTACAATCAAATGGTTTAGATCAAAGCATATTCATGTGTTAATGAATGAATGAATGATTTGTATAGCGCTGCAACTGCGAACTGAATCGCCTCGAGGCGCTTGACTGCTCATGTTGGGATGCCATGTTTAGAAGAGGTGGGTCTTGAGTTTTTTCCTGAAGGCCTGATGGTTTTCTTCCATGCGGATGTTGTTTGGTAGAGCATTCCATAGCCGGGGTCCCTGGACTGCGAATCTTCGTTCTCCCTTCGATTTGTAGCGGGCTTTTGGGATGAGAAGGCGATTTTGGTTTGTTGATCGAAGGCTGCGATTTGGTATGTATTTTTCTATTTTCTCAAAGGTATTGAGGCGCATTTCCTTGTGTACATTTGTGGGTGAGGCAGAGGGTCTTGAATGTGATCCTCTCTTTTACCTTGATGGCACAGTCAGTCTGTAGACAGGTCATACCAGGCTGGAAGGATTGTTCTCGTGCAGATATCTTTGAGAAAACACCATCTTCCCTGTACTACAGTTGCTGCTTTGAACCTTTTCCCCTGTGAATTGACTCTTGCGTCTAAAGCTGCTACCAGCACCAGTTATACGATACTATTCAACAGAATTGGCTGTTCAGGAGGTTTGGGACCTTCTTCCTCCCCCTCTTTTGTGAGGTTATCCCTGAAACTTCCAGTGGGTCCAGCCGGAGCATGGGTGGGGTGTCTTTGCTTCCCCGCTTATCCTCCCTTTCCTTGCAATATTGTTTTTAGTCACTGACCGCATGCTATGTACGTTTACTCCTTGGCAATAAGAAATTTACCAAAGCTGTTTAAACCTACCTTGAAGATGGAGCACATAGAACTCCGAAAAGTCAGGTTTATAGACCTAGTCCATCATTGAACAGTAATGCACCACATTTGCGCCCTGTGACCGTTTATACAGTTGCAAAAAAAGTATGGTGTGTTCAATGAAAACATGGTAACATTTAATTTTTTGTGTGTATAAGTTTGAGCAGACTGTGATTGTCTGTCTATTGTTGTGACTTAGATGAAGATCAGATCACATTTTATGACCAATTTGTGCAGAAATCCATATCATTCCAAAAGGGTTCACATACTTTTTTTTGCAACTGTATATACATTTATTCTATGTAATTTCGTTGTATGTACTGTATTTTACCATACCTTTTTTTTAAATTTTATTACCAAAAAACTACTTTCATTTTCTTGTTATTCAGCGTGTGTCTGTATACTCTTTGAGCCTAAAAAGTCCTACCTAGTTGTTTTGGGGAGTTCTCTACCCATTTGTACATTATGGATGTGGCTGAATTAAGCAGCTATTCTAAACCTCTCTTTTCCAGTAGGATGGCAACCCTAAACATATAGCCAGAGCTACAATGAAATGGTTTAGATCAAAACATATTCATGTGTTAATGGCACAGTCAAAGTCCAGACCTAAATCCAATTGAGAATCTGTGGCAAGGCTTAAATTGTTGTTCAGACACTCTCCATCCTTGCTGACAGAGCTTGAGCTATTTTGCCCAGAATGGGCAAAAATTTCACTCACAAAATGTGCAACGCTAATAGAGACATACCCCAAAAGACTTGCAGCGAAAGGTGGCTCTACAAAGTATTGACTCAGGGGGGGGTCTGAATACAAATGCACGCCACACTTTTCACATTTATTTGTAAAAAAAAATTGAAAATGATTTTCCTTCCACTTCACAATTATGTGCCACTTTGTGTTGGTCTATCACATAAAATCCCAATAAAATACATTTACGTTTTTGGTTGTAACATGACAAAATGTGGAAGATTTCAAGGGGTTTGAATACTCTTTCAAGGCACTGTATATAACCACCTATGACAACATGGCAAACAGTCACTTTCTTGGGGTCTTGAAAGTCCTAGTAAGACTAGATGTTATTAAACGTACATGCAAGTGATGATTTGGGACAGGCTTTAACATAAATAGATTCAGATTTTGTCATTATATAAGACTCCTATCATAAACAGTTTTTTCCTTTTTACAGATGTGGAACTGTGAAATATGGCTATCAGAGGTTACCCAAAACATCTGTCATCATTGCATTTTACAATGAAGCATGGTCCACACTCTTGCGTACAGTCCACAGTGTCCTGGAAACCTCTCCAGACATTCTTCTTGAAGAAGTTATCCTAGTAGATGATTATAGTGAGAAAGGTAAAAATGCTGTTTACAAGTTATTTTTTTTTATTTTTTTTTTTATAAGATGAATAGGGACATTATTTTGCAGAGAAATTTCCCGCAGAGCATCGTGAACAAAGTGAAGCTGTGCTGACTTCCATCAGTAAATTATGTGCAAGCAGAAATGATTTTTTTTTTATTTTTATTTTTTTTATTGTATGTGATTTGGGTATTCTTTGCAAAGTGAAATTGCACCATATCCACTAAGCTCTGTGGATAATTCTTTTGCAAAGTGCAACTTCCCTTGCAAAATCAAGAGCCTATTTGACTTTAGTAATTCAACCTCTATATCTCCTTCTCTATTCCATGCCTAACAAAACCATACAAAGGCAGCAGATGCTTTAGTGAAATATTAAGGAGAAGATTAAATTGCAGCCATATAGGAATGATAGAAATGACAGAGGTCTCTCAAATAATTTGATAAGTTCAACTGGTTAAAACACAGCCCTGGGGGCGTGGCCTGGACATGGCTGAGTAAGGACACGAGTCTGTGGAGCTCCCGGTCCGACCCGTCCTTAACCAGCTTTAGAGCACCGAAATACTGCTCATATCACCCGGAATGTACTCCGCTGGAAAGCGGAGAGGCAGAAACCTAACATGAGGATCCCCTAACCCAAGGAAGAACGAGGATATTCAGAGGTACCTTACAAACTCTTCTAAGGCCTCTCCGGCCCTCAAGATGGCGGACGCCACGAGGCACGGCTCTCAGAGCGCTCTGCAGCTGCCAGCATCCCCTGCTCGGGTACTGCCGACGACTGCCTCGAATATAGAATACACCACCCCAGAAATGTTCCGCTCCGACTCCCAGGAACGCCAGCTCGCTCACTCCCCGCTAACTTTGAGAGCGGACGCCGAACTAAAAGCACTGTTACAGGCCCTACCATCGAGGGCGGACATTGAGGCGATAGTCGGCAAGATAGAGGCAACCCTCCGCCAAGACATGACAGTGATAAGGTAGGATGTCCAGACTTTGGCGGACCGTGTGGGGTCTGGGGAGGCGACAATATCAACGATGGAGCAGAGACTGGCGGCGGTGGAGGCCACACAATCAGCACAAGCAGACATGTTTTTGACCCAACAACTACGGTTGGAGGAAGCCGAGGACCGCAGCAGGCGCAACAATTTAAGGCTACGCGGCCTGCCGGAGGCTACGGGAACGGAGGACTTAGTGGAGACCACCCTGGCAATATTCACGGACGTGTCTGGAGAACTGTTCCCCCCTAATCTATCTTTTGACTGGATCCATAGGGCCCTGGGCCCCCACTCGTCCTGACCCCGACAGACCGAGGGATATAATATGTCGGATTCATCAATACTCCCATAAGGAAATAATCCTACGAGCTGCCTGGGAAAAGAGAGACATAACATTTGTTGGGGCGGAAATAAAGATAATGCCGGACTTATCCAGACAAACCCTGCAACGGAGGGCCCTTCTTAAACCAATATTGGCAGCGGCGAGAAATGCTGGCTTGACATACAGATGGGGTTTCCCCATCTCTGTGACTTTTAAAAAGGCTCAGCATTCCTTCACCCTTCGGACACCTACGGACCTCCCCGCCCTATTTGAGTTCATGGAGACAGACCCCATAGACGTACCTGATTGGCTGCAGACGCTCCAGAGCTTTGCCTCACGCTCCGGACCGTCAGGGGTGAGAAGATCGCGATCACCGAGACCACAGAGGAGCATACGCAGACCGCGCTACATCCCGGGAGACGCACCAAGTGAAGACTGAAAGACCGATCGGCATCCCCAACAGCAAACACACGGCATCCCTCCTTCCGACGCAATCCCTCCTCATCGGGCATAGACCTTCGGGCACCCCCTCATCCGTGGTAAGCGTTTTTTGGGACATACCTCTCCCCGCCAGGCCCGCCTGCCCCGTAACCCCCCCCCACTGCCTCCTGATTCTTACGTCCCCTGGATCCTCCTTTTTTTATTTTAAGGCCTGGCAGCGCACCTTTTCGGACTACTGGCGACAGGTATAGCCGGCCACGGGGGAGCCCTACTATTTGAAGGGAGGGCTGAGGGAGGAAGACAGGAAGACCTCTTACTTGGAGGAAAGATTATTTACGTTCCGGACGGAGCAACAGGGGAGACCCGCTGGAGGGTTGTGTGGGAGGGGGGAGGTTGGTTGATGGGGTGCACAGTATTATCCCAGTCGGTTACTCCTTTTTTTTTTTTTTTTCTTCTCCTTATTTATTTTGTGTTTTCTTTCTTGTTATGGCATAATGGATGTGTCTCTGCATACCCCTTAACAAGGACACACCGCACCTTCCTCATGGGTAAATGGAACAGGGGGAGTGACTTCCTAAAACAGACAGACACTGTCATTTCTATGCCTACCCCCGAGGGTCTAAAGGTCAAGACCGGTAGAATCCCAGGTAAAGGGACAAAAACTACCGGCGACCGGGGGTTACAGACCTCCTGGGAGAACTGCATATGCCTAGAAGAAATGATTGTCTCCTCTTTGTGTTTGGGCAATGCTGCAAGGGACCACAAGAGTAAATATAAGTTTGCAGGGATATATGTTTACTGAAATGTAAGGTATGCCATACGAGGGGAACCCATGTTCTACTCCAGAGACTAAGGTACCATGGGACACTTATGCTCAATATTAGGACGAGGAGCAGCAACACTGCATCCTTATCTCACAAAATGGGAACCCCGCATTCCCCCCCTCTGGTAGACTAGATGGGGGATCAGGGAGGAGAAGGGATTTTTGCAATGGGGGGATAAAACACAGAAAGGGACAGAGGACACTCAGCAATAAGCTTAGAACCCAGAGGGGTGCCCGAACACAATGCCTAGGACCTTATCCTAGGGGGTTATGAATATGCAGAGTTATGGCTTCCAAGGCCAGAGATCCACCTAGGACAACACCCACCGTAGCCCCACATATACTTACTGGCCTCGGCTCAGGGGGGACCCCCGAGGGCAAAATGATAAGATGCGTGAAAGATTGTGGTATTTGCTGTTTGCTACTTGTTGTACATTTTTACTGTATTGGATGTAAGGTTCACGTACTCTCTTTTACAGATATAGTTAGAGCAGATGGTTAATTATATGTTATCAAGCTGGGGGGGGGGGGGGGGCAGGAGCGGACTGGGGGATCTACCCCAGTCTACTCCAACCTCTTCCCCCAATAGGACGGAGCAGATATCCTAGCAAGTTCTAGGGTACGCTTCATTGCAAACTGTTTTGTTTGCACTTAGTTAAATAAACGGATAGTTCATATTGTCTACTACCCGTTTACCTGTAACGAGGTGAACACCACCTCTCTACTTAAAATAATATATATAATATAATATATAATAATAATGGACACGATCAATATCTACTCATTAAACGCTAAGGGTCTAAATATACCCGAAAAACTTCGAATGTTAATAAACGACCTTAAAAGTGCCCAAACTGACATAGCATTCATTCAAGAGACTCATTTCAGAACGGGCAACCCTACATGCCTCCAAAAGCAGATTTTTCCCCCATAGGTACCACGCCACTAACACAGAGGCCAAATCTAAGGGGGTCTCCATATTGATATCGGGATCAGTTCCATGGACATACAACACCACCCTAACGGACCCCAACGCCTGGTACTTATTCATAAAAGGAACGCTCAGAGGCACGAGAGTGACACTAGCCACCATATACGCTCCCAATGACCGACAAGACTCCTTCATACACCGTACGCTGAAACTGCTCAATGACTTTAGAGAGGGTCAGTTGATAGTGGGGGGAGATTTCAATGTACCTCTTGTCCCAGCAATAGACACATCCTCCATAACCTCATCAATACGTACAGGTATACATAAACGCATAACGCAGGACCTACATGACACCCAACTTATCGACGCCTGGAGACTTTCTGGAGAAAGAGACTATACCTTTTTCTCATCTCCACATAAGGTATATTCAAGAATAGACTATTTTTTTATCCCACATAGCCAACTAGAAGCGATCCAAAAGGTTGAGATAGGGAGTATTACATGGTCAGACCATGCTCCTATCACCATGCGCTACTGCCTATCATCGGCCCAGACTTCCAGACCTAAATTCTGGAGACTGAACAAAAGTCTTCTACAAACGCCAGACGTCCTGACAGACATACAGAAGGAAATAAAACAGTATTTCCAAATTAATAACATTGAGGACTGTGACCCGGGCATCCTTTGGGAGGCTCACAAGACGGTGATTAGGGGTGTACTAATCAAACATGGGGCATACATTAAAAAGAAAAAAGAACAACTACTACTAGACCTCCTACAGAAGATACACGTAGCAGAAACACAGCACAAGAAAACACCGGTCAACTCGCTAGAAGTGGAATTACTGACCCTTAGGAAACAAGTCGTAGACTTGTTGGAATATAGGGCTAAGGCAGCGCTGCAGATCTGCCGAAAAATTTCATACGAGTCGGGAAATAAATGCGGGCGACTATTAGCCAGGGCAGTTAAAACCCAACGACTTAACACGTATATCCCGCAGATTATAGACGTGAAGGGACAAAAAAAGACCACACCTACTCAGATAGCAAAAGAATTCAGGGAGTATTACTCCAACCTATACAACTTGCCAGCTAGAACACAGAACGAAAAAACAGTACAAGACTATCTCACTGCCGCACAGATCCCTAAACTCCCCACAGAAGCAAGGAATGAACTAGAAGACCCCATTACGTTAGAGGAACTACAACGGGCAATAGGAGGGATGAAACCAGGCAAAGCACCGGGCCCGGACGGGTTTACTCTGCAATATTATCAGATCCTCATACCACTATTGGGTACACATATGGTGAGAATGTTTAATAGTCTGGGGGAGGGGAAATTACTTCCCAAAGACACATTGAGAGCTCATATATCCCTAATAGCAAAAGAAGGCAAAGACCCAGCGGCATGCAGTAGCTATAGGCCTATATCGCTCCTGAATGTAGACCTAAAACTGTTTACAAAGATTATGGCCAACAGACTAACCCAATTTATGCCAGACTTAATCCACCTAGATCAAGTGGGGTTTATCCCTGCCCGAGAAGCTAGGGATAACACCACAAAGGTGCTAAACCTTATTCACACAGTTACCAAATCCAACGCCCCATGTGTACTTATCAGCACAGACGCTGAGAAGGCGTTTGACCGTGTAAATTGGGAGTTTATGACATCAGTACTTAAGCATATAGGCCTGGGACGCAAAATGCTACATTGGATTCGAAATATCTATTCCACACCCACTGCGCAAGTGAAAGCCAATGGAATCTTATCAGACACTTTTCCAATAACGAACGGTACCAGACAGGGATGCCCACTCTCCCCCCTCCTATTTGCCTTAGTCCTAGAGCCCTTTTTATGCACTATAAGATCGAACCCTGACATTACTGGAGTGACAATAGATAGCTCCCAATACAAAATAGCCGCCTACGCAGACGACCTTATGTTTATTCTTACCAACCCTACGATCTCACTACCTAACCTTCTTCGAGAATTTGACAAATATGGGCATTTGTCTAATCTTAAAATTAACTTTGATAAATCGGAGGCAATGGGACTTAATATACCACCAAATAGATTGGATTCTCTAAAATTGCAGTTCAGATTTAAATGGTCAGATACCTCCCTTAAATACTTGGGTACCCAGATCCCTAAGGACCTGAAACGTGTATTTGACCTGAACTTCCCACCACTGCTGACTAAAACCCGACTACTCCTGGAAGAATGGACCAAGGGGCTACACTCTTGGTTCGGCAGATGTAACTTACTCAAAATGTCAATACTACCAAAATTTTTATACCTGTTCCAAGCACTGCCGATTCAGATCCCACCCCAATATTTTAAACAAATACACTCCATCTTCACCAAAGACCACGGGGGCCTGGCCCTCCAGGACTTGAAAAACTATTATAGAGCGGTACACTTGGGCAGAATCATAGACTGGAATCGACATAACAAAAACAAGTTGTGGATACAACTGGAACAGGCTCAGTGCACACCCTCGCTGAGGGGGGCAGTCTGGTGTTATGACAGGCTGCCCCTCACAGTGAAGACACATCCCACTATAGGGACGACTTTGAAGATAGGGGCATCCATATTACGCATCTATATCCACTAATAACTCACCTCTTTACCCAATATTAGGTAACCCTGCCTTTCCACCCGGAATAGAACATGGGGGATATGAGACTCTTGCCAGGAATGGCAGAGACCGTGCCTCACATTTCCTAATAAACAATGAATGGCCATCCATTCAATCTTTGGTGGACGAGAGCGGGCCTTTCCGGTTACCGTTCTGGAAAGCTATCAGACTACACCATTTTTTACACTCAATCCCACAACCAGCACAGTTTAACCGTGACCTGACAACCTTTGAGTCGTACTGTACCGATGAGGGACTCTTGTCACAAGTACTATCTAAGACATACGCCCTACTTAATTCTCCCGTGGAAACTCCCGATCTGACGTTTATACATAAATGGGAATCTGACCTGGGATGCGTATTTACCAGTGCCCAAAAACAAACGATCATCAGTTTCTCCCTGCAGACATCTACCTGTACAAAAATACAGGAACTTAATTACAAGATATTGACCAGAGGGTACTACACCCCTAGCAAACTTCACAAATACTTCCCAGCCACATCAGACAACTGTTGGAGATGTCTGACAGATAAAGGGACACTCCTCCATATCTTTTGGTCCTGCCCTCTGCTGAAACACTATTGGATGTCAGTCCGAAGGATTACACAAAAATCTACAGACTATACGATCAGTGACGATCCAGCCTTCATACTGCTACACGCTACTACAATTCCAGCAAAAAAATATAAAAAAATGATAGTGAGGCAATTATTGAATGCAGCCAAATCCTTCATCCCACTTTTATGGAAGAAGAGAGTGCCTCCAACGATAGGACTATGGTTGCGCAGAGTGGAGGAGATCAAAAGATTGGAGGACTTAGTCCTTACAGCACAGAATAAGCAGGAACAACACTCACAGACATGGATGCTGTGGAATATGTTCATATTCTCGGATGAAGGAATAGCCTTACTCGCCACTTAAAGAACGGTAAATCAGAATACAACACAACAGATTGGGTTCCTCCTGGTTGTGATTGTAGGCTTAATTTTATTTTGACCAACATTTTTCCTATTGCACTTTATACATAAACATGTTTATGGCTATAACCAAAACCTTTTTAGAGGTCTTGTGGTTTTGGAAATGGTAACCAAAACAGTTAGGGGACCATGATTAACGTAAGAATTTTGTAGGTTTTTATGTCTGTATGTGACATCACCTCCATTGTAGTTTCTACCAAGAAGACACTGAAGAAAAAGCATTATTCAGAAGCTGAAGTGAGGGTTTGCTAGAGACTAGCACTGGGGGTTTTAGGGCTTATAGCACAGCATGACAAGTATATCCCCATGCATGGACTTCTTCAATTTTTGGGAGTCCTGCCACTTATTTATGGTAGTTTTGAGGGTTCAACCCCAGGAAATTTTGTAGGAGACCTGGGAGTGTGCCTCGGATTCCAAGGCCTAGTGATGCCATATTTGATATAAAATATTGACAAACATGTTCAGCGTAATTTACATTGCTATTTGTATCTGTATTTTGATTGTGTAGTAACTTTCTTTTGTCATTTTGTTATGCTAACAGGAAGTCCCCAGTAAGTGCTTTGTGTAGGTTGTGCTAAAGACAAACTAAAATTGCAAAATCATATTCTGATTATGTGTGCTTGTTTTTATTTCATGCAAAATAAAGCAGTATATGCACTGAAGGTCACAATTTGGATTTCAGCAAGTGAGTAAGGCATATTGTGGATGCCTCATAAATGTGAGGTGAAAGTGGTGGAAATCCTGCCTGACCTTTACATTTTATTGGACATAAAATTGTCAGCAGTTGTTCACTAGCAGGACTACTGATTTGAATTAATTATATACACACTAGTGCATGATTCTGCTTTTTGTTTCACCATCTATTTATCTCTTTTGAGCAGGCTAGCATGTTTTCACTTCAGCCATAATAGCATAAATAAAAAAATGGAAGACTAGACATTTTATCATAATACACCAAGCCAAACTGAGCACGCCAATGCAAACCTTTTAAATAGGTGGGAAATATAGCAGGACCCTCCAGGTGTGGTTACCATTCATTTTTACAGTGTTGTAAAACCTGGGTGCTGTTATGCAAATTGTTACCTCAGCTTGCATAGTTGTGTTGTTTCATGCAAATTTTTAATAGTACCTGCATGTTGGTCTGTGTATCGAGTTTTTGTTCAGTAAATATACACCTTATTTTTACAATACTCATTTCATCTGCTATTGTAGTAACGTAATGTTCAATATGGTTATAGAACATCTGAAGGAGCGTTTGCAAGAATATGTGTCTAAACTGAGGAAAGTTCGACTAATCCGTGCAAACAAGAGAGAAGGTCTCGTACGAGCACGGCTCCTTGGTGCCTCCCAAGCCAAAGGAGAAGTTTTGACTTTCCTTGATTGCCATTGTGAGTGTCATATAGGCTGGTTGGAACCACTTCTAGAAAGGTACCTTCTTTCACATGGATTATATTGCTCAGCATATACTGTTTTTTAAATCACTTTTTTTTTTTTTTTTTTATTGTATATCTTTTGCTTATTTTTTTAAATAAATAGATTAACCCAAATTCGACGGATTTGCATAGAACATTAATAGGAGTGTTAAAAACTGATATATGAGAAAAAATGTGTGATTCTGCGCCAAGGAATATACAAGCAGTATATTATATAATGGTGTATGAAAAATAGGTGGGTGCCCTAGTAATCTAAAAAAGGGAGATTGCTGCCTCTACATATTACTACCACAAAAGGTGGAGTAAACAAATTGGATTAAAAAGATATAGATATGGCGCTAATCCCCTTGATGAATGTAAATATTAGGAACCAAATGGTGGTAGGCTTGATGAGAACCTCCACCAGTGGCAAAGTTAAGGTTAGTTATATGATACAGGTAAAAAAATGAGTACAACTAGTTGAAAAAATGAATGATGTGTGCTAGACCCTCTGCTAGTTGCAGGGTGCTAGAAGCCAGGGGGAAGGGATATATATTAAAGTTCTGCTTGGTGTTGAGATGTGTATAAACCACGTGTTGGTGTATGTGATATTGGCCGCATGTTGGTGTGTAACAAGTATTGGTGTATTACACCCTCTGCATACTGGCGCGGATGCAAAAGAAGAAGAGTTAGAAAAATAAAAATGAAGAAAAATTTGCATTATTTACATTATGTAATTATTTGACACCCTGCTCATTTGGGAGGGTGTAACACAATCACCACATCACATATTTGAGTTGTTGTTGTTTTTTTTTTTTTTTTTTTAAGTAAAGCCTAAGGAATTAGGCAAATTTTTCTTCATTTTTATTTTTCTAACTCTTCTTCTTTTGCATCCGCGCAGTATGCAGAGGGTGTAATACACCAATGTGGATAAGAATGTAGCGCTAAATGTAGATGAGCATAAAACTAATATACAGTGCCCAAAAAGTGACTTGAATCAAAAAATATATATCGGGATTTCTCCCTGTATGAGAGTGAACAACAAATGTCCAATGTAAATAAATGAAGTGCAAAATCAATCAATATCAGTGTCCCAGTGAAGTACAGTGATGATGATATCAAAATACACGAATAACTGGAACTTGATCCTCTCTCCAAACACTTTCTCGAATGAATATAGACTAGGATGTGTGCTTACCAGAGCAGGTGGACCCCTGTCAGCGACAGGGAGTCAAACAAGCATATAGGATCCGAAAACCGGCAGGTTGGACACCTCCAAACTGGACTGGTGGAATCCATGGGACTTTCACTGAAGGGGTGCAGACGACCAAACCATGGATGACCCAAATGGAAGATGGAACACGACCACAGAGCAGGAACCACGAATTCCAGGTGATGGATGCAAAGGATGAACAGGACATGAGCTGATGTCAAATCACCACTATTTGATATGGTGAGAGCTCTCATGAAGTGTTTCTCAAGTATTTCAAAAACATGTGGCGGAAAGAAAAAAAGGAGGGGGGACTCGAATAGTGCAGATCAGCATGGAAGGTTTTATTTGACAAAAACCACCGTAACAAAAAAGTTCGACTTCTGATTGGACCAAAGCCCACCATGTGACAGGAAGATCTAACCCATCTCGATCCCATAGCCAATCGCATGTGAACCCGGGTATAT
Organism: Lithobates sylvaticus; assembly: GCA_028564925.1. Lineage (NCBI taxonomy): Eukaryota > Metazoa > Chordata > Amphibia > Anura > Ranidae > Lithobates > Lithobates sylvaticus. Next base: position 309,421,176 of record CM053030.1, on the reverse strand, counting down.
CAAACGAGGTGAGTGGTTAAACACACACCTCTACCAGAGGCAATCCTCTATAGGTCCCCCTGAGCACATGGTAAAATTGGCGCCAAAAAAACAAACAAAAAACTCTCAGCCAATCATGTGGACATGTAACTCATGTCCAACCAGAGAAGTCTGACCTAAATCCATTTAACCAATGAACCAGTTGAATGAAGCTGACCTAATCACACTACTCTATCAAATAGCCAATAAAAAAATAACAAAATACTGGCATCCAATCCTGAGCGATGGTAGGTGGGAAAAAAAAACATAGAAACTATCTGACGCCAAACACACAAAAGCGCAGTGAATGGACAGTGCCGATCCCACCGCCCATCGCATCACTATGCAATGCGTGATGCCAATACTTGTTACACACCAACACGCGGCAAATATCATACACCAACACGTGGTTTATACACATCTCAACACCAAGCAGAACTTTAATATATATCCCTTCCCCCTGGCTTCTAGCACCCTGCAACTAGCAGAGGGTCTAGCACACATCATTAATTTTTTCAACTAATTATACAAATTTTTTGGAATACAGAAAATTGCGCTACCTCAAACAACTAGAAAAGGGCTGCAGTTTAGGTGAGATAAACACACTAAACAGTAGAAATAGAAAAAAACTGCGCCCACAATGAGTCCAACCAAGTCACGCAGACCGGAAGGTAAATAAGATCCAACGTGGGTATGTTATACAATTGGTTAAACCTATTACAATCTCTGGATAAAGCGTATATTCAAATAGGTTGAGTGAAGACACCTCTGTGATCCACAATGACGTGAGGAACCACCACCATATGGAAAGCCGCTTACCAGAGGGCCAACCCACACCAGCATTTGGCTATAACCCAGCCACGGTCTCTGTCATCTGAATGGAAAACCCTGGTAATGCGGATGCAGGATGTTAGGCTCTTTCGATGGAACATACGATCCGTAAAATCATATAATATATAGAAAGGAAGGGGACCATAGCATAATTCCGTAATGCAAAAACAATTTATTAAAATGAATAGTGGTACTTAAACGTACGTAGATATAAAAGCATGTAAAAAAAGCCGGCCGGCAATTTAGGAGCCCTTCCTCCTTCAAATCGACGCGGTGATGTCACTGCACGCCCTCCCAGATGCGTTTTGTCATACACACATTTTCAATGGGGATAGGGCGATACACTGACTCACCGCATTATATAGAGCCAAGCCTCGTTCTGACATACAAGGAAATGGCAAATTGGCGCCATATTGGTTGTGGAAATAGCTGCCAATACCGCAACAAAATAAAAAAAAAACCTCTGAAAAAAAGTTACCGTAACCTTAATTTAGACAACTAAAGTATGTCAAAAACTTACATTTAATATTATAGTAACCCATAATTTGAAAAATATCTAAATATATAGAGTAACGAAATAACACCAAACAAATCCTAAATACCGGACATCTAGACTGAGACTAGACACGAAATTAGCGACCTCTAGTGTAGACAGTCAGATAGCAGTGTGAAAAAAGAGACTAATATTATTGTAATTAATAATGTGTATTGTCAGATGTCATGGAGATAGACCCATAACTCCAATAATAAATAAATTACGATACCTAATTTCATAATCTAAATAGTGGATTTGATAATAAATTATAAATTGAAATCAAGTGTATAGTGAGTCCTATCCGTGATGATATTTCAATCTAAATTGTATAAAAAATATTATAAATGAATATTATAAAAATATATATTATAACGTGATGTGTTAATATTATGTGATATACTCCCATATATAAACATTATATGTAATATTATTAATTAATATTCAAAGAAAAATACTTTTTTAAGAAAACAACATAAAATTATACATATGATAGAGACAATATTTTAAGCCCATCCCAGAATGTCAAAAACAGGCATCAAGGCTCAACAAATATAACCCAATAACACATGGAATATATAAAAAATAAAAATTTCAGCTCCCCAGAGAGGCAGGGGGGTTTGGCTGAACATGGAGGAGGGAGCGTGCTAGATGGGCTCCGAGCTCCCTCAGTGATCTGGGCTGACCTGATGCTCATTCATCCGGAAAACTGATCACAAACCCGGCAATAGCATGTTTTTTTTTTTTCTATCGATGGTAATCTCCTGCTAATCTGCTAACCTCCCTGGTTTCTCTTTCGGGTCTTCTATGGGACAGAGGAGGAGGAGAGGAACACAGTGCAGCGTGTATGTCGGTAACGCTCTGCTCTTTACCCAATTGCTCGTCCATAGCTTCCTCTGAGAGTGCCCAGCAAGGGATAGCAGAGTTCTTCCCTGTCGGCGGTCGGACCCGCTCCCACACATCAAAGACTGTAACGATATTAGATGTTGATGACAAGAAATCCTTGGATTCTCCTTTTCTACATGAGGAACTACTAGACGTAATTGGCAATATTCCAACAAAGTCCAGGCCCAGATGGATTCACCCAAAATTTTATAAAACCTATAAAGAACATTTAGCCCCACTTATGCTTCAAGTGTTTAACTCTATCTCCCCTAGCAATCAATTCCCAAATACAGACTCTAGAATCCCATATCACTTTGATTCCGAAACCAGAAAAGGATTTAACACTATGTTCTAGCTATCGACCGATAACCCTGATTGGGATAGATATAAAAATGGGTGCTAAATTAATTGCGTTACATCTTCAAACTCTTCTCCAGAGCCTAGAACATACAGGCCAGGCAGGCTTCGTTCAAGGAAGAGAAGCATGCGATAATACGATAAAAACGTTCTTATTAATGAACCATGCTCAAACAGCTAAAATATCTGTATGCCTTCTCTGTCGATGCAGAGAAGGCATTTGACCGGTTGGATGGCCTTTTCTTAAACATTCATTGATGCAAATAGGTCTGGGTTCAAATCTATTTCATAAGATCTTGGCGCTATATACTAAACAGGTGGCTAGAATAAAGATTAATGGATCATTGACAACAAGTTTTGCTATCCAAAATGGTACCCGTCAGGGATGCCCACTATCTCCTTTACTCTGTCTTAGTAATGGAGCACTTAGCAATAGCAATTAGACAGAATCCTTCCATTACTGGCATACAGATAAAGCAAAAGGAAATAAAATTAGCTTTGTTTGCCGAAGATTTATTACTTTGTTACTAACCCACATATTTCATTACCCTCCTATATTATCTGAATCTCAGCGTTTTGGAACCCTGAGTAACTTTAAAGTAAATGTATTAAAATCAGAAATCCTCAATGTGTCACTCACATCACAAGTTACGGCGCTGAGAAATAATTTTTCATTTAAGATTTGTTCCTCTGCACTAAAATACCTAGATATTACAATTCCCCCCGACCCAAGCCACTTATACTCAACAAATTATATCCCCCTTCTGCAACGTACCCTACAGGATCTTAAAAAATAGGACGCTAATCAACACTCATGGTTTGGGAGGATCAACATATTGCAAATGGATATAATACCTCGGTTCTTGTGCCTTTACCAAACTGTTTTTGCCTCCTAGATCGTTTTTTTCCACTTTACAATTGGCTTTCACAAAATTTATCTGGGGATATAGGAAAACAAGATTACAATTATTATTGCCAAAAACGAAAAGAGGGGCGGGCGCACCAGACTTGTATTACTATTATGTTTCGGCAGTTTTAACCAGACTAGTGAACTGGTTTTATTACTCTGATACTAAACAATGGGTATTAATAGAGCAATAGTTGAACCAACTTGAACTTAATGTGCTTTCCTGGTTAGATCTATCGACCAGTGATACCCATCAATAATTATTATACACTATTATACCTCTCTTACATCCCATCTATTGAATATTTGGGCTAAAATAGCTATACAGTTTGAAATGTCCTCTTATGTAGGACCTGTGACCTATTTGGTAATCCCTATTTCCCGCCGGCACTAAACCGGATAAGTTTCCTCACATGGAATAAAGAGTCTCATCAAAGAATGAGGCAGATTCTATGCCAGTACCAGTTCCGTCTTTATTAAACTTTATTCCCTACGAAGCAACCCTCACTTATGCAAAGGTTGGAATATTGCCAAATATTGTAATTTTGGTCCTCTATCCCCTCAAATAAATTCTTGGGTAGAGATTTAACACAACTTGAAATTCTTTTGTTACAAGACTTCAAAACATGTTCTATCAACATTATATAAGATGCTTATTATAAAAAAACATCCCAAGCTCCCGGAATACATAAACAAATGGGCAAATGAGATTGATGTTCAAATTGAAGCTGAAGAATGGGAGAAGGCATTTAATCTAACACACTGTCACCAACAATTAAAGCACAAGAGACGAGCTATAAGCTCCTTTTCCAGATCGTACTGGAGTTCACTATCACTCCAGCGTATATATCCAGATACACCAGATATATGCTGGCGGTGCTATGCAGATAAGGGCTCACAGCTTCATATCTGGTGGTAAAGCCCCCAAATTCTTAGCTTCTGGGAAAAGATTATGCAACTGTATACCACAGTTACTGGGGAGTTAATTCCAAACATGCCTCAAATTACCCTTCTCTCTATCTTACCAGGATCATATAAAAACATCAAAAAGTCTTCTTGGACATTGGTTGACAGTCTAGCGGTGCGGTATTTAGGATTTGTTTGGTGTTTTTTCCTTACTCTATATATTTGGATGTTTTTCAAATTATCGGTTACTATAATATTAAATGTACGTTTTGACATACTTTAGTTGTCTAAATTAAGATCAACTTTCAGAGTTTTTTTTTTTAATTTGTTGCGGTATTGGCAGCTATTTCCACAACCAATATGGCGCCAATTAGCCATTTCCTTGTATGTCAGAACAAGGCTTGGCTCTATATAATGCCGTGAGTCGGTGTATCCCCCTATCCACATTGAAAACGTCTGTGTATGACGAAACGCGTCTGAGAGGACGTGCAGTGACGTCACTGCACGTCTCAGAGGACGTGCAGTGACGTCACTGCGTCGATTTTGAAGGAGGAAAGGCTCAGAATATGCCGGCCGGCTTTTTTACATGCTTTTATATCTACGTACGTTTGTAAGTGCCACTATTCGTTTTAATAAATTGTTTTTGCATTACGAAATTATGCTATGCCATTCCTTTCTATATATTGTATGATTTTACGGATCTTTTGTTCCATGGAAAGAGCCTAACCTCCTGCAATATCTGAGAGGCATTACCAGGGTTTTCCATTCAGATGACAAAGACCGTGGCTGGGTTATTGCCAAATTCTGGTGTGGGTTGGCCCTCTGGTAAGCGGCTTTCTATATGGTGGTGGTTCCTCACATGTCATTGTGGATCACAGAGGTGTCTTCACTCAACCTATTTGAATATACGTTTTATCCAGAGACTGTAATAGTTTAATTGTATACCAAACCCACATTGGATGTTATTTACTTTCCGGTCTGCGTGACTTGGTTGGACTCATTGTGGGCGCACTTTTTTTTCTATTTATACAAATTTTTTACCTGTATCATATGTAACCTTAACTTTGCCACTGGTTGAGGTTCTCATCAAGCCTATCACCATTTGGTTCCCAATATTTATATTCATCAAGAGGATTAGCGCCATACCTATATCTTTTTAATCCAAAAACTGATATATATATTTTTGGTCAAATTCCTATAAGCAGTACGTAAAAAAGACTAAAAGTAAAACCAACATGGCTTACTTAATGTGAAAAAAAAAAGGGCAAATAAAGGGAAAAATACATTTAATACTTAAATTCCAAGTTCTTTTTTTTTTTTTTTTTTACACATGTGTAATGGCCATAACCCCTTGAGGGGCGGCCTTGACTTTTTGGGCTTACCAGTAACCTACTCGTGGCTTGTCAGTGAATTTCTAAGGGTTTCCAGGGTAAGTACCCAACGACTTCAGATGCTGACACATAAAAGTCCTTTTCAAGGTTTTTATTTTGCAGTGGTAACATCCAACATAACACAGTCTCTGATGGGAATAGAGGGCATGGGTGATGAAACTCAGGCACTTTGAACTACTGAAATCTACTAAATGTCTCTAATCAACCCAAAGAGTAGCCACTCGCAGCTGGGTGCTTCACTGCCGGATAAACCTCTAGCCAGAGATCTAGCAGCCAACATGTGATCCGGAAACTTTGCAAAAGTCTCTGCCACAGACTAAATTGTAACTGAAGATAAGTAGGAACCTTTCTCACAGTACCTGGAACTCTGCGTGCGGGAGCCACCGGTCGTGGCAGGGGCCCTTTAGAAATGGCACAATCGTGCCCTTTCTTCAGTGCGCATGCGCCAATGACATCAGTACAAGTGTATATGGTAAATATCTCCTAAACCAGGCTTACCTGTAGGTAAAAATGGTGTAACTAGGTTTACAACCACTTTAACCTCCACTGTAAGCTTATGGCAACTCGTATCCCGCTTTCTCCTACTTTGACCCTTCTCTTCATGATTCCTGGAACTATTCCACAAAAATTATGTCCTTTGACATTTTCTAGCAGATTCCAGGATGGCCATACCCCACTACTGGAAAACAACCACCACACCTCCCCTTGTGGAATAGGTGAAAGAACTTGACTCCATCAGGGACCTTAAATGTTTGCTGTTGCAGAAAAATGATATGGAAGAACAGTTTTAAAAGACTTGGATCTCGTGGTCTGTGTTCCTTTTATTCACTGGCATTTAGGGATTGGATTAGGGAAGATTAAACTCCTCCCCTCCCCCCACCATTCTTTGTTTTCATTTTCCATCTTTTTTTTCTTACTCCCTCCTTCAATTGCTTTCTTCTCCACCACCATCTCTCCACTTTGGGACACCAACCTCATTTGCTCAAATATCACACTCTTACTAACAGATGAACATGTTCGCTGAATAATATAACCTACTATTTTGTCTCCCAAGGAGGGTACCATCTGACTAGACTCACTGAGCCGGTATCTTCATTGGTCATTCTTCAGATGACCCTAAATGGCAATGTCCACTCCCTACTGTCTCTGGTCTCTCTAAGCCACTTTTTGTTTACATGTAAAAATATATATATATATATTTTTTTTTTGCTAGAAAATTACTTTGGACCCCCAAACATTTATATATTTTTTTTTAAAGCAGAGGCCCTACAGATTAAAATGGTGGGTGTTGCAATTTATTTTTTCACAAAGTATTTGCACAGTAATTATTCAAACGCAATTTTTTGGGGAAATTTTTTTTTGAATTTTAATGCACAAAAACACACTATATTGCCCAAATGTTTTGTGAAATATAAAAGATGATCTTATGCCGAGTACATAGATATCAAAGACGACTTGCTTTAAACCGATTTCCGACCGTCTCACGCAGATATACTGCGGCAAAAGGGCATGTACAGGCAGAATCACGTACCTGTACGTTGCCCTTTTAAGAGGCGGACTGCAGGCATGCGCGCCCACGGCGGGAGCCTCGTGGGCGCGATCGCGGGTCCCGCGGACCCTATGTCCGTGGGGATACCTGCGATTGTCTCATGGAGAGGAAGAACGGGGAAATGCTAATTTAAACAAGCATTTCCCCGTTCTGATCACCGCTCCCTGTAATCGGGAGCGGTGATCCGTGTAGTGTCACACACAGCCCCTCCCCCCACAGTTAGAATCACTCCCTAGGACACACTTAACCCAGCGCCACCTAGTGGCTAACCCCTTCACTGCCAGTCACATTTACACAGTAATCAATGCATTTTTAATTGCACTGATCGCTGTATAAATGTGAATGGTCCCAAAATCATGCAAAAAATGTGTCCGATCTGTCCACCATAATGTCAGTCATGTAAATATAGTAAATATCCCCTATGTTGGCAATATGTAGTGACAGGTGCTAGTTTTTGAAAATGTTGGGGTCTATTAGACTCTTGCTAGATCTCTCCTCAGCCCTTAAAGCAACTTACCACACCAAGATCGGTGCGATAAGACGCTTTCCCAATTTCACAATGGTGCTTTTTATATCCAGCGAAACTGAAGTCATGAAATGCTCGTAGCTTCCGTTTTTTAGGCCATAGAGATGATTGGAGTCATTCTAGTCACCAATCAGCTCTATAGTCAGCTGGCGGAACCACGGCTGCATTCTCGGGTTCCCCAGTGAGACAGGAGAGCCAGAGAAAACCATGGAAGGCGACGGGAGGGGGGGGAAGTTCCCTCTTGCTGCTTGTAAAAGCAGTCTAGCAGCTAATTAGCCACTAGGATGGCTTTTACATGAAAGCCGACTGCCGGCTGAAAAAAACGATACCAAGATGATACCTAAACCTGAAGGCATCATTCTGGTATAACCACTCAAAATTCAGCAACATACCAGTACGTCGCTGATCCTTGTTGGGCATATATTGTAATAATTTTTTTTAATGCAGCCTGTAGGTTAAATGGGAAAAAAAGAACAGATTCCTTTATTCACATCGATCGATGTGGATGAATAAATCTCTGCCAAGAAAAGTAAATAAAAATATATATACCGAAGCATAGGGGCAATCCACTCTTGTCCCTATGCTTCAGCATATATATGCTCTTTTTTAACTGGTGGTGAAATCCCCTCCTACAGTGCTGGAGTCACTGATTTGCATATCATGAGAGCAAACCCTGTTGTCAAAATAAATTAAATCGGTTCTGCAGCTGAATGGCGTACCTGCAAAGCAAACAATGTTAACAGTAAATCACAGTATCACTAAAACATTATCTCAATAAAACAACTTTTTTTTTTATTGTGCCAAAAAAAAAAGTAAAAAATATGTGACGAAGCATAGGGGCAATCCGCCCCTAATGTCCACCCCTGCCCCATTCTTCGGCGTATATGCTCTTCTTTTTAACTGTGTTGGTGAAATTACCTCCTACAGCGCTGGAGTCACAGATTTATGTATCTTGATAGCAAACCCTGTTGCTGTCAAAATAAATAAACACGTGCTGCAGCTGAATGGCGTACCTGCAAAGCAAATAATGGTTAACAATAAAACACAGCAACAGTACAGTATAACCAAAGAATGACATACCTGCAAAGCAAATGCAATAAAACACAGTAACAAAAAAACATTACAGTTAAGCATAACATACAGTAAAACAGAGCAGAACAATAAAGAGCGAATAATAGAGAAGATCAATAAAACAATTTTTGGCTTTTTTCTTTATTTTTTATGGGTTTTTTTTACACTTTTATTGTAACTATAAATGTTCCAGCTTAGGGTCTCTCAAAATGCGATAGTCATCTAACATCTTTCGATACCCTGTGTGAAAGTGTGCCCTAGGGCTGTGCCGTGCTTTACCCTATTCTAATACTCCACTAGTGTGTGGTAGTGACGGAAACAGTCACCAATGCAGAGACCAGGTTGGTCAGGACAGGAGGGACAATAATAGCTTGTGTCACGCCTATAGCCGCGTTTTCTACAAACAAGACATCTTCTGTGTGGTGATCTTTGGGTAGAGGTACCACGGGGGACATCTGCAAAATGCCTCTCATGCAGCTGGTTCACTGCATTTGGATTGGGAAGTTGGGTCAGATAGAAACAGTTGGAAACAGGCTGTGGTGATCTCTTCCTGGAACTTTAGGAAGGATACAGTTTTTCCTGACGCTTTGTATAGCACTTAAACGTTCAGCAAAGCCAATTGGAATAAGTATACAGACACTTTTTTTATACCAGCGTCTGGCCTTGCAGGCAATTAAGTATGGTGCCATCATCTGGTTGTTGAAGTCCAGCCCTCCTATGTTGAGGTTGTATTATTCGTGGCTACAGAGGGGCTTCTCAACAACACCAGTCACCGTTGTACTGCCGTATCTGCGGGAATAGAGCACAGAGCAAAAAACATTCCGTGTGTTCCAGTTCACTGCAAGCAATTTATTGCACCTCAAGCAGGCTCTCTCCACCCGTCTAAGTCGGAAATCTACAAGCCATTGGGGTAAGCCCCGGCGATTAGATCGCACAGTGCCACATGCGTCAATTTCAAAATCAAAAAGGTGACTAAAATGTGGCACACGTGTGTAATAATTGTCCACGTACAAGTGGTACCCCTTTCCGAAATAAGGGTGACACCAAGTCCCAAACAATTTTACCGCTGCTCCCTATGTAGTCTTGGCAGTCACGGGGCTCCACGCTGCTATCTTTTCCCTCGTAAACCAGAAAACTATATGTATAGCCTGTGGCACTGTCACAGAGCTTACACATCTTGACCCCATCTCTGACACGCTTGCTGGATCGGGAATAAACAAGGCTGCAAATTGTTGGTTGAAGTGGTTTACAAGGGGCCAAATTTTGTGGAGCCGACCATTTTCAGGGTCACCTCTAGGACGACAGAGTTCATTGTCGTTTAAGTGCATGAACCACAATATTTGCTCGTATATAGTCCTGGTCATGGAAGCAGAGAACGCAGGCATATGGTGAATTGGGTCAGTGGACCAATATGACCACAACTCACTCTTTTTTAGTAATGTCCATGAGGAGGGATGGGCCCAGAAAGGTCTTAAATTATAGGTTTCCAGCCAAATTCTTTGGCAAGGGTCAAATGTTGGATTTGCTGCGATAAATTGACCAGCATATAAATTGCTTTGATCCACAATAGATCTGTAGAGCTCTTCTGTGAAATACAGCTCATAGAAGTCAAGGGAACTAAAATCTGCTGTTTCCACGCGAATTCTGGATTGACCAGTGAATGGGGGAAGTACGGGCACTGCAGAAGTGGTGGACTGGCGATCAGGATTTGCAGACGCATCAGGAGGGGCACTTTGGGCTCTACAGGCCTGTCTTTGAATTATTGGTGGCTGCAAGGCACTACTTGTGCTAGCCACCACACCAGCTTGAACTGCACTTATGGGACTCGCCCTGGTTGTCAGCGACTGCTTGAATCGCTACAAAAAAATGAACTCTTAGTGCTAGAAGGGATCAGGCGTTACTCTAAAACTGCAGTTTTGTGTGCTCTGTTTTGTAAGTGACAGTGATCTATTGATACTGCACTTGGGTGGCCTGGGCTGGGCAGAGGGGCTAAATGCAGGTGCTGGCAGGTGTCTATGCTGGGCTTTTACCAAAAGTATCTGCCAGCCATGTTTCAATAAAATCAGTGGGGTTCTTCCCTTCAGATTTTTCAGGCATACCAACTATACGTAGGTTAGACCTTCTCAGCCTGTTTTCCATATCCTCGACTCTGGCAAATGTTTCATCTGATTTAGCAGATGTACTGTGCATTTCCTGGATCAGGGGGGTCAGGTCATCCTCAATGGTGCTCACTCTTCCCTCTAAAGCAGTGGCCCTCTCCCTGATCTTGTGCATATCCTGCCTGATATGTAACAAGGCCTTCTTCATTCTTCTGACCTCCACTGAGAGCTCAGTAAGAGAGGTCCCATGTGAGTGAACCGCAGTGAGAATGTCCTGCAATGAGGGCTCAGCGCTATCCATTATTGTGGGACTAGAAGTATCATGGACAGGGAGAGGGGCTGCAGAGGTACTCACTGTGCTCCACGACCGCAGGCGCCATCTTCTCCAGCACATGTTGTGGGTCTTGTGGCGGCTTCCCAGGGGTACTAGATTTGCCTGCTTTAGCTGCGTTCTGTGACAGATTGTTGTGACCATTCCTGGGGCTGCCCGGATTGTGTGTATATTGTGCCAGCTTAGCGGCCGCAGATGCATAGGACTCCTTTCCTACACGCTGCTGGAGCAGGAGCCGCCATTTTGGGCTTATCCGTCGACACGAGGGGTCTCTGGTTTTGCCTTGGACATCCCATTTTTTTTTTTTTTATAGAGCCCCAACCGGGTGTTGCAGCAGGGGTGGCTCCACACCGGGAGTGAAGTTTCCTGTCTATTTCGGCGGTGGTATAGGCTCACAGCAGGATTGATCGGCTCAGGATGCAGGAGCTGATGTGAGACACGTCTGCTCACATGAACGTCCAAGCCACGCCCCCCAGGATTAATTTTTTTTGCTATATAAACGAAAAAAGACAGAAAATTTTTAATTCAATAAGCGTATATTGATTTGCGCAAAAGTTTATAGCGTCTACAAAACTATGGTACGTTTTCTGGAATTTATGCAACTTTTAGTTTGACTGCCTATCATTTCTTAAGGTGCTAAAATGTACAACCCCCGCCCCCCCTCCCACAACCCCCCAAATGACCCCATTTTGGAAAGTAGACACCCCAAGGAAATTGCTGAGAGGCATGTTAAGCCCATTGAATATTTTTATTTTTTTGTCACAAGTGATTGAAAAATTACAAAAAAAAAAGTCACTGAAATTATATATTGCTCATACATGCCTTCAGGCTTTGTAAGGGCAGTTTTGGAGGCCCTGAAATATCAAGATAGCTTGGGGTGTCTACTTTACAAAAGTGGGTCCCTTGGGGGGGGGGGTTGTGCTAAAAAGGTATGTGGCCCTAACTAGGATAGAATAAATTAAAAAAGTAAATAAATACAACACACTGTCAGCAACTGACAGGGATGTGCTGCAACAAGTGTAAAACCACTATGCGTGACAAATCTTCAATAAACCATATGTGCTAGCAAGATTTCATAACAATTTATTTATAAACAAACGTAGTAACTTTCATTTAAAATGCCAACAATCAGACTACAGTAAGGGTACTTCCAGTCTCGGCCGCGACCGGAAGTGACATCACCTGGCTCTGGCTTTTTATATACAATATCTATCTGTGTGGGAACACTTTTATATATTGGCGGCTTCTCACATCCTTTATATTTAAATTTGTATCTATTTTTACCGTTCGTAGTGAGTATGGTTTTGTGCATTCGTTTTTCATTTTTATTTTTTTTACTTTTTTTTGGGGAACACTATACTACTGGAGACGCTAGTATAGATCTGATCAGATCAAAGATATTGATACGTTCAAACACTATACTAGTAAGGGAGGTGTATGGCGTGCGTGTTGGCGCTACTGGCAATCAAAGGGTTAAAATCTGATACTGTCTGGGATTGTTGCTAACTGATGCTGACACCTAACTGATGATAACTAGCTAACCTGTGACACTAATACAGTGATAAGAAAAAATATCTGTACACTATACTAATGCCACAGTGACAGGGAGTGAAAGGGTTAACTGGGGGATGATCAGAGGGTTAAACCTTTTATTAGGGGGTTAATGGGGGTACCCTAAACCTACCTGGGCCTACTGCTAACTGCCCTAACACTGACTAATGTTACAAGTGACACCAGTTCAGTGATCAGTGAAGAATCTGAAAATTGCACTTGGGTGGCACTGTGACATGGATTGAAAGGGTTAACTGGGAGGCGTGATCGGGGGATGACAAATGTGCCTATGTGTACTGGTGTTAGTGTATTGTTGGTGTACACTCAGTAAGATGTCCTCTCCTCTCACACTGGAACCGAAAAGGGCTCCATGAGGGGAGGTGACATCACTTCCTCTGCCTTTGTTTGCATTACACAGGCAGAGGAAGCCTTTCATTCGCTAGAACCGAGGTACACCTACAGTAATTTGCGCAGTGGTGCCAACCTGCCGCAGTATGACGGCAGCTAGTCGGCAACCGGTTAATCATTCTTTAAAAAAAAAATGTACACACTTTTTTTTTTCTCTCTGCAGGAAGAGAGAAAGCTACCCTTCCTCTCCATTCACAGAGAGAGAAATACAGGGGCAGGCTTTACATTAACTGATCACTGTGATAGCCAATCAGAGTCCATCGCAGCCATCAGGTGACCTGGGATTTCCGGGTCACGATTGTTAGTATGGGACCCGAGGCTCTCGGTATCTGTACTGGGAGCGTGCTATGTGGTGTACTCCCAGCAAAAAGATAGATACACAGATATGCGGCCCCACAGAAAAAAGCCCAGTCCAGTGAGGCCACATATCTGCATACTGCCAGTGTCAGGGGTTAAACAAAGTAGAGTCAGCCGTATTTGGTGATGGTGGATTTCAAAAAGTGGTATATCTGATAAGCCGACCAGTTTGTCCATAGGTGGGTCTAGTGTATGCTGGATGACTGCCAGAGGAGGACACCTAGAAGTTAAAATAAATGGTAAGAGGAGGAGTTTGCCCTCGTCCAGAAGACAGTCAAGGTGCTTATTGGTATTACAGGATATAAACTCCAGATCTCTCAATATAGGGATTATGAGAGATGGGTGTGGTGAAATGTCTGGAAGACAAATGTGGAAAACCATAACCATTCACCATAAATGTGGCTCCAGTAGTCAGATGTGCCCGGAGGGATGAAAAACACGTCAATGAGAGTCAAGGGATACAGGACAGAAAAACCAGGGAGTGTTTCTGTTTAATTGTAACCCACGGTAGAGCTGCACAATTAATCGTTAAGAACCGTTATCGCAATTTTTTCCCCCCGTTGCGATCTTGACAAAGTATTTGCCGATTCTTTCTATGCAGAGAATTCTCTCTGCTCAGCTGAAGCCAAAAGCCGTCAAAAGAAAGGGGAAAAAAAAAAAAAAGCGGGCAGTCTGCCAAGTATCACAACATTCTTTAGCAGAGGAATTTAAGTATAAACATTGTAACGATTTGTCCTTTAGATCAGGGGTCTCCAAACTACGGCCCTCCAGTTGTTCAGGAACTACAATTCCCATCATGCTTAGTCATGTCTGTGAAGAGTTTTACAATGCCTCATGGGATGTGTAGTTCCGTAACAGCTGGAGGGCCGTAGTTTGGAGACTCCTGCTTTAGATCAAAGGAATACACTTTGGTGTGTAAATGAGGGAAGTTTAACCACTTAAACACTAAGGCCCCTTTCACACAGACGATTCGGTCAGGTCCGCCTGTCAGTTTTTTAGGCGGACCTGAACGGACACTCCATAGAGGTCTATGGAGGGACGGATGTCAGCGATGCCATGTCCGCTGACATCCGACCCACTTCGATCCAAAAAAAATGTGTGACAGAGGAAAAACCTATTTTTACATCCGTCTGCAGATCGGATCGGGTGACAACGGATTGTACGGTCCGTCTTCATCCAATCCCCCATAGGGGAGAGCGCCGCTCTGACAGGTTCATCCCTGCACAGTGTGCAGAGACAGACCTGTCATCTGTGATAAACAGTTGGATGTCAACTGGAAAAACACCGCGACAACAAAAATAAGTATTTTTTAGAAATATCAAAAATATATTTTGAAGCTGCTCCTTGAGTGAAGAAAGAGATTTAGTTAAATTAAGACCTGTCATCTGCCTGCTCAGCGGGGATTGACAGAGTGATCCCCCGCTGAGCAGAGCGGGCTCTGTACACGGACACGTCCGTGTGAAAGAGCCCTTAACCACTTCAGCCCCGGACCAATTGGCAGCCAAAGGACCAGGCCCCTTTTTGCAATTCGGCACTGCGTCGCTTTAACTAACAATTGCGCGGTCATGCGACGTGGCTCCAAAACAAAATTGGCGTCCTTTTTTTCCCACAAATAGAGCTTTCTTTTGGTGGTATTTGATCGCCCCTGTGGTTTTTATTTTTTGCGCTATAAACAAAAATAGAGCGACAATTTTGAAAAAAATGCAATATTTTTTACTTTTTGCTATAATAAATATCCCCAAAAAATATATAAAAAAACATTTTTTTTCCTCAGTTTAGGCCGATACGTATTCTTCTACATATTTTTGGTAAAAAAAATCGCAATTAGCGATTATTGATTAGTTTGCGCAAAAGTTATAGCGTTTACAAAATAGGGGATAGTTTTATAGCATTTTTATTAATATTTTTTTTTTATTAGTAATGGCGGCGATCAGCGATTTTTATTGTGACTGCGACATTTTGGCGGACACATCGGACATTTTTGACACATTTTTGGGACATTTGTCATTTATACAGAAATCAGTGCTATTTAAATAGCACTGATTCCTATGTAAATGACAGTTGTAGTTAGGGGGTTAACCACAAGGGGGCGGGGAGGAGTCAGTGTGACGTGTTGTGTTTGCTGTAGGGGGGCGTGGCTGTACGTCTGACGTCATTGATCGGCGTTCCCGATGACAGGGAACCGCCGATCACTGACAGTCAGTGTAGGAAGCGCGGGGAGAGGTTTGTTTACATAGACCTCTCCCCGTTCTTCCGCTCCGTAACCCGATCGCGGGATACCAGCGGCGATCGGGTCCGCTGGTCCCGCGGCCGGGGTCACGGAGCTCCCGACCGGGTCGCTATCGGCGTGCGCGCGACCCACGGGCAGGCACATGCACGATCACGTACAGGTACGTGATTCTGCCTGCCCGTGCCATTCTGCTGACGTATATATGCAGTGGCCGGTCGGGAAGCGGTTAAGCTTTTTCTGACATTTGTTGGTTTTAAGTTGAAATCATTTTTTTTTTTTTGCTAGAAAATTACTTGGAACCCCCAAAAATTATATATATATTATATATATATATATATATATATATATATTATATATATAATTTTTTTTTTTTTAGTATAGACCCTATAGAATAAAATGGTGGTTGTTGCAATATTTTATGTCGCACTGTATTTGCGCAGCAGTCGTTAAAATGCAATTTTTTGGGGAAAAATTACACTTTAATGAATAAAAAATAAATAAAAAAACTAACCAGTAAAGTTTGCCCAAATTTTTTTGTATAATGTGAAAGATTTTACGCTGTGGAAATCATGATCTTTTTATTCAGAGCAAAAAAAAATGTGATTCTCATTTTGGCCAGAATCGTGCAGCTCTAACCCACGGCTTAGACTTTTCTTGTGTGCACCAGTTTACCACATGGGCTAAGTGAAGAGCCCTAAAGTATGACAGGGTATTGGGCTATCCGATTCATTTTTGAGAAGAACTAAAATTGAGACACAGACCTGATACCATTTATTCCTCAAATAAATTTAAGAAGTAATGCACGCAACTGGACAAAAAAGGTAGAAGGTATCCACACAGGGAGGGTTTGAATCAAATATAAAATCTAGGGTAGCGTAGTCATCTTGAGAGTGTTGCATCACCCGAACCAAGTCAAATGCAGAGTCCTCCATTTTTGGAGAACCATACATATTTTGGCCAGCGCAAGTTAATTTAGATGAATAGATAGATGATGCAGGTTAGGAGTAAACTAGACTAAATATTTAAGACTTTGAGAGACCCAGAAAAAGGGAAACATTTTTGTCTGAAAACTTGTTTGACCGCTAGGGGGATGTTGATGGCTTCTGATTTGGAGTAATTTATCTGGTAATTGAAGAGAGCACCATATTGCTGAAATAGACACATTCAATTAGGAAGGGTCCCCTCATGGCTAGAGATCAAAAAGAGGAGGTCATCTGCCATGACCTTATGATGTCCTGACTTCTTGGAAATTCCCTAGATGTTGAGGATGGCCTAAATAGCGCACAGTAACGACTCCAGTGTCAGCAAAAACTAAGGGTGACGAATGGCACCATTGCTTGGTGCTGTTCAACAATTTGAGTTAATCAGCACCACAGCCTGTGGATTACAATAAAGGGCCCACACCCACAAAAGCATGTGAGATCCCAGGCCTATATATGAAAGGGTCGATCGCAAAAATTGTCAAGTTTTTGTTTGAGGTCATCACAAAGGAGCAAATTTCGTTTTTCTCAGAGTATCAGAAGTTCACGTTGCATCATAGATGCAAGAGTTTTTTTTTTTTTTTTTTAAATATAAAAAAGTGCGGCGCTCATAGAGCACGAAAATAACAATCAATGTCTAAAAGTGATGATACTAAATAATGATACAGTATCCAAAAATAAAAATTAATATATGAATGTGTGTCACTAAAAATAGTGAACAAACAAATATGATAAATCAAATGGATTGTGAATCAAGAAATCATATATATGGAAAGGGTTGGTAGACCTACTAATCACATAATCGCATAGATCACATATACAATAAATATGACAGTAGAAAAATCTATATCACCATATAAACAAAACCATATAGCAATGTGTGTTACAAATAGTGATCTAAGCAAAAAAACACCACCTAATAGTGACATAAATTCAACATTGGTGCGTTGAGAAATATATAACAGGTGACTTGGTGCAAGTTGTCTGTTGCAGTCCACCACCTCTTGGGAATGCGCTTACCAGATAGCGTGAACTCAGATAGGCTTACGCCGTATGAGTCACAAAAGGAAGTTGGTGTCACTACACCCGTGGGAGCATCTACTTGGGGATGGTGCCAAACGACAAGATCCTTCACTGGATATATCCAAAGAACTCTCAGGAGGGAGGGATGATGGATGTTATACCACTGGTAGTGCTCAAATTAATGGGACCGATGAAGAGAAAAATGGAGCCACATAGTGTAATACCATAGGGGATTTATTTTGACAAAGCATATAAAAATGGGTACTCACATTTAAAACGACATGTAAAAGCATATAATGGTCTACTGGTAACGCAGTGGTAACAGCTAACCGAGTCCCGACGCGTTTCGCCTCATACAGGCATCATCTGGGGGTGTTTTTTTTTTTTGTAAAGAGATTTCAAATTCCAAAATTACATATAAAGAGATTGTCATTGAGACGAATGTTACTACTATAGGCTGGCACTGCACTTTATGAAAAAGGCACCTGACCACGCATTTGAAGGTCTCCCACAAAGTCAGATGGAAGGTGTAAGCCATGTAGTTTTCATTTAAATATGCTGATAGTTCTCTAGTAACCTCAGCCATAGTTTCCTGATCCTGGAGAAAGCTATTGCTAAGTCGCCACATGGGAACTGATTGTCATGGTGGAACAGTCGCCATGGTCAAGTGAATGATCTGAAAATATTATGAAATCAGTGGTGGTAGAGGACAAATTAGGGAGATATTCATGGCAGATGAAAATTAGTATAATATAAGTTAATAATATATCAAACTTATAATATAAGTTTGATGAGGGGCTAAAAAAAGGTGTAGTCACGGGCCGATGGGTGTAAGAAATGCCAGGCATCTACAAAGTGATGCAAGTGGAGTTTAAGTTTAGGTTTCTTCAGATAGGTATAAGACATGTGTGATGCACATCAAGAAATGTCAAGTAAAGGATCATCAGACCCTATTCAAATTCAGCATTGACTAGTGAAAGGCGGCACATAAAGGTCAGATGATCGGAGTTTGGAAAAAAATATACATTGAATGTGATCAAAACCTACCCAAATTTTTCTTTGTCCAAAAGAAAGTGGCTGCATTCATCCATATATTGAGAAATAAAAGCCCAAGGAACAGAATGGGCAATGAGTATGCTGACACCTTTAATTTTAGCCTGCAAGGCTTTACAATGGTAGGCTATAGGAAAGGAGTGATTTGCAAGACGTGGACTCCTGTCCTCCTTAAAATAACTTTCCTGAAGGAAAACCACCTGACCCTGCCTCTTTGCCAGATCTGAGAGCAACCTAGAATGTTTTTCAGGTAAGTTAAGGCAATTAACATTCAGCGGTGTAATTTTGAGCTTAACATTTATGCTTACCAGAACAATTTCCATCCCATGGAGAGGAGAGGGATGGGAAAAAAAAGTGGGGGGTGTGGAAAAAGAGGACAAAGACGATGGGAGCAGGAAGCTAGTCCCTCTTCGTAGCTGACCCTCAGAAGAGGGCAATAGGGTCCACCCCCTGTGTAAGGTTGTCAGAGTATCTCCAGAAGGCAGCCAGCAGGGAGGGATAATTCAAGTTAGTGCACATATAATAGTCAGAGGAAGTGTGTTCCCAAGCCTAAAATAAACTACACCCAGTTTGCTTAAAAGGCCAGATGCAGGACAGCCATCCGCCGAAAGTCCTTCGTCTAGCCCCCTTAGTGGGGTAGGGAGCGGAGGTAGGGAGGGGCCCTAAAAGGGCTGGGGGAAGTGGGGTTATACAAAGTAACCCATACTGGTCTGTAAGTAATGCATAAAAACCCATTCTACGATTGTATGGTGGTTTGAGAAGTGGTACCTTTACTGTGTAATCATAAGGTAAAATAACAGCTACCTGTCAGTATAGACACAGACTTACAGCATGTGTAGAAAAGGAGGAGTACAAAGTCAAGCCAGTCAAGAGCATGATGGTGCCAAAGGGCTCAAGAGTGGCACAGACTATAAAGTAGGCATAAAGAATGAAGTACAGTATATTTTCTGATACCTGCAGCAGCGAACATAACCAAATTGCTGTTTGCTATTTGCTGTCAAATAGCAAACAGTATCACAACTAAATGAGAGCAACCCTTTTTGATGATAAAAAAAATTAGAGCAACCACAGCCTTGCTCCAAAGATACAGAGACTAGTAAGGTGGGTCTGCCCACATCCCCAATTAACTATAAACAGTGGGAATGGAGGAAAGCGGAGCAGCAAGAGCCAGGTCATGGGAAGGCCACCCAACCTGGGAATAATCCATAAAACAGTAAGAAGTGAATCATAAATTTCTAAACAAACTAAGAATGTACTCAACCCGATGGGATGAAGACTGTATAGATCCCTGAACACCCCTCCAGGGGCCCGTTTAGTCAGCAAATTTTCATTCAAGCGTCGGAGGACAGTGCCCAAGTGCAGATCACTGACCCTGACCCAACCGCAGGTTGCTGGGAGTGGAAAGCTGTGTCAACACAGAGTAAAGCTGTGATGTCACAAAACTGTCAAAGGAGGGAGGGGAAAACCTTCATCACCATCTGACTTGTTCTGACAAAAGCAAAGTAGGAGGTGCAATCACAATAAAACAGAAAAAAAAAAGGGTTGAGTTGATGGAGGGGAGAGCATGGGGTGGGAAAGGGGTTAAGGAAAGGAGGAGGAGGCGGGGGAGGCAGGATGGGGGAAACCAGAGCAACATAAGTATCATGATCCAAAGTAAAGAGCAAGAGTTGTCAAGACAAGGTCATGGGTAACATAACTTTAGGGACCCAGCTGTTAGTGAGCAGGCAGTGGTCCGGTTTGAAGTCATAGGCATAAACTTCATAGTACCCATCTCAAACTGTAAAAAGTAAAAGTATGTCTGAGCAGGCAGGGTTAATCTGCATCCAAGAATTCTACAAAGTTGACTCTTGACCAAGAGGAGGTCTATGTGCATCAATCCTCTCTGACAATTGGGTGGGAGGTAGAAGGACCCCACTGAGATGGTCTGGATCTGGGACGGTTGTACTATGTGGATGGGGGTGTTCAGAATCTAGTAGTCTAGAGTCATTCGGAAAGTCCAGCCAGTGCGGCACCTATGTCCAGGGATTGAAAGAGGGCGGAGAGTTGAGTCGGTGTATGGAATGTAAACACCCAACCTTCCTGACGACGACATGGTAGCTCCTGCTGAGTGTGTTAGATTCAGGAAAAAATGGAAAATAACTCTCATCCTCCAGGTGTTCTTGGAGACATCTGGTAGAATATGGATCTAGGCCCCATCAAAGTCTATCTAAACTTTTTGCCATGATATAGAAATTCCTTTTTCACGTTGTAAAAATGGATGCTGCAGAGGACGTAATTTGAAGAGCTCCGAGTCGGGCATTTTTCTAAGTAGGTGTTGCAAATGGCCTGCATTGTGATTTTAAGGTCAGACCCATGAGTGGCCTCTAAGATGCCCCTGATACGTAAAGTTTTCCAGGCTCAAGTAGAAAGACTGAAAGCATTGGACTGTGGTGGATTGAAAGTGTGAATAGTCATTCAGACTAGAACTCACCACATCCCTAGATTTTTCATTATCTGACAGTCCAGGTCTGAGATATTCGACTTCAGCATAGAGAGTTCTTTCTGCAGCATACTCTCTATCCATTTTGCTATGTTGTCTAGGTAGGAGGGAAGTGAGTGCAGTATGTCACATAGCTCCCCATTGGCAGCCCAGATGGTAGGGAGTGAGGCCAAGGTGTACTTCGAGGCCGTGGGAGGAATATTGCCCCAGGAGTACTGGACTGGCTAATCGGTGAGTAGCCTTCATCCTCTTGTCCCTCTTTTGCTTCGGATGATCGAGACACTGAAGGGGCTTGCAGTGTCTTCCTAGGTAAGTTGGCGGAGTGGACCGACACCATCTTGGAGCGTTGCCGGTCCAAGCTCGTAGCAGTGGGTCCCAATAAGTATCGATGAATTCCTGAAGACCCCACTTGCCAGGTGAAGTGGGAAGATTTCTTGCCCTTGGGCATCCGGGTAATGGGGCAATCTGATACATCTGTCCTGCACGAATGGCCCAGGACAGCCACCTTTTGCCAACTTAAGGCCACACCCCCAATGAAAGTTTTTATCTTTTTCCTAATCTGAAAAAATGTAGTTGCAACAGTTGGTGTATGTAAAATGGGTTTTTCCCCTAGCAACAATTCTCAGCCTTACAGGATAAAATCGACACTTTCAAGTTCTGCAGATTTTTTTTTAAATTTCCTGAGCCCTTTTCTTTTGCACCTCTGCAAAAAAAAAAAAAAAAAAAGCTGGATGTAATGATATTTGTGCCCCACTTTTTGTAATATTCTTAAAACCGCATGCTCGCCACAGTTTTCATCCATTTTCAATGTAATCTATTGTATCACTATTAGCATTTGCTTTTTGCTTTAGACAATGTATATCTTGTTTTAAAGGATGAAATACATTCTCTTTGTCACTTATTCCTTCCAAAACTAAGATTTTTTTCCCCCAATTCCTTTTTTTTTAATTAGAAACCGATTGGTAATCTGCAGAAATATATTACATTTTTGTTTTTAGTTTAGATATACTTTACTGATTAGTTTGGTGCTAATAAATTGGCAAATCTATTAGTGCTGATAAATAGAACACTCTATCTTTGGGGGCAAAAACATGCATGCATCATACAATCCATGGGAAAAAAAAATTTGGTTGAATCAATAATCATAAATAATCATATAGTGCAATGCAGGGAGCTACACCATTTCGCTTTTGGGGACCAGGAAGGAATGTTTTCCAATTAGAGCAACTTTGAGTTTAGGAATGGTTTCAATAAACCTATGTATTTTTTTCAACTTAATCATTTTGTAACTGTATGTCTTTACTGGGGCTAACTCTGCTGCCCATTAGACTGTTTAATTAGACACTGTCACAGTAAAGTGGATAACATAATATGAAAATAGAGGTTGTTAATTTAATGGAGGTTGTATTGTTGTGTTTTGTAATATGGGATAAACATGACTGTAGTTTCTTTTGTATTGTTCCTCAGGATCCGGGAAGAGGAAACTGCAGTAGTATGCCCAGTGATAGATGTCATAGACTGGCGCACTTTTGAGTATTTAGGCAATTCTGGTCTACCTCAGGTTGGAGGACTCGACTGGAGACTTGTCTTTACTTGGCATGTGGTCCCAGAGAGAGAGCAACAGCGAAGGCGCTCATCTATTGATGTTATCAGGTCTGTATGAAACCGTATAGTTATAATATTGATACACTGTATGCTATATTGTGGTATGTAAAATGATCCTATTTTTACACAGACCTATTACATTTCTAGTATGAAGAATGCTAAAGCAATACTTTATAGAATCCTGTGGGGCTCTGGCAATTGCAGTAGGCAATTGGATAAATAAAGTGCATTCACTATAAAAGTATGATATGAACAAGCACTTGTTTGACATATTTGAACCGTATGTGGAGTGATATTCTTTAGTACTTTTGTCAGAAACTAAAACTACAGTTTTGTGGAGAGAAACAAAGCAATTGTCCCTAGATTAATGCTTTAGTTCTGTGTATTGAAAAAAGCCTTTCAGGCAAACTTCCTGAAAGTAAATGCTTAGTGCAAGGGTCTGCTTACAATAAAATACTGTACTTAATCAAGTCTCAGTGTTGTAATAAAAAAACAATCCCCCAGGTGTCCTTTCCCACTTGCCAGTCCTTTATCAGATAAAGAAATCACTGCTATGAACCTAAGGTTGTCACTAAAATTCTTCATTAATAAAATAATATTGTCAATAATATAATCTGTTATCACGTAAAATCTATTTTAGTAATTTCATGTAAACATATTTCAGTATATGAAATGTATTATATGGATCCATGTATACGTTTTTTTCTTTTGTTTTCCAATAACATCAGTTATACTCCATCGTAGGGCTATTATGAATGACACAATTTATAAAATAGCTCAAAATGTAATACCTTTATCTTTGATTAACTGTTTATTTTAAAAGGAATTTTCAAGTTTTACATGAAAAAATTAATAAATAAATTCTAAGAAGAAAAAATCAAGCTAGACATACCATAGATATCAAAAATCACCATAACGTGAGAATGCACAGGTGACAAAACATAGCGTAACAAATAAAACAGCTTCCCATGCAATGAAAACAATAACTGGGGGGACCCACTTAGAGGCTATAGCAGTGACACCAGTGTAGGTCAGTCCATACAAGAACATGCAATGATACCACAAGTCAAAAAAAAGTGATGCATGATCTCAATACATGAAAGCCAACATGGTACATAAGAGGGATGACAAGTATCAAGAGTAAAGGGGATAGACAAAAGAAATGGGGTACTAGACCCCCAGATAGAGAAGAAAAAAGAAGCCACTCTGTGTGCCATAGCGCATGGCGATTAAAGAGCATTAAAAGCTAAGTATTCATCCCAAGGTAATCCATGGATCTCACTTCTCTAACCCTCTGCAAGAAGGCAAAAATCTTGTGGGGGGGGGGGGGGGGGGGGGGGGGGGGGGGATCTATTTTCACGGGTCAGTAAGTAGACATTTAGCTGCAGTGAGTATGTGCGTCATGAATTTTTTTTTAGGTTTTCCCCCATCTCCCGCCCTGGGAGGCACAAAAGATGCATCAGCGGGTCTAGGTGGACAGTCCTGTTAACCAACCTGGAAAGCAATTCGTTAACTTCCTCCCAGAAAGCTATCATTTTTGGGCATGTCCATAAAATGTGAATTAGAGATCCCACCGTCGAGTCACATCTCCATCACCTATTGGAAACTGAAGGAAAAATAGTATGTTGGAACCCACAGAAACAATATCTTATAAGCATTTTCTTTTATAAACTCACTTTTATGGGCTTGCAATCAAAGCATCCACCAGACCTCTATGGAGAGTTCACAGACCAGCAGCGATTCCCATTTCAACATATGAGGATTAGGAAATGGTTCTGTTATAGTAGCAAGGATCTGATATACATTATCTCACAAAAGTGAGTACACCCCTCATATTTTTGTAAATATTTTATTATATCTTTTCATGTGACAACACTGACAAAATTACACTTTGCTACACAATAGTAGTATGTGTACAGCTTGTATAACAGTGTAAATTTGCTGTCCCCCCATAATAATTCCACACAAAACCATTAATGTCTAAACCACTAGCAACAAAAGTGAGTACACCCATAAGTGTAATGTCCAAATTGGGCCCAAATCGTCAATATTTTGTGTGGCCACCATTATTTTACAGCACTGCCTTAACCCTCTTGGGCATGGAGTTCACCAGAGCTTCACTGGTTGCCACTGCAGTCCTCTTCCATGACGACATCACGGAGCTGGTGATGTATAGAAATAAGTTTGTATAGGGGCCAGCCATAACTTTTCCAATTCCGTCCAGCAATTATACGATCTAAACGAAGTCCAAGAGGCCAAGTGTCTAAGGTGAACTGCATAGAACAATGTAAGGTCAGGCACCACCATACCTCCCTGAGATCTGGGTGTACACATCAATTTCCTGGACAGCCTATGTCAAGCAGTGTGGATTGCATCCTTTTAAGGGTCAAAGCAGGGACCCTAACTGGGAGGGTCTCAAATAAATATATATAAATAAATACTAAAGCGCTGATAAAATTAAAAAACCAGAACAACCTAAATAAATATTAATAAGAGCCAAATGATAAGCTGCAACCAATAATAAGTGCTCCCACATTTTGAAATTCATAAAATAAGTATACAATAGTGTAAACAATTAGTGCGCTAAAATCAACCTAAAAATATTAGTAGACCTAATAGCATAAATATCCAGTGTCAGTAAATAAATAAAAAGTGCAATGCGCTATCTTGCAAATGCCTAATGCCATAAATAATATAAATATACAGTGTCAAATATATACAAAGTGCAGTGTGCTTAATTGCAAGCTCCTTTTGCAATTAATAGTGATGAACAAAATCTATAAAATCTAATTAAGTGTTCACAAACTGTGTAAAAACCAGGAGGGTAAGCCACCCTTCAACCATGTGTGAACAAGTGTATATAATGAACCAGTGTGTTGATTGATTAAATCGATCTGTTCATTTAATTATGTGCTGATGGGTCCACATACACTGGCCAATCTGTCCCTGGTTGATTGGTTCAAATGTATTCAGATTGGGACAATGGCAAAAAAAAAAAACGATTTCTCCCAAATGAATCCACTAGCAAATATATATAAATATATTGTATATTCTTATAAAGAAGGATATTCTGCACGTCAATGTTATATTAAATGCAATCCTCAGATAATTCTGTCCTAATAATAATAACCAATCACATGTATATAGACCGCATATAGAATATTATAATAAAGAGCAACTTCCCTTTTCCTTAAATGTGTTGGGAAAAATTCATATGCCATGAGCACTTCTCTTTGCAATTTTTCTTAGTAGTTTTTCTTTCTCCGGTTTTTACATAGAATAAAAAAACAAACAAACATGCCATTGCACAGCGCTGTGTGTACAATCTACAGTGAATTTGTATAGCACCTTTCCACTCACATGTACCCAGCGTTATATGTAGCGAATGCTGTTACAACAGTCAGGCTTTCTGGGCTGTCAGCCCTGCTTCTCCTCACTTTACTCGTGTGTCTCCAGCTACTGTCGCAGCTTACACAGTGATGTCACGTGACTTTTTCAAGGGAACTTTTTAACTTTTAAAACCTGTAATGTGCTGACATGCTGTCACCTTGGATAAGGGCCGGCGATATATATAGCATGAAATAAGTTAAATCGCACATCCACACTTGCACCCAGTATGGCAGAATGTGAAACGGAATGATGACTAAAAAAATCTAATGTCACCATGGCAACCTGGTAAACTGTTGCTATAAAGCCTCCGCGCTGGTCATAGGGCTCACATCCCTTGAAAAAGTCACGTGACCTGTGACGCAATGCGTCGGGAGGAGGAGCCTAGTGACATCACCGTGTAAGCTGCGAGAGTAGCCGGAGACACACGAGTGAAGTGAGGAGAAGCAGGTCTGAATGAAAGTATGAAGGTAAGAACTGCAATAGTAGCCCCAATTGTGGTGTGCCTCTTCAATCCATGGTAGTATTTATGAGCGACCCAAGGGAGTGCAGACAAAGCGATCAAAGAAGCTTGTTGTTCCACTTGCACCCATAGTTTGGTCTGTGGGGTAGTGCACCATGACACCACTCTAGACAGATGTAGAGCTTGATAATATAAGGTCAAGTCAGGCAGACCGATACCCCCCCCCCCCCCCGAGATTTAGGCAAGACTAACAATGAGTAGTCTGGCAAATTTGTTGCTCCAGAGGAATTTAATTAACAGTGTCCGACACGAGAGAAACAAAGCTTATGGTAATTTAATGGGTATAAAATCTAGGGGAGCAATGTCATCTTAAATGCATTACACCACCCAAACCATGTAAGGGTCTGCCAGAGTTGAAAGTGTGATCGCATTTTCGATAATAATGGGCAAAAGTTTATCTCATATAATTGAGTCCAGTGTCAACCCCCAGGTATTTCAGAAAGGACTGAACCCATTTGAACCGATAACGCCTTGTAGTTTAGATACACTCCTTAGGGAGAAGACTACTCATCGCTTCAAATTTGGCATAATTTATAGAGAAATTAGAAAGATCCCCAAATTGAGCTAAACATTGAAGTAGACGTGGTAGTGAAACCTCCGGTTCGGTAATAAAATGTCATCCGCATATGCAGGAGTTTTATGCTCCGTGTTTAAGACCGGATCAAGGGGTCTGATCTTACTTTGCAATGGAAAGGTTCTAGGGTTAACACAAACATTAGTGGAGAAAGGGGGCAGCCCTGTCTCGTCCCATTAGACAGAGAAATACTCTGATCGAGCCCCATTAACCAACACGGCCGCTGTTTAGACCAGTGTATAGTGCCTGAATCCAAGACTGCATTCATTCCCCCAGGCCAATATGTCTAAGGGTGGATCGTAAAAATTGCCAATCCACCCTATCAAAAGCCTTTTCAGCATCTGTTGAAGCAGAAAGGGTCGGCTCTCCGAGTGTGCAGTGTGAATCAAATCTGTCGCCCTTATGGTATTATCCCTGGCCTCTCTCTGAGGGATAAAGCATGCTTGGTCTGTGTGGACAAGGGGAGGGAGATATGGCAATAACCTGTTCAATAAGATTTTTTTAAATAATTTTAAATCAGCATTTAAAAGTGCTATAGGCTGGTAGTTCCCATATTGAGTGTGATCTTTATCCTGCTTTGGGATCACAATAATGTGGGCCCTCAAAGCATCCTCTGTTAGCTTACAATTAGCTGAAATAGGATTGTAGGCACGTAAAAAGTAAGGAGAAAGGATGTCCTGAAAAGTTTTATAGCAAGTAAGATTTAGCCCATGTGGGCCAGGGGCCTTCCCTGGTTTAGAGGATTCTATCGCTGAGGCCAGTTCTTCATTTGTTATAGGGGCTTCCAGACCCGCAATTACCTCTAACGGATGTGAGGGCATACCCAATGATGTAAAAAAAAAGCTATAAGATCTGCCCGGGTAGGGCATTGCTGGGGTTGAGAGTTATGAAGATTATCAAGCCTCCAATAAAATTTTTGAAATTCCTGAGCTATAGCCGCTGGGTCTGACAACTTAGTGCCAGACTCAGCCGTAATTTAAGTAGTATGCGGTTTCGTTTGGGACCCTTTCAGTGCCCTAGCTAGAATAACACCTGGTTAATTTCCATACTCTTATGCCGCGTACACAGGGAATTTTCCGATGGAAACAGTCCGATGGGAGCTTTTTATTGGATTTTCCGACCGCGTGTATGCCCATCGGTCTTTTTCTTTTGGAATTTCCGACGGACTTTGGATTGAGAACCTGTTCTTAATTTTTCCGACGGAAAACCTTTCTATCGGATTTTCCTATCGGGTGTATGCAATTTCGACACACAAAATTCCGACGCATGCTCGGAAACTATTCAACGCATGCTCAGAAGCATTAAACTTCCCTTTTTATAGTGCAGTCGAACGTGTTGTATGCCGTGGTGTTATTGACCGTCTTGTGTAGGCAAGACAGTTTGAGTGAAATTCCGTCGGAATTCCGACGGGAAAACCATCAGAGCTTTTTCCGACGAGAATTCTGACCGTGTGTACGCAGCATTAGATAGATTGTTTGTAACGGCGCAATTTCTCCCTCACTCCTGTATTTGCTTTTTTATATTACTGCTGGCGTAGGGTAATTTTCTCTGTCTGCATGGCGAGTGTTTTTTTTATGGATAGCCTCAAGTTTACTAATCCTTAAAAATAACGTCGCAATTTCCGAGCGCCTCAGTTTTTTTATCCTAGCTACATGTTTAAGTAAAATTCCTCTTATAAAGCATTATAACAGTACTATCAAAGACTCATTGGGTTGGTCAGTCTGACTAAAATATTCTTCTAAACCCTGAAGAAACCCAGTCATGGTGGTAGGGTCCTTTAACAATGTATCATTAAGCCTCCAAGACAGGGTCCTTGTGGCCACTATGTTTAGATCTAAATCCAAATGAAGCCAGTCCATGATCGGCAAACAATCGTAGTAGCTCGAACTCTGTCCATGTGTTGACACCAACAGGCAGTGGAGTCAGAATATCAGGAAAGGGAAAGTTCTGTTGGCATGTGTTCAATGGGGCATTGTGCTGATCAACGAGGAGGGGATCTCCATTGCTGGTTCCTCTGTTCCAAGGGGCCTAGTGTGTCTGCCCAGTAAGCTTCTTCTTTAGGATCAGTGAAGAAGTGGGCCCTGCCCTGGTGGATGACCCGCAGATGCGCCGGGTATAGCATGCTGTATGGCAATTGCAGATCACATAATCGATGTTTAACCACTAAGAAAGTGGCACATTGCTTTTGAGTGGCTACTGAAAAGTCAGGAAAGATGGTGATAACATTGCCATTAAAGAGCAGGCGTCCTTTTACTCGGGCTACCCTGATAATATCCCTGTCTCTGAAGTTTAATAAGCATGGCGCGTGGCGGTGCCCCAGGGGGTAGGGGGCGCAATGGGACCCTATGTGCTCTCTCAATGGCAAACATAGTTGAAAATGTATAATGTATTGGTGCCCAATGTGGATGTCAGCAATTGTTCCATGAACATTTCTAGAGCCTTGCCCTCTGAGCCTTCTGGAAAGCCTAGGCAGCAGAGGTTATTGAGTCTCGCATGGCGAGTGTTTTTTTTTATGGATAGCCTCAAGTTTACTAATCCTTGAAAATAACGTCGCAATTTCCGAGCGCCTCAGTTTTTTTATCCTAGCTACATGTTTAAGTAAAATTCCTCTTATAAAGCATTCTAACAGTACTATAAAAGACGCATTGGGTTGGTCAGTCTGGCTAAAATATTCTTCTAAACCCTGAAGAAACCCAGTCATGGTGGTAGGGTCCTTTAACAATGTATCATTAAGCCTCCAAGACAGGGTCCTTGTGGCCACTATGTTTAGATTTAAATCCAAATGAAGCCAGTCCATGATCGGCAAACAAAATTGGATCAATCGTAGTAGCTCGAACTCTGTCCAGGTCTTTTTGTGGAAGGAAAAATTAATCCATTCAGGAGTATGATGAATGGACTGAAGAAAAAAAAAAAGTATAATCTCTGACATTAGCGTGTTAGGTAGACGCCATACATCTATCAGTTGAAGATTTAATTCTGCCTTTAGTCACTTTAAGTAAGAGAATGATAAATGGGATACACCCCTTGAAACCTCTAAGAGTGGATCGTATGCAAAGTTAAAATCCCCTCCTAAAATCAATACACCATCACTATGCTCCAAGATCAGGGGAACCAATAATATTAAAAAGAGCAACTGGTTCGAATTTGGAAAATGCACATTAACCAAGGTTACCCGGGTAGCGCTGATTATTCTCTTAACAATCAAGAATCTACCTTGCTCGTCTGTGATATATGTGCCTAGCGACCATGAAACAGACCTTGCTATGAGAATTTTAACTCCCTTAACTTTAGAGATCAGCGATGGGCTGTGATAAACCACTGGATAACCTCTGTTACTCAATTTTGGTATTTTCCTGGCACAAAAATGTGTTTCCTGGAGGAAAACAACCCGACTCCACATTTTTGCCAAATCTCTGAGTAATCCTAGACCTTTTTTTCTGGGACATTGAGGCCCTTCACATTAACCACTTTCAGACCGGACCATATTGCTGGCCAAAGACCAGACCACTTTTTGCGATTCTGCACTGCGTCGCTTTAACTGACAATTGCGTGGTCGTGCGACATGGCTCCCAAACAAAATTAACATCCTTTTTCCCCACAAATAGAGCTTTCTTTTGGTGCTATTTGATCACCCCTGCTGTTTTAATTTTTTGCTCAAAAAAAAGAGCGACAATTTTGAAAAAAAAATGCATAATTTTTTTACTTTTTGCTATAATAAATATCCCCCAAATTGATTGGTTTGCGCAAAAGTTATAGCGTTTACAAAATAGGGGATAGTTTTATGGCATTTTTAGTAATAATTTTTATGTTTTACTAGTAATGGCGGCGATCAGCGATTTTTATTGTGACTGCGACATTATGGCGGACACATCGGATATTTTTGACACATTTTTGGGACCATTGTCATTTTATACAGCAATCAGTGCTATACAAATGCACTGATTCCTGTGTAAATGACACTGGCAGTGAAGGGGTTAACCAGGAGGTGGCAGTGTAGGGGTTAAGTGTGTCCTAGGGGCATGTTGCTAACTGTGGGAGGCATGGCTGTGTTTTACACATCACAGATCTCTGCTCCAATCACAGGGAGCAGAGATCAGTGACACTGTTGCTAGGCAGAACGGGGAGATGCTTGTTTACTTTAGCATCTCCTGTGAGACGATTGCGGGTATCCCCGCGGCGATCGAGTCCGCGGGACCCGCGATCCGACCGGCAGCGCGCACGCGATGGCACGGTGGCAAATTTAAAGGGACGTACCTGTATGCCCATTTGCCTGTCCGTGTCATTCTGCCGACGTACATCATTGTGCGTCGGTAAGCGGTTAAGGGAGGTTAACTTTACCGGAGTGGTCGATTTGTGTCCCAGGGAAACATAGGCCATGGCTCCTCCTTAAAGAAATTGGGATGGGGAGATTGTGGGGGGGGGGGGGGTGAAGGCAGAAGGGATACAGCAGAAAATAAGAAAAATAAAAAATGGGACTGAGAGAAACCTATTTGGCGGTGTACCTATGACCTGCTATGCCGCCGATACCACTACAGGTGACCAATATTATAGTGCTTCCTCCTCCAAGGGCTTTAATGATATACAATTACCTCCCTGGTGTGTTAATAGAAACTGGGGGTCTAACCCATTAAAAAAATTCCTCTATAAAGTGCCAGAGCAAACATGTCTCACAGAGATATACAGTAAAATAAACTGGTTGTCTGTCTTGACCCTCAAATGGAATGGGTGCCCCCAAGAATATGTGGCCCCAGATGCTTTTATCTGGTCTTAGAGTGGACACAAACATCCTCTCATCCATCGTGTAGTCCTTGATATGTCAGAGAGGATCAATATCCGTACTCCTGCTGCCACGCTCGGCGCATAATCTCATCATTAATGTTGAAGAAATGTATGCGACAAAGAACTTCTCGTGGACCTAACCCCTGATGGCTCCTATACGGAGTAACTCTGTGTACTCTGTCTATTATAAGTTCTGCTAGTGGGGGTTTACCCAGGATGTTATTACAGATAAGACTGTATCATGGGTCTCAATTCTGCATCTTCAACATTTTCAGGAATACCTCTAAAGCAGTGTGTTGATTGCTTCCCTATCTAGGTTAGGCATGAAGATCTAGAACGGCTGGCTGGTTTCGATGGGTTAAGGTTGGGGGGGGGGGGGGGTGTCGGAAGTCATGAAGGTTTGAGTCTGAGCTAGCTAGTTCACCTTCTTTTGTTTTTGTTTTGATTTGTTTTGTTTAGTAGTTTTCTTTCTTAGTAGCTTTTGTCTCTAGCCCCCCAACATTGGGGTCTGGAGAAAAGTTTCTTGTAGAGTTGAAAAGGCGACTCGTGCTTTAGTACCTTTCCAAATAAATGATCTAAAGGAGGCATTCAGTATATTAAAGAAGGAAGCTGGGATTGGTATAGGTACTGTTCTAAATATATACAGGATTTTTGGTAAGATTACCATTTTAAGGGTTACAATGCGCCCCAACCAGGAAATTTTAACATTTACTCAATTGAGAAAGTTCAATTTGCAGTGTAATAGAGTGTAATTGAGTGTAATAACTTTTTATAATTCTCTTCATAGAGGTGCTTAGATTTAGCAGTTAAATAAATCCCCAGGTATTGGATTGTATCCGACTCCCAATTACAAGGCAATAATGATTTGTAATCTATAATGGGCTTTTCTATTAAGGTTAATGGTAAGGACTTG
Source organism: Lithobates sylvaticus (assembly GCA_028564925.1). NCBI lineage: Eukaryota > Metazoa > Chordata > Amphibia > Anura > Ranidae > Lithobates > Lithobates sylvaticus. The sequence continues at coordinate 309,387,911 of CM053030.1, read as the reverse complement.
GCATTTGGACATGTTTATGTTGTAGTAGGCTATTAATCCAAAGGCTTAAATTGTTGCGCATACCCCAGGCAGAAAAGATTCTAATCTAGAAAGTGTCAGTATAACATCATCAACGAAAAGGCCGATCCTATGGGATTTTCCTGCCACTGAGATGCCCATTATGGATTCGGAGGCCCTGATGGATTTGGCCAATGGTTCCATTACCAGTGTGAAGATCAAGGGGCATAAGGGGCACCCTTGTCTTGTGCTGTTTGTAATGCGGAAGGTGTCAGTGAGTACTGTTGACGTAAAAACTTGTGCTGATGGGTTTGTATAAAGCTCCAGGGTAGCGGAATGAATAAAACCATTGAATTCAAATTTGGTTTATTTTGCCTTTAGATACCCCAATGGACCCTATTGAAAGCCTTTTCAACGTCTAAGGCTAGAAAGACTACTGGCATATTTTGGCTTTCAGCTTAGCGGAGCAGATTTAAAATTCTATGGGTACCATCAGGTGCCTGTCGGCCTTTGACAAATCCCACTTGGTCAGGGGCAATTAAAGTTGGTGTAACTTCCGCCATTCTATTTGCGATTAGTTTTGCATAAACCTTAAGATCCGTATTTAGGAGGGATATTGGCTGGAAATTCTGTGGGGTGTCAGGATCTTTCACTGGTTTGGGCATCCTAACAATTAGGGCTTTATTCAGTGCTGTAAGGACTTTGTTAATTTTAGCAGTAGTGAAGGGGGCATTGAGGCATTATAGAATCAATGGGGATATTGTGGGTCAAAGAATTGAGCAATCCCTCCTGCAGATGGCTGAGGGATCTTTGGGTCAGAACTTGTATTATAGAGGGGACTGTAGTAATCTCTAAAAGTGTTTAATCTCTAAAAGTCTTTAGGATGGTATACTTCAGAAACCAGTATTGGGGTTAGTTAAAGTAACTAATTTTGCCTTTGCTTGTCTTATTTGGATCTATCAAGCTAGCAATTTCCCTGCTTTGTTCCCATACAAATGATGGGAAGTCTTTAGGTGTTTGAGGCATTTTTCATGTTCATATACCAAAAGTTGTTTAAGTTATAATCTGCATTTCTTTAATTTTTCTAGTAGGGCCTGGGTCATTGGTTGTTTATTTTGGGTCTCCAAGTGTTTCATTTAGGAAAAAAGTGAGTTAGTTGCTTGCTCCCTCTTCTTTTTTTCCTGATCCCTGGAGGCAGTTTGCAATAGTATACCTCTAACCAGCCCTCAAAATTTCAACTCGCCTGCTCGCATTTGGCGAGTGAATTTATGAGGGGTGCGAGTATAGACAGGGCTGTGCTGTCCAGGAAATGCACAGGCTCGCAGCGCAGGTCATTTCAATAGGAGCAGTCCACCGCCTGGGACCGCCCCTCTCCACTTCCCTCATGCTGCTCGTCCCGCCCTCTCACACAGGCTCGCAGCGAGGGCCATTTCCATTGGAGCAGTCTGCCGCCTTGGACCGCCCCTCTGAACCTCCCTCATGCTGCTCGTCCCGCCCTCTCGCACAGGCTTGCAGCGCAGGTCATTTCAATAGGAGCAGTTCGCTGCCTGGGACCGCCCCTCTGCACCTCCCTCATGCTGCTAGTCCCCGCCCTCTCGCACAGGCTTGCAGTGCGGGTCATTTCAATAGGGGCAGTCCGCCGCCTGGGACCGCCCCTCTCCACTTCCCTCCTGTTGCTCGTCCCCGCCCTCTCACACAAGCTCGCAGCGAGGGCCATTTCCATTGGAGCAGTCCGCCGCCTGGGACCGCCCCTCTGCACCTCCCTCATGCTGCTCGTCCCTGCCCTCTCGCACAGGCTCGCAGCGAGGGGCATTTCCATAGGAGCAGTCCGCTGCCTGGGACTGCCCCTCTCCACCTCCTTCATGATGCTAATCCCCACCCCCTCACACAGGCTCGCAGTGAGGGACATTTCCATAGGATCAGTGTGCCGCCTGGGACCGCCCCTCTCCACTGCTCTGTGTTTGCACAATGCCTGACCCCTCAGCTGCAGGAAAAAGGTAAATGTCAGCGTGCTGTGATTGAAAGCAGCACATGTGCTTGAGGAGGTTGGAGGCATTGAATGGGGAATTTAACAAGATGTGTGCTGGGAGAAAAGGGGGGGTTAATTGGAGGCATAGGTCTGAATCATATTATGCCTCCAATTCCACACAAACCCCTTCCCCCATAACCTATGCCTCCAATTCCACTGCATTGCATTGATGGGCACTGATCGGGCTGCATTGATGTGCACTGACCGAGCTGCACTGATAAAGCTGCATTGATGGGCACTTACCGGGCTGCACTGATAAGGCTGCATTGATGGGCACTGATAAGGCTGCACTGATGGGCACTGATTGGGCGGCACTGATAGACACTGATCGGGCTGCACTGATCGGGCTGCACTGATCGGGCTGCACTGATGGGCACTGATGGGCACTAATCAGGATGCATTGATGGGCACTGGTGAGGCTGCATTGGTGGGCATTGGCGAGGCCGCATTGGTGGGCATTGGCGAGGCCGCATTGGTGGGCATTGGCGAGGCCGCATTGGTTGGCATTGACGAGGCTGGATTGGTGGGCATTGGCGAGGCTGCATTGGTGGGCATTGGCGAGGCTGCATTGATGAGCACTGGTGAGGCTGCATTGATGGGCACCGATGAGCTGACACTATGGGCACTGATAAGCTGCACTGATAGGCTGCAATAATGGGTACTAATGAGGCTTATCAAGTTGTTGTTAATATTTATTTTTGCAACTTAATTCTGCATAAATAATTTAACAGTGTCATTTCATGAGATAATTTATGAGGGTGTATTTAGGGACGGAGCAGTGTAGGGGTTAGGTGGGACAACTGGTGGCGAGTAACTCTTAAGGCCTGGCTAGTAGCTCAGGACTTGAAATTTTGAGCCCTGCCTCTAACATAAGCCTTATGGGCACACCAGATGGTAGATGCTGGAGATTCATCTGTGGTATTGAAATGGAAAAACTCCTCTAACTGTTTGGTTACTTTCTCCCGATGAGTGCTTTCATTAAAAATATGAGTGTTGTTGCGCCACAGCAATGTGGGTGTTTCATTGTATTGTTTAGAAAGTGTAACTATTATAGGCAGCGCCGCTGATAGAAATCGTGGGGCCCCGTACAGCCTACCTGTCGGGCCCCCTTCAGCCACACCCCTATCCCCTTCCAGGCTTTCAGCGGCTGCAGGAGAAAATTGGAGAGATCGGTTCCTCTAGATCAGTGTTTCTCAACATTTTACCAGTCATGGGGCAATGTATTGCCACTTAACTGCCTCTCAACTGCCTCTGAAAAGCGATCTGAGCCTGGATTGCTTTTCAGAGAAATGGTATTTTCTTGTTGGTATTATGAACCGCTCTAAGAAAATCAGTTCTGATCGTACAGAAAAGGGGCGTTCAGTTTAAAAGTAATGCGTGTATACACACACGCATCTAAACACACATGTACACACATACATAAACACATATAAATACATACACACATAAATACACAAACACATAAATACACACACATATAAATACACACACACGTAAATATACACACACATAAATGCAAACACACACAAACATGCACACACACACATCTCTTAAACGGTAGCTGTCTGCTAAGGGGGAAGTGAAATAAACTTTAAACAAATCATATCCATATTGCATTCTGTCATTTTTTTGCATATAAACTTTTTACTGTGCAATAACTTTAGTTCTTTCAACGTATTTAGGTAGAATGTAACAAATAATCAACTGAGAGAATATTACAACTATAATCAACCTTTGTAGTTCTCATGACTTCACATGTCTTTACCACATTTTTTCAGTTTAGTAGTTGTAGATTATGACAGCCTGCTCTTCATACTCTTATACAATGGTAACCAGGTGGTTGTTCTCTGTGTTATTTATCCTAATAACAATCTGTCCTTAATTAGTTGATACGGGGCTAACTCCGGAACCTCCAGCCAGTCCTGCCACATCGAGTAAAATTTTGGGGGACTTTCCTATGTTGGTAGGTTAGTTTCTCCTTAATTAACAGTTTGTTGACAGTGTCCACCCATTGCCCCTTGGTGGGCACTCTTGGGGTAATCCACTGCTGGGCAATTAGTTTACGCGCTTCATAAAGTAGTCTCAGGACTGCCGTATGTATGGGTGGGGTCAGCGTTTCATTTTCGTAAACCCCCAGCAGACAGACAGCTGGTTCCCATGGGATCGTTATTCTATATGCTGTGGATATCGTGTCTAATACCCCCCTCCAGTACCTTGGGGCATTTCCAAAACATGTGGAGAAGGTCTCCATGGTCAGTTTCGCACTTTGGGCATAAGGGGGAGTCTCTCTTATACCCCATTTGTGAAGTCTCTTGGGTGTCTAGTAAGCCCTATGTAGTAGGTATAAATGGGACATTTTGTGGGATGCTGATACTGAAACTAGGGGGGCCGCTGCTAAGCACAGCTCCCAGCTTTCCCCATCAATAGGTCCAATATCATCCTCCCATCCCTGTCTACAGGGGAGCCTGGTAGTGTCTTGCATCCGTGCAAGGAGGGTGCTATAGCAGCTGGATATCAAGCCCTTTTTATCCTGTCTCATAAGGATGTTTCGGATTATTACGTGGTCTGTCTGCTGTAGTACAGTGGTTTTTGCCGGTATCTGGAGAGCACGGCGTATCTGTAGATATTTAAAGAAATTGTTGTTTGGGATCCCAAATTCCGCCTGGTCCTAGCCGATTTTTTTCCGCCATATCAGTTCCCTGAATTGGGACTCTATTCTTTCTAATCATCTCCTGGGGATCCACACTGGAGAGTTGTAGAATATATACAATAACTGTGGTGCCCAAACCATTTTGATAAGGTTTATTCTCCCGGCTACTGATAAAGGTAGTTTGCACCAAGATGTGCACGTATCTCGGAATTTACTGAGGAGGGGTGTTAGGTTATGGTCAAGGTATTGGGATGGGTCGGGAGTCACCTGGACCCCTAAGTACTTAAATGCATTTACTATCTGGACTGCTTCTGCACAGCTCGGCAGCGGGGTGTCTAGGGGGTCTAGTGGCATCAGTACAGACTTATCCCAGTTGATAGAGAAGTCACCCAAATGTTTTAATAAGGTCCATAACTGCCTGTGATGTGCCCTGCGTGTCCCCTAGGTACAGTAGTACATCATCTGCATACATGGATACAATATCTGTGCCCATGTGATGTTGGAACCCTATAATGTTAGTGTCACCTTGTATTCTAGCCACCAGGGGCTCAAATGCCAGGGCAAACAGCAGGGGCGACAAGCGGCACCCCTGTCTGGTGCCTCTGAATAGCGAGAAGGGTTCTGAAAGTTCCCCATTCGCTCTGAGTCTCGCAGTGGGTTTTGCATACAATAGTTGGACCCATTTTATTAATTTTTTTAAATCGGCTAGATCTTTATTTTTTTTAAGAACATAGTGTTATATATACATTGTTGTTGCGATCACACACTTATTCGGTAACCATCAGGAAACAGAATGCGGCACTATGCCCTCTAACCGTTGGGTGAAATAAACTATTTACAGATCAACCTCTGCATGGCTATAGATTTATTCTTTTCATCCCCTCCTAACTTCCTTCTACTGTTTTGTGATGTATTGCCATCTATTATATATTACTGAGATGCTGTGTTGGTGGTGGTTGTTCTACCACCTAGAATTCTGTTATGAACCAAACGTAAAGGTGCGAAGCCAGGTGTGTCCAGCCAGGGGTCCCATATAGTTTCAAACTTGTTCGGGCTGCCTCAGTGTTTATATGTAAGCTGTTCCCTAATAAGGGAATCATTCACCGACTTCATCCACTCCGCAAGAGTGGGTGCTGTCGCTGATAACCATTTCCTGGCTATAAGCTTCCTAGCCAGGAATAGCATTCGTACAATTGCAATGTATCTATGAGGGGTATATTGTTCATTGTCTAACCAGCCTAATAGGCATAATTTAGGTTCTGTGTGAAATTTAAGATTCCATATACTATTAATAGTATTTACCACTGCTGTCCAGTATCTCTGGAGTTTCGGACATCTCCATAACATGTGAACCAATGTGCCGTTGTTAGCAAGGCAGCGGGGGCAGAGTGGTGTGTCCCTTCTATGCCATTTATGAAGATTCTCAGGCGTGCGGTATGTACGATGTATAATAAACAGTTGGGTAAGTTTTTGGGAGGAGGATAACGACACTTTAGGTACATTATCCAGTATAGTGTTCCATTCCTCATCTGTAATATGTCACAGATCCTCTCCTCAATCTGCTCTGCACTTCAAGGTCATTGCCTTGGACACATGGCTCAGGAGAGAGTTGTATATAGAAGAGATTTGGCCATTCAGGGATGAGGAGGTAACTAGTTGGGTAAGTACTCCTGTCTTAGTTAATTTCCAGTCCCCTACTGCGGCCTGTGCCGCTATTGCGTGCCTAAGTTGTAGGTACTGATAAAAGGCGGTGTTTGGCAAGTTAAATTCAGTGCTCAGAGATTGGAAATCCGTAGTACACCCCCACAATATAGTTGTGGGATATAGTTTACCCCATTTCTTGACCAGTTATGAAATGCCTGCAACTTATTCAGTTCTGGGAAGTTACAGTTATGCCATATACGTGACTAGTTTGTGTATCCTGTATATTGCAAGTGTTGTTTAACCTTGTTCCATATTTTATCTATTAGCATTAATGTAGGGTATTGACTCTGGACTCCCAATTCACCTGCCTCTATGCATTCAGCTGGACCTATTTAATAAAGGTGTCTCCCAGGCCTACAGTCTTTAGCACCTTCCACAGATAAGGCCACTCAATGCTGTCGAAGGCCTTAGCTGCGTCAAGTGAGAAGGCCGCTCTATTGCCAGTATTGTTTACTGGAATTTGTAGGTTTAAGAAAAGCCTCCTTATGTTTTGTGCTGTGGATCTTGTAGGGATGAACCCGGATTGGTCTTTGTGTACTATTTGCCCAGTTTCAGCAGGTCGACAATAATTGCCTCATTCATGGAGCCTGGTAGTGCCCCTCTTTCAAGTGCTTCTGTGTAAACTTTTAATAGAGTGGGGAGTAGTGTGCCGGCGTACCTTTTTATACACTATATAATACTTTTAATATCTAATTCTTCCTCTGTGAGCGGTGCGTTAAGCATGTCCGCATCAGTTAGTGGTAGGACCGGTAGCTCAGTTTTCCCTAAGTAATCCTCTATTTCCATCTCCATGGGGCACACTTTTGATGAATAGAGGTCTGCGTAGAAATCTTTAAAAACCTGTACAATGTCTGGGGTCGAAGAATTTTCGACTCCCCGGTCATCGCAAATAGCCGATATAGCGGAGGAGGACTGTTGTGCCCGTGCCATTACCGCTAGCATGTGACCTGTCGTTTCCCCCTCCTCAAAATGAGATTGTTGGAGAAAAAAAACGCTTGTTTTCGGCTAGGTGCAGTGCCAGGTGCCTAGACATTGATTGTGCTCCCAGCCATGCCCTTTTTGTGTCCTCCAACGGACTGGCAATGTAGTTATTCTCAGTTTCTGTGACCATCCTGCGCACCATCATCTCCCAAGCCTTAGTGTCAGTTTTAATACGATTAATTGATTTAATGAATTGTCCCCTCAGAAAGGCCTTCATTGCATCCCATACAGTTCCTATGATCGCAGTACCAATGTTATCCTGTAGGAATAATTTGAGCATGTCCCGTATGGGGTCAGGCTCCGGGAGCAATGAGAGCCAGAAGGGATTGAGCCTCCATACTGGGCTTTTAACTGTCTGGGAATGATATGGAGATGCGGAGCGAGGAATGGTCAGAGATGTGCCTGTCAGTGTATTCAGAAGACATAATACGATGTAACATTGTGTTATTGCCCAGTCCTAGGTCAATTCTAGAAAGGCCTCTGTGAGAGGCTGAGTGACAAGAGTACATTTTTGAGGTTCGGATGTCTACTGCGCCATACATCTGTTGGTCCTAGCTCCTCAAGGGCTCTGGCAAAAGGTGTTTGCCCCGTTGCACCGGGTGCAATGTTGTGGGGTATGGGCAATTTGTCCTTGAAGTGGTTTAAATAATTATTTAAGTCCCCCACTGCAAGTAGGGGAACCTCCGGTTATAGCGCCATAAATTTTGCCAGACTCCAGAGGCCCACTGGCCGAATATGGCGGTGGTACATATATATTAGCCAGTATACATGTTAGCCCATGAATTTTCACAATAGAAACACATATCTACCTCCCGGATTAATCAGGTTCTTAGAGCATTGGAATCGGACTCCTTTACGTATGAGTATGCGGGGACTTAAATTAGGGGGTGGGTCAGCCTGTAAATGCGTCTCCTGTAAACACACAATACTGGCTTTCATTGATTTTACATGTCTAAGGACTGCAATTTTTTTTATTGGGGTACCCAACCCCCTCACATTCCAGGTAAGGACATTTAGTTCAACCGCCATATGGGCCTACTATAAGTGATGTCAGGATTGTGCATGACTTTTGGTATACATCGTCATCAAAGCGGACTTAATTCTAAGCATAGATAAAAAGGCATTTTCTAAAGCATTACCAGTACCTGGTATGCAGATATTCATTGGCATACAGTTCAAATTCACGGATACTACCTGTTGTGTCATTGGAAAGTCCGAGAAAAGACATGAGAAAAAATTGTAGGTATAGTGACTACAAACGGTTGTCAGGCGAAAAATAACTTGTGGGGCCAACAGGGCAACCTGCCTCTTGGGCTGCAGAGAAAACTGTCCCCTTGCAGTCGCTAAGGGGGGGGCGGAGGAAACTCCCTTGAAACCCGAGGGTTAGTTCACCTAGGAGTTTCACTTCAGCTGCACGTGCGGGATGCGCCATCCTGTAAATGGTAGATAGTAGCAATACCTCTCCTTTTGACGCCTTGCTTGCGGTAAAAGTTGCAGATCAAGTGTAAAAGAAGAATATGGTGATCCGAACCATCAATCAACATCATCAGTGTCCTTGGGAGTCCCTTTAGGGCAGCAGTTAACTTCCACTTCTCTTTGGGCGTCATCGTCAGGCCGGAGCATTGCGTTGCATGCGATTGGCTTTAAGTGCTCTGCCCTCCCTGTCCAGCCATTTTGCTGCAGCAGTGGGCCGGTCAAAGAAATGGGTTTCTCCCAGTGCAACTACCTGAAGTCGGGCTGGGTATAGCATGGCATACGGAAGGTTGAGATCCCTCAACCTTTTCTTTACATCCAGGAACTTTGCATGTTGCTTCTGCAGCTCCGCTGAAAAATCTGGGTACAGGGATACCTTGGAATTTTCAATGTTCATTGCACCGCCCATGGTTCTGGCTTTCGACAGTATGGCATCTCTGTCTTTATAATTGAGTAGTTTGAATAGAAATGCACGAGGGTGGTTGCCGGGTGGTAATGTTCTGGATGGGACTCTGTGCGCCCTTTCAACTGCGAACAGTGGAGAGAAGGCTACCTTGCCAAACGTAGTGGTCAGCCAATCTTTAATAAACGCGACTGGATTTTTTCCCTCTGCCCTTTTCAGGGATGCCTATGGCGCGTATATTATTGCGCCTCATGCGATTTTCTAGGTCGTCCATACGGGCCGCGTGCTGGGCAGTTAGGTGGCAGTTATATTGCAAGTCTCTGCATGGGGGGGATGTCCTCTTCAAGAGCACTTACTCTGCCCTCAATGGCTGCTGTACGTTCCCTTAGCTTCTGCATATCCTGTCTCGCGTAGGAGCTTTCTGCTTTGACCCCCTTCACTTCATTTGCTAGTGTTGAAATGGACATATTACATGCAGTTACAGCAGAGAAGATGTCTCTGAGTGTGGTTTCTGTGTTGTCAGCTAGAGGGGGGTAGATCTGGGCCCCATGAGCGCATCCCTTGGTGTACTCACAGTATGCCAGTCAGGGGACAATCCATCAGCATCCTCCAGCGGGACCGTATCATCCGCAGCCGACTGGTCTCCTGTAACATCCCCTGGGTCTGGAGGGGGAGATACTATCCCTTTTGAAGCTTTTCCTCTAAACAGGAGTTTCTGGGCTGCCTCCCTGTACTGGTCTCTAGAGGTGCGCTGTGGGAGGGCGCCATCTTGAGACATGTCCTCATGCAGGCCCCGGTTCCATTTTGCTCTTTTAGCCATGGTTCTGTATAGTTCAGAGCTCCACGGGACGGGACGCTGGGTTTGCGGAATCTTTGTGGTTCCGATGAGGTTCGGTTTGGGTCAGGATCTGAATTCTGCACGGATTAATGCCCGGATTTTCGGCGGAGCAGGAGCTATGTACGACCGTCTACATGTGCCGCTTGGCCACGCCCATATGAGGCTAGATTTACATAGCAGCAGGCAACTTTTTTTTGGGACAGGGGGACAAAAATGACAGGTTTCTTGCCATGCTTTCTCAACAGAATAGGCCCCTCGCTTCTACTGTATATCCAAAATCCATACATTTGAATGGTCTATGGTCTCTTCCATACTGGCTATCGTAGCTGTGCTTCCTGAACTTTGAACCGGAAAGCAATCAGACTTACTGCTTCTCAGATAACAAACAGTCACTCTGTTGGATACACGGAACCCGTCACGCTCAAATTACTTCAGTTTTTTCTTCCTGATCCGCCGGCACCTGACACGAGGAAGACGTACACACACTGGCCAAGCAGCAATAGGAAAGGAAGGGTAAGAATCCCTCATGGACTTGTGTCACTCCTTTACATGTGTCTCCTCTTGTGATTATATGCCAAGATTGTCTGCCGATCAATGTATTAACTGATACGAGCCACAGAGGCCCCAAGCTCTATACAACCAGCAACGGTCCCTGCAGTTTGTCACACTACTTGAACTGAATATTTTCTACTTGAGTGTGTTATGCTTGATTACTGAATCATTGGAGACCTGTGTGCTGTATCTGTGTATAGACCAATCAGAATCTGATCTATATCCACCTCTGTATGACCATCATCTCTGTTTATATATCTCATTTAATAGCATGATAATAGTAGCAACGAGAAGCGGTTCCTTGTCTGTTTATATTGACTCGCCATAATTATCTTCTTCAAAGCCATGGTTAGGGCACAACTCATACAAGTGATTTGGGACAGTCAAGATTTATTGCTACGGACATAAAGAATTTACTCTGTTTAATAACACTTCAGGTCCAATTTGTCATTTGGAAAAGAACGTTTTTTGTGCGGGACTAGTGGGGGAGGTTTTTTGTCCAGCGTCTATTTTTAATAATACAACATTGTTTCTTTTTCTACAGTTTATAGTGTTTTATATTTGCTAGTAGATATCGTGGAGGAACGTGTCCTACTCATGCGGCCTTTGTGCTCCACCAGTGGGATTCTTTTCATATATTCTTTTATTCATCAATAAAGTTAATCATTTAATTGATTAAATCCCGTTGTTGATTCTCCCCTTGATTACAATCCTGGGACTATCCCTATCCCAACCATTCTTTTTTTTCTCATCCATGGTCTCCTCCTCTCCTGATTACCATCTACTATAGTCAATTATATCCCTCTTCCCTGCCCTCTGATTTTGAACACACACACATGCATACAAACATATACAGATTGCTTTTTTTTTTTTTAAATTGGCAGCAGCTCTGTACCTTCACTCTCCATGCCGGGTACTGCGCTGTAGGGGGAGGCTTGATTTGCAGGAACTTGCCTCCCTTTTCTGTTTGGATGTTGTTGTTTCATAGTTGGTAAGGTTGAATAAAGACCAGTCGATTTAATTCAACCTCTGTGGATGTGTGTGTATTTATGTCTCTATTACTTCCCATATCCCTATATATTGTGTTCAATAAGATGCCCAACTAAAACTTTTTTTGCAATTGGCAACCCTTCCAGCTGGCCACCGATTCCACATCCTTACTAATCTAACCGTAAAGTACCCCTTATGCAGTTTAAGGTTAAGGTTGTCTTTTTAAGTGACTTTTGAGACTGAATAGTTTCCTCCCAATGTTGTAATCACAATTAAGATATTTGTATATCACTACCATGTTTCCTTTTTAAGTGTTTCTTCACCAGAGAGAATACATTTAATGTTTGTAATTGTTCCTTATAAATGAGGTCCACCAGAAGGTGGCTGAGGAGAAGATAAATGTTTGAGGCTTGTACAGAGTGTTCTTGTACTGGGTCTGCTGCCCCTGCAAATCAGGTTTTGTACTGGAGAGCTGATGATGGGCTTCAGCAGGGTCTTGGCTGAGGGACTGATGAAATCTGGATTGAAAGATGCACGGGGAATCCCTTTTTCACAGAAGAGTGTTAAGTGGAAACTGTAATGAGCAACATATGTCCTAGGACTTTGTGAGTAAGACTCTGATTGTGGATCTCAGGTGGGCATGCACTTGGGGAAGTAAGTACCAGAGGTTGCTGTAAGCACTGGGACTGCATGAATAGAGTCCCAGATTAGCTTGCCATTCTGTCTTACTCCAGCAAAGGCTGTTAAGAGAGGATTCTGTCTAAAGTTGCCTGCCTGGTAATTTCTGTTGACCTATCCCTCACCTGTTCAAGTGTTTCTGCAATAAATCCACAAAAATATAATTTTATAAAAAAAAAATTTATATTATAATAATATAAACCAAAATAATCTCTATCATAAGCCAGAAAAGTAAATAATTCATTTTTTTTTTCTTGTAGTTAGTGTGATAAACTGTTACTTACTGCACAGTCTACCTCAGCCTTAGGTGAACCTAAGATTCCTATAACCATAAAAGAAAGTTTGCTTGCTTGACTGGTTGTGGTTGATTTTTAAACCATGTTCAGACATGTATAGCCAATATAATTGTTCATTTGGGTGAAAGAGAATTTTCGGGGCCCTTTCACACCAATGCGCTTTTGTGCAGCTTAGGGTCATTTCACATTGAATACAGGAATATACAGGAGTATGTTTTACTGTCTGTATATTTGAATAAAATATACAGTACTGTGCAAAAGTTGTAGGCAAGTATTAAAAAATGCTATAGTAGGAATTATTAAGTAGGAATTATTTAAAAATGTATATTTTAAAAAATTTATAAAATTCAGAGCGAAGAGAAGAAAAATCTAAATAAAATATTTGGTGTGACTAGCCTTTGGCTTCAAACTAGCATCAATTCTTACACCTGCACAGTTTGTAAATTTGCACAAAGTAATAGATTTTGTAGGATTAGAGTCGTAGGCGCAATTGTGTGCTGATTGGACACGGGATGCCAATCAGCTGGTCCGGTGGACCCGATGTCCGCCGGCCACCCGTGATTGTTCCCCAGAGAGGCAGAACTGCGATCTGCCTATGTAAACAAGGCAGATTGCCATTCTGACAGGAAAGAAGAGAGAGATCTTGTGTTCCTGCTAAGCAAGAACATGGATCTCTGTCTTCATCCAGTCAGGACAACCCCCACCCAGTTAGCAAGCACCAGCTAGGCACACATTTAACCCTTTAATGGCCCAATGTTAACCACTTCCCCATTAGTGTTATTAGTATAGTAACAGTGCATATTTTTAGCACTGATCACTGTAATAATGTCACTGGTTCCCAAAAAAGTGTCAGGTGTCCGATTTGTTTGCCGCAATGTTGCAGTCCCACTAAAAATCGTCATTACTAGTAAAAAAAAATAATAAAGAAAAGTGCCATAAAAATATCCCACAATAACGTTTGCAAAAACTGGTCAATATACGCTTATTGGGATTTTTTTTACCAAAAGTAGCAGAATAAATACTGGCCTAAATTGATGAAGAAATTAGATTTTTTTTCTTTTTTTTTTTCTTTTAATCATTATTTTATTGGGTATGTTTATAGCAGATGTACGGTAAAACATATATTGTTTTTTATTCATAATTGTTGCTCTATTTGTGGGAAAAAATACATAAATCTTATTTGGGTACAGCATTGCATGACTACGCAATTGTCAGTTAAAGTAACACAGTGCCAGATCGCAAAAAATGGCCTGGTCATTAAGGTAGTAAAACTGTCCAGGGCTGAAGTGGTTGAACAGTTATACCAAGCACGGGCTAATGATTATAAATTTCATATGTAGGTTGAAACAGTCACTAACTTAAACAGAATGAGCTGTGTAAGATTAAACTGGGTGAAGATCAGCCAAACTGCTACTAAGGTGAGGTTGCGGAAGACCCTTTTATGTTACATGTCATACACCATGGAAAGACTGAGCAGTGGAACAAGACACAAGGTTACAAGATACTGCATCAGGAAAGTCTCTCCCAGGCAAAGATTTCAAAGCAGACTGGGGTTTCAAGATGTGCTGTTCAAGCTCTTTTGCAGAAACCCAAAGAAAAAGGCAACATTCAGGACCGAAGACTCAATGATCAGCCAAGGAAACTTAATGCAGCCGATGAAAGACACATTGTGCTTACTTTCCTTCAACATCAGAAGTCCTAGGGACTCAGGTACCGCCTTCTACTGTCCACAGAAGTCTGGCCAGAAGTGGTCTTTCTGGAAGAATTGCAGCCAAAAAGCCATACCTCTAAACAGGGCTAAGTGACTCAACTATGCATGAAAACATAGGAACTGGGGTGCAGAAAAATGGTTGCAGGTGCTCTGGACTGATAAATTGAAATATTTGGCTGTAGCAGGAGGAAGTTTGTTTGTCGAAGGGCTTGAAAGTGGTAAAATAATGTGTGTCTGCAGGGAAATATACAGTCAATGTCATTAAGAACTATCTTTCGTGTAAAGAACGAGGAGTCCTTGAAGTTATGGTTTGGCCCCCACAGAGCCTTGATCTCAACATTGAGTCTGTCTGTGATTGCATGAAGAGACAGAAGGATTTGATGCAGTGTATGTCCACAGACGATCTGTGGTTAGTTCTCCAAGATGTTTGGAACAACCTACCTACCGAGTTCCTTCAAAAACTGTGTGCAAGTGTTCCTAGAAGAATTTTATGCTGCTTTGAAGGCAAAGGGTGGTAATATCGCAGAGGTAGTGAGACAGTCAACAGTAAATGGCTTCAAACATGCTTGGGACAAACCTAGATCTATAGTCAGACAATAAAAGTAATGGAGAAAAAAAAAAAAATGGGCAGACTTGATCTACTTGTGTTCTTTTTTTTTTTTCTGACGTCCCTTTTCTATGTTTCTGGGCCAAATATTAATTTGATTTAGATTTTTGTTATGTTCATTTACTTTCCATTGTGTTTAATTGATAAAAAAAAAAAAAATACGCTTCTAGTTCTGAAAGCATTTTTAATTTTACAGCATATTTTCACATATGCTTAAAATGTTTGCAGAGTAATATGTCCCCATTGAATAACATCCCTATGATTCTGTAAGAAATCTCTGAAACATGGTAGTTTGTGAGTGGGGTGTAGTTGCAGGATGGTAGGGACTAAAAGTAGTACAAGGTGTGTAAAAGCAGAATATGCTGGTCATATACCAACAGAATTTTTTGAGCTGAACAAAAAAAAATCCAAATGAGTCTACCATCTGCTCAGTGCAGATGAATACATTTTCTATTGAGAGCATTGTATTCTGACAGCTGACAGTTACTGTTTGGTTACATTTTTTTGTTTAAAAGTCAGCAGCTACAAATACTGCAGCTGCTGACTATTAAAATAAGGACACTTACCTGTCCTGGGCACCCGCGATGTCAGCACCTGAGGCCGAACCGTCCCTCGGTCCTCGGATGCTGCCGCTGTCATCTTCGGTAAGAGAATCAGAAAAAGCAGCCTTGCGGCTTTACTTCTCAGTTCCCTACTGCGCATGCGCGAGTCGTGCTGCGCAATCCGAATGGTCTCTGCTGTCTCTGGGACCCGTTTGTGTCCCAGCAGACAGCGCGGGGGGACAGGAGTCTATGCCCAGAAGTGGGTGCAAATACCTGTCTTAGACAGGTATCTGCACCCCCCTTCCCCTGAAAGGTGCCAAATGTGACACCGGAGGGGGGGAGGGGGTTCCGAAAAGCGGAGGTTCATTTTTGTGTGAACCTCAGCTTTAAGTAGTTTCCACCCAGCTCCTTAATTTTTCAGATCAAAGGATGTTAAGCCACCCCCTCCTCTTCAAACTCCAGGCTTTTGGTCTCCATGACTGTACATTCCGCTGGTTCTCTTCCTACTTATCCAACCGTACCTTTTGCGTTACTTATAATTCTACTTTCTCCTCTCCTCTTCCTTTCTCTGTTGGGGTTCCCCTAAGTTTCTGTTCTTGGGCCTCTCCTATTTTCAATTTACACCTCCTCCCTGAGTCAGCTGATAGCCTCCCATGGCTTCCAGTACCACCTCTAAGCTGACGACACCCAAATCTATTTCTCTACCACTCAGCTCACTCTTTCATCCCTATCAGTCTGGATGACACACCACTTCCTCAAACTTAACCTCTTGCCGACCAGCCGCCATCATTATTCTGCGTCAGGCCGGCACGATCCTGCGAACCGTCGTAGCTACACGTCAGTCCCTTTTAAGCAGGATAGCAGGCACATTCGCGCCGCCGGAGGTGCGCGCCCGCTGCATCGATCGCAGGCACGAGAGACAGAACAGGGATGTGTGTATGTAAACACACAAATCCCTGTTCTGTTCTGGGAGGAGAAACAGATTGCGAGTTCCTAATAGCTAGGAATCACAATCCATAATTTCCTTTAGGTCAGTCCCCCCCCCCCACAGTTAGAAACACACACAGGAAACACAATTAACCCCTTGAGTGCCCCCTAGTGTTAACCCTTCCCTGCCAGTGACATTTTTACAGTAATCAGTGCATTTTTATAGCACTAATCGCTGTATACATGCCAATGGTCCCAAAAATGTGCCAAGTGTCCGATGTGTCCGCCATAATGCTGCAGTCCCGATAAAAATCGCAAATCACCACCATTACTAGTAAAAAAAAAATAATAAAAAATAATAAAAATGCTATAAATCTATTCCCTATTTTGTAGACGCTATAACTTTTGCGCAAACCAATCAATATACGCTTATTGCAATTTTTATTACCAAAAATATGTAGAAGAATACATATCGGCCTATTAAAAAATAAAAAATGGGGATATTTATTATAACAGTACAAGTACAAAACATTTTTTTGTTTATAGCGCAAAAAATAAAAAACGCAGAGATGATCAAATGGCACCAAAAGAAAGCTCTATTTGTGGGAAAAAAAGGAACATAAATGTTGTTTGGGTGCAGCGCCGCACGACTGCGCAATTGTCAGTTAAAGCGATGCAGTGCTGAATCGCAAAAAATGGCCTGATCTTTCAGCAGCTAAATATTCCAGGGCTGAAGTGGTTAATTTATCCAAAACCGAACTTGTAATTTTTCCTCCCTCACGTACCTCCTTCCTCTCATCTCTCTGTCAAAATCGATGGCACAACCATCGGGATAAGCCCATCCCCGCATGCTAAGGTCCTAGGTGTAGTCCTGGACTCTGAACTCTCCTTTAGGCTGGATTCACACCTATGCATTTTTAGTGCTTTTTGCATTTTGCAGATTTGCACTACAGTCCATTTAACATGGTTTCCTATGGAACACGTTCTGTAGTGCAAATCTGCAAAATGCAAAAAGCACTAAAAATGCATAGGTGTAAATCCAGCCTTAAGCCCCACATCCAATCACTGTCCAAATCTTGCCACCTCAACCTCCAACATCAAATACGCCGCTTTCTAACTAATGACCCAACAAAACTCTTAATTCACTTCCTGGTCAGCTCTCGCCTCAACTACTGCAACTCCCTCCTCATTGGCTTACCTATACATAGTCTATCCACCCTTCAATCCATCATAAATGCTGCTGACAGACTCATCCACCTTACCAACCGAGCTGTGTTTGCTACTCCTCTCTATCAATCCCTCCACTGGCTTCCGCAGTATTCAAAATACTAACAACTACTTACAAAGAACTAGTCTCAAAATACCAACCTAATCGTTCTCTTCGTTCTTTTCAAGACCTCCTGCTCTCTAGCTCCCTCATCACATCCTCCTATTCTCGCCTCCAGGACTTTTACAGAGCCTCTCCAATCCTATGGAACTCCTTACCCCAATCTGTCCAATTATCTCCTACTCTATTAGCTTTTAGACGATCCCTGAAAACCCTCCTCTTCAGAGAAGCCTATCCTACCCACACCTAACAGCTGTATTTTCATTTTCTCCCTTTGATCATCCCCCACAGTTATTACCTTTTGTTCCACTTAACCTTCCCTTCTAGATTGTAAGTTCTAATGTCTAATCTTGTATTGAATTGTGTTGTAACTGTACTGTCTTGCCCCCATGTTGTAAAGCGCTGCGTAAACTGTTGGCCCTATATAAATCCTGTATAATAATAATGTTAGCAGTAGGTTGTTGACAGGGCTACCCTGGGTATGCATGTGGTATGCCATGGTGTGAAGAAGGAATTCGAGAAAGATGTGTATACAACTCTCACTGAAATTTGTTTAGGAAAATGAGAATCTAAAGCCGCCCAGCTGCTGAAACAGAAAAATATTTAGCATACACTGAGAAATCTCGATCAGGTTGCCTTCAGGTTTCTTCAGTGGTGCCTTGGCAAAATGCCTAAAAATTGCCCAAAAATTGCATACCAGCCAGCGTGTTGGTTAAGCTTGCCTTTAATTTACACAGTCGCAGGTTTTCATTGTGCACTATTATACCACTGGTGTCCTAACAACCTATGACATCATCGGTTGGAGGACATCTGGCACCTGCATAGTATCTTTGTGTGCCTGTCCCCTGCTCCTCTCCATTAGCACTGGGGACACATTAGCTGAGTGATGGAGAGACACTGAGGGAGAAGAGAAACACTGGAATACTAGTTAATACCAGTCTGCTAAGGTGTGTTTGCTTAGGAAGAATAAATCTCCTCTAATGACAGGAAAAGGGGCTAGGCAGTTTCTTGCCCCCCCCCCCTTTCCTCATGGGAGAGCGACAGGGCTGGCAGTTTCAAAGTCCCCTGGGAGCCTAAGGCTCTCAGGGGCGTTTGTACAGCTGTGACTCACGTGTCTGAGAAGAGGGGTACAGGTGACCTCTCTTGAGACACGTGAAAAAGCCCGGGAAGAACTGGTTTAAACCAGTCAGTTTAAGCCCAGTTAGGGGTATAAAAAGAGGTTCCGTTTTTAGGGGCTCATTCGCCTCAGAAGAGCAGCTGTGGTGTTCTCTCTAGGGTATCCCCCTGAACAAACAGTCTCTTCTGGGGCCAGAAGATGAGTCTCCTGAGGCGGCTAATTGAGCGGGCTGGTGAGGACGGCGGGGAAGCCTGGATTCGCCAGTGCTTAGACTTACCCCGTTCTGCGTGTCAAGAGGCTCCGGAGGGAGCTACAACTGCCGTCATCCTTCCGGGTCCGGCTGAAGAGGATGAGGAATGGCATGTCACCGGAGCGCGGGAGCCCGCACAGCGCTCGGAGGAAGATGGAGCGGAGACCATGGAAGAAGAGCCAAATGGTCGCCGTGGAAGCTCCACCCCCGCCAGGATCAGCGAGGCTGCGAAGAGGCGGTGCACTCCGCGTTATGGCTACTCCCCTTCCCCGCCGCGCTCTGCTACTCCTAAAAGAGCTGGTCCTTCTCAGGACTGTACCAGAAGAGCAGCGGGCGGAGTCTGGTGGATCGTTCGGCCGGAGTGGCAGCACTAGGCCGAAAGGAGGAGCACACAGCAGCAGAACGATGGGCGTGGTCGAGGGCGGGATCGGAGGCGGACCAGACGGCGGAGCATCATCACCACGGGCTTCTCAGCATCTAGAAGAGCCGTCGCCTAGGCAACTCAGAGCGCCAAATTCAAATTCTGCAGGGCCGGTTCTTGGGCCTGCGACTACAGCGCCACCTGATATTCCTATAGGCGTCCAGCGGCCAGGTATGCCTGTATCTTCAAATAACACTAACACTTTACTTTCTAATATTGCAGAACTTCTATCAAAAGTGTCTAAGGATTTATCTGCAGTTCAGGGTAATATGCCTTTACTCAGTTGTACTGTACTGCCTAATGATGTTTCAGCTACTGGTGTTTGGTCGCCATCTAGCGGTGTTTCTGCAAATTGCGGCCAAGCCATTCCTAATACTTCTGATACAGTTTTTTCTTCTTATAGTGTTGCACAATCTCAAAATTTACCTGAAATCTGTTTAAAAGAGTCGTTGCCTTGTGAGGTCACACCATTAGGTTATCATTTATCACTTTTGATTAAGGAGAAAATTTGGCGGGGGGAATTTATTGATATTCTTTCTTTGCTTCCCTCTGCAAAAGATTTTGTTTCAAAAGCTGATAAAAAAAGATGATGATGATAGGCTTAGACCTATCCCCAAAAATCTTAACAACTGGTTACAGGCATTTTGCATTTTTTCAGGGGTTTTATGTGAAAAATTTCCTGAAAAGAGTACGGGTTTATTTCAGCATTTGAACATTATTATTGAAGCTTTCAAAAATTTTGGCGGAGTGGCTTGGTTTACTTATGATGAGGCATTTCGTCAAAAATTATCGGTGCATGCTACGTTAAGATGGGGAGTTAAGGATGTAGGCCTTGGCTGAATCTTTTTCTGCCCCAAAGATCTAATTTTACAAAACCAACCACCTCTCCTCCAGTTGCTAGCAGTTCCATGTACAAAAAGGGCATCTGCTTCAACTTTAATGACAGCCAGTGTAGATGGCCAAATTCGTGCAAATATAGGCACGAATGCGCTTTCTGTTCCGGTTTGCATTCAGTGTCCAAATGTTTTAAGAAAATGTCATCAACTTTTCAGTCAGGAAATCTTCAAAAAAGCAACAACGCCAGTGACCCTCTCAAACATGCTCCCGTGGCTATTTTTTCAGGAAAGGGTTGCACTGTAGTACCTAATTTAGGTAGCTGGTCCGTTTTTAGTTCCCCTCCGTTTCATGATTTTAGGATTTCTCATTTGGGAATTGTACCTAAGAAAGAAAAATATTCTTTCCGTTTAATCCATCACTTGTCTTTTCCCAAGGGTTCTTCGCTGGACGATCAAATTGATGAGAGTATGTCTTCGGTTTCTTACGCCTCTTTTGAAGATGCTCTTGTCAAATTGAGGAGCTTGGGTAAGGGAGCCATGCTAGCAAAAGCGGATGTTAAATCAGCTTTTCGCCTTTTACCAATTAACCTTTTTATCATTTAATTCCCTCGGCTTTTTCTTTAATAACCAATTTTATTTTGATAAATGCTTACCCATGGGTTGCTCTTTGTCCTGTTTTTATTTTGAATCTTTTTCTTCATTTTTAGAGTTTTTGTCTCTGGCTCTAAATTTTTGTTACATTATTTAGATGATTTTTTATTCCTAGGTCCTCCCAATTGTAATAGTTTATTACACACATTTTTTGACATTTGTTGTCATTTTGGCATCCCTTTGGCACATGAGAAAACTATTTGGCCTTCTACCTGTCTTGAGTTCCTAGGCATTGTGATCGATACGGATCTAATGGAATTCAGGTTACCCAAGGCAAAGATTGCTAAGCTTCGATCTTTATTATTGATTTTAATCAGAAGAAAGAAAGTCTGTTTGAAGGAAATGCAGTCCCTCTTAGGTCTATTGGCTTTTTGCAACCAGAGTCATGCCAGTTGGAAGGATATTTTCCAGAAGACTCTATCTTTCTATCTCTGGTTTAAAATCGCCTTTCTCCCATGTTCGTTTATCTAGTGGGTTGAAAGATTTATTAGTTTGGCTACATTTTTTGCATCACTTCAATGGTAGAGCACTGTGGCAGGAGGATTTCGTATTGGATAAAGATTTTCTTTTATTTACGGATGCCGCAGGATCCTATGGTTTTGCTGCAATTTTGTTCAATCATTGGTGTGCTGCTAGTTGGCATGCCTCTTGGCATCTGAAAGGCTTCTTGAAGAACATAGTTCTACTGGAACTCTTTCCCATTATTGTGGCACTTGACATTTGGGGTTCTTTTTTCATGAACAAAATAAATTTTAATTAGCACAGATAATAAGGGAGTTATGTACGCTACTAATTGCTTAACATCCAAGTCTCCGCCTGTCATAGCCCTTTTACGTTACATGATTTCTAAATGTCTGAGTTTAAACATATGGTTGAAAGCCATTCATGTACCCGGTAAGGACAATGATGTGGCGGATGCATTATCTCGTTCGCAGATGGACTGTTTTTTCCGGCTATTTCCAGCAGCGGATCGATTGGGGCATGCTTGTCCACTTCATTAATGGGACCTGGTGTGAGGCCCATTTCTGCTTATGTTAAATAATTCCTTGGCTTCTTCTACTTGGGCAGGATATCAGTCTGCCTGGTTAGCTTACCAAAAATTTTTGAAGATGTTACACGAGCCTTTGAGGCTATGCTTTTTCGAGCGGTATTTTCGTTAGCCTTTTTTGCAGCGCTTAGAGTGTCCGAGCTGATTGCGTTACATCTAACAGATGTTCTTTTGTCTAATGGATCCATCAAAATCCTGATTCGTAGATCTAAAAATGACCAGTTGGGCAGTGGCAATTGGTTGCATTTAGATAGTTGCGCTAGTATTAACATTTGCCCGGTCCATCTGGTTCAACTATTTTTATCAGTTAGGCCCTCGGGTCGGTCAAAATTTTTTATACATGAAAACGGCTTGCCTCTCTCCAAGTACCAATTTATATGCGTTTTCAAAAAATGTTTGAGAACATTGAATTTAGGTCATGAACGCCTTACCTCCCATTCTTTCAGAATTGGGGCAGCTACTGAGGCTGCGCGGTTAGGTTTTGATGTTAATACTATTAAACAGCTAGGTAGAGGGAAGTCTAATAGATATTTATTATATATTCGTCCTAATTTAGTCTCTTAATTTATTTCAGGTAAAATCCGCATTGTTTGGATGCTTGGACACTCCTTCATCTATTGGGCGCATATCAGAGCTATCAACAGCATTTACTCTAGTAATTTAGGTTTGGACGAAGATAAATTTAAAGTATTTTGGAGTGGAAAGAGGGGCATGTTATGGTCTGAGCTATTTACAGTTATTTCTCAGCTTCTTCTTAGTCTTCCCCCTCCTGATGTGTTGATTATACATCTAGGGGGAAATGATATTGGCAAGTTGAAAACTTTAGATCTTATTTTTAGGATTAGGGACGATTTACAAATACTTCAGTCCACCTTTCCCAATACTGTAATACTTTTTTCGGAGGTCGTACAGAGGCTGGATTGGCTTGCTCGTCCTTCTGTGCGCCCTTTGGAGACAGTTAGGAAGCGAGTTAATAGGACAGTTTCGAAGTTACTTGTTTCGTTGGGTATTCTTTCTTTCCGGCATACGGAATTGGAGGGAGGTATCCAGAGTCTCTATAGGACGGATGGTGTACATTTGTCTGACATTGGGTTGGATATTTTTAATGCAGACTTAGGCTCTTGTGTTGAGC
This sequence comes from Lithobates sylvaticus, assembly GCA_028564925.1. NCBI lineage: Eukaryota > Metazoa > Chordata > Amphibia > Anura > Ranidae > Lithobates > Lithobates sylvaticus. The sequence goes on along the minus strand of CM053030.1, from coordinate 309,364,751 downwards.
TGGCCGCAGGTTGGGGTGCTGTGGTCAGGTGGTCTTAAAAGCCCACCTGCCTTTTGGGAATGTGTTGTTGCTGCCTGAGCTGTAGTGGCTAGGTTAGCTTAAGCTTTTATTAAAATATGAATTTATTTGAATAAAATTTATTTATTTGAATCTTAACAAATAATAAACAACCGTGGCCTAATTTATCCAAATAAACATGTCTGCTGGTATTTATTTATTTATCTTTAAATTATTAATGTTAGTATTTTTTAAGAGTTAGTCAGCAACTCCGGTCTGCTTTCCCATGTTAGTGTTCTATGTGTGTGGTGTTGCTGCATTATGAAAAACGTATAGTTGAATTTACATTTTTGCATGGGGTGCCTTGAAATTGTGCAGAATGTTGAAGGTTGAGAAACACTGTAGTAGACCCTTTGAGAAATTTTTGCCAATTTTTCACAAGTACTGAAGATTTAGAGCAGTATATTTATTTGTTATTGCATGTCAATTTTTTTTAGATCACCAACCATGGCTGGTGGATTATTCTCTGTCAGTAAGAAGTACTTTGAGTATCTGGGATCTTATGATACAGGGATGGAAGTATGGGGAGGAGAAAACCTTGAATTCTCATTCAGAGTAAGTAGTCAATCTTATTTTATGCAAGTTTTACTTAAAGCCCGAATAAAATTTAAAGTGGTAGTAAACCCAATACCAAAAATGTAAAATGTTGTAGCCTATCAGTCGATAGATGTGGTTACATAAGGTTTTTTTTTTTTTAGGTTTTTTTTCCCCTTTGGTGATCTGACAGTAGCACCCTGCCTATATTGGAGTGCCTACACACTGGATGAAGGGTGATACCTTTGGAAATTGTCAGTTTGAGGGGATGGTAGTGTTGAATACTCTATCAGATTTAGATCCAGTGAACACATTGAAGCTAAACTACAGCTAATACTTTTTAGGCCAGTGGTTCTCAACCTTCCCAGTGCCATGACCCCTTGATAAAATTTCCCAAGTTGTGGGGACCCCTAACAGTAAAATGATTTTCATAGCATGGGTTGTCAGCACCCAAGGCAAGACAGGTAATTTGCCCCCCTTACCCATGGACATTTAGCGCTCCCTGAGTCCTTTTCACTCGTACAGTATTAAAACCCCTTCTGGTACATTTTAGGATGTACCACTCTTTGTCTTTGTTCTCCCTTCTTTCCCTTTTATGTCTCTCTATCCTAATTTTTTTTCTTTTTTATTTTTTCCCCATCCTCTCTAGCCGTCTTTCTTGTTCTTTCTCTTATTCTTACTCTCCCCTTTTCTTTGCTCCTTCCCCTCTTTTTCTCTCCCCTCCATGTATTCTCTATTTTTATTCCTCCACTTAGTGGGGGGAATGGGATGAGTGGCAGTGCTGATGGGGAGTTGGGATCAGTGGCAGTGCTGGGGGGAGTTCTGATCAGCCAACTTGGGTGCTTTTGATCGAGGTCATCTGCTGATCTGAGAACTGTAGTGGGGGCTTTTAATGGCAACTATAATCACAGGTAGTGTTACTCACTGTGTCTCGGGATTCACTGTGTCCCGACTTTGTGGTGTCTCATAGCAGTGACACCTATGCCAATATCAGAAGATAGGGTCTTTTCCAGCCCCTTTCCAATTCACATTCCTCACCAGTCAGCTGACCTCTAGTCTCTGCCCCCTAGCCATGCCTTGAACAGAGCGTGGGCGGCCACAAAAAGGATGGGAGAGCGGTACAGGCTTCAGGAACAGCCCAGGATTCGGTGACCCCTGGCAAATTGTCATTTGACCCCCAGGTTGAGAACCACTGTTTTAGGCAGTTAAACCAACATTTTTTTTTCCTTTTTGTGATGAAGGTTTTACACAAATGCTGGCCCTTGTAAGCACCCCAGGCAGTGCCCTGTCAAGCACCCTCTAACTGCTACATTTGCAGGACAGCTTATTTTGTTTAAAAATAGACTTACTGGCAGGATCACCAGGTTAGAATAAAAGAATAAGAATAAAAGAAAGACAGTCTGAAAACGAAAACTAATGCTGCAATCATAGCTAAGAATTGGTAAAATGCAATATGTTTTTTTTGGAAAATACTTTTTATTGAGATTTATAATGTATACATACAGCATTAAACCCCATATCACAGAAACCAACAACCAGTCACATTGAAAATTGTAACCAATCTTAAAAAAAATAAAAAAATAAAATAAATAAAAAATAAAAAAAAACAGTTCAACACTTGCCCGGTCTTAGAGCCTCTAGAAGGGGGCAGATATATAGTCCGCTGATTCGGTGATGCCCCTGTTAACCAGATGAGATGATGCATGTATTGCATTTCCCAAGCCTCCACCCTCCACCTCATCAGGAGAAGTAAGGACCATAAAACACTCAGTAAATCATAACTTTATAAAGCATTCAGGCCACAACCACCCACCACCCTAAAGAACACAATCCTCCTATCCATGATGCCATAACGAGGACCACCTACTAAGCCAGCTATGGATTTAATCTGAAGCCGTGTCCATGGATGTAGAAATAATGAAATAAAAAAAATAATAGATGAAATAAAATCAAAATAATTATAAATATAAATATAAAAATAAAATAAATATAAAGATAAAACAAATAAAATCAAAATGGAAAAAATAAATTAAAAAAAAGGAAAAGAGACCAAGATGATGAAAGAAAAGGAAAAAGAGAGAAAAAAAGAAAAAAGGGGAAAGATTCAACCGCAAATCTGATCATATTAAACAGGCCATGACTAAAAACCTATACATTCTACAAGCTGACAACGCATTGGCATATGAACTTAAAACTGTGCCCCTAATTGCACATAGACGCAACAAAACTCTTTGTGACTTTCTCGTACAAGCTAATCCTAGACATAAATATGCCAAAACCATACCGAGAATTTCCCAGAAGAACGGCTGCTACAAGTGCCACAATTGCAATGTGTCCCTTATAATGTAATTCCCTTATATGTGGCAAACACTTTATGCACCCACACAGGGGTAACCACTATTGCATAAAAGAGTACCTGAACTGCAACACGGACTACTGCGTTTACATCTTCAAATACCCATGCGCACTCACTTATGTTGGCAAAACAACCGGCCCTTTCAAAAACACAGAAGTGACATTCGACTCGCCCTGTCTAAAACCGATCGACCATAACAAACCAGTGGCTGTGCATTTTTTCAAACACAAACATCAAATACATAAACTAAGGGGTATGGTCATAGAAAATGTCCAACAGCCCATTAGAGGTGGTGACCAAGACCGTCAACTACTACAATGTGAAGCCTATTGGATCCACACCCTGGGCACGGTGCATCCTGGAGGACTTAATTCCAACCTATCATTTACATGCTTCTTGAATGAGAGATAACGGACCTGTGTTCTTTACTTGAATGTTGATCAAACTATTCTCCTTTTGGCCACTGAGTTCTTTTTCTTTCTTTTTTCCTTCTTAATGACTATCCTGGCGATGATCTGATGATGTACTCATGGCATTTTATTTAGGGATTACTATGTAATTGCGGTGACTACCTCACCTGCATTTTTCCCTGCGATATACATACTTTAAGTTTCATTTTAAACTTAGCCCAACAGGTTCTCCGCATCTCCGCAGTAGAGAGCCAAAGCCTAGGGATAGCTAGTTTAGCAGCTAATAATATAAAGAACATGAGTCTCCTTTTTAGCTTTAGAGATATTTGGGAAAGGGAGACCTAATAGATAATGCATAGGATTTAAAGGGATGGGGATCTCTAGCAACTTTTCCAGAAGCGTTTGGATCTGGACCCAAAACTGATAAACTGAGGGGCAGTCCCAGAAAATATGGTAATGTGAGCCCACCGCATTATTACATCTCCAGCATTGTTTTGATGTGTTCGGATTACGGGCATGTAAGAGCTCTGGGGTCCTATACCAAAAAAGTAGAACTTTATACATTATGGGTCAGACAGTGGGAGATTTTGGAGGTGGACTCCCAGATAGATAGGTGCGCTGTTATCGGGCGGAGGTTGCACCGTTTAGATAAGGTGATGGGGACAGATCGCTGAATATTTGGATTTTGGATCCTTTAAAGTCAATGCAGTTCTCGTTACGTGTAGCCACTGTGAGGGCCTCTTTACTGTCATAATAGTGGAAGCGGACTATTATGTCTCTTGGATTGGACCCATGGGGTGGTTTTGGAGCCAGGGATCTATGTGGGCACTGTCTAGGCGCCTATCAATATCTGGTATGTGTGGAACCAGAGTAACAAAGAGACCCAGGAGGTAGGCATGCAATTCCTTATTTACAGTTTCAGGGACTCCGCAGATCCTTAAGTTTTGACAGAGTTCCCTATTTTCTAAGTGTTCTTGTTGCAATTGGATTTGGGAGACATTATGTTTGAGAGCTGCATTGTCCTCTTCTAGGACATGCACATATTGTACGATTTCATCAAATTTGTTCTCTAATGTGTCAGTTCGTGCACCTAACTGATCAATTTCTCCCCTGAGTTCCTGAGCAATTTTCCTAACTTCTTTGGCAATGTTACGTGACAGATCCTGTAGTAGGGCCTGTCATTTCAAGTCCAGGACTGCCACTTTGACTGTATTAGCAGGTTCTGACTGCTGGGGTGAGCTGTCAATGTGGAAAATACCTGGCGTCAGGCCCGGACTGGCCATAGGGCAGACCGGCGTTTGCCCGGTGGGCCGGGGGCCTCCGGGCCACATGTCTGCCTCTGACATGCAGGGCCGGCCGCCGCCGCAGGTTCTGGCATGCAGGGCCGGCCGCTGACGTTCTGCGCTACATGCAGGGCCGGCCGCTAGTGGTGGTGGAAGGAGCGGAGGCATTCTCCGCCAACTAAGTCCATCCATGGCAACCCAGGCCGCCACTTCGCGCATGCACCCCGTAGCCGACGGGCACCTGGCAACCAGGACGCCAGGAGAGGAGGAGGGACAGATAAGCAGAGGAAGAGGTCGCTATTGGGAGGCGGGGCCATGGGCGCACTGTAACACGGGGAAGGCGAGCTACAGGATGTCAGCGTACCTCCCCCGCTTGCCCCCCCCCCCTCTCCTGTCAGCAGAGCGCATTTGGCTGCTCAGCTTGTTGCCGATTTGTTTCTGTCCCCATTGGCCACAGTGGAGGTCCAATCAGAAGAGGCTAGCAGTGCATCGTGGGACATGTAGTACTGGAGGATTGTAAGCCCCATTGTTGTCCACAGGCAGCAGACTTCAGCCACCAACATGCACTCTGCTCGGGGAAAGGGTGAGAGCCTGGAACCCAGGAAGAAGCTGAGTGACTACTAAACGAAATGGAGAGGACTGTGCTGGCAGAAGCCAGAGAGGGAGCCACGCTGTACCCGCACCACCAGAGAGAGCCACGCTGTACCCGCACCACCAGAGAGAGAGCCACGCTGTACCCGCACCACCAGAGAGAGCCACGCTGTACTCGCACCACCAGAGAGCTACGCTGATAACCCAGATTGTGATGCAGGGAGCAAGTCATCTGAAAAGGAGTAAAGGAGACCCCTGTAACACTATGGCTGGGTGTAGCAATATGGCTGCCGCACGTGGCTATGGGATCAGGGCTACTGTCTGCCCCACTAGTAGGGGAGGAATCCTTCTTTAATTCCCCCCCTGGTACCCTGCTCAGTCTGATCGGGGGGTGTTTCGGTGGTAGGATGGGGCTTGAATAGAGCTCCAAGGGGATGGGGAGGCCTTGAGTGTCTGTAGAGGTGCACCATGATGGCCGCCATACACCTGCTAAGCCTAGAAGGATTCACCTGGCCAACGTTTGCCTGTGGCACTGCTGGGTCCCCAGGCAGCGGATGTCCAGCCGAGGAGCTGTGCTTAACCTGTGAGGAGGTAGTTGAGCGGGGAATAGCCAGAGGGGCCGTGAGGAGGAGAAGGCGCAGGCTGCGGGTGGAGCAAGATTGCCGCTGTTCTCCCGAGTGTAGGCCGGAGCCGCGGGCCTCGAGTGGCTGGAACAAGGCGGGAAACCACCCTGCCGTCGGCCTTGGGTGGTAAGTTGAGTGCCCAGGGGGCTTGGCTGACGGTGGGTATGCCTTATGTGGGCTGCTGGAGAGTGGGAAAGGACGATTCTGCCTGATAACGGCAGTAGCTCTCCTCATGCACGTCCCCTATAATAATTATTTTTATTTTATTTCATCTATTTATTATTTTTTTATTTCTACATTTCACTTCGTTTTTTTCTCTTTCTAGCTCTTTATTATTTATAATATCTTCACTATTTCTTTATCATTTTCTGTCTGCTATTCTTGCTTTGGTTTTCATGACTCTTTGGTCCCACTTCTTTTCTTTTCTTTTTCCTTTTCTTCTCACTTTTCATTGTTCCCTTTTCTCTTCTCACTCCCACACTCTCTCCTCTATTTCGTTCTCACTTCTTGGTTTCTCAGCTTGCGGCTGCTTGCTTCTTTTGCATTCACATTTTGCACTTCACCTTTTGCACTTCACCTCTCTAGCCCACCTCCCTCGATTGGACATATCCTGTCTTAGGGGCAGGGTCCGCTGACATCACTCATTTCCATGACACCATCGTCCCTTGTTACTCTGCTACCACCGGCACAATGCGCATGCGCGGCCGGCGGTGGCTGTTTTAACCGCAGCACCCTCACACGCTGGCTACACTACGGCACTTCAGTGTCCCTGGTTGCCCTGGATACCGCCACTGCATTATGCAAGCGCGGCCCACGATCACTGCTGTGATCTGCCCCATAGCCTCCAATTTTTTTCCCCCCACAAATAGAGCTTTCTTTTGGTGGTATTTGATCACCCCATGCGGTTTTTATTTTTTGCGCTATAAACAAAAAAAAAGAGCGACAATTTTGAAAAAACACATTATTTTTTACATTTTGCTATAATAAATATCCCCCAAAAATATATAAAAAAATATTTTTTCCCTCAGTTTAGGCCGATACATATTTTTGGTAAAAAAAATAATTGCAATAAGCGATTGATTGGTTTGCGCAAAAGTTAGCGTTTACAAAATAGGGGATAATGTTATGGCATTTTTATTATTAATTTTTATTTACTAGTAATGGCGGCAATCAACGATTTTTATCATGACTGCGACATTATGGCGGACACGTCAGACATTTTTGACACATTTTTGGGACCATTGTCATTTATACAGCAATCAGTGCTATACAAATGCACCAATTCCTGTGTAAATAACACTGGCAGGAAAGGGGTTAACCACTAGGTGGCAGTGTAGGGGTTAAGTGTGTCCTGGGGTGTGTTTCTAACTGTGGGGGGCGTGGCTGTGTGTGACACGTCACTGATCTCTGCTCCCGATGACAGGGAGCAGAGATCAGTGACACTGTCACTAGGCAGAACGGGGAAATACTTGTTTACATTAGTTCTTCCTCTCCGTGAGACGATCGCGGGTATCCCCGCGGCGATCGAATCCACGGGATCCGCGACCTGACTCACGGAGCTTGCCACGCACGCGCCCGCATGCCGCCTCTTAAAGGGCAACCTACAGGTACGTGATTCTGCCACAGTATATCTGTGTGAGGTGGTCGGCAAGCGGTTAAGGAACGTGAGGCCGAACCCCATGCATTGTAATACAATTGTCATGTACCTCCAAATGGGGTCAAACGCCTTTTCCAGGTCGAAAAACACCAGAGCTCCCCCCGACAAACTCTCAGCAGTCAATTGAGTATGAGTATATACCCTCCGGATGTTAATGTCGTGGCCTTTTTAGGCATGAACCCCGTTTTTAGTATGGTGATATCAAGTGATGTAATATTTTCATTAACCTATTGGTGATCATTTTGGTAAGTATTTTGAGGTCAATGTTGAGCAGTGCTATGGGCCGGTATGAGTAACAATAGAGAGAATCCTTATCCGGCTTGGGCAGTAACACAACATAAAAGCATACCGGTAAAGTCCCAGTGTCAAAACAGTCCCCATAGAGTTGCAGAAGCCTAGGAGATCCAAATACTGTTTGTACCATTCTGCGGGGATCCCATCAGGGCCCGGCAATTTACCATTGGGAAAAGAGGTAACAGCAGTCGCCAATTCTTTTTCAGTGAAAGGTGTCTAGCTAGCAGCCACCTCTTCTGGTAACACAGGGATCTGGAGGGAGTCCAGCAGATCTGTTAAAACCTGAAGGTCATATGGTGGGATGGATGAGTATAGTCCAGGGTAGTAGGAGACAAACTCCTGCATGATACCCTCTATCTTTCACTAAAGTGCCGTCTGCCATTAGGATGGCTAACAGTTTCCAGTTTTTGTCGCCATTCTCAAAGAATTCTTCAACTATTTCTAAAAACACATTGAGTGAGGCCTTTGAAATGAACCAGTAGTGCCCGCCTAGACATCTGTAACTCAGCCAGAGAAAAAGGAGAGGGCAAATCAGGATGAGTCTGTGCACAATGTAGTTCATGGGCCTGAAGCGCCTCAGATTTGGCATTTTTTTTCCATCCTGGCAGCCTTAATGGCAGACACGTACACCCCCTTTGTCGATGCCTTAAAGGCATCCCACGCGACGGGCGGCCTGCTGTGCCCTCATTAAACTCCTTCAAATGTGGCCAGACCAAGGCCTCCACGGAGGACTCCTCCACCCTTCCTGGGTGCAACCGCCAAACCCCTGTGCACTTGTTTCATAGTAGACTAATCGTGACCTGTAAGAGGTGTGATCAGAGATCCCCCCCCCCCCCCCCCCAGCCAGGTAACAAACCTCTGCAACCAGGGGCAGCCTAGCTGAGTTAGCGAAGGCCAAGTCAATATGGGAAGAGGAGGCACTGACATGGGAAACTTAAGAGAACCCCTTCTCCCTAGGGTGTTTCCAACGCCAAAGCTCCTCCAGTCCGCCCAGTGTCTAAGGTCAAGGTTCTGCACCTGAGTCAGGTTAGAGGTGTCTAGAGTATAATCCAGGATGTTGTTGAAATCACCAGCCACAAATAACTTCAATGAGCCAAAGGTGGCGACTTTCTCCAGAACACCTCACTTTTAAAAGGGGGTGGGACATAGATGTTCGCTATGGCTAATAACTGGGATTCAATGTCCATCAGCACAATCGCATATCACCCCTGGGGGGGTCTATGACCACATGTTCAATAGATCAGGCCAGCTTTTTATGGATTAAGATAGCAACACCTCTAGCATATGAAGAGTGTGTAGACTGTATTGTTCTCTGTATCCAGTTTCTGTTTAGGGAAGAGTATTTTACTACCAGTCAAGTGGGTCTCTTGCAAGAGAACCACATGAGGGTTCTGGGATTTAAGGTACTAAAGGACCATTGATCCATTGATCAACCAAACCTCGTTCTTAAGAAATGGAATCCAACCAGTCAACTGCATCTTCTGGAAATTCAAAGAACTTAGCAGATCCATTGTGGATGACCTTCAGGCGATATAGCATGGGTATAGCATGTTGTAAAACAGACCTTTCTCACGCAGGCATCTGCGAACATCTTTGAAGGAGGGCATTTTCTTTTGCAGGTCAGGTGAAAAATCTGGATACAGATGTATCACCACATTTTAAAGTCAGGGTGTTTGCAGGCCTCCACCAGGATCAGATCTCTTCCTAAAAATTGAGCAGACAGACTAGAAAAGCATGCAGTATCAAACCAGCATGCTTTGGACCAGTGGGCACCCTGTGCATGTTCCACAATGTATACTGGGGAGAGGTGTTGTAGGCCCAGGAGTTGCTTGAAGAATGCTTCAGCAAACACTACAGGGTTGTGCCCCTCCAGGAGCCTGACTACCCGTACATTATTGCGCTGGAGGCGGTTTTCATAGTCCTCGGAGCAGTCCATGAGGATCTTGACCTTTTGCTGGAGATCAGCTAGAGCCTGAACAGTGGAGGCAGTAGTGTCCTCCTTTGCTGAGACACGATGCTCTGCCTCTGCAAGGCGGCATCTAAATTTGTCTATATCATGTCTGATCAACCCACATTCTATTGTCGGTGCATCTATTTTCCCCTCCACAGAGGACTATCTGTGATGGCTGTGATTGCTGCCAGGATTGCAGCAGTGGACTGGTCACCATGCAGCTCTGAGTCAGCCTAAGGAATGTAAGAGGAGCCGTTTGGGTCCAGAGCCATAGCCGCTGCCATCCAGGAGTCTGTTTGCACCGCCACTGACGCTGGATGCGAGGAGGTGACAGGCAAAATGGCCGCCTGACGAGTCTGCAGCAGCTCAGTCGTGAAGCTGCCGCCTTTTCCGATTTGCAAGTTCCAGTCATGAGCAGAGCTGCCCCCTAGACAGCAGGAAAGTGTTTGCTGCGCAGGATGGTTCAGTAAAACCCAGGATTTGAGCGAATGGCGGGAGCTGAAGCAAGGCACATCTCCTCTTTCTTTCTCAGGATGGGCACGCTCCCGCAATATAATGTTTGCTTTTGGGTTTATTACCGCTTTAAGTTTAAAGAAGAACTCCAACTTTTTCTCCACAAAACAGATGTATTGTGCATGTAAATAAATCACAACCCCACTGTCCTTTGTGTAACTTACCGCATTTTAGCTGTATAAAGCAGATTTCTGTGTCTGTAATGTCGCGCCTCCTCCTGGCTGAATTTCAAAGTTCTTTGACTTTCTGTTTTCTTCCTTTTCCAGTCCTGATACTGCATGTCCCATAATCCTTTGAGCCTCTAGTTTCAGGGCAGACTATGTGACTTGTACCAGCTGTGGGAGTTGATGTGGGTGGGTCTAATGCCCCGTACACACGGTTGGAAATTCCGACCACAAAATCCGTAGATTTTTTCCGACGGATTTTGTTCAACACTGGTGTTGCATACACACGGTCGGACAAAGTTGTCGGAAAATCCAATCATTCTGAACGTGGTGACGTTCGTTGCGTACGACAGGACTACGTAGAGGCTAGTAGCCAATAGCTTTGGTCTTGTAATGTGATCTGAGCATGCGTGGCACTTTGTCGGAATTCGCTACACACGATCGGAAAAAGTCTGATAGGACTTTGTTGTCGGAAAATTTGAGAGCAGGATCTGAAACTTTTTTTTTTTTTTCTTTTTCGACTGAAAAAGTCCGATGGAGCCCACACACGGTCGGAATTTCCGACAACATGGTCCGATAGGACATTTTCCGTCGGAAAATCGGACCGTGTGTACGGGGCATTAGGGTTACTGTGGGTGTTTCTGGGTGGTGAAAGGGCAGGAATGGAATTATGTTATCCCAGCTCACATTCAATTCCTCTCTGCATTGAATATACAACAAACAGTAAGTGGAACTGGAAGCGATTCTAAAAAAAATAAAATAAAAACGTTAGACCTAACTGCTCTGTGTAATGGTTTTGCAGAAAGCAGCCCTGATCCTCCTCTTTTCCCACTGCTGCTTGCTAAGAGGGCATTAATGCATGCTTGCTCAGGCAACCCGTACAGAAAACGTATGGCAATGCCCACAAAATGCGTCGCTCCCATGGTGCCATTTAGGCTGGGTTCGCAGCTGAGTGTTTGCATGGTAACCCGCACAGAAAACACACAATTTGCATTTTTTAACCACTTGCCGACCGCCACATATATATTTACGTCGACAGAATGCGCAAATGGGCGTACCTGTACGTCCCTTTGAATTTGCCGCAGTGCCATCGCGTGCATGCAATTCGCTGTCAGTCACATTTACACAGTAAAACAGGGGTGAACAACGGCGCTAGGTATGGTGATAACATAAAATTATATAGCAACTGCAATATAGGTATACATAAAGTGTGTGTGTGTGTGTGTGTGTGTGAATAAGCACACATAATATAATAAAAATTAGTATAAAATATAATGTCCATAAATTATTCGCGATCTTGTATGATTAGTAACTGGAGGCAGCTCCCTTAAGCCCCATACACACGCTCGGATTATCCGAGGACCAGGTCCGTCGGATCATGTCCGTCGTACTTTGTCCGATGTTGATTTTGCGTACACACGCTCGGACAAAGTTGTCGGAAAATCCGATCATTCTGAACGTGGTGACGTTTGTTGCCTACGACGGGACTACGTAGAGGCTAGTAGCCAATAGCTTTGGTCTTGTAATGTGATCTGAGCATGCGTAGCACTTTGTCCGTCGGAATTCGCTACACACGATCGGATTTGGTGTGATCGGACTTTGTTGTCAAAAAATCTATCCAGCAGGAGATAGGACTATGTCCGTCGGACAATCCGATGGAAACTGTCCGATGGTGCCTACACACGGCCGGAATTTCCGACAACATTGTCTGATAGGACAGAATCCATCGGAAAATCCGACCGTGTGTATGGGGCTTTAGAGTGAAGCGATGGGCTCTGTGTAAAAATGGGAACAGAGGGGTGCCAGACTGAGTGCAGTATAAATCATATATTTAATAAAAGCAAGTAGTAACTCACAGGTTAAATTAGATGAGTTCAGTATGTGGTGAAAATCGCCAGTCCTGGAGTCTCATAAATGTCTTCCCTTTGCAACCTGGGGCACTGGTGTGATCATACAGGCATCCAGAGAATGCTGGGAACCAGGAGGCAGGAAACAAAAAGCAGCTGGTCGTGACTTCACCGGAACAGGAAATGTGATTATTCACAGTGATGAGCTGCTAGGATTTTTGCTAATACTTTAATATCCATGTTTAACATAGATATGGGGCGATAATTAGTACTTAGGGTATCATCAGATAACGGTTTAGGAATCATGCAAATGATTGCTAATAGTGATTCTGGTCTAAAGGATTTATTATTTAATAGGTCGTTCAACGCTTTTGCAAGCAAGGGTGATAGTTTTTCTGTAAAAGTTTGGTAATATAGAGCAGTAAATCCGTCCGGTCCTGGCCTTTTATTTGTTTTTAGTGTTTTAATAGCTTCTGCTACATCATTTTCAGTAATGGGCTCTTCAAGTGACATTTTTTGGGATTCAGTCATTTGGGGTAGATGGATGTTGAAGGAGTCAGCTGCCTCAGTGTTTAGTGTATTTGTCTCTGTATATAGAGTCTTCAAATGTGAACAACATTTCTGTACAATTTTAAGAGGGTTACTGGAGTATAAATTGTCTGCCATTTTAAGTCGAATGGGTTTAACAGATTTATTTATAGATTTTAGTGCCCTTGCCAAAAAAGTACTTGGTTTGTTTGAAGTCTTATAAAACGCATGTTTGGTTCTTCGTACTGATTTGTTTTCTGATTCAGTGAGGAATAAGTCATATTCTATACGTGCTTTCTTTAAGCGAGTTTTCCCATTTTGGGTAGGGTTGTTTTGAAAGGCAAAAAAGGATGTATTAAACTCTGACTCTAGTTGTCGTGCGAGTATTATACGTTCCCTTTTAAGTTTCCCCAATTATAGCCATAGCCATAGCAGCCATAGCAGCGGTCAGCTGGCAGAGTGGAACAAGGAGAGTGAAGCAGCTGTTCCGGGGGGGTTTAGAACGGGTCTGGGAGCCGCTAGATCGGGGTACTACTGGACTATAATAGACCAGGGCACTAAGCTGTGCGGAGCGGTATGCACTCAGGGAGACAGCGGGAGTCCTAGACCTCCCGCAAAGCGGCTAAAGCCGCTAAGGACTTAGTTGGAGAACAGACGCGGATTGGGCAGTACTTTTCAACACCACAAGCGCAGGCTACAGCGTTGGAAACACAGGGAGAGGGGGGGAAATTTGGAATGGAGAAAGTTCCGGCAGTGGAGTATACTGAAGAAAACTTACCAGCACCAGTAACAGCGTTAATAACACAGACACATAGGACGGTAAGGAGGAGCATGGAAGCACTGCAGATTGCACCGCAGACCTCTCAGGTGTCTTCTCAGAAAAAGGTGGTGGCTGGAAACCTTAGTGGGGATATGGAGCAGGGAAGCTTGAGAGGAGAAGTAGAGGACTTAAAAACATTGATACAGGCTCTCCCTACTAAGGCAGTTATAGAGGCTTTGATCATTAGAATCAAGGAAGCGCATTTAAAAGAATCGCAGCAGGTGCGGCTTGAGGTACATGGGCTAACGGAGCGTGTATCGGAAGTTGAAAAAGTCTCACAGTTTGGAACAACGCGCAGTGACTTTGGAGCAGAAAGTAGCTGACCTGGAAAAAAATAGAGCTTCTCAATTGGACACCACAGTTGCACTACAACTACAGATAGAGGAGCTCGAGGACAGAAGTCGCCGGTGCAACGTGCGACTTCGGGGAGTTCCAGAACCTGCAGGGGCAGAAAATCTACATGACACGGTAATGTCTGTTTTTCACTTAATGTTAAAGGAGGGGATACCGTCGAACATGGAGATTGACAGAGTTCATAGAGCCCCGGGTCCAGTATCGAAAGATCCGAGTCGCCCGAATCATCCCCGTGATGTTATTTGTCGCTTACATTATTTTGCACATAGAGAAATCGTGCCGAGGAAAGCTTGGGAGATGGGAGTAATTGACTTTAAAGGTAAACAGCTGAAAATTCTCCCCGACCTGTCTAGAGCCACCTTACAGCGCAGAGCGCTATTGCGTACTGGATAAAATACGGGATGGGGGAGGTACTTACCGTTGGAGATTTCCAGTGTCAGTTCTCATACGGAAGGGGGAGGCCTCATTCTGGCTCCGTTCCAAATTAGATCTCCCAGATCTGTTTCTGTTTTTGGGTGTGGAGCCATTTTTGGTTTCGGACTGGCTGCAGATTCTACCACAGAGGCCTAACCGTAAAGACACTAGATCAAGAGACTAGCCTGGCATAATCCAGATTAACTATGCCTAGGAATCTATTGAAGGAACCTATGGACAGTGCCCGTTTTTTTTTTTTTTTTTGTTCTTTGAAGCTTTTTGAAGGGTTTTATCATTTTTTTTCCCCCTCCCCTCTCCCCAGGGATGGTTGCGGTGATAATATACCTGTAGGAATGGATAAAATGTTAGATCATGTATTAGATATGACTGGGCATACAAAATGTTTATGTATAGATATTTGAGTATGAAATGTGTATGAAGAAAAACGTATACCAGTCTAGATGGTGTATATAAATGTTAAAATAGATAGATGGGTAGGGGGTAGAGGGGTCTGATTAGTCCCTTCTTTTTTTTTTTTTTTTTTTTTGTGGTGTGGGATAGGGGGGGGGGTGGGAGGGGTGAGGGGAACATATTGCTATATTACTATTAAATGTATATCAAATGATCTATAGAGATCAAAAGTATTAGAGAGGGAGGGAGAAGGAGAGATGGGGAGGGAGGTGAAAAAAGGGAATACGGATATATATGGATGTTTATATATGTGTATGAGTAGAGGGTGTATATGTATGAATTAAGATAAGATGATAACCCTGATGATGGTATAGATACGGGCCAACACCCCCGCTCCCTACCATATGGGTTTTAGGGGGATGGAGCACTTTTTTTTTTTTTTTTCTTCTTTTTTAGGTTGCTTGTGTACACTAATACAGTATCACATTAACCACACCAAATACACAATTATTCTCTGAATATTTAGAGAACACTTGGGGGGGGGGGGGGGGGGGGTAACTGCACTTTTTTTTTTTTTTTTTTTTTTTTGTGGTTGTTGGTGTTTGTTAGACCTTGGGTCTTCATATATAATGTAGTATATATTTAAAAAAAAAAAGGGGGAAAAAAAGAAAAAGGAAAAAAAAGAAAAAAAAAGGAAGAAACACATTTAGTAGGGGAATCACTAAAATACACTAATATATTAAACACAGGGAATTTAGAGTGGTATTTGCACATCATGATATAAGGAGAGGGTTTTTGGGCAAGAGGGGGGGGGGGGGGAGTTGGAGCATGCGGAAGATAATTTGTCCCCTTTACCCTCCATATAGGAAAGGGGTCTATGCGATAGGATGATTGGGTGGTCCTCCTTCCCCCCCCCCCTTAGAGTGGATAATTTTTTTATTTTTTCTATCTTCATTTTAAAATATTTTTTTTTTTTCTTCTTCCCTTCTGTTTTGTAAAGTAATAAGATTAAGTATGAATAAATATAGTGTGAGGCACTGTTAATAGAATGTATTATATCATAAGGCTGCAGGGAGGCACTGTAGGATAACAGATTCAATAAGAGTAACAGGAGCTGTTGGGGGTAGCCGGAGACTCCCCTCAGGGGGTCATGCTCAATCATACCCCTCTATTAGGTAAACACTCATATAGCACATAGGTTGTAGGAGGTTCGAGTGGCTAAAGCTAATAAGCTTTGACCCACCGGGAGAGGGCGCAGAAGGGCGCCCTCCGAGGCGGGCGTTAGTCGGGAGGGTTTAGGGGTTTTGGTTTTGGGTTTTTTTTTTTTTTTCTTTTCCTTTTTTTTTTTTTTATTATCTCTTTCCTTCCTCTCTCTCTCTCTCCTCCTCTCTCCCTTGGTTAGAGAGGAAGGATGGACTCTCTTTCAGTAGTATCAATTAATGCGAAGGGACTGAATACTCCTGAAAAGCGACGTATCTTGCTACAAGAGCTAAAACAGTTAAAAATTGATATAGCATTTATCCAGGAAACCCACTTTAGGGAAAATAATCTCCCCTTACTTAGAAATAGATTTTACTCAATAGGCTACCATGCTACCAACCCCCTGGCCAAGACAAAGGGGGTGTCTATCTTGATTTCCAATAAGTTTCCATGGACATGTACAGTCTCGGATAGATGTCGGGGGGCGATATCTGATCCTAAAGGGGTAAATTGGGGAAATAAGCGTGACATTGGCTTCTTTTTACGCCCCAAACTTACAACAGGATATTTTTTTTAGGAAATTTTGGGATAAAACTTTGGGTATTTCAGAAGGGCAGCTTATATTGGGGGGAGACTTGAATATCCCCTTAGTACCAGGAGAGGATACGTCAGCAGGGACTTCGGCTGCACCTTTAAAGGTTCGGAAACAAATCTTGAAAATGTTATATGGAGCCAGACTAATAGATACCTGGCGCCTCTTTCATGCTGGAGAAAGAGACTATTCATTTTATTCAACCCCGCACAAAACATATTCCCGGATAGATTATTTTTTTACCTTACATAGCCAAGCATATGCAATAGAGGAAGTTAATATTGGGAAGATCACGTGGTCTGACCACACACCAATTTTTTTGAGATATACGTTATCAGAAACTCAACGCCCCGGCCCTGCTTTGTGGAAACTAAATGAAAGCCTCTTACAAGACCCTGTGGTTATAGAAGAGGTCTGTAAAGAGGCAAAATGGTACTTTCAGATCAACGATACACCTGAATGCAATCCCGGTGTCATCTGGGAAGCTCACAAAGCAGTGATCCGGGGAGTGTTGATTAAACACGGGGCTAGGATAAAAAGAGAGAGAGAGGCAAAACTAACAGCTTTAATGGCAGATATTCACCGCTTAGAAACTTTACATAAGCAAACCTCTAATAGAGAATGGGAACGGGAGTTATTGACGGCACGGAGACAGATTACAGATTTACTCATGTATAAAGCTAAAAAAGCAATACAAGCAGGACGAAAACAGAGTTATGAATATGGGAACAAATGTGGTAAACAACTTGCTAATTCTTTAAGGGAGCAGCAATCAAGAACTTATGTTCCTTCGATTAAGGGAAGTGAAGATAGAAAATACGTATTGCCAAGAGACATAGCAGAGAAATTTAAAGACTTTTATTCGTCTTTATACAATTTACAGTCAAACCCTCTTAATCAGAAGGTGGTTGAAGAATATCTAGCTTCTTCTGGAATGTCTGGATTGACACCTACCGCACAACAAGATTTGGAAAGACCAATTACACTGGAGGAAGTCCAACAAGCAGTAAACCTAGCAAAAATAGGCAAAGCCCCCGGCCCAGACGGGTTTACTGCCCAGTATTATAAACTCCTTTTTTCTATCTTAGGGCACCAGTTGGTCAAACTGTATAATGGACTGGGAGATACAAGTTCATTCGATGGAGATACGTTGAAAGCCTTAATAACAATCCTACTAAAGGAAGGTAAAGATCCAATGCAATGTGGAAGTTACAGGCCAATATCCCTTTTAAATACAGATCTAAAGCTTTTTTCAAAAATTCTAGCGACGCGGCTTCAGCAATACTTACCCTCCCTGATTAATCAAGATCAGGTAGGGTTCGTACAGATGCGGGAGGCACGAGACAATACGATTAGATCTTTGAACCTTATCCATGTAGCTAATACCAATAAAACTCCATGTTTATTTTTGGGGACAGATGCAGAGAAAGCTTTTGATCGTATCAATTGGCATTTTATGTTCTCAGTATTAAAGCGGATAGGATTGGGAAATAATATGTTCCGATGGATCTCATGTATCTATACCCAACCAACTGCTCAGGTAAAAGTGAATGGGGTGGTTTCTCAACTATTTAGGGTTAAGAATGGGACTAGACAGGGTTGTCCCCTGTCCCCAATCCTGTTTGTCCTGTCCTTAGAGCCCTTACTGTGTAAGATCCGTTCAAACCCAGATATAGGGGGCATATCAGTAGGGGGAAGGCAATATAAAACTTCGGCCTATGCGGACGATATGCTATTCTCATTAACTAACCCAATAGTTTCATTACCCAATCTTTTGAAAGAAATTGAGGCCTATGGTGCTCTATCAGACTTTAAGATTAACCTATCAAAATCCGAAGCTATGGGAGTAATGATTCCTAAAGAGATACTGAGAACATTGAAGTTAAGTTATAAAATTAAATGGTCAGACCAAGCTCTGAAATATTTGGGAACTCTTATCCCGTCAGATCTTTCATGTACATATAAACTGAACTTCCCCCCATTATTGTACAATGTGCAAAACCTTCTTGGAAAATGGCAGAAAGGACTCTTTTCATGGTTTGGGAGATGCAATATTATTAAAATGAGCATCCTCCCGAAGTTTTTATACTTATTCCAGGCATTACCAATTGACATACCTAAGAACTATTTTAAGCAAATACAATCTTTAGTGACTAGATTTATATGGGCAAACAAACGTCCAAGAATCAGCAGATCTCTATTGAATCTCCCCAAAAAATATGGAGGTTTAGCCTTACCAGATATTTATAAGTACTACCAGGCGGCACTTGTGAGCCGACTGATAGACTGGAGTAGACATGGGGAATGGAAGATGTGGCCGGGTTTAGAACAGGCGCAAAGCAAGGTGGTATTGCAAAGAGCCGCCTAGTGTTATAGAAAACTCCCGATTTCAGTAAAGGGACACCCATTGATAGGACCCACTTTGAAGATGAGTCATAGATTATTTGCAGAAGGCAAATTGTCGGCGATAGCCTCTCCCCTATTTCCAATACTGGGAAACCCACAGTTTGATCCAGGAATAAGAGATGGAAAATTTAGAGTATTAATAGAACAAGGGACATTCCAAGCTTCACACTTTATGATAAATGGAACATGGCCTACGACACAGGCGATGACAATAGGATCTACAGCACTCCAATTAGATCGGTGGCGCGCAACACAGCTGAGACATTTTTTAAATACACTAAAGCCACTAGGTGGCTACGATCGCGCGCTAACAATATTTGAGAGGTATTGTAATGAAAGTGGGGCATTGCATCATACCCTGTCTAGGAAGTATGTGCTGTTAGTGACACCACCGGAAGATTTCAGATTGCCCTTCTTCAGGGAGTGGGAAAGAGACCTAGACCAAACATTTTCGGAGGAGCAATGTAATAAAATAATAGGCAATGTATTTGAATCTTCAACCTGTATAAGAACACAGGAGACCAACTTTAAGATTCTGTCGCGATGGTACCGTACCCCAGTATTACTGCACAGATGCTACCCGGAGATATCAGACAGGTGTTGGCGTTGCGGAGAAGAAAAGGGGACGTTAGTACATATTTTTTGGGCTTGCACTAGAATAAGGGATTTCTGGAAAGAAGTCTGGAGAATCTCTCAAAAATTTTGTGAACAAGAATTACCAGAAGACCCATCCCTTTTTCTATTACAAGATACGAGAAGCCCTATTAAAATATATAAGAAAACTGTTTTATGCCACCTTCTGAATGCAGCTAAATCTTGCATTCCACTTATGTGGAAGCAGACGCGACCACCATCAGTGGGAATATGGCTTAAAAAGGTAGAGCAATTAAACTATATGGAGGACCTGGTATGGTCATCACGACAGAAAAGATGGAAATACCTGGAAACATGGTCCGCATGGAATCTTTATATTAATTCAGAGGAGGGGAGAAAGCTTATAGATGTAAACCTGGACAACTGAAAATAGAGAGGAAAGTGGAGGGTATCTATGGGAGAGAGGTGGAGGGAGAGGGACGGGGGGGAGATGGAGGGGTGGGGAGGGAGAGAGGTAAACCCTCTCTAGATTCCCCCCCCCCTCTTTATTTACCCCTTTTTTTTTTTTTTTTTCTGTTTGAATTTATTTATTTATTTATTTTTTTTTTTTTTTTGTATTACTGATTATGTTATTTTCTTTTCTGTGGGGAATAAAATATAGAAGTAAGAGAAGGTCCTACACTCTATGAACATATAAAAAGGAAATCTTAGGTTAGAGCCTGAGAGAAAGGCGATCCCTGGGTAAAGGTAGTGGATATTTCATTTTACTTTCATTTGAATTCCTTGAGAAATTAGAAAGTGACAGTAGAGTCGATAATTGCCACTGTGTGATGTAATATGTTCCTTTGTTTTTCTGTATAGATGTAGATAATATGTGAGATGTGACGATGGTAGAGTGTATTCCTTGCTTCTTCTAAAGAGAAATAAAAAAAAATAAGTTTCCACATTTGTTGTTGGAGTACTCCCCTTAGGACAGGTTTGTGTGCTTCCCAAAGTGTAAGTGAGGAGATGTCGGTACTGGTATTATGTTCCAAATAATCCATTAGGGCCTGTTGGATTATTAGACAGTGAGAGGGGTGTTTAAGTAACACATCTGGGAGATACCATGCCCCCTAAGTATAACCAAAGCCACAGAGGTATAGACAGCATTATGATCAGACCAAGGTATGGGGATAATGTTGGATGCAGTTATTTTAGGTACCATCCCTGTTGTTATAAAAATGTGATCTATGCGACTAAAGGTTTGCTGTGGGTTGGAGAAATATGTGTAATTTATTTTAGTTAGGTTACATTCACTCCATGAGTCAATCAAATTGTTTCTAGAAAGAAGCTGAGAAAGGGATCTTTTATCTTGAGTTTGTGGTGGGGTATATGGAGTTTTGTCCAGAAATGGGAGAAGAACCTGATTGGAATTACTGCATACACAAATTTATCCCATATTATAGGTATTAATAACTTGGACTAGATGTGATAGAAAAGGTATGGGTTTATAATTTGGTGCAAAGTAAGAGACCACAGTTATAGCTGTGTCCATAATGTATCCCGTTAGAATTGGGTAACGACCTTCCGGGTCTTTAATTTCTGAGTGTAACTTAAATGGAGTGGTTCGATGGAATGCAATGAGAGTACCTCTTTTTTTGGTGAGCGCCGAAGCTGTGTAGACTTGTGGGTACGAGGTACTGAAAAATTTAGAGTTGAAGTTGGGGTGAAGTGAGTTTCTTGTAGACACACAATGTGTGCTTTTTTAGTCTGAAATGACCTGAAGGCTTTTAGTCGTTTCTGTGGAACATTTATACCTTGGACATTTAGAGATAAAATATTTAAAGGAGCCATGGCAGCTGAAATAACAAGCTATACTTACCGGTTGTCCTGGTGCAGCAAACACTCGGCCTAACCTGCGCACACTTGAAATAAAGTGATAGATAGCCAGATCCAGAGTGGGTGAACTTAAAAAGAGAGAAAAAGACAGTAGTATATGTAAGGCATTGAAATATAGTACAATTGTAAAGTTTTACGAAGAGGACCCGTGTCGGGGTCAAGAACACCCCAACAGGGGATATGAGGCCCTCGCCTAATCCCCACATTTTAACGTGGGAATCGGAGGAAAGCAGGGTGAGGAACACGTAAAATCCGCGTGTGGGGAATCTGCCTTAAAAATAAAAAATAATTCATCCATGGGAAATAAATAAATTATAATGTTATGAGACCTATTTCTGAGAATTTGTTGTAGTTGTATATAATTTGAGGGGTATATATCCTTAGGAAATATAAAGTAAAAACAAAGGGATAAAAGGATAGAGGAGTATAGGAAAATGGGGAACATGTTTAAAAGTTCATCTATCAGAGAGAAAAAAGAGATGTAAAGTCCATTTAACTCTTTTGTGGTGATAACAAAAATATAGAATAAGCTATGGGTGGCCATTTTGTACTTTCAGCTAGAGTGAAAAAAATTGTAAATAAACTGTTAACCATTTATTAGGAACCATTTTGGTGTTGGGAGAGTAAAATAAGAGAAAATAGAAAAAAAAATGAATAAAATAAAATAAAAATAAAAGTAAGAATAAAAAATTAAAAAATATAAAAAGTAAATAAAAAATGAAGATAAAAAAAGTATATTTCTAAGAGGTACATGGATAAGAGACACAAAATTCAAAGTAATACGTTTGTCTCTTATAAAAAACAAAGAGAAAAAGAAAAAACTTGTACCAACAAAGTGTGATTAAATAAAAAAGATCTCTTGGATCTTCCAACATTTTAACCGCATGCTAGCGGGTTAAAAAAATAAATAAAAATATTGAATGTAAGAATGGGGAGCATTTTCAGTAATTCAATGTCATTACTGTTCTCCTGTTAAGTGTTGTCTAAGCCGGATCAGAAAGGTGCGTATTCGAAGGATGAATTGTCAGTCCATGGCGTCTTCTTGGTCTTGTGAGGGTGCAAATCTTCCCCTTTTGTGTGTATGGTGATTACCATTTCTCGTCACAGAGTGAGATGAGTTACGGATGGAGGAGGCAGAAGCTAATCTCCTTCTTGAAGTGGAGGCTGTAGGTGTCTCCTCAATCAAATTGAGGTCTTGCAATGCTTGTAGGAGTTCTTCAGGGGTTTTGCATGAGAATCTGGATCCTTGGTGGGAGAATCATAGGGAAAATGGGAAGCCCCATTGATATTTGATGGCGTGGCGTTGGAGTTCCAGCAGATGGGGTTTCATTGCTTGTCTCTTGGATATTGTTAGCTGAGATAGGTCTGCGAATAGCTGATAATTGTGGCCCTGAAAGGTTAAGTTGTTCCTTTCTCTGGCTGCATATAAAAGTTGCTCTTTCGTTCGATAAAAGTGAAACTTTGCTATAATGTTCCTTGGAGGGGCGTCTGCTTTTTTGGGCATAATTGCCCTATGTATTCTGTCCATTTTGAGCCTTTCTATCGGTATGCCAGGTTGCAGTTCCTGACAAAGTGCCGTGATCGTTGATTGTAGATCCGTGATCGTTTCTGGAATGCCTTTAAAGCGAAGATTCGATCGCCTGGCGCGATTTTCATAGTCTTCCAACCTGTTCTGCAAAGAAATATTTTCTTCTTTGAGGACATCTATTTCAGAGAAAACATGTGTGGAATTTTCAATATCAACTTTCAACTTCAGTTTTTCAGTGCGTCTCCCTAGATCTCTAATCTCCTTAGTAAGATTATTGGTAATTTGTTCTGAGGTTTGCTGTAAAGCCTTATGAACCATTTTTTCAAATTGTTTTAAAATGCTTGCAGGATTAGCAATGTCTTGCTGTGATGTATTTGACATAGTTAAATTAAGTTCAGAGTCTGAATCACTAGAAGAAATAGCTGTAGCTTTAGGCAGCTGTGTTTTAGATAATTTGTCTGAGGTAAAGGTGTCTGAGGAGACCGGCGCCTTTTTAGCAGAGTGTATCGCCTGTGTGCCGTTTTTTAGGATTACATTTCATTTTATTCCAGGCACCACCTAGTACCATTATGTATTTAATGTGTGCCCCTCACCTCACGGGTAGTTAATAGTCCTTTTTGTGGTGTTTTAATGTCCGTGGGCCGTCTCTATTCTGCGGTATATTCCCCTCAGGGAGCGGAGCTCTAGCCTCCGCGCATGCGCCTCCAGGGCCATCTATTCAATCCCTCCCAGAATCATCACAGCTAGCTTTCAAAGCAGGCTGTGTATATGAAGGGGTTTCCTTTTTGAATAATGCTGTGATCTGTGAGGCGAGATTTGAGAGGTTTAGACTCTTCCTTTAGGAGTGACTGGGCGTGATTGAATAATTAGGATGTATTCAATCCCACCCACCATCAGAGCTGTGAAGGAAGTTACATCATTTGCAGAGTCTGACAGTCTACAGAGGGGTGTGTTTTAGGCTCTACAAGAATTGGCTGTGGAAGGGACAGGGTCTATTAGCAGGCTTTACATATTGTCACATGAGAAAAAGCAACAACTAAACCCAGAATATCAGGGGATCTGCAGGCAACAGAGCAACATGGTGCAGAAGTATGATCTATGCTGGGACTGACCATTGCATTCAGTTCTAGTGAAAAAGTTGGAGTTTAGCTTTAAATAAACTAAATACATTCTGGGCGTATTTCAAAAGGTCAGCAAAGTCTTTCAATTTGTTTTCTAGACAGACTATCATCGGTTAGCATGCTGCAGCGTGGGACCCTTGCTTTCTGTGTAGAAGCAGTGATTGCTTTGCAGAGATTCAACACATCCCCTGAGTCAAAGGCAAAGCTTTTCCCCAGTCATCTGGATTTTATGCTAGCTATCCGGCAATTAAAAGAAGTATGGAATTATTTAGTTTTTTTCCCATTAACCACTTACGGACCGCCCGCTGTCGTTTTACGTCGCTACTTTGAAGAGGAATATCATTGTTATGGCAGCAGCTAGCCATAACCCCGGTATCCTCTTCTTCAGCGGGTGGTCTGCTTCAAGATAAAAGTGGTCACTGTGGCAGATTTGCCGCAAGATCACATTTATCTTGCATTTCATTTATTTTTGACCCCAGATCTCATATTTAAGAGGACCTGTCATGCTTTTTTTCTATCACAAGGGATGTTTACATTCCTTGTTATAGGAATAAGTGCCCAAATTTTTATTTATTTTTTAAAAAAGAACAGTGTAAAAAAATAAAAAAAAAGGTAAAATGAGAAAAAAAAAATGTTTTAAACGTGCCTCGTCCTGCCGAGCTCGCATGCAGAAGCGTACACATACGTGAGCATCGCCCGCATATGAAAACTGTGTTCAAACCACACATGTGAGGTATTGCCGCGATCAGTAGAGCGAGAGAAATAATTCTAGCCCTAGACCTCCTCTGTAACTCAAAACATGCAACCTGTAAAAAAAAGTTTAAACGTTGCCTATGGAGATTCTTAAGGGTAAAAGTTTGTCGCCATTCCACGAGCGGGCGCAATTTTGAAGCGTGACATGTTGGGTATCAATTTACGTAATATTATCTTTCACAATATAAAAAAAAATTTAACTAACTTTACTGTTGTCTTATTTTTTAACTAAATAAAGTGCATTTTTTTTCAAATAAAGTGCGCTTGTAAGACCGCTGCGCAAATACAATGTGACAGAAAGTATTGCAACGGCCGCCATTTTATTCTCTAGGGTGTTAGAACCCTAATTAAAGTAATTTCTAGCAAAAAAAAAAATGTTTTTAACTTGTAAACACCAAATCTCAGAAAGAGGCTCAGCCCTTAAGTGGTTACTCATACTTACCTTGGTGGATGCAGCTTCAGACCGATGCTGCATCTGTCCCCCGCTGCCTCTGCACTGAGAACCGAGCCATCGAACATCGCCGATGGCTTGGTTCTCTCGGCTCCCTATCGGCCTATCAGTCATGAGCTTTCCTGCTCTGCTCTTCCATGCTCACTGGAGCGCTGAGCTGTGGAGGGACGGGCAGCGGGCATCTCAGTGGCTCGCTGAGAGGCTGAGACGGCTATCAGTCCAGGCACCTGGCACCTGGTGGATCCAGACTCCAGAGTCAGGATGATGCGGTGCTTGGACTGATATTGGTGACATCAGCAGAGATGGGTCCCTGCTCCTGCCCCTGGTCCCTGCCCCACCTGGGTCCCTGCTGAAAACGGGTCACAGGAGTGAAAAACTAATTGCTGCACTTTTCCTTTTTAATAGGAAGCTTGTTCTTTTTGCCATAAAATGTCTGGATTATGGTACAGACAACAACTCCGATACATAATTATAACATGCTCATATGAAGAGCATCGCTTTACTGGTAGTGGCACAGAAAGGAGAAATGGGGGCTCAATTGAATACATTTGCCAAGTTTTTTTCTCTAAACATTTGTACATGCCAACAGGTGACTTTAAGTTCACCCTACAATTTTGTGTTTGCTGATGTTACAAAACTATGCAGGGAAATAACTTTGGCACATGATTTAGCATCATTACAGAAATACCTTGATAAAAAGGCAGCTACATGGCAAATGAGGTTCAGTAATGTGAATTGTAAAGTTATGTGCTTGGGTGCTAAAAATACACATGCCAAAATACATATAAGATCTATCTTTTTTGCGAGAACTGCTGATGGAAAAGGATTTGAGGGTGTTTGTAGATCACAGAAAAGGCAATAACATGCAATTCCAAGCCATGGCCAGAAATAAGCTGGCAAAGCTGGATTTATCTGGAGAGTTTTCACACGCGGTGTGGTGATGGGATCCATGATTGAACTTATACCATATACTTTTTTGGGATTTTTGGACCGTTTATTACTCACTTTGTGATAATTTAAAATGTGGAACAATTTTCAGCGCTGCTAATGTTATAGCTGGAAATTGTAAAAAAAAACAAAGGTTAACGCTGCGCTAGAGAAAAAAATAAATAAATTGAAGGAGGGCAGGGGTGAAGACTGGGTGAAAGATGATGTGGAGGACGATGAGGTCATCGGCCCCACATGGAATCAACATCATGCAGATGACCAGTGTAGCTTGGAGGAAGAGGCGGTGGTCACACAGAGCCACCGGCACAGCAGAAGAGGGAGCAGGGTTCAAAAGCGGAGCGTCCGTCCCCTAGACAGTACACCTGCTAATGCCCAAAGCAGCAAGGGATGAGCACACAAAAGCAAGGTCCAAGGAGTTCCCTAGCGTGGCAGTTCTGCAGACAATGTGCTGATGACAAGACACGAGTGGTTTGCACGCTGTGCAATCAGAGCCTGAAGCGAGGCATAAACGTTCTCAAGCTGAGCACAACCTGCATGACCAGGCATCTAAGTGCAAAGCACGAGCTGCAGTGGGGTAGACACCTCAAAAAACAAGAAAGGTCTCTGGCTCCTCCTGCTTCCTCTTCTGCTGCAGTCTCGGCCTATTCATCCACCTCTGTAGTGACAGTGACACCTGCCAACCCGCAAACAGAGGATCTGCCAGCAACACTACCACCTGGGTCACCAACCATCTCCACAATGTCCCATGGAAGCGTTCAGCTCTCTATCTCCCAAACACTGTAGCAGAAGAGGAAGTACCCCCCTACCCACCCACGATCCATGGCCCTGAATGCCAGCATTTCAAAATTCCTCGCCTTTGAAATGCTGTCATTCCGTCTGGTGGAGACGCAGAGTTTTAAAAGTCTGATGGCATTGGCTGACCCACAGTACGTCGTGCCCAGCCGCCACTACTTTTCCAGGCGAGCTTTCCCATCCCTGCACAACCAAGTGGGGGACAAAATCAGGTGTGCACTGCGCAACGCTATCTGTGGCAAGGTCCACCTAACTACGGATGCATGGACCAGTAAGCACTGTCAGGGACGTTATATCTCCCTAACATCACACTAGGTAAATGCAGTGGCGGCTGGGCCTGAGGCGGATAGCAGTTTGGTACATGTCCTTCCACCACCGAGGATTGCAGGACGCTTCAGTTTGCCTCCTGTTGCTAACTCCTCCTAATCCGATTCCTCATCCCCTCTACCGCCTCTTCATCCGGTCAGCATAACACCTTCACCACCAACTTCAGCACAGTCAGGGGTAAACGACAGCAGGCAGTTTTAAAACGTTCCTGTTTGGGGGAAAAACCCCACACCGCGCAGGAGTTGTGGAGGGACATGGAACAACAAACCGATGAGTGAGTGGTTGGTGGCAGTGAGCCTCAAGCCCGGCCTGGTGGTGTGCGATAATGGGAAAAATCTCGTAGCAGCTCTGGGCCTAGCCGGTGTTACGCACATCCCTTGCCTGGCGCATGTGCTGAACTTGGTGGTCCAGAGGTTCCTGAAAAATTACCCCGATATGCCAGAGCTGCTGCAGAAAGTGCGGGCCGTCTGTGCGCACTTTCAGGGTTCTCACCCTGCTGCTGCTCACCTGTCAGCCCTGCAGCCTAACTTTGGCCTTCCCTCTCACCGCCTCATATGTGACGTGCCCACAAGGTGGAACTCCACCTTGCACATGCTGGCCAGACTGTGCGAGCAGCAGCAGGCGATAGTGGAGTGTCAGCTGCAGCACGCACGCGTGAGTCGCTCTGCGGAACAGCACCACTTCACCACCAATAACTGGGCCTCCATGCGAGACCTGTGTGCCTTGTTGCGCTGTTTTGAGTACTCCACCAACATGGCAGTGCCGATGATGGCGTTCTCAGCATTACTATCCCAGTTCTATGCCTCCTTGAAAAAACGCTTCGGGCGATGATGGAAGAGGATGTGGCACAGGAGGAGGAGGAGCAGGAGGAAGAGGGATCATTTCCAAGGCTTTCAGGGCAGTCATTCACACGTGGCTACGAGGGCTCCTGCACCAACAAACGCCAGGTACACAATTGTCCGGCAGCAAGGGCACAGTTCTGGAGGATGACGAGGTGGAACATGAGGAGGAGGAGGAACCATGTTCACAGCAGGGTGGCACCCAGACCAGCTCATGGCCATCACTGGTGCGTGGCTGGGGGGATACAGAGGACACAGACGGTACACCTCCCACAGAGGACAGCTTTTCCTTGCCTCTGGGCAGCCTGGCACACATGAGCGATTACATGCTGCAGTGTCTCTGCAACGACCGCAGAGTTGCCCACATTATAACTGGTGCTAATTACTGGGTGGCCACCCTGCTGGATCCCAGTTACAAGGACAACGTACCATCCTTAATTACCTCACTGGAGCATGATCATAAGATGTGCGAGTACAAGCGCACGCTGGTAGACGCACTGCTGGTGGCATTCCCACCTGACAGCGGGGATATGGTGGAAGCACACGGCGAAGGCAGAGGAGGAGGAAGAGGTCGCCAACGCAGCCGGGGCAGCTGCCAGCACCTCAGAAGGCAGGGTTAGCATGGCCGAAATGTGGAAAAGCTTTATCAGAACGCCACAACAACCAGCACCACCAGCTGAGATGGAACGCCTTGGCAGGAGGCAGCATTTCACCAACATGGTGGAGCAGTATGTGCACACACCTACACATACTGAATGACAGGTCTGCCCCCTTCAACTCCTGGGTCTCCAAATTGGGCACATGGCCTGAGCTTGCCTTTTACGCCTTGGAGGTGTTGACCTGCCCTGCAGCCAGTGTATTATCTGAACGTGTATTTAGCACGGCAGGGGGCGTTGTCACAGACTAACGCAGCCGCCTGTCCAGAGCCAATGTGGACAAGCTCACATTCAATAAAATGCATTCAATAAAGAACCAGGCATGGATCCCACAGGACTTGTCCGTACCTTGTGCAGAATAGACATGTATACTGGTGTTGTGACAAAAACTGTCCGGCCATCGGATAGTGTCCAGCCCGTACTGCGCAGGCGCAGCACTTGCGCAGTATACGGAGGACAAGGAGATTCCGAAAATCTCCGAAGATGAACGGCGCCTGGACATATGGTAGCACATAGTAACAGGGCCCCTCATGGGCTCGCTACGCTCGCCGCACTTCGGGCATGGCCTCGCTTTCCTCGGCTTGAACCTCGGATAGTGTGGCTTGAACCTGGACTCACCGCACAGGCGCCGTTCGTCATTTGGAGATTTTCTAAATCCCCTTGTCCTACGTACTGAGCAAGCGCATTGCTGTATTTTTGATCTTTCTCACTCTTTTGGGGTGTACCCTAATTTAAAAAAAAATTTAATTAAAAACAAAAACCAGTGTTGGTTACCTCGTCCTCCACCGCCGCTTCCACCTACACAGCCACATCCACCTCCATCTCAACCTCCTACTCCATATGGACCTCATCCTCCTAGGTCAAGATTATTATTTTATTAGTTTCAAAGTATTTTATTTTCACACTAGCTTATCCTATAAATTTTATATTTTTTTTCCAGAAAGGGCGTATTCTGGGGCATTCCCACCATATGTGTGGCATTGTGCCGTTGAGTTTCTGAGGTTTTTAATGACTTCCTGGTACCTCTTCTTCTGAGAAGGGGGCCTCCAGCATATTATTTTTTATTTTTATTTATTTTATGTTATTTAAAGTTATTTCCCTATCCACATTTGTTTGCAGAGCACTTGCCATGCTCTTAACAACATTTTGCTGCCATTTGCAGCCCTCTAGCCCTTTCCATTACTTTTTTAGAGCCATTTTAGTCCTCAGAAGTTCGGGTCCCCATTGACTTCAATGGGGTACAGGTTCGGGTTCGGGGTGAAGTTTTTCCTAAGTTCGGCCGAACCCGAACATCCAGGTGTCCGCTCAACTCTAATCATGAATTACTAAAAAGATGATTTATATGAATATGAAATTAATAAAACGCATAGCAAAACATAATGGATGGTTGACTTGAGCCCACACATAATGACCCACTCTTGGGGCCCCCGCTAGTTAATTATGGGAATTGGACAGGGCAGCTGGTGATACCCTCACCCCCTCTCCCTTACAGTTTTAGTGCCTTCAGTAGGGGCCCAACAGAATGTTTTTCAGAATGCGGGTATGAGTTGCCTAGCTGAAGACCTGAAGAAGCGGAGTAGGTTTTGTTTTTGCGATTTCATCGACCCGGGCAATATAGAAAGAAGGACAACCTTTGGGGAGATTGGTACTTTCTTGTCATAAATTAAATTGTAACACTCAAAAACCTGAGTCCAGAATGGGCGGATCCTCTCACAGTCCCACCAGACATGTAGGTAAGTCCAGACAGAGGTTTCACAATGCCAGCAAGTGTCCGGAGAAGACAGAAAGATTTCTTGCAGTGTGGCGGGGTCTCTGTACCACCTAGATAAGAGCTTATAATTATTTTCTTGAGAATAACAAGAGATTGTTGATTTATGCGTAAAGTGGAAGGAGGTTTGCCATTCTGGTATGGAGATGTCCTCACCCAGGTCCGCAGACCACATCCTCATGTAACGTGGTAATTGGTCATGTGTTGAGGTCTGTAATAGGCTATATAAGGATTATAAGGGGAGATGCCTAGGTGTTTACTGGAGAGAACACAGAGCTTCAAAACGGGTGTATGTGCGGTGTATTTGGGAGGAGGAGTGTAGGTGTTTGGTGTACGTAGACATATGCAGGACAGTGAGCCAGTCACCAGGACCCTCCGGAGAAACCGGAGTCCCCTAGGAAGGGTGCACAAAGAAGTGAGCTTGAGGCCATGCAGTGCGTTTAAAGGAACCCAGGGTCGATGCACCTACCCCCTGTGGGAATGCGGGGTTGTCAAAAAGACATCAAGGGATCTGGGTCATAAGAAAGAGTGGTGTTAAGTCCTCTATTATATCATAATTTAAGGGAGGCTGAGGTTAATGGGGAGAGGGAGGTCAAGCGAGTATAGTTGTGTTTATAACCCCAGAGAAGGGCCCGGAGGTCAACAGGGGAAAGGTCTTGCTCAATTGTTACTGAAGCCTTCTGAAATGGGCGAGGAACCACTCCAGGACATGTGCCACATGGGCTGCTTTTTGATAAGTCTCAAAATCGGGGAGGCCTGTTCCACCCTGCATCTTCGGGAGAGTGAGTAGGTTAAACTTGACTCTTGGGAGTCCCCGATTCCACATGAATCTTATGGCTATGGATCGCAAGGAGGCGAAGAACGATTTGGGGATGCAGATGGGGATCATTTGAAACAAATATAAAAGTTTGGGCAAAATGTCCATTTTCAGGGTGTTGATCCTCCTAAACCATGGTAAGGAGGATCCTCCCCATTCCTCGAAGTCTTTCCGTATGCCGGAAAGTAAGGGGAGATAATTTAGGGGGAACAAATTTGTCAGGTTGGAGGGTATGATGACTCCTAGATAGGAAATCCCTTTCGTTTGCCAGTGAAATGAGAAATTGGATTTCTGTAGGGATAGTGTGGAAGTAGTGATGGATATATTGGGAGCTTCCGTCTTTGCTATATTGAGCCTAAAGTTGCTATAGGTGCCAAAACGGTGGAATTACGTAAGTAGGGATGGTAGTGAGGTATGTGGGTTCTGGATATAGACTAGAAGGTTGTCGGCATAAAGGGATAACTTGTGATGTGCAGATGGCGTTTGTATGCATTGAATGGAGGGGTTTTGACGTATGGCGCAAGCCAGGTGTTCAATGATAATAAAAAAAGAGGAGGGGGGAGAAGGGGCAGCCCTGCCTGGCACCGTTTGAAATGTCAAAAGGTGCTGACATTGTACCGCTTACGAGAACTGTGGCTGAGGGTCGAGAGTATAGAGACATAACTTTGGTGATATAGGACGCCCCAAGGCCAAGTTGTTCTAGGGACAGCTGCAGGAACTTCCAACTGACCCTGTTGAAAGCTTTTTCAGCGTCAAAGGATAAAAGGCAAGCCTTCAGGCCTTTGCGCTGTATCAAGGATATTTGGTGGTGTTGTCTCTCGCCTCTCTACCGGGGACAAACCCCACTTGGTCGTTATGTATCACCTTAGGGAGCAGGGGGGATAAGCGTGTGCATTAACATTTGCGAACAGCTTAAGGTCGATGTTAAGTAAGGAAATGGGCCGATTACTACATTGGGATGGGTCTTTGCCTGGCTTAGGTATGATGGAAATATTGGCCGATAAATGTTCTTTAGAGGGGAGGTTGGAGTTTTCAATCGAGTTAAAGGCTTTCGTTAGAAGGGGCGCCAGTTGGGGGGCAAAGGTTTTTTAAAACCGGGGTGTATATCCGTCAGGCCCAGGGCATTTGACTATTTTCAGATCTTTGATGGCCTGTAAGAATTCAGAGGTAGATAGGGGCTCGTCGAGTTCTATAGCGTCTGAAACGTCAATGGTGGGTAGTGCTGTCTCTGCGACGTCCCGCATGGGGTTGCCAGGGGTGGAAGACTGAATGTCTGGAGCTGCGCGCAGGAGATTATACAGTTAATAATATTGTTGAAAAGGATGTAGAAATGCCGGATGTATTAAATGTCTTATTTTGGTTGGGTTGGACAATAAAGGGGATGGAATGACGGGGTGGTCTAGGGTGGATAGTCCTCGCCAAGTGTTTACCGCATGTTCGCCAGTGAGTAAAAATTATTGCGTGCTTTATCTCTAGCAATCAAAGAGTACGAGTCTAGGAGTTGGAGTAGGTCTCTACGGGTGTTCAAGAGCTGGACGAAGATAGCAGGGTCCAGGTCTCGCTTTTGGATGGGTTCGAGCTCAGCAAACGTGGTAAGGAGCCTGCGTATGTCGTCAGCCCTAATTTTCTTGAGGCGAGAGCCATGTTGTATGAGAATTCCCCGTGTCACGCATTTCAATGTTTCCCATTGGTTGAGGGGGGAGGTCGTGTCTGAGGAGTGATCAACTATGAAATGTTTAATGGCTTTACAGACTTCGGCGACGCATACGCAGTCTCCAATTCGTTCCCCTGCAAGTCGCAGGACGACGGACCAAAGTCAGGTATAAAGGGGCATGGTCTGACCAAAGTATGTTACCGATCGACGCTTGGAGGGGTGTGTCCAACAATGATTGTGAAATGAGAAAGTGATCTAATCTACTGTAGGAGTTGTGTGCAATAGAGAAGTAACTGTAGTCCCTCTCTGTGGGATGTTGGACCCGCCAGATGGGAGGAGTGTAACAGTGATTTTATGCGTGTCATTGTAGAGTAGGGAACAGAGGACTTACCCGAGGATGTGTCTGCGGATGGGGACAATGCGACATTAAGATCTCCGCCAATGATGAAGGATGATTCCCTCGAAAGAGGACAGTCTGGTGAGGACCGAGGAGAGGAACCGAGCTTGGCCCACATTAGGAACATAAATGTTAGCCACGGTGAAAAGAAAATTGTTTAGTTCGTTTCAAAAATATGTAACGACCCGCATCATCTATGAGGGAGTCTAGTACCTCTGGGTTGAAGGATTTATGAAAGGCAACAGATACCCCTTTGGATTTAGCCTGGGGATTAGTACTATGAAACCATTGTGGGTAATATCTATTGCGCAGGGCTGGTATAGCACCTGTGCGAAAATGCGTTTCTTGCAGGAGCAAAATTTTAGAGCGCATTTTATGGAAGTGATAGTGTCTGGCTCCACTTCTCAGGCGTATTAAAGCCTCTACAATTAAAGGATGCTAGGGCTATTGGTCCGTCATTCGCCATAAGGAGTCTAAGGGGGTGCGGGACAGCGTCAGTATGGCTGATGGGTCAGGAAGCAGCTTCTCTTGAGGAGGGGGGGGGGCAGAAATAATCTATATTCAAGAAGGGGGGGGAGAGGACAGAGGGATGCAGGTAAAGTAAAAAGGCAGAGGAGGAATGGAAAAAGGGAGAGAGAAGGCAGATGACAGAGTGACCTTATTTATGTAGTACCAGTAATCACAATCATGGCCACATTTCCTCACTACAGAAATCAGAGATGTAAATAATGTGAAATTCACATATAGTATTCCTGGCGGATGGGCCCAGCAGGTCAGATAAGAAAAATAAGAAACCATAATAAAAAAGGCCACTAGGTGGCTCCAAAAGATCAATAGTACGGGATAAATAAACCTTCCATTGAGGTATACATCAGTGTACACCACAGTGACCATTATGGCACTGAGGAGAGAACAAACAAAAACCAAAAAACCTTAAGGGGGGGGGGGGGGTTCGAAGCAAAACCACAGAGCAGGGCAGTCCCTCGCTCCACGGGGATCCAAAAATTAGTCATGACTCATAACCTTCTAAAAAAACAAAGTAACAGCATGATCGAATTCTATCTTAACGGTCATAAGAGGTATATAGTAAACCAGTAAAAAGGATAACACATCATCAGCATTGGGGTTATTAATGTGCATTAGGCCCTAGGGGGAGATCTGACTGAGCATATCAACAACTTTAAAACCTGTATGAGGGCAACATAAAAGGGCTATTGCAAATAAGAGTGTGTGGAAACAAGTCCTGGAACATGTGCATAGAAAACTGAAAAAATTATGGTGACACACTCCGTCTGTAAAGACAAGGAAAAGGGATATAACGATATAAAACAAAAAATGAAAAGGGGAGTAATCGGTGATCAGTCAGACCCCCACAGGTCCAGGCACGTCTCTGAGGCAGTTCAATCGTTGGGATCCTGGTGTTTAGAGGATCTGGGGTTAGGTTTTGCGGCCCTGTTTCTACCATTGCGGGGTAAAAGGTAAGCCCGGGGTAGTCGGTGCGAATGGCCAATCTGGCAGTGCGGCTTGAGGAAGTTCCAGTGTGCTGAGGAATGACAGCAGGTCTCCCATTGTACGAAAGATGGCGGTTTTACCCTCATGGTGTACTCGCAGGTGAAACGGGAATCGCCATTGGTATTTGATCTGCTTCGACTGCAGGAGTTGCGTAAGAGGCTTCAAGGCTTTCCCAATTGATTCCCAATTGATTGAAAATAGCTGTCACGGCTGCAGGTAGATTTTTGGGGTCAACAGACTCGGGGTTCCCCCCATATGCGTATGTTGTTGCGACGACGATGCAATTTTTCGAGATCGTCCTGTTGGAGCTGCTGAGGCATGACCGTGTGGGTGTTGAGAATTCTGTCATGTGTCTGCACAGTCACGCAGGCCATCTGCAATGACCTCAATATCTTCAAAGTGTGTCCCCGCATCCTTTTTTAGGTCAGAAATCTCTTTCTTGTAGGTTTTCCCAATCCTGTGTACACAGTGCTCAAAGTCTGCTTTAGTGGGCAGGGACCTAATGTAGCTGTGGAGGGATCTAATCTGAGCCTCCATGTTCCATTCTTCCCCTGATACCAGGGAGGCATTAAATCGGCTTCTTGTGAGCCTGGGGGAGAAATCAGTTTCCTCATGGAGTGAGAGTTGGCTGTGTGAGCTTACCTGAGTGTGTAGAGCTGATTCAGAGTGTGCTGGGGACGGCGGGGCCGGCGCCACCTTGGATTCCGGCCGGCACTGTGAAGAGGATCTGAAACGTCCAAAATATTCATCCAGATCACCACATCACTGAATGATGTCCGCCACTGTCCTTAGGTGTCTTGGGCTTGTCCTTCCCCATGAGTCCGTGTTCGGCTGGTTTACTGGCCGTTATGAGGTCCGTGGAGCCGAGGGAGCCAGGAGCTGTGTGCAAGCGCGTCTCACCTCTCCATGCATCAGGCCACGCCCTAGGACATAGTTTTAGGGGGATACACAACATTTGAAGCAATCCTATGGCGTAGAGAGGGTGCCCCTCTATAAATAACCACCACTGACGGTCTGGGAGGGTGGGGCCAAGCACTTTGTCATTTTTTATTTTTTATTCTTGTGGTGTGTCCACTATCTTGGATAGAGGATCTGGTTTCACTCATCTTTGTTTGGATTGTGATTTTTGCACCTTATGTGGACTCTTTTTTTTTGTTCTTTTTTACTTTTTTGCACTTTATTTTCTATTGAATGGGATTTTTTCAATGATTCGTTTAATTTTCCTTCATTTTTATAGACTTTATTACTTATTATTTTCACTAATGCTTTATGGATTATATTTTATCACTTAATATTGTCAACAAATATTTTTTGTGGTGTCTGCTTTAGTCTTATTTAGTGAGAATCTTTTCACCACTATTTTCAGTTTTTGTTCATTTAGGGTTATTGGTATAATACTTTTTAGTATTATTGGTTCACTAATATATAGCAATTGCTATGTGGTGTCCGGGAAATTCGGCTGTCCGCAGAGCACACAGCCATATTTCCTGTTTCTAATATAATAACACTTTCCGTCTTAATGATATAATGCCTTACCTTCCGAAGTTTTAGATTGTATGTCTTCCATTACCTCCCAACCTCCTCATCCATGCATTCCTCACATGACCAGTCAAGCATTCATACATCACCTTCCCAGCCAGGCCCCATTAAGAGCCATCATAAGTATTCTTACGGTTTCCACTCGGTCAACATACTTGAGCCTCTGCCATCAGTATTTCCTTTTATTTACATATTAACTCGAAGCCACACCCTGGAGGGTTTGCCTCCAACAGCTAAACCCCTCCTACACAGTTTGTGACCTCACAGGAAGTGACATACAATAAAGGGGAGGGCACTCACGGGAGTAAGTGCACACGCCCCCTTTTAGTCAGCATGCAGCCCAGTCAATACTGTTCAAATTAAACAGTATCTAGTAAGCTCTTTCTACTGGTTCTTACAGGCTTGAGACACTCAAGCTACTGGTGTTGTCAATATACGGTACGAGTACATTAACAAGGCAGATACCAATGTCCTCTTATTAAAGCAGATATGTATCCAAAAGGGATAACGTAGCCACACAGAGATAAAATAATGTTTCTCTCGTTATGCGGACTTCGCTTCTCTAATGCGCATAGTCATTTGAAGGCAAGAAGCCCAGCGCATTGCGCTTGGTACCTACAAACCGACAAACCTCCACAGACACAGAGAACACGTCTCAAATCCCATGAGAAGGTTTTCATACTGACCGTTTTTACCACTGGTCTCGATTTAACCCAAGTGCACTCTGCTAGATTGCTCCTCAATTAAATCAGACACAGGGAGATAGATGACAATCTATAAAAACACACATCTTAGAATAAAATGTCCACATAAATTTTATACAATATAATTTCCACAACAGTCCTTCCTTTTTTGTCATATGCTCCCATGTGTCCCTCGATGAATCTTGATCTTCTTCTTACACCTGGAAATAAATCGGTCCTTACAGTCCATAAAAAGGAAAACACGGCTTGACATGTAGATTCTGTTCTTCAGGAGAGATGACTTATAGGGAGGACACGACATGGTGAGCTGTAGTAATCGCTGGTCGGTCTGGGATCCTCTGTGTCTTGTGCGTGGGTCGGCTTTGGGGCTTCTCATTGAGGAAGATGTGGTCGTCTACTCGGGCTCTGGTCACGCGTCCAATCAGGCAACAGGTGCACCTCATCACGAGATATATATATATATATATATATATATAGGAATAGAAACAAAAACAACATGAGTAAATATACCCCTACTTCCTTCAACTATGATCCGCTGCAAAAAGTAAAAATTAAATACCCACAGATTCCCAGACCCTTAAAAGGATTCCAACCTTCACTAGCTTTAGCTCTGGCTTTGCCTCTCAGGGATCCAAGCCCCATCCATATGGGCCTGAACTTTGTCACTAGTATCCCCAATTAAGGTATAACAATCTTTACTTATGAATTCCCAGGACCCCCCTTGGATTGTGGGAACTTCCTTGTAGCTCAAGCCCCCACCGTGTACAAGCAATTCCCTTCTAGATGTCCCTGCCATTCTTACCTTCTCTCGCGCCATCAGATCCTCGCGATCGGCCGCGGCATAAGATGCTGGGACGAGATTCACCAGCACACATGAACCTCTTCCATTAGGGGAATTACTTTATAAGCTGTAGCTCTACATTAATACCAAACTAAAGTTGAAGCACACTTGTGGGCTACCTATTTATCCCGATACCAAAGCTGGCAAGAACCAGAGCGTTTGTTTTTTTTTCAAAACTCTTTATTCCAAATTTTTCATTACATAATAATTTACATTATACATTTTTATATACTTTTACATTTCTTTATATAATACAAATTATAGTTACATTTGCTCCTTCCTTTCATTCCTTCCTCTCTCACCCTCTGTGGTCACTTAATACTATATTTTCAGATATTCCTCTATCCACTGTTAGCCATGTTCTATTCCAGTTTGCCCATATTTTTTCATACCTTCGCCCGTTTCCCCTTTGTTCGTACATTATTTTTTCATAGGGTAGGACCTGGTTTACTGCTCTCACCCATTGGGTTCCTGTCGGGGGATATGGCTGAATCCATTTTTCTATTATTTGTTTTCTTGCCAGAAACAGTACCTCCCTTAAGAAGGTATTATTATCTATATTATCTCTCTCTTCCCTCAATATCCCCAACAAACATAATTCCATCTTAGCTATAAAAGGTTTATTCAGGACTTTTCCTATTTTCCTAGCTACTTGTTGCCAATATTTTCTTATTTTACCACAGTACCACATTACATGAAGGAAGTCTGCTCCCCCCTGCCCACATCTAGTACATCTTGGTTCAGTCATCCTCCCCATTTTGTGCAGTCTATTTGGAGCCAAGTACGTCTGATGTATTATATTCATCTGTATTATCCTGTTATTCATTGCAGGGGATGCCTTCCAGTGGGAATTGCAGGCTTCATCCCATTCATGATCGCTCATGTCTGGGATAGCCTCCTGCCACTTATCCCTTATTTTCAATGGTTCACCTTCTATTTTCTTCTGTAACAGGTGTGTGTAAATCTTTGCTATCAATCCCTTAGGTCCCTGTGATCTCAGGATGCCTATAAGGGGATATTTAGATATTTTTAATTCCTCTCTCCTAAACTGTGTCTGTAGCACCTGCCTCAGCTGAAGGTATCTGTAGAACTGTTTACTCAATAAATTATATTGTTTACATAGGTTTTCATAGGTTAGTATCACATTTTTGTCATATAGCTGACCAAAAGTTGTTATCTTATTCTGCTTCCAAAATTTACTATCCTCAAAGGCTTCCAGTTGTTCAAATTTTGGGTTGTTCCAAAGCGCAGTTTCTGTTGGGATTCCAACAAATCCCGTCAGTTTCTTAGCCTCTCTCCATACTGTCCTTGCCACTTTCAAAAGGGGAGTTTTTACTCCCACTCTCCTCAAATCTTTTAATTCTAATCCCGTCATTAAATCATCTATTTGCATTTTACTAAGGAGATATTCCTCTATCCTTGTTATTTTTTCCTGTCCTACCCATGATCTTAGATGTTTCAATTGCCCTGCCAAATAGTATAAATATAAATCCGGGAGGGCCAATCCAGCTTCTGTCTTTGGTCTTTGTAGTTTATTAAATTTTAATTTACATCTTCCATATGCCCAAATGAACTGAGTCATCTGCGAGTTTAATTTTTTAAATATCTGTTTTGGTATTTTTACTGGGGAGTGTGCAAATACATATAAACACTTGGGTAATATAATAGATTTTATCAGGTGTATTCTGCCTGCCATTGATATTGGTAGCTTTATCCATATTTCCAATTTTCTCTTCACATGTTCTACTAGTGGGAGTATGTTGGCTTCCATCTCGTCATCATGTTTCAACGTAATATTTACTCCTAAATATTTAAAAACTTCAACTATTTTTAATGGGGTCTGAGCTCTCCTTTCATTACCTGTTCCCAAGGGCATCAGTGCGGATTTTTGCCAATTTATTTTTAACCCTGAGAACCTCCCGTATGTTTCTATTATTCTCATTGCTTCCGTCAGAGATGCTTGCGCATCTCCCATATATAATATAATATCGTCCGCATATAAGCCTATGTGTTCGATTTTTTCTCCTACTTTAATCCCTTTATATTTATCTGATTGTCTGAATCTATTTGCCAATGCCTCAATTGCCAGAGCAAACAATTGCGGTGACATTGGGCAGCCCTGTCTTGTTCCTCTATATAGTTTTATTGTAGGGGATAATATACCGTTTATTAGCAAATTGGAGCATGGTTGTTTATAGATTATTCTCACCCATTTTCTAAATTTTTCCCCAAATCCATTCCTTTCCAGGACTGTCTGCAGAAATTCCCATTCTATAGAGTCAAATGCCTTGGCTGTATCCAGCGATGCCAAGGCACTTGTTTCCGGGATAAACTCTCTCATTTGTGTCATATATTGCGTCCTTCTAATATTAATTGATGTGGATTTCCCTGGCATAAAGCCAGTTTGATCCTCCGCTATTATAGACAAGATTACCTGATTGAGCCTT
This sequence comes from Lithobates sylvaticus, assembly GCA_028564925.1. Taxonomy (NCBI): domain Eukaryota; kingdom Metazoa; phylum Chordata; class Amphibia; order Anura; family Ranidae; genus Lithobates; species Lithobates sylvaticus. The sequence continues at coordinate 309,324,180 of CM053030.1, read as the reverse complement.
TTGGCAAGCACTTTTGCCAATACTTTATAATCTATATTTAATAATGATATTGGCCTATACGACCCACACTCAGTTCTGTCTTTGTCTGGTTTTGGTATCAATATGACTGTAGCATCATACATGGAAACAGGCATTTCTCCCCTTTGGAACGCCTCTCCATACATTTTGGTCATAACTGGTACCATAATTTCTGCATATCGCTGGTACATTTCCAGTGGTATGCCATCTGGTCCTGGGGACTTACCCTTTCCCAGAGAGAAGATAGCTTCTCGTACTTCCTCTTCCTCTATGTCCCTCTCTAACTCCTCTTTTTGTTCCTCTGTTAATTTAAGGAAGTTCAAATCCTTCAGGTATTCCTCTATATCTTCTCATGTACAGGTCAGTGTTGATGTATACATGTTAATATAGTATTTTTGGAATGTCTCAAGTATCTCATCTAATTTGTTTACCATCTCTCTTTTTTCATTTTTCACCTCTGATATTGCTAGTGATGGTGTTTGTCGTTTTATCATAAAGTTCAGCATCTTATTAGATTGTTGTCCTTGTTCAAAGTTTTTTTGTGCATATTGGAGTTTCTTACGCTTTGCGTTAATTATTAGTTGGTTCTTATATTGCCGTGATGAGGCTGCCCATCTTATTTGGTTTATATTTGAGGGGTCCCCTATAAACCTATTTTCTGCCTGTGCGCATAATTGTTCCATTTCCTCCTCTTCCTGTCTATTAGTACGTTTAATGTATGATATTGTTGATCTTGTTATCCCCCTCAAGTATGCCTTAAATGTGTCCCAGAGTACTCCATCTATTTTCCTGTTGCCATGTGCTTCCAGGAACATTCCCATTTGCTCTGGAATTCTATCATTTAATCCTATCTGGGTTAACCATTGAGCCTGTATCCTATAACCCGGTCTTATTCTTTTTGGGCCTATTTTTAGCTCAAAGGTTAATCCAGAATGGTCAGACACCCCTCTTGTCATGTACGCCACAGACCGAACCATTGGCAGGATCTTTTCGTTCCCCATTACCATATCTATTCTAGACATGCGCCCTCTCCCAGGTGCATGCCATGAATAAGCCCGGGTCCCAGGGTTTCTGATCCTCCACAAGTCAGCCCGTCCTACTTCATTCATAAATTTCTCCAACACCTTCGGCCCTTCCCCTCCTTTATGCTTACTTCTTCCGAACCTGTCTAATTTTGGGTCTAAACACATATTGAAATCTCCCATACGTACGACATGTGCCTCTGGATATTCTGACATAAATATCACTGCCTCTTTCAGTACTCGCATTGTAGCTGGGGGGGGGGGGGGGTTATAAATCCCCATGATTACAACAGGCATTGCATGCACCAACGCAAAGACAAAAACATATCTTCCATCGGGATCTCTTTTTTCTCTAATGCACTCCCATGTTACCCCTCGATGGGCCAAAAGAGAAACCCCTCTTGAATATGTAGTATGACATGAGTGGCTTGACCATTGTATCCAAGGTTTTTCTAGATACTTCAATCTCTCTTTAGTCATATGTGTTTCTTGGATACAAATGATCTTTGCCTGCACCTTGTTAATTTCTGAAAAAACCTGTGTTCGTTTTAATTGCGTTCCCATACCTCTCACATTCCATGACAGAAATGTGTGCCGATTACTCATATTTGATGTATTTTATTTTAGCCATTATTCCCCCGAAAAATAAAGAAGAGGAAAAATAAATCCTATGTCCCTTTTTCCTTTCCGTGACCATTCTCTTTTCTACCTCTCTCCTCTCATTCATCCATTCCATTCCATTCATCCATAACATTTTTTTTAGGGCATTACCAACATATTGCATTTTTGCTCTTATATAGGTAATTTATTTCGATTTCAGCCTGTCTGCTCCTACCCCTTTCCCGCTTAATCGGGAATATAAGGGGCGAGGGGGGAGCCGCCAAGGAGGGGGGAGGAGAAGGCATCCCCTCCTTTCACCCTCTCCCTCCCTTTTAAAAAAAAAAAAAAAAGGGATACACCGCAGAGAAAAAAAAAAAAAAAAAGTTAAACACCGCACAACAAAAAAAAAAAAAAAAACATGTTTTTCTTGTTCTCTCCCTTCCCCCACCTCCCTCCCTCCACCCTTCCCTTTCTCCTTCCTTGTGCGCAACTCTATTTTATCTATTCACTCCCCATCCCTCCCCTCTTCCCCCATTTATTTGTGTTTATAGTGTTTATAATGTGTCTCTTTACCTTGCCCTAGCCTTCCCTTATTATTGTGTTTTTGGAAAAAAAAAAAAAAAAAGGGAAAGGGGAAAGAGAAAGATTTCCTCTCACTCTTCCCTCTCTTCCCTTTGTAACTAGTGCTTATTTCAATGTGTTTCACTGTGATTTTAGCTCCATTTTCCTATTTATACACACCCCATCACCCTCCAATCGTTTTATTTCATAAAATGTTGCCCGTTGTTTTTGCAGCTCCAGAGAGAAGTCTGGAAATATTGCTATTTTGCTATTTTCATAGCGAATCTCTCCTTTTTGTCTTGCTTTCCGCAGAATTGTGTCTCTGTCTCTGCAATTTAGTAGTCGTGCCAACAGGGGTCTAGGGGGAAACCCTGGTTTAGGTGTTACTGCCGGGACCCTATGCGCTCTCTCCACTGCATATGCTGCTGATACCTCCATATCTGGGAACACATTTTTCAGCCATTTTTTCTATAAAGTCACCAGGATTAAACCCTTCTGCCTTTTCTGGTAAACCGACTATTCTTAAGTTATTGCGACGCATACGGTTCTCAAAATCATCAGATTTTTGATGCCACAGGGTAATCTGTTTTTCTATCGAAGCTATCTTTTTAGGCATAGGGGTAACCGTATCTTCCAATAAAGCAGTCCTATTTTCCATTTCCATCATTCTCTCTCTTATACTCTGCATATCATTCCTGATCAGTCCTATGTCATTTATAATTTCATCCATTTTACCTGTTAAGGCTGCATTGCTCGATTGGATGGCCTCCATTATCTGGGAGTTCATCTGTTCCAGGGTCAGTTTAGGATGTTTCTCCTGTTTTTCTGCTGCTTTCCCGGGCTGCGGCTGGGTTGTGTTAAGCTTCTGGATTTCTAGCGCTGATGGTCCGCCGCTCCGTATCTGTGGGGGACTACGTCCACCGTCTTGCTTATCCGTTCGAGCAAATTCTTTGAGACGATCGGCCGCTGACTGCTTGCTATTGCTCATCGCACCAAGCGATCGTTTTCACAGATTTAGAGTCTCGGTAGCAACCGGCTGATCAAGATTCTATAGGGGATTCAGGCACCACCAAGCGTTCGTTTTCGTGGGTTTTAGGGTCTCGGTAGCAGAGATTAATCAGGATACTTTCGGAGACTCAGGCTGATCTCAACCTCCCGCTGCTCACATCCGAACGCCGCGTCCGACCGTCACATCCGGTTACGTCGGCGGAAGCGGAAGTCAGGCCCCACCAGAGCGTTTGTTAAAATTATAATTAATATTACCCTCTAGAAATGTATCGTTAAATTCTATTGACAAGTGTCTGGATTATTTACTAGTTTGTCACAACTCCTCACACCAATATGCCTATATATCATACACCACGGTCATCGCTGGGGCACTGGAGCTCCGTGGAGACTCAGAGTAGACCCAACAATGTGTCCTGTTTGCTTTCTTAGCTAGTTAGAAAATACACTTTAAAAATATAAAGATACTTCTCATCCTTGTTGTCTTGTCCATCAATCTTCTTTACAACGACCCAGTCACCTGTCACAAACTTGGCTATAATTAGAGTGGTTAGTATCATTGGTTTGAAAAATTGTCACTCAGCCCCCTCTCATCCCCCCTTTTCCTCATCTTTACAAAGTGGAGGAAGACACGCAGGGTTTAGAATGGTGTGGAGCCTATGATACTTTTACCTTGTTATACACTTTCAGAAACTCCTTGGACCTGAAAAGATACTTGTATACACACACAAGTTATTACTCTGTCCTTCATAAACAATACAACTTTTGTGTACATTCGTAAATTGTCAATGATATTCCTCAAAACCGATAATAGCTAAACCCTCTGTAATCCTTACTTTCACGTTCTTTTATTTTTATTTTTTTCAATGGATCAAAAACTTGAAACGCTGGTGAGCAACGTTTTTGAGTGTTTATCGATTTTTATCAGCGTCGGAGCACTTTTTTTTTTCTTTTACAGTAAACCAAAAATAGCTTTATTGAAAATGGTAAAGATACATAACAGCAGCAATTTAGACACTAAGGTACATTGCCTATGCGGTTGGGTACATGTATGTAGGGTACAGCTGAACGTGATTGTAGAACATTATAAGACAACACAATGAGAATCCAAACGTATTTTCCAAGGAAGGCTGTGATTACCAAACATAAGAGCGCGCATGAATGATTTTGCGCCCCCCATACTTCCCTTAACCTATACCGTAGGGGGAGGATATTAGCTGTCGCTAGGCTGGGAGCAGATTCTAACAACAATTTCACACTGGTAATTCGTTGCATGTGTCAGCATCATTTAGCCAGGCATCCCAGATTTTTCCATATTTGGCTGCGCATCCCCTGTGGACGTATATCTCTTTCTTGTAGGGGAGGACTGCATTTATCGTGGCTATCCACTCCTGTAGGGTTGGTGGTAGGGCTTGTAGCCATTTTCTGGCAATGAGTAGTCTCGCCGTGAAAAGTGATTCCTGAAGGAATATTTTATGGAATCTGTCTGAGTCAGGGTCGGGAAAAATGCCTAGCAGACATTGCTTGGGGCATAGAGTTAAAGGGGACCCCATCTTGTTCTGGGTCCAATAGGCCTGAATCACCGGGCACTCCCAAATCATATGAAAAATAGTGCTTTGCGGACTCTGGCATCTGGGACAGAGAGGGCTGTACTCTGGTTTGTATTTCGCTATCCTAAGTGGCATCAGATACGTCCTGTGGAGTATGTATAGTTGCGTGAGGCGGTCAGACAACTTAGTTGAAACTTTCTTGCAAGATTCCAGCGCATCTTCCCATTCGTCATCCCCCAGCTCCCCCACCTCGCGTGCCCATCGCTCTTTCAATTTATATGCCAGTGTCACCGCCTGTGGACTGAGGAGTGAGTTGTATATCAGAGAGGTCAGTTTGCGGTGGTCCTGCCCATTAAAAATATGGACTAGATCAAGGCAGTCTACCTTCGGTGAGTTCTCTCGGAATTGCACTTGTAGAGCGTGGCGGAGCTGGAGGAAACGAAAATGCATGGAGTTGGGGAGATTGAACCTCTCCTTGAGCTGCTGGAAGGATCTTAGCACATCCCCCTGGTATAGGTCCGACAAGTAGTGCACCCCCCTAGCCTGCCACAGTGTTTGGGCCGGTACCGACTGTAATTCCCGAAGGCCTGAGTTGTGCCAGAGGGGTGTATGAGAGTGTGTAGGTGGAAACCCTAGTCTACGTCCCACCACCTCCCAAATCTTACAGTGATGATATAGCAGCCCAGACCTATCTCCCAATGAATCTCTATTCGCCTGGTCTCTAAATATGATCTGAAAGGGATGGTCAGCGCCACGACTAAGTTGAGAGCATATTAATGTCAGGTAACGTTCTTTATCAAGTTTATCCAAATGAAAAAAATGTGAGAGCTGCGACGCCAAATAGTAAAGATTAAAGTCAGGTAGGGCTGCCCCCCCAAGCTCAGTTGGGTTTTTTAATGCCTGCCAAGACAGCTTGTGGCGGCTGGATCCCCACACGAAGGAATTAAGGATGGCCTCAATGGATTTGAAGATCTTGAGGGGTAGATAGGTAGGGGCGTGCCACAATACAGTACATACAAAAATCCAGGAAGGAGGATCATTTTTATCAAATTGATTCGCCCCATCACCCCCAGAGGCAGCTTGGCCCAGATCTGTGTTTTGGATTTCATTTTCACTATAAGGGGTTCAATGTTGTCTACAGCATAATCCTCAGGTGAGCGGGTAATGGTGGTACCGAGGTACTTCAGCGAGCTGACTCTAAGGAGTGGGGAGGAGGCCTGTGCACTCGTAGGAGCCCCTACGTCTAGTGGGAGCATTTGGGACTTGTCCCAGTTGATGGTCAAGCCAGAATGGGAGCCAAAGGTCTGGATGGTTGCAAGGGCAGCCTGGAGAGATGGACCCGAGTCAGCCAAGTACAGCAGCATATCGTCTGCATACAGGCTAATTTTCTCTTCCATCTCCCCAAGCCGCAGACCCTCTATTCCTGGGTGGTTCCTAAGGGTGGCGGCGAGCGGTTCCACTGCCAGGGCATATAGCAACGGGGATAAGGGACAGCCCTGGCGTGTACCACGGGCCAAGGGAAAAGGTTCCGAAATTTGGCCATTTATCAAGATCCTGGCACAAGGGCCCTGATAAAGGAGGCGGATCCACTTGATGAAGTTGGGTCCGAATCCAAATCGTGACAGGCATTCCCACAGGTATCCCCACTCGACAGAGTCAAACGCTTTGGTGGAGTCAAGCGACACCACCACTCTGGAGCCCATTTGACTATGTCGAGCCTGGACATTCATGTGGAGTCTGCTTAGATTGTAGGCCGTGTTTTTCGCCGGCATGAACCCGGTCTGATCCGGGTGAATTAACATTGAAATCACCGTGTTCAGGCGTAGCGAGAGAACCTTGGCCAGGATCTTGACGTCCAATTGAAGTAATGAGATTGGGCGATATGATTCGGGGAATTCTAAGTTTTTACCCGGTTTAGGAATTAAGACAATGTAGGCCTCTCTCATGGAAGGGGGGAGGGTTTCAGAGTCAAATATGTGGTTAAACAATTCGTGCAGTTTTGGGACCAGTGTCTCGGCATAAGTGGAGTAGAACTCGAGGGGGAGGCCGTCCGAGCCCGGGGCCTTGGAAGTGTTAAGTAGGGACATCGCATTCAGTATCTCCTCAGGAGTAATAGGTCTGTCTAGGGATTCAGATTGGGATTGCCCGAGTACAGGTAACTCTATGTCATTAAGCATTGCAGCCATCTCCTCAGCTGGCCTATCCACCGTGGATGAGTATAGGGATGCGAAGAACGATCGAAACTCACCAGCCACCTGGTCTGGGTCAGTAAGTATAGTCCCGTCCGCGGCACGAAGGGAGACTACCACCGGTGGCTTGTGGTCCTGGTGGGCCAGATATGCCAATAGGCGTCCCAATCGTTCCCCGCACTCATATGACCTCTGCCTAATGTAGAATATGTTTCTAGTTTCCTTTTCAAAATGGAGGTTATTCACCTCCCTAGCTTGCATTTTCAATTGGTTGGCCGTGTCAATGGAGGGGTTGTTGGTGAAAGCGCGTTCCGCCTCAACTAGTGATTTCTCTGCTTGCTCGACGACATGCAACGACGTCTTTTTATATCTAGAGATATGTTGGGAAAGGAAGAAGTGGGCATGGGTTTTGAAGACTATCCCTTGGGACGCTGTGTGTCTGTTGGTCTGGAAGTAAAATTCCCATTCATCTCCCGCCAGCTCCAGACACGGGACCACCCCTAGCCAAAAAGGATTAAGCTTCCAGTTGTCAGTTGTAGGATGTGCAGGGTATATCTAGCTGAATCTCGATCCAGTATGAAGCATGGTCGGAGATGACCAGGGGATTAAAGCCCACCCTACCCAGCCTAGGGAGGAGGGCACGGGACAGTAGTATGTAGTCAATGCGGGACATGGTGTTGTGCGTTGTCGAGAAGCACGAGTACTGTCTATCCGACGGGTTGCAGTGACGCCAGGTATCTATCATATCAAGGTCCATTAAAAGTCTGCCGAATCTGGTGTACGGTTGGTCAGAGGGATTTTGAGGGGACACAGTCAGCCTGTCCATGTCCTTGCTGAATACATTGTTAAAATCCCCCAACCATATTGCAGGGACCGTAGGGAACTGTGACATAATGCCACTCCCTCCGTCAGGACCGCAAACTGGAAGGGAGGAGGTATGTAAATAGCAAGCACCAAAAGCTCCAGTCCATTTATTTTAGCATGCAGGAAAAGGTATCTGCCTAACGGGTCGGATCTGATCAGTAGTGGGGTGAAACGTACCGACTTAGCTACCAGCACAGCCACTCCCCTGGAGTTATTGGTGTGCGGGGCTTGGTATGCCCAACCCACCCATGGTCTCTTGAGCGCCATCATAAGTTGTCCTGTCAGGTGGGTTTCCACTAGCACCATTATGTCAGCCTTCTGCTTTTTGAGATGAGAGGACAGCCACCGTTTTTGGTTTGGCCCTAAGCCCTCTAACGTTCCACGTTATACATTTTAAACTGGGCATGTCAGCAAATCCGAATATCGGGTCTCCGGGCTCGCTCCCCCCACGCACGAGCGGCACGGGCCCCCCCAAATGAATGGGAGGTCCATGGCACCGCACGCAAGGCGCGCGCGACACAGAGAGCACGTACCATTGTCCCCAACATATAAATCACATTTACCCATTCGCACATGAACAACACGTGTACCACAAAGTATTACCGTCTGTCTTTTATCATCCATGTTCTGCTGCATGAATTTCCAGCAAGTAAAGCAAATACTGAACCGATCTTTAAACGTAACATTAAACTGTTTAAACACACTGGCCTGCCACGACACAAGATCTAATGGAGCATTGGTTGTCCCATCACAGCAGGGCCGGGCAGAGCAGGGAAACCTTCTTAGTAGTGCACAACATTTAGTGTCCCTTTTTTAGGGCCGCCAGGCCCAAAGAGGCCCATAGAACAAAAAATAAAACTAGTGGGGCGATTATCCGCTGCGATTCGGACAGAATCGTGAGGGGGTCGTCACCCAGGGATAAGCATACAGGATATCCAGTTCGGAGAGTTATATAGGATAAGAAAAAACAAAACGCTGCATTCCTGGGTAACATTGCGGGGGATAGCTTGCTTAACAGTCAATGACATGGGGTTGCCTCCGTGATACAAACAGGCAGGGATATACCATTAGTAAGGCACATTAAGGAGCGCGGGGAAGTGTGTGGGTAGAGGGACCATACATTGAAATGGGCCTTTGGGTAATCTAAGGGGTATCACAAAGGAGAGTCAGGAAGGCCTCGGGGGTACAGTACCTGAGAGAGGGTCCGGGTGGGCCCCCAAAGTAGTTTCCATCCGGATAAAGCCATAGTACCAGTACCATTGCGGGGAGACAGGGTCTTCTGCGGTCCTGTGAGCACTTCAGGAGCGATCTCGTGCAGGTGCTGCTCCATTCTCCAGCCACGCAATTACCGCCTCTGGGGTGTCGAAAAAATGTGCTCTATCTTCGCCAGCCACCCGTAGCCTGGCCGGGAAGAGCATCGCGTAGGAGATGTGGCGGGTTCGTAGCCGCCGCTTGGCTTCTGTGAAAAGAGCTCTTTTTTGGACCTCCGCTGAGAAATCCGGAAATACTTCGATGTCACCGTTCTTGTAGGGGATGTTGCCCTTTAGCCTCGTGAGGCGGAGTACCGCGTCCCGGTCCCGGAAATTTAGCATCTTGGCGATGAAGGTTCTAGGTGGTGCGCCAGGAGGAGGAGGCTTAGCTGCTAGCCTATGCGCCCTTTCCACCACAAATGTAGTGGAGTATTCCGCCAGGCCAAATGTGGTTATGAGTAGATTCTCAAGGAACGAGGGGGGGTCAGAGCCTTCCTCTCCCTCAGGCAGGCCGACGAATATAAGGTTGCACCTACGGAGGCGATTCTCAAAATCGTCTTGTTTGGCCATGACCGCTGTGAGCTGGTGCTGGAGTTGCTCGGACGCGATCTGCAATGGAGGCACCTCGTCCTCCACGTGACTAATACGGGTCTCCGTTTCGGTGACCCGCTCCCTCAGTCTCTGCATATCTTGTCGGAGGAGGGAGACGTCAATCTTAACCTCCTCGATTTTGCCCATAAGTGCGCTTTTGCAATCCGATATCGTCTCAAGCACTCTGGCATCAGAGTCAGAGGCAGGTGCTGCTGATGAGCCGGCACCATTTTCCTCGGCGGGCTCCTTCTCTGTGTGGCGGTATTTAGCCAGCTTCGCAGAGGCATCAGGCTTCGATTTTGGGGGTGACATGGTCCTCTGTTGTGTAGGGTAGGTTATCACCTCAATGCAGGCAGTTTTGTCGGCTGAAGCAGCCCCAGGATACTCAGTAGAGGATATTTAGCAAGCGGAGCTCCCGTCTAGTGTTCCTCACGCCATGCCGGTCAGGCCACGCCCCCTTACTTTCACGTTCTTACTAAAATACAACACCCGCGACACGAAAGAGGGCTGTCGCGGTAGGTTCAGACTTATTCTTGTTACCACATACAACATGAGACAACTAAAACTTGAGACAAACCCTTTGATACAAATGTGGGGGAGATATTTCATAGTTTCTAAATCAAAAATTAAAATTAAAACCAACCATATGGAATTCTGCCTTCAATCTTAGCGATAGAAAAAAATACATACAATTTGAAAAAACACAAAAGCAGTTTGAAATCTTTGCATGGACCAGCCACACAAAGTTAAACAGGCCTGAGAATTTTTTTTTTTTTTTTATCCCGCCAAAATAAGTTGGTTACATTGGCAGAAGCATCAGAGGAAACTACAACAGATCTAGTGTTGGTGGACCCAGCCAGCCTCCCAGCATTGGATCACCAGTCACTGCTATACCCTCGGGCCAGGTGTACATAATGCGGTTCCTTGAAACCACCCTCTGTACACCCTGCCACTTTACCATAATAAATTTCTGAAGCCACAGCTGAGCTACATATTTCATGCACTGTGCTGTACTGTCTGACTGTGGGACACCTCCATTCTTTCCCATGCATGAACCCCCTAGTGTCCATGGCGATTTGAATCGGCTTATCGTCTTACCCCTGCGTTCAGGGAAACCATTGCACCTATAATCGGGGAGCACCGTCAGGTGGCATCTTCTGCGGTGGATCGTTAGACTACAAGTAGTCCTTCAACTAGAAACCTGAATGAGGGCGTCATCACCCCCTGAATCAGGTCTCTACCCCTCACAGTGTATGCATACACAAACGCATTGCGCTGTACGACCGTACACTGCGTCGCCAGACGACACTACACAGAGCACTTATGCCTGCTCAACAATGTGGCTTCTCTTAAAAATAAATAAAAATAAAATGGGGATAGCCTTTTGTTGTCTATTTCAACGGTTGTACAATGTCTCAGTAGTTACACGATCAAACTAATAATAAACTAACAGTCTGAGCATGAACAAAAAATTTACTATTCACTGCGAACAATAAAGTGAATATAAAACGAGTTTTTAAAAACCAAAGCCTTTTCTAGCGCAAGCTATACCATACAAGACTCAGCTAAAGCGATAAAACACAAAACAAATAAAGACTAAAAATAACACAAACCGCTAAAGTACAAAAAATTCTGTTAAAGCTAGTCTTGTTATCCATTGAAATTCAGTGCAAAGTAGAGATTTCAATCAAAACCAAAATTCAATACAAAAAATGCAATAGCTTTACTTAAAAATATGTAAAAAGTACAATAATAGAACTCACTTAAAAAAGAAATGGTGCCTAGAGAGAAGGTGATGGCCCAGACCACATGGCTACACACACAAAGGAATCGGAGCAGTTTCCACTCTGGGATGATTTACAAGCTAAACTTTATAAAACAAAAATCCTTCAAAATGTGGTTTCTCCCAGATAAAAGGCTAACAAGATCAAACTGCGCCTCTAAATTACCTTTTTAAAACAGGACAGACCATACTACCTACCTAGCCACAGCACAGTCACATGGTAACATCCAACAAAAGAAAATGGCAGCCAAATGCAGTTGTTTTTCCCGCCAAAACCAGCACACCCAAAAACTGACAAACATGGGACATCATGAAAAAGCACAACTTCCCTACTAGCCAAGACTTCTCCTCACAAAACCTCAACCACTAGGGAGGCCTCACACCTTGGGAGGCCTTAAACACAGGCTCTCCAACCACCTCATGGGATCAAAATAGGGCCGATGACAAAAGGGCCACACTAAAACACCAACACATGAAATGCAATTGTTGATCCTGCTAAATCAGACTTCTTCACTTGAATCTTTCTCCACAAAGACTGACTAAACATTTGAAAATGCACCCTTAACCATAGACACACACTTTAGGAACATTTCCACTGAAAAGTATGTAATCTTGCCGCACAATTGAGAATGCACACTTAGTAACATATGATATCCAATGAAACAACAACAAAAGAAAATGGCAAATGAAAGCCAGGGTACAAAATGGCGCCATTAACACATGCAAAGCAGTTGTTCCTGCCAAAACCAAAATTTCTCCCCAGAAAATTAGACATTTGAAAATGCACACTTAACCACTTCAGCCCCGGACCAATTGTCAGCTTAAGGACCAGAGGTCTTTTTTCAATTTCGCACTGCACTGCTTTAACTGGTAATTTCGCGGTCATGCAATGTTGTAACCAAACAAAATTTGCGTCCTTTTCTTCCCACAAATAGAGCTTTCTTTTGATGGTATTTGATTGCCTCTGCAATTTTTATTTTTTGCGATATAAACGGAAAAAAAAAAACGAAAATTTTGAAAAAGAAAGATATTTTCTACTTTTTTTGTTATAAGAAAAATCTAATAAACTCAATTTTAGTTTAGTTTAGGCATGTTGAGCCCATTGAATATTTTTTTTTTTTAGTCCCAAGTAATTGAATAAAGACAAAAAAAATAAAATACATTAAATGATATATTGCTCACACATGCCATGGTTATATGTGGAATTGCACCCCAAAATACATTTTGCTGCTTCTCCTGAGTATGGGGATACCACATGTGTGGGACTTTTTGGGAGCCTAGCCGCGTACGGGACCCCGAAAGCCAAGCACCGCCTTCAGGATTTCTAAGGGTGCAAATTTTTTGATTTCACTCCTCACTACCTATCACAGTTTCGAAGGACATAAAATGCCAAAATAGCACAAACCCCCCCCCCCCCAAATGACCCAGTTTTGGAAAGTAGACACCCCAAGCTATTTGTTGAGAGGCATGGTGAGTATTTTACAGCTCTCATTTGTTTTTGAAAATGAAGAAAGTCAAATAAAAAAAATATTTTTTTTTCAATTTTCAAAACTGTGACAAAAAGCGAGATCTGCAAAATACTCACCATACCTCTCAGCAAATAGCTTGGGGTGTCTACTTTCCAAAATGGGGTCATTTTGGGGGGGTTTATGCCATCTGGGCATTCCATGGCCTTCGAAACTGTGATTGGCAGTGAGGAGTGAAATACAAAAATTACACCCTTAGAAAGCCTGAAGGCGGTGCTTGGTTTTTGGGGTCCCGTACGCAGCTAGGCTCCCAAAAAGTCCCACACATGTGGTATCCCCGTACTCAGGAGAAGCAACAGAATGTATTTTGGGGTGTATTTCCACATATGCCCATGAAATGTTTGAGCAATATATCATTTAGTGACAACTTTTTGTAAAAAAAATATATATTTTTATTTTTTTCCATTATTCAATCTCTTGGGACAAAAAAATAAAATATTTAATGGGCTCAACATTGCTCTCAGCAAATAGCTTAGGGTGTCTACTTTCCAAAATGGGGTCATTTTGGGGGGGGGGGGGGGGGGGGTTGAATTGTCCTGGCATTTTATGCACAACATTTAGAAGCTTATGTCACACATCACCCACTCTTCTAACCACTTGAAGAGAAAGCCCTTTCTGAGACTTTTTGTTTACATGAAAACATATTTTTTTTTTTTGCAAGAAAATTACGTTGAACCCCCAAACACTATATATATTGTTAAAGCAAAGGCCCTACAGATTAAAATGGTGGGTGTTGCATTTTTTTTTTCCACACAGTATTTGCGCAGCGATTTTTCAAACGCATTTTTTTGTGGAAAAAATACACTTTTTTTCATTTTAATGCACTAAAACACACTATATTGCTCAAATTTTTGATGAAATAAAAAATATGATCTTAGGCCGAGTACATGGATACCAAACACGACATGCTTTAAAATTGCGCACAAACACGCAGTGGCGACAAACTACATACATTTTTAAAAGCCTTTACAGGTTACCACATTAGATTCACGGAGGAGGTCTACTGCTAAAATTACTGCCCTCGATTTGACCTTCGCGGTGATACCTCACATGCATGGTGCAATTGCTGTTTACATATGACGCCAGACCAACGCTTGTGTTCGCCTTTGCGCAAGAGGGGTGCTTTTTTTTTTTTTTTTTACATTTATTTAGCTTTTTTATTTTATTTTTAAACTGTTCCTTCCATTTTTTTTCTTTGTTATCATTTTTATTGTTATCTCAGGGAATGTAAATATCCCCTATGATAGCAATAGGCAGTGACAGGTACTCTTTTTTGAAAAAATTGGGGTCTATTAGACCCTAGATCTTTCCTCTGCCCTCAAAGCATCTGACCACACCAAGATCAGTGTGATAAAACGCTTTCCCAATGGCGCGGTTTATATCCGGGAGGGGGGACATTCCCTCCCACTGCTTGTAAAAGCAGTCTAGAGGCTAATTACCTGCTAGAATTGCTTTTACATGAAAGCCATTCACTGGCTGAAAAGAATGACACCAAGATGATACCTAAACCTGCAGGCATAATTCTGGTATAACCATTCAAAGTCCAGCAACATACTGGACATATATTGTAATCTTTTTTTTTTTTTTTTTTTCATGCAGCCTCTTGGCTGAACGAAAAAAAGAGATTGATTGGTGGGTATGCCCACCATTAGAATACCTCCCTTCATCCACCCACTTCTAATGATGGGCATACATGCCCCATGCCGAAGCATGGGGGCATCCTCCCGCAAAAGTTATGCCATGTACACACGGTCGGACTTTTCCACGGGGCAAGCCTCCGTCGGAATTTCGACCGTATGTACGCGGCATTAGGAGCCAATCGCTCCTCCGCCCCTGCTGCCCCCATGCTTCGCATATATGCTCCTTTTTTTTAACTGTGGTGGTGAAATCACCTCCTACAGCGTTGGAGTCGCGGCTTTATGTATCGTGGGAGCAAACGCTGTTGCTGTCAAGATAAATAAATCCGCGCTGCAACTGAATGGCGCACCTGAAAACAAAAAAATGGTTAACAATAAAACACAGTAAACAAAATTACATACCTGAAAAGCAAGCATGATAAAACATAATAAAACATTGCAGAATAGAATGGAGTAAAAAAAGAGCAACAATAGAGAGAGAGAGAACAATAAAACGACAACTATTTTTGTTTTTTTTATTTTATATATTTTTTTGAGATTCACAGGTAAAAAAGCTCCTGACTGTTAGCGACTGAATCAAAACGCTACCACAAAAAAAATGTTAGCGATCGCAGGGATCAGGCCTGACTCTGCGAACGCTGCAGTTATGTGTGCTTAGTGTTTTGTAAGTGACAGTGATAGATCGATACTGCACTTGGGTGGGCTGGGCTGGGCTGGGCTGGGCTGGGCTGGGCGGAGGGGGAAAACGCAGGTGCTAGCAGGTATCTGGGCTGATGCCGCTAACAATGCGTTTTTTGGAACCCTAAACTGCTGGGACGCTAGTATAGATCTGATCAGATCAGATATCGATCTGTTCAGATACTGTACCACTAAGGGAAGTGTATGCTTTGCGTGTGGGTGTTTGCGGTACTGGCACTAACCTGGGGCGACGCAGACCTTATTTGACCCTAAAACCTAATTGATATCAACCGCCGGGCGATCAGGGGGTTAAACCGTTATTGGGTAATAAATGGCGGGTGCCCTAACAGTATAAAAAACAAACAAACTAACCAGCGTCACCCGTAACAGTTATACGGTGATCACTGGTGAAAGGGTTAACTAGGGGCAATCAGGGGGTTAAAACCTTTATTAGGTAATATATGGGGGTACCTGACGCTATATAAAAACCTGACGGGGGAACCTAAATAACTAAATAACTAACTGGCTAACCAGCATCACCAGTGACACTTATACGGTGATCACTGGTGAAAGGGTTAACTCTAAGGGCAATCGGGGTTAAAACCTTTATTTAGGTTGTAATATGGGGTACCTGACCTATAAACCTATTTATGAACCTATATAAACCTGGCGGTTAACCTAAAAAAAAACTGGCTACCTAGCGGCACCAGTGACACTAATGCAGCGATCAGAAAAACGATCGCTTAGTGACACTGGCAAAAGGGGGTGAAAGGGTTAACTAGGGGCAATCAAGGGGTTAAACCTTTATTAGGGGGGGGGTAGGGGGCACCTTGGACCTAAAACTAACTGCCCTGACAGTTATTACAGTCACACTGACACTAAATGCAGTGATCAGTAAATAAATGATCACTGCAATTAGTGACACTGTGACTGGGGGGGCAGGGGGTGATCTGGGGGTGATCTGGGGGTGACAGGGGGGTTAATTGTGTGCCTATGTGTACTGGTGTCAGTGTACTGTTGGTGCACTAACCTGTGTTTCTTCTCTCCTCGGCGTTCCGGTCAGAAAGACCGACACGCCAAGCGTGACATCACTTCCGCCTGCCTGTCTATACAATAGACAGGCAGGGGAAGCTTTTCATTCGCCAGGAGCGATTGCGAGGGGGTGGCCAGAAACCACTGGCCGTCCCCTCATCCCGGATCGCTCCTGAAGCGATGCCGACCGTCCCCGCCGGCGGAGGGGGGTTCGATCGGACCCCCCAGCCGCCGGAAGAATGTCACATACAGGTACAGGATTTTGCCTGTACGTGCCATTCTGCACACGTATATCTACATGGGGCGGTCGGCAAGTGGTTAAACATAGACACACAGTTTAGGAACAGTTTCACTGAAAAGTATGTAATCTCGCCGCACAATTGAGAATGCACACTTAGTAACACATGCTATCCAATAAACCGACAACGCCACATAAACCACAGTATAATACAGCTCACAGATACCCTCTTTTCTCATACAATCTGGCATCAGCTTTCACAGACAAACAGCCATCCTACCATCCCACCCACAGTGAATTTCTGCATGGTCTTTTCATCTCAAAACAAAACCTTTCTATTGTTCACAAGGGAGTAGCCAGCAGTTATGCCTGGTCGCCTCTCCCCCCATGCATAGCCAAGCATGAAACTGCCCACAGGGCGTAGCCCTTTCAACACAAAACATCTTTTATTGTAGGCCATGTGGCTTCCCTTCCCCCCTGCCGCATGGCACACAATCATCAGTTACAAACTGCTCTACCAAACTCATGCAATGTACTTTGTCACATAGGTAAAAATCAAAATTCATCCATTTCTCACATGCGTTACAAACTTGTTACACAGCATACAGTTACTTACTGCAGGATGCAACTAAAATGCCACATTTATGCTGACAAATTATACCCAATATACAGTTTCAGTTAAACACCACACAGAGCTCATACACTTACACACATACACACACATACATACACACATACACACATACATACTTATACACACACACACACACACACACACACACGCGCGCGCATGCATACAATCAAAATTACAGCATTATACCAAAAGACGAAAAATTTGTTCTTTTGCAAAGCAGGGCCTCCCCAGCACATCAGACCATGGACCCATTCACTTCCCCTGCTGATCGGATGTTTAAAGAGGCCCTGTTCACTCCTAAGGTCCTGACTCGCAATTGCTGTCCGGGAAATTTGGCTGTACGCAGAGCACACAGCCATATTTCCTGTTTCTAATATAATAACACTTTCCGTCTTAATGATATAATGCCTTACCTTTAGACCGTATGCCTCCCATTACCTCCCAACCCCCTCATCCATGCATTCCTCACATGACCAGTCAAGCATTCATACATCACCTTCCCAGCCAAGCCCCATTAAAAGAGCCATCACAAGTATTCTTACGGTTTACACTTGGTCAGCATCCTTGAGCCTCTGCCCTCAGCCTTTCCTTTTATTTACATATCAACTCAAAGCCACACCCTGGAGGGTTTGCCTCCAACAGCTAAACCCCTCCTACACAGTTTGTGACCTCACAGGAAGTGACATACAGTAAAGGGGAGGGCACTCATGGGAGGAAGTGCACACGCCCCCTTTTAGTCAGCATGCAGCCCAGTCAATACTGTTCAAATTAAACAGTATCTAGTAAGCTCATTCTACTGGTTCTTACAGGCTTGAGACAATCTGCAGGGACATTGCTACTGCTGTTGTCAATATACGGTACGAGTATATTAACAAGGCAGATACCAATGTCCTCTTATTAAAGCAGATATGTATCCAAAAGGGATAACGTAGCCACACAGAGATACAATAATATTTTTCTCTCATTATGCGTACTTCGCTTCTCTAATGTGCATAGTCATTTGAAGGCAAGAAGCCCAGCGCATTGCGATTGGTACCTACAAACCGACAAACATCCACAGACACATAGAACACGTCTCAAATCCCATGAGAAGGTTTTCATACTGACCGTCTTTACCACTGGTCTCTATTTAACCCAGGTGCGCTCTGCTAGAGCGCTCCTCGATTAAATCAGACACAGGGAGACAGATGACAATCTATAAAAACACACATCTTAGAATAAAATGTCCACATAAATTTTATATACAACAGTGGTAACTGCCTTAGTTTTCTCAGTTCAGAATTTTTTCGCTATCACTTATTTCTATTTTTTCACTATATTGCACTTTTTCCACTATATTGTATTTTAAGTTTTTGTATTAGACTTTTGTGCTAGCTGCTTCTATCCATTTAGTTTTCAA
Source organism: Lithobates sylvaticus (assembly GCA_028564925.1). NCBI lineage: Eukaryota > Metazoa > Chordata > Amphibia > Anura > Ranidae > Lithobates > Lithobates sylvaticus. Next base: position 309,305,603 of record CM053030.1, on the reverse strand, counting down.
CATATGTTAAAATTTATTTATTTTTCTAGCGCAGCGTTAACCTTTGGGGCACAGTGGTGTAGTGGTTAGCACTCTCACCTAGCAGTAAGAAGGGTCGCTGGTTCGAATCCCAACCACGACACTTCCTGCCTGGAGTTTGCATGTTCTCCCTGTGCCTGCGTGGGTTTCCTCCGGGTACTCCGGTTTCCTCCCACAATCCAAAGACATGCAGGTAGGTTAATTGGCTTCTTTCCAAAAATTGGCCCTAGTATATGAATGGGGACCTTGGATTGTGGGCTCCTTGAGGGTAGGGACTGATGTGAGTGTGCAATGTACAGGGATGGGGACAATTGTAGACACTCGCTCAGGTTGAACTGGATGGACTGATGTCTTTATTCAACCTTACTAACTATGAAACTATGAATTTTACAATTTATTGCTTTTGATACCACAACGTTGCTGCTGAAAATCTATCATGGATATTTTTGATTTTAGATCCAAACTTAATATCAATATCGAGGGTGTTTTTGATCGGAAAGTGGAACAAACTGATGAAATAGGTGGTTTGTTCCTCAGACTCAAGAACCTTTTAGTCTCAGAGTTACACATTAATTGGGATGTAGCATACCTTGAACAGTATGTTACACATAAGATGGTGCCTCGGAGCCTAAGGTGGGAAGTGAATCCACAAAAGGGTGAGACTGACTTAGAGGGATGGTTTATTTACTTCAATGATACTGGGATTAAATTTCTCCAGTTTCTACTGAGGAAAAAACGTAATAAACTTAAATCCCTCAATGAGGAGATCAGTAAGGTAAGAGAAAAACTATCTCCACTTAAGGACCACAATACTTATAAAACAGAAATCAGATCATCTGAGACTCTTTCTTGAAAAAGAAGATAATGACCAAAAGATTAAGAAGAAGAAGTATAATCGAGACTTTGCCAATTATTTGAATAAAGTGGTCTTTAAGTGGAAGATTAAACCTGATGAGCCTATGGAAAATGAGGGAACGAGTATACCTCCTAATCTTCCATCACAGTTGCCTCCCCCTTTGGTACCTAGTACTACTATCCCCCTTTGCTTCAAGGCAGATGAGATAATTTGAGTGGACAGAGAGGACAAGCTTCCCAGGATGGATATAAAGGGTATGAGGCTACCAGACCTAAACATAGTAATAAAAAATAAAAATAATGGTAATTATTAGCAATCTGGGGGCCACCGACGATCTCAACAGAATGGTAATCATTCTAGGAGACCGTATTTCTATCCACAGAGGACCCCTTTTAGAAATGAGTTTCCGACACAACGGAAGCTCTATAGAAATGATTACATGCCTCAGAGGACTCTCTATAGGAACGATTTCAAGTTCCAAAAACAAAGGGACTATAGGGAAGACCCTAGAGATTGTGTAAATCAGCACAGAGGAAATTTCGATAGGCAGACCCCTAGAAATAATGGCATTTCTCTTCAAAATAGGTCCCCCCCCCCCCCCCCCCCCCCCCCGTCACAGTATCAGGATGGTTTTTATGGGGTTGATTCTGCTATTATGAGACATCCCAATGATTATCCGTTAAGGCAAGGAGATGATCAGCAGGAATCCCCCTTTAATCTTGACAGAATGGAACAATCTTGTTTTTTTCCCTTGGGCAATACCAGGCCAAAAAGGGGATATGAAGAAAGAGAGGCATCAGAGTGGGAAGGAGGGTTAGGTCCAAAGAAAAGAAAACGATAAACATCATTGGCGTTTTTAATTTGAGTTCTGTTCAATTGTATAAGGGTCAACAAATTGTTCTCAGTCATGGACTCAAATTCGAACCCCCCCCCCCCCCCCCCGTGCACTCAATAAGTTTGAGACATTTATAGATGTCCATAGGTTCATTCGCAAGATGAATATTAAGAGGCATTTTCTCCTAAACCCAATAGGCAATCAAAGCCAGTTAGTTTCCACTATCAAAGCACTAATGTGGCATCTACTAATGCTTCTCAGAATATAAATTCAGGAGTTAATACTCCATCTCCCAGTTTATCTGGGGAAGGTATTGTAGCTCAGATTAGGCATACTCATTTTTCTAATGCCTCACTGTTCAACCCCTCAGGTTTTGTAGCTCCATCTATTCAGGTGTTTAGGGATATGGTAGTTAAAGCGGAGCTGCACCCGCACAAAAAATATTAAAAGTCAGCAGCTACAAATAGTGCAGCTGCTGACTTTTAATAAATGGACACTCACCTGTTCCTGGTTCCAGCGGTGTAGGCAGAATGTGACGAGAGACCACTCGTCTCTCGCTGCCCCGCCGCCATCCTCTGTCAGGGAATCAGGAAGTTAAGACGCAACGTCTTCACTGCCCGGTTCCCTACTGCGCATGCGCGAGTCGCGCTGCGCGCCTCTATTGGTCCCCGCTGTGTCCTGGGAACTGTGTTTCCCAAGACACAACGGGGCAGCTCCGGATAAGGGGCGGGGCAGCTATGTGGAAGTGGGTGCAGATACCTGTATTATACAGGTATCTGCACCTCCCTCCCCCCTGAAAGGTGCCAATTGTGGCATCGGAGGGGGGGAGGAATCCGATAAGCGGAACTTCCACTTTAGGGTGGAACTCCGCTTTAAAGATTTAGTCGCTCTTAAAACTCCTCGATTCAGGAATAACTTTGTCCTCCAGCACAACTTGAAGCAGATCTGCGCGCGTAATGACATAGTCATATGCCCTGCAGACATGGGTGGTGGGGTCGTTATTTTGAATAAAAGTGATTACCTGGATGAGATTAACAGACTTTTATCAGATAGTGTGACGTACACAAGATTAGGGTCGAATCCTACACCTAAATACAAGAGAGAACTTCTATCCTTGATTGACGGTCGATTCCAATTGGGTATTTTAAATAAAAAAATAAGTCATACCTGGTGCCCTCAGCTCCAAGGGTACCAGTGATCTATTATCTACCCAAAATCCACAAGAGTCTATCTAAGCCTCCGAGCTGCCTAGAATAGGTAGATATGTTGACAATTTTCTACAACCACTTGTTGTCAAGACCCCAGCGTATCTGAGAGATATGACACAAGTTATTAATCTCTCTTAGTGGATTGCGGCTGGAGAGAGGGCTGCATCCTTGCTACTGCTGATGTGGCCTCTCTCTATACCGTCATATCGCATCAACATGGTCTTGAGGCGGCTTAATTTTATCTTGAGCAAGACCAGTCTCTGCCATCAATACAGAGGGACTTTATTTTAAATCTTTTGGTCTTCGCCACAAGCCACAATTATTTTTGGTTTGGGGGCAACTTCTTTTTACAAACTGTTGGTATCGATATGGGCGCGAAATTCGCTCCTAGCTTAGCGGATTTATTTATGACTCGTTTGGAAAGTGAAGTGATTGATGTTAATCCACCAAAGGAGCTACATTTATGGAGAAGGTACATCGATGATGTACTTCTTCTTTTGGGAAGGTGACCTATCCTCTCAAGGCCTTTTTTCAGAGGCTCAATTCAAATTATAGGGGCATCTCCCTGCAGTACGAGGCTAGCCAATCACATATCCATTTTTTAGATCTTAACATATCAGTCGTAGATGGCAAATTAACTACAACTACTTTCTTCAAGGAGACTGATCGCAACGCCTATATTCAGCTTAGTATTGTCATCATGCTTTGTGGTTGAAAGCGGTCCCCAAAGGGCAGTTTCAGCGGATTAGGCGAAACTGCACCAACATCTCCGACTATCAACAACAGGCCCAAGTCCTAAAAGCGAGATTCTTGGATAAAGGGTATTCTGAGAAGGAGATCAATGAGACAATTGTTCAAGTTGGCAGTATGGACAGGGATGGTGTGAAAATTTCGAATCAACTCAGACTAATAGAAAATGTTTTATTTTTTTTTTAATTTTAGAAATTCATGATATATGTGTGGCTCATATTGTTTATCAAATTGAAAAAAAAAAAATTCCTGTACACCATTGTATTCGTAATCCTTTGTACATTGCAGTGATCCACTGGGCTTTTTATCTGTTGTTTTTTGCATCCCATCAGTCCATTATGTTTTTTGGCCACAAGATGGCGCAAAGACTTTTTTATCCATTATCTAATTGGCTTCCTTTCGTTTTGTCCATTGCATTTACTTGGGTAGCCAGCTGTTAATATGGCAGCACCTCTATGCTCTCTATCTATAGCGGTCTGTACTTAAGATGGCTATGCGTGACTATTTAAATCTCAAACGTAGTGACATTGGCCAATCCCCGGACAACGTCCTATTGTGACGAAAACGCGTATGAGTGCTGGGAGAGAGGGAATATTTAACTATTGTTTTTTGATCACTTGTTTTGCTTTTGAGTAGTTATATAAATAATTATAACGTGTGCTTGCTTTATGCTTGTGATGAACACTTCTTAGTCACTGGACTACACTGGCTCCATGTATTCTTGTGGTGTACCCTGAGCTTTTGTTGATTCTTTGTCTGAAGCCTTGTGTCACATGGCATCAACTTTCACTGAAGGTTCACTATGACAAGATTTAAATGGTGTCTGCATAAAAATATATATACTAATTTTCACAAAATATGTTTCTTCCTAATGATAGATTTGGCAGTGTGGAGGAACACTTGAAGTACACCCATGTTCACATGTTGGACATGTCTTTCCCAGGCAAGCCCCATACTCGCGTAGTAAAGCTTTGGCCAATAGTGTGCGAGCAGCAGAGGTTTGGATGGATGAATATAAAGAACTTTATTACCACCGAAACCCTCATGCGCGGCTGGTAAGATGTATTACATTACAACATAATTGTAAAAAGTGTAAATGGGAAAACATGCCTAACCAACAGATAATATATACTTTATTGAAGGATTGTTTTTTCATCACTGCAAAGCTACTGTCCTTTCCTTTGTAAAGGTAATATTATAAAAATACAGTTGTTTTCAACATCTGGAGGCTAGTGCAGGTCATTTTTAGGACCAGGTTCCTGGCGTTGAAAACCAATGTTAATACACTAAGCCTGGAAACACACTTTTATATTTTTGCATGATCTATTTTCAATTAAAATTAATGGAAAGGCATCAAAATGCATGTCAGTGTTTGTAATGTTTAACACAAATGCTTCATTCTTTAATGTGAGTTGATGTGCATTGACATGCAGTGCAAAGTATGTTGTGATGTGCATTAAATTGCATGACAAGGTGCATTTGGATTTTGAACATATAAGTGTATTAGAAAGTATATATAACATTCTAACTAGGCAGGTACCCTAACTGATCTCGTCTAGTTTCAGAAATTATCTTCCTTACCTTTTTTACAAGGTTTAAACACTTGCCGCCCATATAACATAGATATATGGTGGCAAGGTGGCTGCGCCAGATCATGTATCCCTATCCGTTTTTTACTGCCATCAAGATTTTACCAGACAAAGTGAGGAGAACTTTCCTAAAGCAACACTTTAGTAGAGTAGTTGTTGTCTGTGTCCTTATCACTATGCTATGCTGTATGCTGCTATGCTGTAATTGCGGTCATTTTATGTCTGGTGAAAATAAGGCCCCTCTCACATGTTCTGTTCCCTTGTCTTCATCCGTTCCGTTAGTTTTTTTTGTTCGATAAAAAAAGCTCCCCCTGCCCCTTAACCACCCCCCCCCCCATGTTGAGGGCATGTAGCCTGGTATGTTTAAGGAGGGGTTGAGGGGCTTGCTCGCCCCCCTCTTCTTTTCTGGCATGCTCAGATAAGGGTCTGGTATGAATTTTGGGGGGGGGGGGGGGACCAAGAAAAATGGGGCTTTCTTCCATTTAAAAAAAAACATGTTAACGAAGGCAGGTGTCAACGGATGATCATTCGCTAACATCTGTTTGATCATAGAAATACATTGCTGTCTGTTTTTCATCCATCGGAGGAAAAACAGACATATGGAACACCCGTGTGAAAGGGGCCTAAGGGTATAACTATCACTGAATAGCAGTAAAAAACTATAAAAAAAACATTTTTGGCTTAACATACAATTTAACATAATCTAGGAAATATGCTCTTAACCCCCTACCCCATATAACAATGAAGTAGGCCTAACATTAACCTATAGTAACCCCTAAAATTAAGGTTGTACAAAAATCATCTATCAGTGTATGGACAGAATTCTACTAACCTTTATTCTGCTGCTTACTTACCCTATACCTGTGCCGAATGCAAGCAGTCCTACACATAAATCATGCAGTGCCAGAAAAAATGCTTGATATTATCTTAGAAACTTTTGCCCATAGTATTTTACATACATTTATTGTAGTGAGTGTTGACTATCAAAACCTTTCTTCCTTGATTTTACTATGTTATCTGAAGCTGATTTTCTCTACAATTTAATCAAGAGATCTCTTTCAGGAGCCCTATGGAGATGTGACAGAGCGAATGCAACTCAGGGAGAGACTGCAGTGCAAACCTTTCAAATGGTTTTTGGAAAATGTATACCCCGAGCTCCATGTACCCGAGGATAAGCCAGGCTATTTTGGAATGGTAACCCTTTACTACTTATAGTTCTCAATGGAAACAGAAGTCCCTGCATTGTTTATAATGATTGTGTAACGGTACCCCCATAAGGGCTGCTAATTGACTCTATACCCCACTGGCTACCCCGACTCCAGATCCTCTCTTACCTCTGGCACCTCAGGTTCCATGTTGTAATACAATGTTACCAAGAAAAGTCATACACCAAACTCCGGTATCACTTAAGTGTTTTACTGTAAGGTTGTCAACAAAGTAAAACTTATTAAAGGACTTAGGCCGCGTACACACGAGCGGACTTTCCTGCGGGAATGTTCCTCCCAAAAGTCTGGCGGACTAAGTTTTAAGTTCAGACTTAAAATTGTCCGCTGGACTCGGCAGTCCGGCGGACAATCCCGCGGTCTGTGTGCTAGTCCGCGGGACTTCTCAAATGAACGGACTTGCCTCGCACACGGAGGAAAGTCCGTTCATTTAGAACGTGACTCCAGGTAGAGGGGACTAGCGAAAGCAGTGAATGCCACCACACTAGCCCCGTCACCTGGTATGGATTAAAGGGGAATCCCTACTCCGAAAAAACGGCGTGGGGGTCCCCCCCAAATCCATCTCAGACCCTTATCCGAGCACGCAACCTGGCCGGTCAGGAAAGGGGGTGTGGGATGCTGGGACTGTGACATCATATGGGGGTGGGGTCACCATGTGACATGAGCCGATGGCCCCGCCCCTTGTCCCTATATAAGTCACAACACCGCGTGTCTCTGCCATTCCGGCCAGAGAGAGCGACGAGTCAACATCGGAAGAAGAAGAAGACGACGACGCAGAAGGCGGCGACAACGGCAAGAAGAACCGAAGAGCGGGACAAGACATCCGAAGGCGGAACGAGACCCCCAGACGACGACGACGGCGGCGGCGATGAAGGAGAAAGCCGGGCTCCTCCGCTCGTGAAAGAGCTAGGTAAAAGAGCAGAAGATAACGGAGGAGTCCGGCGAGAAGACCCCCCAAGACGGAAGAAGACCCCCGGAGCTGTGCAATAAAATATTTAAAAAAATTGTGTTGTTTTTTTATTTACACTTTTTTCCTTAGGTGAATGGGTAGGGGTACATCATATATAGAAACACAAAAACTTCCAGCGCTAAAGAAACAGTCTCATATAAATCAAATATCTGGACAGTATCTGGAGTGGACTAAGTTCAGAACCCATGCAGCTGTTTAACTTTCAGAGCAAAGTTCAAACAAAATAAAAACAAAAAAACAGCGCTCAAATGGGATCATGAAAAAGAAACATTTATTCAGGAATATGCTCCAATGACAAGAAGAACAGGGAACAATTCAATAAAATTCTGTTCGAATCTTCAAACGAATCTGGTAAAACAAAAAATTTAAACATTGCACCATACCGCCTCAGGTCCTGAAGACTAGGGATGTACCATGATGTTAATGGGGCTTCACTCTCTGCTGTGTGCATGAGCCGACTCCAAGCTCCATGTGCTATGGAGCAGATGGTATTAAGGGGGGGGGGGAAAGAAGTCGCTCTCCTGAATGATCTCCACAGATGCCGCCGAACACGGGGAAGGAGGATGGAATGTCAATAATATGTTGTGCCCTGTCAGCCGTCAGCACCAACAGCGTCCCGCACAATACACTGTGAGGGAAGGAGGAAGCACAATACTCAGAGACCCGGAAGGACACATCCACTGGTCTGGAGCGCGGGAGGACAAAGCGCAAGCTTGTGTGGTTGTTATGGCGACCGTGGCTTACATGTTTCGCGCATGCGCTTTATCAAAGCCTTATTATACTGCAGTACTTGTAATCCAAGAAAGAGGATGTTTAAGAAACTGGGTGCTTGGTTATCTAGAGCACAGATGGATCTTTCCCCTTAATAAAGGATGCACACCGTATTTACTTGTGCAGCAGAGTAAAACAAACTGGCCTCACTGGATGCAGTCTAAATGAACACCATCCTGTAGGACTACAGGTCCCGCCAGCCTTCTGAAACTAGTTTGTGTAACGATAAAGTGTTATATCAATTTGGGCCAATGCCCGCTCACCACATCGGGCCCAGGCACTTATGCTGTTCCACTTCAGATAGTTCAGTCCCGCTCCAAGCTGGCGCCGTCACCATACACCGCTCCGTCAGATGATTGGTGACTGTAATGCAGGAGCCTTCGGTTTATCTGTGGTCCTCCATTCCGTACACAGGCCGCTCCAGCACGACTGTGTTCTGGAACTCTTTAGAGGCCATGTGACACCTCTCTGCGCCAAACAGGCTGCAGTCATCCACTCGCATCTCCCTGCAAGCAGGTCCTCAATGGTGTCCCCGGGGAAGAGAGCGAAAACATGGCCGCGCCCAGTCTTTTATTTCCCTACCCAGCATGCAGTTCTTCAACTTAGCCTTGTGGGTAGGTAAGAGAACGTTGTGGGTAGGTAGTTCCTTGACTGGTAATTTACGTATGAGTCACTCCCTCGTTCACTACATTTTCCACAATGCTTTGGAACATGGCCTCAATAAACAACAATCACACAAGTCTTAATAATTATTATACAAAAAGGACACCAGGCGGAGCAAACTATATACATTCACATTGTTATACAGGGATTAACAAGCATGGCAATTAATGACAATTGTATGATACATGACATTCTGTTGAGCTCTACGGTGGTAAAACCATTGTCTCCTTATCCGTGGAAATATTGTTTTTTTTTTTTTGTGAAATTCTGGAGGTCACAGCAGGTTGCTCCCCCAAAAACCCTATTAGAGCAAAGTCTCTAAATATGGAATTCCTGTGATTCCTACCATCTTTAAGATCAATAAAATGTATTACTATAGAAACCCTGAAGCACACCTGTTAAGATATATATCAAGATATACTAGATGCTGAAAAAGTATAAAAGGAAAAATGCTTAACAAACAAACTACTCAACTTAAAAAAAAAAAAAAAAATAAAAACAGAAAAACTAAATATATTTAATAAGTTGGAAAACTACAAAGATATGTGAATAAGCTATGGGGGGTACCTCGTCCTAAGAATATGTATAAAGAAGGAACAAGGGGGGGAGGGGTTTAGCCAACCTGACGGACTATTACGGTACCCGAACAGACGTATGTCTCAATACAAAGAAGGTTTTTTCTAAATTAATTTTATTCACACATGATATACATAAAATGTCTAACATTAAAAAAGGGGTTATTCTATTACATATATGTATACAGACACAAAGAGTCAAATTGTTGAATCAAACTTGCTGGTCAATGCTGGTTGACGCATTTCGCTTGTTGCTTCTTCAGAACCAGGAAAGCAGCAATTTGTAATATCTGTAGTACACCATAAAAGAAACAGAGTTGTTCACAAGTGGGCCATCAGATACATTTAATTTGCTTAAACAGCAATAGTTCTAGAAGGAGAGTAGATATCTTCTCCTTATTTGTGCCTACCTGTCAATTTATATTACTTTGGAAAGAATGTACCTGATAGGTGACTGGATAGTCAGTAGACCCAATATCAGAAAATGACCCAAATATACTTCTGCGAGATATTCGACCAAGATTTGCCTATTGGACGTCCGGATCCAACAGAGGAAACATCACTTGGGGAAGAAGAAGAAAAAAAAAAGGGGGGGGGATGTATACATCAATTAACTTAATCCAGTATAGGCTAATAAATCCTATATATGTAAGTGTAGAGTCTACTTACATTAAAGAATAAACATTGCTGAAAGATGGGGTGTCCGAAGCTATCCTGTAAGGGGATGATGTAAAGAGACGGGATGGGGGAGGGGCTTGTGCCTAAAATTAATAATACCAACATCACTAACACATCTAAGCATATTTAGCTTTATGATATTAGTTGGAAGACCAGCAAGTACCTGCTAGGGCATGTAAAGATTCCCCCAAGCATGGTTGGATAGCCTCTAGTCCGTGAATGTACCATCAGCCACAGCGGGGCATCAAATGGATACTATGTAGGCAAGGAAATAATAAATATAATACTTAATATATTCAAAGGATAATGACTGGTGTCAAAAGATTTACAATAGTGCCATCCAAAATAGGAACCCAGAAATACCTGACAAATTGCATGAAAGAGTTCCCCCGCCTAGGAAAGATTGCCAGTGGTCCGTGGTATCGGTACCATCAAACAAGCCTTAAAGCAAGCATTCTAAATGTAGAGGAAGGGAAATGTCTAAGAACATGGCTGCATACTATTATTATGTGCCTGAGACACATCAAGTATAACGACAACAGATATCAAGTAGGAAAGAGGCTAAGAGTTTTTTCAAGCTGATATATAAATTACCTTAAATAGAAGACATGCTAATCTCAGCTCCCCAGCACTCCATCTGCAGTGTATGTCTGCCTGGAGTGCTGGTTATATAGTGATGTTGGCGCCAAGTTTGGAAAGAAACCGCCCTGGAGCCAATCATGGTTCATTCCCTTCAGCTGGAAGAGAAGTCAGCTCAGATAATCAACGGCGCAGGTGCGGCCCCAGGTGCCACCGCGCATGCGCCAAAAAGAACCGGCATTAAGGACGCCTGTACATAGGAGGCACGTCTATAGCAGCCGCGAATACGAGGCAGACGCGCGCATGCGCAATAGGAGTGGCCGATCCCGGAAACAACAGGCAAAAGCGCGCATGCGCATTCGACGTAGGCAATCCCGGAAACAGGGAGGGCTCACAGGGAGGGGAGATGACACTGGAAATCCACCCTCAACCCCTCTTAGGAACACCATCAAATAAAGGCCGACATTATGCGACCATAAGTGGAAAACAGACCCGCACATGCGTAATGAAAAAGCGGCCATTGCAAAGAGGGATAGAACATCCCATGGTCAAAAAGGATTCTGGGCATTATTTAGGATGCCCCCATTGTCTGGACGACAAGATACAAGTGAATAAAAATAAATATAAATAAATATAAATAATAAAAAAATAATAAATAAATATAAAAAAAAAGAGGGGGGAGGGAGAGAGGGAAAATTATTTCTTAATTTTCTCCAAGCTGTGCTTACAGATGTTTGAAGGGAATGAGATACCTCCGACGCCTCCACCGCAACGCCTCCAGCGCGGCAGGGATGATGGATAAAAATTCCATTAATGCCGCCCATTGTTTTCCAAGCCAGAGGGAGTTCACTCATGTACTCAATTCCCATAATGATCTATTGGATCCGGGGTACCAGTACCAAGACAAGAGTTGGTCGGTCTCCAAAAATAGGTATGAAGGCATATGAAGGACATCAATAGTGGCCCACTTTGAGACTGAGTCTTCTAATGTCTTCTGTATACAGAAAAAACATATACATGTTAAATAAAGATATAGAACCATATATACAAAAATATACAATGCCTCAAAATGTTCTATTTATTTTTGAAAGTCCATACATTAAGACAGGATCTGGATTTCCCCATATTCAAAAACACTATGACATTAGCCATAATGGATGGGGGAGGGGGTATGTGTACCAATGCTATAAGGAATGGACAGGCACCTGTCCCAGTAAGGATCACAGAAAAGGTCGAAAACGTAGTCATTGAGGCCAGGGGCCCTTGTGGCATTTAATTTAAAAATCCATCTGGCTTCACGCTGCAATAGTTTCCGATCTATATTTCCCCCTCTAGGGTCTTCTTTTACTCGTTCTAAAGCTGTGAAGCAGACCATAGATGTGTCGTTCCTATGGTATATAGCTACATGTCTCCCTATTGGGGTATAGAGTAAATTTTTTTCTTATGTAGTATATGTGATCATATATACGCCTCCAGAAATTCCTGAAGGTTTTACCTATATAGAACGCTCCGCACTTACAGAAAGCTATATACACTATACCTTTCGTTTGACAGTTTGCTGAAAACTTCATATTGTAGGTCTCTCCGTTAGGGAGTACAAAAGATGATCCCTCCAATACCCAACCACAGTAGTCACAATCGTGACATCTTGACATTCCCGGAGGATCTATTTCTTGTTCAGACTGTCCCTGAAAATGGGTATGCACTAGACGGTCTTTGAGGGATTGACATTTCCTGTATGTGATCTGTGGGACCGTTCCAATGTATTTATTCACAATTCTGTCTCCAGTTAGAAGGTGCCAATGTCTACCAATGATTTTACTAATATCACCATGATTAACGGAGTACGTAGTGATGACTTGAGTAATGTTTTCTTGCTTTTTGTTTTGTTTGTCCCCAAACAGAAGATCTGTTCTGTCCCTGTCAATGGCCTTTTTGAATGCCTTCTTCAAGATGGTTTTACTATAGCCCCGTATTTGTAGCCGTGCTCGCAGAAGATTGGCTTCCATTCTGAAAGCATCCTCTGTTGAGCAGTTTCTCCTAAGGCGTAGGTACTGGGAATAGGGAATACTTCTAATTAAGGCCTGAGGGTGCGAGCTGCTTGCATGGAGAATAGTATTCCCAGCGTTTTTTTTTCTATAGATGGATGTAGTGATTTTCCCGTCTTCCTGCTTGTTAATGGTAAGATCCAAGAACGGCAACGACCCCAGGCTATATTCCATAGTGAACCTGAGGTTGAAGTCGTTAATGGATAGTACCTTCATAAATTCCATCAAATCCTCCAGACCTGCCTCCCAAACCAGAAAAATGTCATTGATGTATCTGTACCAACATTCTATGTTGGCCAGATACATCGATGAAGCGGGATTTGAGAAAACCCCATTGCCACGCCCTGTACCTGGAGGTAGTGGGAGCCGTCAAAAGAAAAAACATTTTTAGTTAAAATAGGCTTTAGTAGCTCCAAGATAAATACGTTATATGGCCTACGTACCGGATCGCTTCCACTGAAGAAGCTTTCCACAACCGTTAGCCCCAAAGTATGGGGAATGCTGCAATATAGAGCCTCCACATCTATCGCAACCAAAAGACTGGTAGGGGATACCTTCTTATTATGCAGGACTCTCAATAGTGCTAGAGTGTCCTGCAAATAAGATGGAAGTTGTATTACATAAGGGCGCAGAAAGGCATCCACTAGTCTGCTACCTTTTTCACTTTTAGCCCCTATCCCTGATATAATGGGTTGTCCCGGGGGTTTGTCGATGTTTTTGTGGTTCTTCGGGAGTGAGTAAAATTATGAAACTCTTGGGTAAGTGGTTTTGAGGGCCTCAAAGATATCTTTGTCGATTATTCCTTCGTTGAATGCTCGTGTGAGCAGGATTTCATAATCACCATTAAAGGTTATTATTTTTGTTAAAGCTGGATTTCTAGCTTAGTTAAAGATTATAGATACAACAATGATAAAGTGAATAACGCCATTAAACCTTTGTCTGTATAAGTATATAAACGTACGATAACCGTGCGAATAGATAAACAATTACAATTTATTTATATGTCCAGAAAAATAATAAAGAAACATTTTAGATTACCCAACATAGTATAGAGATGTTATAAATGCCATGTTGCCAGTGTTTACAAAGATAGTTAATGCAGAAAAGGGGATATATTACAATGGACATACACAGGCTGTTACTTAATACATATTAAAGTCTTAGGAGAAAGATTAAAGTTAGAGAAAGGATAGGGATACACAGAACACATTACACTTCATATTAATAATGAGGGAGAGAGAGAGAGAGAGAGGGGGGGGGGGGGGAGAAAGAGAGAGAGAGTACATTACCCCGGCAGCTACATGTCCAAAATCATCAGGCTAAGAAGGGCCCAAGCATCCCACTCTGGACTTATTTATATGCCAAAAATGCCCCTTCCCCAGTCTCAATGTTCATTGGCTCCCGGGGGTCTTTGGGCTAGCTCAGTGATTGGTCCTTTTCTAAAGGCAAACCCCCTGTTGTCAGATGGTCTCCAAGATTTGAGTCATCAGTTCTACCTAGGATGTTAATGACCCCTGGGGAGAAGGAGCCACATTGTCTAGCGAAACCCCGGGAAAAGGGAGGGACTGGTGACTCACAGGTCCTGATAACTAGAGATGACAATAGTATGTTAATGACCCCTGGGTAGCCATCTATTGTAAGAGAACAAGAGATATTCAATTAACACCTGGGCACAGTCAATCTATGGAAAAAGTCTAGCTTGCCTGTCATAAAAATATATATAAAATATATATACACACATATATGTATATATATATATATATATATATATATATATATATATACACACACACATATATACACATACAGGCACACACATACCCATCCGATGGGGCATGGCAATCCAATTCCATTTTAAATATTCAAAATCTCCAACACAGTTCCCCCTGAAGTTCATTCTTGAACTTAAGTCAATGATTTTGTACCCCCCCCCACAACAGCCCAGAAGTCCCAACCCTTCCCCACCACCGCCACGGCCTCCTCTTCCTTTCTTGAACACGCCGGAACTCCTCAAGGTAGGCTTAAGACAGGAAACAAATCCAGGTGCCCTTGAGGCTTCACATCTAAACCATGAGTGTCTGTACTGCAATGTTTCATCGCCCCTCTGCTTTGGAAGAGCGGAACTCCAACATTGATGGCGGGATCCTGGCATATCTAGTCCTGTAACTTGGTGAGACCGTGTAGTGGTTTCTCCGCTTGGATCGGACCGCGAGACAGCACTTTTCAGCATGGTGAAGAACAGTTCAGGGTAGTCTTACTTGTCACATTTGTCTCAAGAGATGACTTGATTGTCTTCAGGTGGTGGTTGGGCGGGCCTCCAGACCGTCGTGCATGAATACATAAAGCAAACAAAAAAAGAAGAATGTCAGTGTACAGATATTGGAGGAATGCCAGACAGGAGCTTAATACTTATAAGGGGTGCCATGGGGATGAGTAAAGTGGGCTCCCCACAGGGAACGGAGTCCAAGCAACAGACAGTATCATCCATGGCCCTTGATGGTAGGGATAGTCAACACTGCCTGTTATTGCAAGGTCCCGGGGTCCACCACACTTGCACACTTGCACACTTGCTGGTTGGAAAAAAAAAAAGAAATGAAAAAAAAAAAAAAAAAAAAAAAAATGAAAAATAAAAAATAGCACCAAAAACAATAAAAAAATATAAAAATATAGTTTCTAAAAAAAAAAATGTTCTCCCATACTAGCAATTAGCAGTATTTTTTCCAGGTCAGGTACACAGATATTACTAATGAGGGGGAGGAAAAAAAATAAAATAAAATAAAAAATAAATAAAAATTATCAAAATCTTTTTTGGAATTTAGGTAAAACCTGACCGCGTATTATTACTATAAATTGAAAAGGCTTATCCTTAGAACAAAAAACAAAAAGAAAAAATAGTTCTCGGGTCCTCTTTTAAATGCACACAATCCCCTACGTTGGTCTCTAATAGTTACCCAAATTAGGACAGCAACAGGGTGGAGTTTACTAAAGCTGTGGCCCTAAGACCATACCTGAATTAACTTTTCCCACTAAGAAACTCAACCTTAGAGATATCTGGATTGACCTCTTTTGATCTTGAGATCACCCAAATCGTCCACTTCACTCCTCCCATGCTCAACATTAGGACCGTTCTGGAACTCCTCCACCCCAATATGTCCAGCCAGCCCCTACCCTGACCACCACTAGGTGATCCCTGGAAACTCTTTTAATGTTACCTCAGCCAGCTCCATATCAGATAATTCCCAACAGCTATTATTTTGCACCACCCTCCTCTCCTTAGATCATAAACCCCTGAGTAGGGCCCTTCTATTCACGCCCTACACAGACTGTTGTCATTATCAGATCCTGTTGCACAAACCACCCAACTACCAACTTTTTAACTTCTCCCCGAACCCCAACAGAAGTTTAAGTAGGTGTAAGGGGAGGTCAGGTTTTCCATAAAACCTTCCTTCAGGGGTGATTGGGGTACAACCCGGGGTTCCTGCTATATCCATGCCAAGGGCAAGAGGAGATGTACAATAGACTCCCTGAGGTAGTGTACCCTGCTGATTACCATTTAACCTGATGCTGAAAACAGTGCATCATTAGACATGTGATACCAGCACCAGTACCCTGGTAACTTTGTTTAGGACCAGTTGGGACACTACCCCGGCCTCCATTAGACACGACCCCCTCCTGTGCCAGCATTGTTGCCTTTTCCCATAGCACAACACCTTCCTTTCTCCAGCACTCATTCGTACCAGTCATCTGAGGCTGTCCGGACTCAAACCATCAGAACAAGATGGACTGCAGGGTGTAACCCAGTAGAGTCTGTTAAAGGCTAGTACCCAGATTGACCGAGATATCTGCACAATGCTCCATCCCTGTCATTAGGGATGAGACCAGTGTAAGTTAGATTTTGATGATCCTGGAACTGAGTCATCTACCAATCTATTATGATTCATAGGCAACCTGGATACTACCCTCACCTACCCAGTGCCCCCCCTCCAGCTCCAACGGCCGTCTCCATTAAGCCTCTCTTTATCCTAAGTATGGGAAATAGTCTGAAAACCCGTATTGAAAACCACCTGCCAACAGGTACACTCGATTCTTTATAGAGGCTGCACACCTTCTCCCTCCTTTATCAATTCGGTAATCAGACCATGTTATCCTTCACCCATACAAAATAAACTGCCTATACTATCCAGACAGGACTCACATGAATGACAGGGGCATAGCGTATCACTGGGGCACTGGGCTTCCTGGCCTGCATGACACAGATTAACTGAGGAGAATACGGCATGCCTATCTTTCCTGCATAACTTTTTCTCCAGACTCAACCAAAACTATACAATACGAGGCCAGACCTATACACTTTCAACTTGTATGCAATCCGGCAGGCCCTCGTACTTCACCTCTGCAGATAAATTTAAAGAAAATTGAAAAAAATAAGATAAAAATTGCATAATGTGTATCCAGCTCGAGAAACTTCTGTTACCAAACACCACTGACCAAAGGGCAAAGAAAAATCCCTTGCAGCACTGAGAACGCTGAACAGTCGGGGGTACAATTCGAGCCAACCTGTGTGCTTTGAAACCCCCCAGATATTAGCGACAGATATGCCACAGACACATTAGACAATTCGTAACACATCGTCACGTAAACATAGTGACACTGGACAGGATGTAGGTTGAATCTTTACTTGGGGACAAAGCTTGCTTAAGGGACATTAACATACCTTAGCCTGAGGCAATGAGCAGAGCTGGTACAGCCAGATAACTAATTACCATAACCGCAGGGGGGGTGAAACAGTCCTAAACAGTATTTTTTCCCCCCACAAGTAATCAGTGGAGCACAGAAACTCGTTCTTTATACAGGTTGGATTAGAAAATACCACACCCACTTAGGTAGTCCAAAACACAGCTGAATGGGCTGACCACTAGAAGCATAAACCACATAATGGTGCTGAACCCAGGGAAAATAATAAAAAAATTGTCTACGATTTCCTTCTGGTTCTGAAAGCCATGAAACCCAATTATCATCTGAAAAACACCAATAAAATTTAGTAATAAACATTCAATTTTTCGCCTGAAAAAAAATAATGGTTAAATACCTGTAACAAGACATTAACACATGAAACAAATATACATTTACATTACATAAACAGTGCACCTTATTTTAAAAATAGCAAAAATTGTTGAGCTCAACTTATTATTAATATGTATTACTTAATACATATTAATACCACGTGGATTTTTGTTTTATGGTATACCAATAATTCCCCAAAAAAAATTATTCACCATGGTGAGGGAGAAAAAAAATTAGCAACTCGCAATAAAACGTTTTTTTTTTTTTTAAATTTTTTTTTCCATTTTTCAACAAATCATACTTCACCAGAAAATCTCTTGCCGAACTGTCTTCTGGAAAACAAACTGAGTTTAGTAAAGCACCTTTCAATTCATTATTACATATAGTTATCTTGGCTCAGGTAATTTGCATGTCAATACAGTTTGCTTTACACTCACTGACCTGGTCAGAAAGAAGGGGGGGTCATTTGGGTTGGCTGTCAGCAGCTGCGACAACAGAAATCACAGGACACGAAATATATATGGCATATTCCACACACTCACACAATTAGCTGGGTCAAAGATGAACTCTAGACGTCACACATATTTCATATTTTCTATAATAAAAACACCCACCTTCCAGGGATTTATCCTTGCAAAAACACCAGGAATGAAACATTGTTGGTGACAACTGGATTAGTAGCCTTATTGGTACATACCTTAGGTGTGGAGGCTGTTCCCCTGATCATCACCGCCACTACTCTGGGGATGTGGTTCTATTGGCCCTGTTTGTCCCTACTTCTCAGCATTTGGTGCGCTTTCTCCTTACCTCCCACCATAAAAATATTCACATCATCAGTTCTATGCATGGATTCTACCATCCATGCGTTCCATGCATCTCTTTATTGTACCACCGGGCTTCCTAAGCTTTTGGTTTAAAAGTACCTTTTTTAGAATAATTTCTCCCTGTCCACTGATCCCACTCTTGCATATTTCACAGTCCAAGGCCCATATTTATCTATCATTTCTTCCTTCGGGGTCAAGTGGTATGGTTCCCCACGGTTAGACACCCTCTTTAAAGCGATTCGATTACCCATCCTTTACGGACAATGGACCTTGAACTGATCCCCCAACCTCTTTAGAGGTTGCCTACTTCAGAGGTAGCGACCCTCTGGACAAGAAGTGGGTAGATAGGCCCCTCCCCTATCAACGTTGCTGCCTTTTTTTCACTACTTGCCAGAACAAATATTCTCTGTCCTGGCTACAGTCCTTCAAAAAATTAGCCTAGAGATTTCCTGAACCAAATAATAGTCCAATCCCTTCCGTGGACTTTTCTGAAATATTCCAAAAGAAATGCCTAACAAAAAGCTTATTACTTCGGTTATCTCAAGAATGTTTAGCACAAACTTGGATAATCCGGACCCCATGCGTATTATTACAGGAGGTAGTTATCTGATGCACACCTTTGCGATATGAGTTATAGTAGTAACAACATCGCCAGTGTTTACAGATCTAATTACAAAACTTACGATTCACAGTTAGCAGTTTATAAAGAGAAAGATTCATACTAGGGCTGAAACAACTACTCGACCATAAAATCAATCGACTACTACCTTCACAATTGATCAGCCAGTAACACAATGGGATTAAAAAACAAAATGAGCCTTCTATTGTACAAAAAAAAACAACAATCACAAATGTAAAATATAGCTTCCACAGTTCTACGGTAAAACTGAACCCCATACAGTAGTGACTATCTTCTCCCCAAAAAGCCAACTCTAGCCTTCTCGACGCCATTACGTTCAAAACCACAAACAGGTCTCAACCAGCGTTAGTCTGCCCCACTCAGCTCTTTAGAGCAGGCAGGGACAGAATGAAAACTAAGGACTCTTATGACAAAAAAAAAAAAAAAAACAGTTCCTCCTCTGAGGATCAAACTCAACGTCCGAGTCACCTGTCATTTGTCACCTGTCACCTGTCACAAACTTGGCTAGAATTAGAGTGGTTAGTATCATTGGTTTGAAAAATTGTCACTCAGCCCATCCTCTTTTATCAATTTTCCTCATCTTTACAAAGTGGAGGAAAACATACAGGATTTAGAATGGTGCAGAGACTCAGGAACTCCTTGGACCTGAAAAGATACTTATACACACAAGTTATTAATGTGTCATTCATAAACAATACAACATTCGTAAATTGTCAATGACATTCCTCATAACCGATAATACTTTTTTTTACTAAAATACAACACCCACAACACGACTGTCGCGGTAGGTTCAGACTTATTCTTGTTACCACATAGAACATGACACAACTAAAACTTTAGACAAACATTTTGATACAAATGTGGGGGAGATATTTCATAGTTCCTAAATCAAAAATTTAAATTAAAACCAACCAGATGGAATTCTGCCTTCACTCTTAGCAATAAAAAACTACATACAATGGGACAGACATGAGAACATCTCAGAATATTTTATGGACCAGCCACACCAAGTTCTGGAATGGGCATCTGGATTTTAAGCACAGTTCCTCCTCTGAGAATCACAAAAGCATGTACTACACATCCATCATCCCACTCATCATTACAGATTTCTGAAGCCACAACTGAACTACTTCCAAAATATTTTTTATTCTGGGGTCTCGTACCACCAGACATCAAAAATACCCTCCACAGCTTTAAGGGGTCTCATGTCCGGAGCCCCAAACCCAGATCTCATGTGTAAGGCAGCTGTCTGACTGGTTTGGGGCCTCATCCAGGGCACCCATGCACTAATCAGATCAGTACTGCTAGTGACTTATTTTTACAGTACTGGCACCCAGCGTTTTCCGATTATTATACACGGCCTACTAGTATGCTAGCGTACTAATCCTCACATTTACTCTACTACCGGTTAAATGTGTTGTCAGACAAACTACAAAACACCATGAAATCCTCCACTATTCAAAACAAATATTATGGCTTCTCTCTGTACCTTGATATTACAATAATTTGAATGTCTCTCCAAAACAGTATTACAATATAAACCTTATTTTGTCTATCCAGACATTAGAACAATCTATGGCTAGCATCAGCCAATAAAAATCCCCCTTGACTCACATATCCCCCTGGGAAGTCAAACCACCAGTTTTAAAACCAGAATACCACACAACAGTGCAACAAAACTCCTGCAAAAAGACGGCTGAAAAAGGTCACTCAAAGCCCTTCCCTTCCACTGTAGGCCCCAAACAATCAAAAACAACACACGCCATTTTTAAAAGTATAAAAACTGAAATGATTGAATTCACTTAAAAAGGAAACAGTGTCTTAGACTGCGCCTCTATAAACCCAAATAGCAATTCCACCGAAACACAGCGGACACAAAATGGCAGCCGGGCCAAACGAAGATCAAGACCTGGCCCATGGTGAAAAATGGCGCCATTAATTCAGTACAAGATTCAGCTCGGGGCTAAAATTATCAGAAACAAAAAAGCAGTTGCAGTAATCGCAAATCGGTCAACGGCAAAATGGTGGATGAGATCCGGACTACAGAAAAATGGCCGACATTAACAAATGAAAACCAACACACAAACTTTTTTTCTCCCTACAAACACTGACCATACAATTGAGACACCAATATTACCACTTATCCCTAGACAAACAAATGTCAATTAGGGTCTATCCTAAAATATAGGCATATTCAACGAAACAGTCTGCGTGCCCTCACTGTGCCCTGAGGGCCGGGACCGATGTGCATTCTTGTCCCAAATACAAAGCACCCCCACCCCCCCTCCTAGGGTGTGACAACTTCTATTGTGTCCCAACAATACATGGTCTACTGGATAAGAAACAGGTTTTTCAACTTAAAAACCAAACCCTTTAAAAAAATATTTTTACACTTATGGGGACTGGTCATAAA
Organism: Lithobates sylvaticus; assembly: GCA_028564925.1. Taxonomy (NCBI): domain Eukaryota; kingdom Metazoa; phylum Chordata; class Amphibia; order Anura; family Ranidae; genus Lithobates; species Lithobates sylvaticus. Next base: position 309,283,899 of record CM053030.1, on the reverse strand, counting down.
GGTCAAAATCATAGTTCATTCCTATATACACCACAACTACCTACAACATATAGCTACAGTCAGCAGTTTCCCATACGATATATGGCTGGTACCCCACCAATGACCAAAAACATTAAACGAACTCTCCCAAAAAAAATATAAAAAGTACAAAAATAGAGTTCACTTAAAAAGGAGATGATGCCTGCACAGAACATGGCTACACACAAAGGAATCAGAGCTCTGGGATGATTCACAAGCTTAAAATGGCCGCCGTCTGCACCCTCATGGTGCTTACAACAAATTGCAGGCCATCATAACAATGGGATTTTCCCGCCAAACAAAAAACAGCTAACTTACAATAGCTTACATTCACTTAAAAAGATAATGCCTAGCACATCCAACAAAAGACACATGGGACATCATGAAAAAGCACACCTTCCCTACTAGTACAAAGCTGGGCCTTGTAGTCCACCAATGGCCCCCCTATAGTACAATGCTGGGCCTTGTAGTCCACCAATGGCCCCCCTATAGTACAATGCTGGGCCTTGTAGTCCACCCAGAAAGATAGATCCATGTACAGCAAGATCATTCAGTGTGACCTAGGCCCACAGGTGCATTTCAATCTCAAAGATTGGGAAGCGTCTTGACCTAGACTCATGCAAGGGTCAATCAGAAGCGCTTGTTGGCAGAAAGGCCCAGATCCTAGTTCTTTTCACTGCCTTCAAGCGTCCAATCAGAGCCCATATCATTCATTCCGACACCCTCCTGCAATTTCGGCCCAATTGAGGCAGGATGTCTTCTCATACACTCAGTACAATTTATTTCACTTATACTGTTCATATCAGTCTCATCAAAGTATTAGTGCAGACAAAAGGTTATATATCTATAAACCGTGTTCAAAGAAGCTTGCTAGTTTTGACTGTAAAGACAGGGTATAAAATCGCCCATTCGCTCAAAACGTCAAGCCTCCTCACACAGGGGCACCATCTGTTAAAGCTGGATTTCTAGCTTAGTTAAAGATTATAGATACAACAATGATAAAGTGAATAACGCCATTAAACCTTTGTCTGTATAAGTATATAAACGTACGATAACCGTGCAAATAGATAAACAATTACAATTTATTTATATGTCCAGAAAAATAATAAAGAAACATTTTAGATTACCCAACATAGTATAGAGATGTTATAAATGCCATGTTGCCAGTGTTTACAAAGATAGTTAATGCAGAAAAGGGGATATATTACAATGGACATACACAGGCTGTTACTTAATACATATTAAAGTCTTAGGAGAAAGATTAAAGTTAGAGAAAGGATAGGGATACACAGAACACATTACACTTCATATTAATAATGAGGGAGAGAGAGAGAGAGAGAGTACATTACCCCGGCAGCTACATGTCCAAAATCATCAGGCTAAGAAGGGCCCAAGCATCCCACTCTGGACTTATTTATATGCCAAAAATGCCCCTTCCCCAGTCTCAATGTTCATTGGCTCCCTGTTGTCAGATGGTCTCCAAGATTTATGAGTCATCAGTTCTACCTAGGATGTTAATGACCCCTGGGGAGAAGGAGCCACATTGTCTAGCGAAACCCCGGGAAAAGGGAGGGACTGGTGACTCACAGGTCCTGATAACTAGAGATGACAATAGTATGTTAATGACCCCTGGGTAGCCATCTATTGTAAGAGAACAAGAGATATTCAATTAACACCTGGGCACAGTCAATCTATGGAAAAAGTCTAGCTTGCCTGTCATAAAAATATATATAAATATATATACACACATATATATATATATATATATATATATACATATACACACACGCATATATACACATACAGGCACACACATACCCATCCGATGGGGCATGGCAATCCAATTCCATTTTAAATATTCAAAATCTCCAACACATTTTTTCAAAAGGGATAAGGCTGTACCATTCTTTGTTGGACAAAATGTCCAAGCACATTCGTCTGTAATTTTCCGTATCCATTACTATGACATTGAATAAAATAAAGTGATCTAGCGCATAAATATAAACACAATCCTAAAAACGTGCTATTAAAAAAGTGATGTGATATCAATATAAATAAGAGTGCATCTAATAGAACAATCCACAAGTGCACCAATGGTGATGAACCAAATAAATAAATAAACGTGTATGGTCTCTAAAACAGGTTATGGACAATGTCTCTAGATAAAAAATTGTATAGTAATGGACAGTTCAATCGATGGATCATGGTGGGTAAAATCCCATATAAAAGAGGATTCAGTGTTGGATGTTCTCTCAATTAATGTCACCAATGGGAGAAAACAACTGTCAGCAAACAAAGTAACTGCAATCCAACAGCGGGCTAACTAGCCTCTCACCTCATAGATTCTTTCATTTAGCGTGTAGTCTAGGCGAATAAGCTCCTTCCTTATTCTTTGGGTTTCTTCCCTTGTATAGAGGAGCCTTCCCCGGTGTAGTGGAAGATATCACTGGGGCCACTGTCCAGCCGGAACCTAGATGTAAGGGTATGGCCTCTCTCCAATAATACGCCGCCAACCGGGGAGATGGCAAGGGAGAAGACAAAAACAAAAAGGAATGCCTCCAATAGTGAAGTAAGTTGATAAAAGGGGGCTTTATTCAGGGTTCCCCTGATGAAGTCACATGACGTAACGCGTAGGGAGGGATCGGAAACAGTCACCCTTTGAACCGGAAGTGACGTGAGATCGGCGTTCAGACGCCATTTGTTTGCTACTTGCTTGTTTTGTCTTTTGCACATTGTAAGAGTCCATCTTCTACATTTTTATATGATTTATTGATGAATAAAGCCCCCTTTTATCAACTTACTTCACTATTGGAGGCATTCCTTTTTGTTTTTGTCTTCTCCCTTGCCATCTCCCCGGTTGGCGGCGTATTATTGGAGAGAGGCCATACCCTTACATCTAGGTTCCGGCTGGACAGTGGCCCCAGTGATATCTTCCACTACACCGGGGAAGGCTCCTCTATACAAGGGAAGAAACCCAAAGAATAAGGAAGGAGCTTATTCGCCTAGACTACACGCTAAATGAAAGAATCTATGAGGTGAGAGGCTAGTTAGCCCGCTGTTGGATTGCAGTTACTTTGTTTGCTGACAGTTGTTTTCTCCCATTGGTGACATTAATTGAGAGAACATCCAACACTGAATCCTCTTTTATATGGGATTTTACCCACCATGATCCATCGATTGAACTGTCCATTACTATACAATTTTTTATCTAGAGACATTGTCCATAACCTGTTTTAGAGACCATACACGTTTATTTATTTATTTGGTTCATCACCATTGGTGCACTTGTGGATTGTTCTATTAGATGCACTCTTATTTATATTGATATCACATCACTTTTTTAATAGCACGTTTTTAGGATTGTGTTTATATTTATGCGCTAGATCACTTTATTTTATTCATTTGGTATTGGGTTTAGTGAACACCATCAGGTTTGGCTGCTATTTATTCCTATGAAGATTTTTTATCTCTATTGGATAACACACCTATTTATATATTTTATTGCATACAAGGCTGTTTATGCACAGGCACTTATCTATTTATCACATTGTACACGTGTGGATTATTTAGTTCCACTATCCAGTAGTAGAGCGCGGAGGTCACCCTTTATTAATTACTATGACATTCCCTCCCTTGTCTGCCATTTTTATTGTAATGTCCTTGTTATTCTGGAGTTGGGAAATGACGAGTTGTTCTGACGTAAAAAAAATTTCCCTTTGTGACCTGAAATCTATTTTTTTAATGTCACCTTTTGTTTGTTGGAGAAAAGTCCAGATACTAGGATTAGTTTTTAACGAAGGGAAGTTGGTTGACTTGTTAAGGAATTTAGGTATTTCCCTGGGTGGAATTGCCTGAGGGGGGTCCCCTGGAGAGAGCAGGGGAGCCCCCTCTGCAGGACCACCCTGGGATGTTTCACTTTCATCCAAGAGGTCCATCAGGTCTTTCAAAGCCAGGAAATCCCTGACTGTAAAGCCCTTCCATTTCTCTCGTTCAATATATTCTTGTTTTTTCTTTTTCCTCTCCTCATTGAACATAATTTTATAAGTAAGCCGTCTGGCAAACAAGTTGAGATCTTTAACAACCTCAAAGCGGTCAGTGTGAGACGAAGGGCAAAAACTCAAACCTAAACCCAAAACTTCCAATTCCATTTGTGATAGGGATTTGGAAGATAAATTAATAACTTGTAACTGCTCCTCTACCGGTCTTTGTATGCAAATCTCTCCAGATTCTGTGAGGCCGTTGTCCGGTTGGGAGGGTCCTGTGTGGGTGGGAACAACTGAAAAACCTTTTCTTTTATATTCTTCAAAATGGCACCTCCATTCCGGGGGGTGTTGGAATACATTATGGGAGTTGGTGGTGGAAGTAAGGGAGCCCTGTTAGCTCCTGTTAAGGGTGCCAACCCTAAATTCCTCATCACTTTGTGATTGGGTTTTATTCACATTCTGTTCATATTTTCTCAGATTTTTTTCTTCCTCGTTTCCCTCCCCGTTGGGGCCATCTATATGCGTATTTCCCATTAAAGGCCATTTTATCTCGAATAAACTTTATATCCTTTTTATAGATAAGATCTTTGTTATATTTTTCTAGATATTCCTTTAATGCCTTATCTTTTTCCAAGAATTTGGGATGGGCACATAAAGATACATTTTGTTTTTGAAATTCTATAATTTCGGTGTCGAGGTCCTTGATGTCCTTGTTGTAATGTTCAATCAATGCTAACATCATTTTGGAAGTGCAATCCTGTAGGTTGGATTCCCATTTTTGCTTGAAATCTACATTAATTTCCCAGAGGTTAGGGAAGACCTGGATTCTCAGTCCCTGGGGATTCAGACCTTCCTTTACATACCTCTCCAGGAATTTTACTTGCCAAAATAGATTGGACTTACGTTCAAGGGCCTGTCTCAGCTTGGTTATTAGTACCTCAATCTCCAATTCAATTCCATGGTCATCCCCACATTCTTTCCACAGTGTGAAAGTTGATTTCTTGGAATATAAAAAGCTATTGTATACTGCTCAATGCTCTTGAGAAAAACTTTTAAAAGTGTACTAAACTTATGAGGAGTATTCTTGAGATCCTTCAACATTTAAAATAAGCTTACCTTATATTATAAGCCACACCTACAGAACTATGCCCCAATTTGCTAAACTGAAAAAAAAATTCATCCAGAAAGAAACTGTTGTTTTGTGTTGTGGATTTGGCCTAATTGTGATAACCGTGGACAAAGCTTACATGGATATGGTTAAATTAAACGTTAACCTATGGGTGAAGAGGGTATAGAGCATAAAACGCAGTGGTCAGGAACATACAGAGTTCAGGGTTCAGAATTAAGTAATGCACATACTTGAGAGGTCAGGAAATGATAACGCACATAGTTCAGGGGTCAGGATGACGTAACATCAAGGGGGTGAATAAGGTTCAGGAGGGCAGTATTTTCAATATGAAACCAATATCAAGAATGCAAGGACATGACCTCAAACTAACTGGAGGAAAGTTAAAAAAATATCTTATTATTCTAATCGTATTATTTTAATGAAAGGGTGGTTGATGCTTGCAATAAACTTCCAGCAGAGGTAGTGAGCTAGTCAACAGTAAATGGCTTCAAACATGCTTGGGACAAACATAGATCTACAGTATACTCAGACAACATGTTAGGTTTCCTGTATTGTCCTCTGCATCAGCTCCTCTTTCCCTCAACTGGACTTTGCCAAGTTTAGACGGTCAATGGAAAACTCTCGCCCTTTTCCCCCCTTGTCTGTCCAGACAGGCAAAAAAGACACCATACACCGTGTGTGGTTGAAAAAAGAATGCCTTTTACTTCCCGTTTCACAGAGCATATACAATACAAAAAAGGGGGAAGAACGCAATTGAACAACCAATCACATTCAAGCATTTAAGCATTTTGTTATACAATTCAATATTGATCTGCAAGATTCATAATATTTCTTCCTTCAGACTCAACATCATATTTACTCTAAAAATGTCTCACGCAATATATGTCCTTGATAAGATTCTCAGTATGTTTTGATAATATAGAAGTACAAAACAGCATACTTGTTATGGGAAGCAGACCCGTTACTAGAAGCCATGAGAACTAAAACTTGTTATGGAAATGTGTGAGTGTGAGATAAACAGAATTTACAGTGAGTTTCTACAGAAAAACAGAAAAACATCTTTGTTACAATACTATTAAATCTTGAAGGGTAACTCTACACTTCCCACGTTTCCTTACAATCCCTCCTTTGATCATAGGAGACTTTAAGAAGTCTCCGCTGATCACTCATTGTACCACCTATATTCTGCCTTAAATATGGTCATGGCTGTTTCAGACTTATCAACTAGGTTCTTTGATTTTGCTACTTTACTTATCAGGCAGAACACCAATTTGATTGTCACATAAATGGCCAGAGCTAAAATAAGTATCATGAGGAGTATCATACCCGCTTTCTTAAAGAAATTCATAATGTTTTCCCAAATAGAACCGAACCATCCTCCTACACCTGAAAAGGGATTCCATGAGTGGCATTCATCCATGAATCCATTAACATCCCAAATCAATCTCCTTTGTGAGGGCATTGATTGTATACGCCCACCCCACCGAAGGATGCAAAAATTTTGTCCCACCAAGTGGTTAATTCCCTCTTGTGTCTGCCAAATTCAAGGTGACTGTGGGCAGGTTTCATGGACACAAGTGTGTCTGACCCTGTGGTCCCCATTAGAGGGATCATTTCCACAATAGTACACCAACCTGAAGTTTTTTCTGTCCATAGGGTAAGGGACGGTGGTATGGCACCATAGTCCACAACAGACCATCCATCCGTGGGGAACATGAGGGGCTTGAACCACTTTGGGGGGGCTAAGTCTTGACCTTAATCCCACTAAACACATCCAATCCCCCAAAGAGGGAATGCAGGGTCCAGGATATTAAAAGTAGCTAACCCGTGGGAGTGGTGTTTATAACAGGGACTTCCTGGGTGGTATTTAGTAACTGCTCTAGGGTGATAGGCCTTCCAACCATAGGGACTAAATGTCGGCCTGTGGATAAGTATGACTCCTTTCCATGTATGTTGCTTTGGCATTCACTACAATAGTACCCTCACCCAGCCCGCACGAGGAGTTTAGCCAACACCCAAAAAATAAGAGTAAGAATACAGTGATGGTCATTTCAATTGAAAAAAGAAAGACTGTCCAGGTGGTGCATTTTCTTGGCTCACGGGGAAAGTCTATGGTAAGAATGGCTTGGGGGGTTAAGGGGTTTTGTGAGAGGGGGCATGGGACAGTAGTGTCTGAGTCTCTTCTTGTGGGGCGCCTCCATTTCCTTTCCTGTCTCCTTTATTTGTGGGCTCTTCTTCAACCTTGATGCATGGATCCATTGTGGGCTTTGATCCGTCAGTATTGCTGTCCTGGAGACCTTGAGGACTTCAAATGGACCTTGGAAGACGGGGGCCTGGTTGTTTGCGGACTGCAAGTTGTTTGATCAGTACTTTATCCCCCGGGACGAAAGGATGTGTTGGTTCTGTGGAAAGAGGAAGAAAGGTGACAGCAACCTTGTCATAAGTTTCAGCAGGGCTACTTACCAGATATTTCACGTGCTCTTCCTGTAAGGAATATAAGTTAGATTCCTCGCCTATCTTAGGGGCTTTTTGAGCGGGTCTTCCCATAAGGATCTCAAAAGGGGGACAGTCCTGTCCTAGCATGGGGGGGTGGTTCTTATCTGGGGGTGGGCCTTTCAATTTGTCTTTAATGTTTCTATTCATTCTCTCCACTACTCCTGCACTCTGGGGGTGATAGGGATGTGGAGCTTCCATTGTATCCCTTAAACACCTGGTAGCTATCCCTGCGGTCTCTCCTGTTACGGGAATAACTTCCGGCCATGAGGGAAAATGGCAAAATGGAGTATTATTACGCAAAGATATTTGATATTACCTTTCTGTTTGGGCATGTGTGTCAAATCAATCTGTAAGTCTTTTAATGGGCCTATGTGTCCCTGAACATTATTCTGGACACAAGTTAAGCAAGTTGCTGTAGGGGTTTCTTACCAAAGGAGCTACTGTTTCTGGAATACCTATGATCCCCTCCTTGTTTGACTACAAGCCGTCCGGGTTGTGTGTCAAACCATGTGACTCCCAACAGGTAATGTCAGACAATTCTTCTGGCTCGGGCTGGGAAACTTGGGGACGAAAAATCTGTAGAAAACAATTGGAGGGTTGATTGCCTCCTTAGCAGTAATTTTGGCTGCTGACTCTTAAGTTGTTTCCCTTAGTAATATCAGATTTGTCATAGGAATGACCTATTACTTTTATGACATTAATACATTTTTTTTTTTTTTGAGGGTAAATGGAGTGCACTTAATAAATCCTCTACCCAGACTTGATTTGAGATTTGCTTATTATCCGCTGTCTTGTACCCGCGGGCCCAAAAGACCCCAAAAGTGTATCTATTGTTAGTGTAAATGTTTACTTTTTGTCCTTTGAATAATTGACAGGCATGTGTCATAGCATAGAGCTTTGCCTGTTGGGCTGCAGTCGCTGATGTTTTGTAAAAGGCGTACTACAGTATGTGTTGTGTACAATGTAGTATCAGTTCCTCAAGTGATTTTGGATGTTTCTTTTACTGTCATGTTTACTGCCACAGGCAGTAAAAGCTTGTAGGCAAGCTGGCAGTCCTTGTATCTGAACGGGGAGTTTTTTGGATAGATAAGCCGCGGGTCGGTAGTGAGTACCATGCGCTTGGGCCAGTACGGCAGCCAGCGCAGGGTCCCTGACTATACAGTAAAGCACAAAGGATTTCTTATGATCTAGTAAACCCAGTGCTGGAGCACTGGCCAAAGACTGCAAAGGTCCGTGGCATTTCCTCAGTGTAACACTTGCCTGGGGGCAGTGGCTGCAGCAGAGGGGCGCAAGGATTGAATCATAAAAAGAACAATCTGGGATCCACTGCCTGCAGTAGACAATAGAGCTAAGAAAAGAAAGGAGCGCTGCCTTATCTTTGGGGCCGAAACAGGTCAGAGTCTTGACTCTCTTTCTGGGGACACTTGCCTGGTCCCGCCTGAGAAAATACATCCTAGGTATTCCACCCTCTCCCTGCACCACTGGATCTCTTTTGCGAGACACCAAGTGACCCTTAAGAGATAAGTGAGTCATCAGGCTTCCAGAGTCTTCTGCACACTGTGCCCCGCTCTCACTACATAACAGTAGGTCATCCATATATTGCAGGAGTACTGATCCCTGTGGGAGCACCCAGTCATCCAGGGTTAGTCCTAACACCATGGAAAATGCTGCAGGACTGTCCACAAAGTCTTGAGGAAGACGGGCCCAAGTCAGTTGGCCCGAGCCCGAGCCTCAGGCAAAGGCAAAGATCCTTTGGAAATCCCTGTGAACATCAATGCTAAAGAAAGCATTGGAAGTCTAATACCCTATATACAGTGGAGGAAGCGGGGATGTTTATAAAAATTCCCGTGATGTTTGAGACTAGTGGTGGAAGTGGTTAAATACATTTGTTCACCCCCCTCAAATCCCCCTAGCCTCCACTCGCCGCTGGCTTTCTTTACTGCATGTGTGTATTCCAGGGACTGATAATGGGTTTTAGAATGCCTTTCTGCATGTATGTGGTGATCTGTGGTGTACCCTGTAATTCGTCAACATGACGGTGGTATTGTTTCTGAAAGAATGGTATGATGTTTGGTTCGAAAGTAGGGACATAAGGAGTGCATTTGACATGTCCTACGTCTGTCTTTGACTTTTCCCATATCGGGTGAGTCTCTAATGGTGCCAGTATGGTCATAAAGTAAAACGTCAAATCTTTTCTTTTTGGCATAGTCAAGTCACATGTTGATGATTTGGCAGTCATTCCCCCTTGTAGGTCAAATTTAACATTACCCCTAATGAAGACATGAGGTCTCTTCCCTTTAGACATAAGGGGCAGTCAGTGAGGATGGCACATGTTTGTGTGTAACATCAATCCCATTAATTCCCATAGAGTGGAGCAGCCCTCGGTACAATTATTTTTTTTTTTTTGTGACAAAAAGGGTGTCATTACGACAACTCGTGCTAGCCCCTGTGTCCAAAAACATACCACCCATCCCTCAACTTTAAGGGCTACCCGTGGAAGTGTTTTCCAGTGGGAAGAGAAGAAATGCATTACCAAGGAGGGAATCTGCTCCGGGTACTCCTTATGGATGTTGATGAAAGGGGTTATTGTGAGGGTTGTTATCATTGTACCCTGGCCAATCCATTTGAATTAATTCTACAGTGTTCGCAAGGGGTGGGGGGGCGGGTATGCTTGCCAGGCCATCTTGACTACAGTCTATATTCTTGTTGCATTTGGCGGCTAGGCGGGGGCTGTGGACAGCCCCCCAGCATCCCCCACGGCGCCAAAACCAACCCCGGACGACTAGGGAAGGTTAATTGTTGTATTTGATAATTGGGAAAATTACGCTGACGCTGATATCTGCCTCTGGAAATACCCCAGCCCCTCCTTTGAAACCTACCCTGTCCATTTCCCTGGGTATTTCTTCTGTGCGGACAATATTTTTTCCAATGGGAGGGGTCTCCACAATGAAAACAGCTTTGATTTGGGTATTCTTGTGTTTGCAATGCGGAATTATCAAAGGCTGGGAGCATGGGGATGGGAGTCCCTGAGCTCTGGGCGAATAGTCCTCTTTTGGTATTAAAAAATCTGGAGGAGGCCCTTTTCTTTACATCATCCACAAACTGTGGGGGGGGGGGGGGGGGTCAGGGTCAGGGTTTGCCACTTAGTACCGACCAGTTTAATTACCTGGGTGACCTTTGGATCTCTCATAGTCAATTCCGTAGTCAATTCCAGTGAAGGATAAACCTTTGGCTTTTCCTCATTACCAGTTTTAATTATAGTATGGGGTGGCGGAGGTACTGGCACATAATCCTCTGTATCCCCTATGTCATAACAAAGGGGTTGGACAGGGGCAGAGGCAAGTGTTGTTTTTTTTTTAGGAGGCTTGTCTAAGGAAGGATGAGGCTTCTCTAATGGATGAGGGAATTGCTTCTTATACTCTTTTAATGCTTTACACCACATTTTATAACATTTAGTCATATATTCTTTATCATAAGGAAACGGTGGATAATTATACTGCTTATGTTGGCCACAAATCTTAGTGACTTCTTCCCATTCCTCCGCAGAATATTGGCCGCACTCACTTAGCCCCGCAATTTGTAGAGCATGTGCTCTGGTCAATATGTTTTTCCAGAAGGGTTCAGTATAATATATTCCATCGTTTCCAGACACGAAATCTAAAGGAGTGGGCTGATCCGGCTTACCTTCCGAACCTCCCTTTCCCGGCAGATTTCCCATGTTTACAATTCTTATACTTTATCTTATATTATAACTCTATTTATACACATCAGCTGCAGAACATACAGTTAATGACTTAGGACAAGCCACAAAAGTTTCACCCGTTCCACATTCAATAGTACCTATGACACCTTTAACAGTTAAAGCTTCTTGAAATTAAAAAGTTTTTTATTTCTTGGCAAAATGCCAAAAAACACTCCCTCTGGCCAGAGGTTCCCCTGCTTATAAGCAAGCTTTGTACGTTATTACTTTCCTTATTCTTATAACCAAACAATTTTTATTTATATTTTAAATTTCTTGGCAAAGTGCCAACAGGTTTAAACAGTACTTTCAATTGCTGTAATACTAATGCTGCAAACAATTCCCCACTATCCGTTACGGTTGGTGAGATATTAGCATTTGAACCCTTGTTGGCAAAACGCCAAAATATCCAAAATTTGCACCTGACTTCCCCTGCGCAAAAGATGTCAGTGGCAAAAGGAATTATTCACATAGCATGTTTTGATCAAAAGTTAGCCTCACCAATCCATGTATTACCCCAGAAAAATGTTACAACGTCCCTGTTGTCATGATGTATCAAAGACCCTCCTGGAACACAAAACTATTATGTATATTAAACCTGGTAATAACCTCCGGGAATACTAGCAACCAAATAAGTATTTGATCCCTCATACACAAATAATAGGCTTGTTAAACACTCTGGGCAGCGTCCTGCCAAAAACACTTAGACATTATTTCAAATATGACATTAAAATGATTTAGAGGTTTCCAATGACCAGTCCTTCTGGTTAAAAACAAGGTTTTCAACCTGCTATGGTATGATATTAATACAATATATGGGAGGGATACTGGGCAATTTTAGCAGGTATCCTTGTCCCCTATATTTTGATACCTAATACCGTTCTTTTATATTAATACCCGGGATACTGGTACATCTCGTCAGTTTATCCCGATTTCCGGGATCCTGGTACTCGTCAATTATCCCAATATATGAGTGAGCTGTGCTATAATTCTCCTGGGATCCTAGACCGGCATCCCAGCTTAATGTCCCTAATCTCCCTATCTCTCGGGACTCAGGATTCTGGTACACCTCGTCAGTAATCCCAATTTCCGGGATCCTGGTACTCGTCGGTAATCCCAATATATGAGTGAGCTGTGCTATAATTCTCCTGGGATCCTAGACCGGCATCCCAGCTTAATGTCCCTAATCTCCCTATCTCTCGGGACTCGGGATTCTGGTACACCTCGTCAGTAATCCCAATTTCCGGGATCCTGGTACTCGTCAGTAATCCCAATAATGTCCTTATCTCTAAGGCAAGCTAATCAAATTAAATTAATCAATTATGCCTTGAGTTCTATAATGCGACGGGTTATAACATTGACAGAGTAAGCTGTTCAAAAATACTTTGAAAAAGTAATTTTAAAGAAAGCTTACCTGTAATGTACCCCACTTATTCTGGTACCATCTGTTAGGTTTCCTGTATTGTCCTCTGCATCAGCTCCTCTTTCCCTCAACTGGACTTTGACGGTCAATGGAAAACTCTCGCCCTTTTCCCCCCTTGTCTGTCCAGACAGGCAAAAAAGACACCATACACCGTGTGTGGTTGAAAAAAGAATGCTTTTACTTCCCGTTTCACAGAGCATATACAATACAAAAAAAGGGGAAGAACGCAATTGAACAACCAATCACATTCAAGCATTTAAGCATTTTGTTATACAATTCAATATTGATCTGCAAGATTCATAATATTTCTTCCTTCAGACTCAACATCATATTTACTCTAAAAATGTCTCACGCAATATATGTCCTTGATAAGATTCTCAGTATGTTTTGATAATATAGAAGTACAAAACAGCATACTTGTTATGGGAAGCAGACCCGTTACTAGAAGCCATGAGAACTAAAACTTGTTATGGAAATGTGTGAGTGTGAGATAAACAGAATTTACAGTGAGTTTCTACAGAAAAACAGAAAAACATCTTTGTTACAATACTATTAAATCTTGAAGGGTAACTCTACACTTCCCACGTTTCCTTACAATAGAGTTAATCCAGCTCTGAGCAATCCTCTTATCTTTTATCAGTAAGATAAAAACTGACACACAGAGAAATAGGAGTCAGTACTGTCTCCCTTGCTATGACTGACAGGTGATTTCCTTATCTCATGCAGGAGTGTGAGAGGCATTATGTGTACTTCACACCCCCCTCCCTTTCCCCTCTTTCTTTTCCAGCTCTCCTAGGAATGGCTGCTCCACACCTCAGTATGATTGGGCATGCTGAAGTCATGTGGTGCCTTTCCTGGGTTTTGCCTGGATGTTTCTCATCATGGGGTGTGATCCACAGATCAGTGTGAGAGGAGGAAATGCATGCATAGTGCAGTCATCCCACAGAATGGCCAGCAGAACACACACAGACAAGTGATTTGATTTAGGGGAGATGTATCTAGTCCAAGCTGGTCAGAGGAGAAGCTCCAGTGATGTGAGCTTACCCGTGTCACCTGGCTGGTCCCACCAAGCGCCTACCCGTGTCACCTGACTGGTTCCACCAAGCGCCTACCCGTGTCACCTGACTGGTTCCACCAAGCGCCTACCCGTGTCACCTGACTGGTCCCACCAAGCGCCTACCCATGTCACATGACTGGTCCCACCAAGCGCCTACACGTGCCACCTGACTGGTCCCACCAAGTGCCTCCACGTGCCACCTGACTGGTCCCACCAAGTGCCTACACGTGTCACCTGACTGGTCCCACCAAGTTTATATTTTCTTGTACAAACATCACACTGAATATGAATATGACCCAAATCATAGATGGCTAATCATGACCCAAACTTCTCCATCCTGTCATGGCCGTCCATCCTGTCATGGCCGTCCATCCTGTCATATCCCATATCATTCATCCACATGATACAGGAGTTGGTCAGAGAGTGTGCAGACATGATGCAGGAGTTGGTCAGAGAGTGTGCAGACATGATACCGGAGTTGATCAGAGTGTGCAGACATGATACAGGAGTTGATCAGAGAGTGGGGACATGATACAAGAGTTGGTCAAAGAGTGTGCGGACATAATACAGCCGCTGCAAAATGTGGGCATGACTTAAATTGTGTAGCGGTACCCCCCTAGGGGCTGCTGAGTATAATGGTCCGTCTGTCACCCTGCCCAGTCAGGCACACACTTGTTAACTCCTCAGAGAAAATAAAGCAGTCCTTGCATTTATTTGTTTTTGTTTTATTGAGGAAATATTAAACTTGGATGGGGACACGTGAGATGCCCAGGTGATCAAACACTGGAACATGGGACACTATATACATCCTGTATATACATCACTCCATTTCTCCTCCTATACATCGCTTCTGAGTATCTCTCCATACTCCTCCACATCGCTTCCTTTCTTCTGATTATCGCTCCATACTCCTCCTGTACATCGCTTCCTATCTTTCCTTCTCCAGACTAGCTAGCACTGTAGGCCTGACACTGGCTCAGCGAGGTCTAAAGCAAAGCAAGCTTCACAGGCAGGGACCGTGGGCCCCTATAGTGTAGCAAAAAGAAAATGGCAAGTTCTGGTACTAGCTGTCCCACATGCAGCTACTGATCCCAGTCAGCCCTCTTCAGGACCTGTCAGCCTTCCTGGCTGCAGCTGCCCGACTCCATAGCCCACGACACCACAGTCTTCTCCTCTGGTTCTGCGCCCATCTCTGACTGTACTCTCCCAGTCCTTTTTCAGGTGTGCCTCCCCAATCCTCCCAACACTGCATGTCACTCCCCAGCCCTCTTGGCTGCAACCAATGGTTCCTCTCCCTGGAGACTTGCCCGGCAGTACTCTCTCCCGCTGTCCTCTGGAGTTCCATCCAAGGCCCCAACAGCCTCAGTACTCCATCTCCAACTATTCCACCCAACAACTTCTCCCAAACTGGGCTGACCCTGGGTATTTGAGAAGGCCTGCCCCCTGCCAATTCCAAGTTGGGGATTGATCAGGGCTCCTCGGAATACCCCAGGCATCTCCACCTCCC
Organism: Lithobates sylvaticus; assembly: GCA_028564925.1. Lineage (NCBI taxonomy): Eukaryota > Metazoa > Chordata > Amphibia > Anura > Ranidae > Lithobates > Lithobates sylvaticus. Next base: position 309,268,547 of record CM053030.1, on the reverse strand, counting down.
TTCTCCTCCTCCTCCTCCTCCTCCTCCTCCTCTTTCCAGAACCTTCTAGAGAGCTCTGGAAAGAAGAGGGCGGTCTTGGTGATGCTGCCTGTGAGTCACCCAGCTTCTATCCTGAGCCACTCCCAGTGCAGATCAAACAAAAACAAACCAGCCAGGTCAGCATAAATTTACCTACACCAACAGCTCTCACCCCAGCACCTACACTACTAGAGGGTGCTACAATTTGTGTAAAATATTGGGCGTTGGCTTAAAGGGGTGTGGCTTAATACAGTCTGAGATGACTTGCATAGCGCAGAATGTGGTAATGTTAAATATTGTACAGTGCAGAGTGGACGGCGGTGGGTAGTAAATGCAGGAAAGGGGTGTGGAGTGTATAGAGGTGGGTAGTATGTGCAGGAGAGGAGTGCAGAGTGTATGGAGGTGAGAAGTATGTGCGGGTGAGAAATGCGGAGGGTACAGTGGTGGGTAGTATGTGCAGGAGAGGAGTGCGGAGTGTATGGAGGTGGGTAGTATGTGCAGGAGAGGAGTGCAGAGTGTATGTAGGTGGGTATAATGTGCAGGTAAGTAATGCAGAGTGTACAGTGGTGGGTAGTATGTGCAGGATGGTGTCAGTAGGACAGTGGACAGTGTCAGAATTAGTTTTTTCTTTTTTTACAATTTATTTTTGTACTATTTTTTTCACAGTGATGGGGGTTGGGGTTTTATTTTTTAGATATTTTTTTTCATTGTGCTATTGGGGAAGGGGGTGGGGGTATAGGGTAGTGGTCGGTGGGGCAGTGGGCGGTGTCAGTTGTTTTTTTTTTTCATTTTTCTAACAATTGAATTTGTTCTTACGTTTTCACAATCCTTTTTGGGGTTGGGGGACGGGGTTGGGGCTCTGTGCGGTTGTGGTGCCGGAAGTTTTTTTTTTTTTTTTTTTTTTTTTTACAATTTTATTTTGTAATTTCTTTTTTTTATCAGCCCTGTTGGGGGGGCTTTAGTGAGATGTCAGGAATCTAAATAATCCCCTAACATCTCCCTATTGAGACCGAGATTCCCCAGTCTTTTTCTCAGCTCTGAAGATGAATGGAGAGGAACCTCCTCTCCATCTCTACATTCATAAACTTAAGCCGCAGCCCGCGGTAGAGGAGAGAAGCTGCTCCAGGGGACGAGGGGGGGGAGGAAGACACAGACACATCGGGCAGATGAGGAGGACACAGAGGGGGGTGAGGAGGACACAGAGAAAAGAAGGGGGAGTGGTGAAGGAGAACACGGGGGACAGTTGGGGATGATCAGTGCAGCGGGGGACAGCTGTGAGCACCCATCTCCCTGCATGGCTTTTTTTCAGCTGCTTCTCCTTCTCTCCCTCCCGCGGCTGTCAGCTGAAAAACCATGCATGGGGATCAGTGCTCACAGCTTTCCCCCCACCGCACCGATCATTCCCGACTGTCACTGGACATGTGTGCAGGATTGACAGGGGGCTGTGAGCGTGCTCTGCTTTTTCCCAGAATGCACTCTGCCTCTCCTGTGCGTGCTCTGGCCAAGCGGAGTGTAGAGGTGGGTGGTGAGTCTGCTGATGTCACGACTCTGCCCACCGAGCGCCGCACAACAGACCCGCCCACTGAATCCGGAGTTTTGCGGGACTCCAAATGGAGATGGGGAAGATATTTGAAAGGTAAGGATACATGCTGGAGGCAGGTATATCCTTATAGTTCAGCACTATGCCATTACTTTATAATTGGTGAGAGTGTGTTTACATCCACTTTAAATACAGCATGTTATTCTCTGCCCGGCTTAGAGTGGAGGATGACAAATCAGTCAGTTTCTTTACATCCCTGGAAGACGCCTCAACTTGGCTAGACACTATTCACCAACGGTGAGCTGTTTCTACCTTCTGTTGCGTGCCCTCTATTGTGCCTACCACTGCCTGCTGTCTGAGTTGTGACTCCTGCATCGGTTGCTAATGATCATGGAGGTCTGGAACACTTGACCTATCTTCCTGACTAGTTGCACACATCTACACCTGTGTCCTGAAGACCGGGATCCTCTACACCAATACCTACCTAGTGGCCAGGGTGGCCGACTATTATTGTCATGACCCCTACACAGTTGCCAATTCATTTGGGGCCTAATCTAACCTGCCTGTTCTACTGCTGGATACCCCTTCGGCTGGGTGACCACACCCACATTTCTTTCCTGACACTAATGATAACTTTGTTTACGCCTCTCAATACTACTGGTGCCGCACTAGTGGAAATGGTTGTGTGTTTCTTGCTCATATTGCCCCCTAGTTGGCGGATCTGCCATATTTTGGTTTGAGTATGAGACCCCCTTCTGACCTTTTGGTTTGGGTATGAGTCCCTGTCTGTATTCTAGTTGTCCTTCTGTCTTTATTCCTGGTACATATGTGCTGACTATCCCAAAATTCTTAATTGGCATCCCATTATGGCTACTTGTAATATAATATCATGTGGTAAAGCAATAATGCAGTGCTCTAGTGCTCAAATAACACATGCAAGTGTACTTTAGTAATCTATAAAGTGAAAAAAAGTGATATATTAAAAGTGATCAAAGTCCAGAAAAAAGAGAAAACATACATTTCCGTGATCCCACAGCCGTGATGGAAACAAGAGACCCCAAGGAAGCCAGGTGACACCCTTCACTCTCCTGCTCTGCTTACTAGATGGAGTGTGACCTCCTAATGAGAGTGGTCAACATGCGCTCATATTACAAAGCCAATCCAGTGTCTTCCGGCATCATCCATCAAACAGGCAACAGCAATGAAGGCTTACACACCTGTTACAGAATGGTACCAAGCTTCACTGGTTAGTGTGTCCTCTTTGACCACCATTAACTGAAATGAAATGTTTCTGGTAACTGTTGATTAGTCCTGCTTGGAGTAACTGCAGGGAAAAGTAGCTTTGGAATGGTCCCGGAGGGCTCACTAGCTCAGTCAGCAGCTTTTATTTTTTTTCATTTTAATATTGTGGAATGTGCAGGGGTTGAACTCCCGGGTTAAGAGATCCCTTTTATTTTTTAATATTTGCGGAAATACCACCCTCACATTTGTATTCTCCAAGAGACCCGCTTGGCATGGTGGGTGGCATGGTGCTCAGCCTTAAATAACCCTAGGTGGGCCACCATTACCACTCTACATATACCAATTTTTCTAGAGGGGTTAGTCTCCTAGTGCATCCCTTCCCTTTAGCTTGCTGGCTTTGGACTTGGACTTAGACAGCCCTTATGTGATTATTTATGCGGTTATACATTGTGTGCAAATGGTGCTGGTGGGGCTGTATCCCCCCCCCCCGTGGCACCAATCAAAATGTTATATGGCTTGCTTGTTTGGCTACTTTTTCTACTGATAACATACTAATTGTAGGGGATTTTAACATGGTACTGGACCTTGGGATGGATAGAATGTCCCCTACAAGCTCTCCAGGCTCTAACCTGCTGGCTTGCACGGATGCTTCTCACCACATAGATGTCTGGTGGTGGCAGAATCCCCTTCTGAGAGCATATACTTGCCACTCGTCAAAACATTTTCACAACTAGATTTGGATTTTGCTGGGGGTGGACTGGTCCTCTACAGGGTCTGTGATGTTGGCATTGTTTCCTGGAGCATCTCTGATCATGCTCCCATTGCTTTGTCTGGGTACCTCTTAGTCTCCATAGACCCTCCACAGAAGACAGTCACAATTTTGGTTACCATAGTGCCCTCCTGGATTTTTGGAAAGGAGCAAATGCCTCTGTATCCCTTTCTACCACGTGGGAAGGCTTTTTCTAGGGGCAGTTTTCAAGCCATTATTCGGAGGGTGAAGATAGAGCTGAGCGCTGACTTGGCTGCAGCAAAGCGTAGAGCTTCTACTTTGGAGACGACTTATGCACGGGTGCAGGATTTCCTGGTTTCAGTCCCTACAGGCGGCCTCGCGTGATGTTCTCCTCCGTACTGAAGCTACTAAAGTCCATCTCCACCAGACCCAGTGAATTTTTGAACATGGCGTGAAGACCGGACGTCTCCTTGCCTGGTTAGCTAGAGAATAATCTGCTCCTGTCTCAATTCCCCATATTGCTGGTTCTGGCGGAGGGGTACTGATGGACCCGGCCCAGGTAAATGTGTGCTTTGGCACATACTATCAGAATCGTTATGCATCTAAAGCTATTTGTTCAGAGGAAGAAGTGACTGCATACTTAAAGGACATTGACTTGTCTAGTTTGACTTCTACATATAGGGATAAGTTAGATGGCCCTATCACCCTGAAGGAATTGTAATTTGCTGTCAAATTTCTCCAGTCTGGGAAAACTCCCAGTCCAGGTGGCTTTCCGGGCAGAATTCTTTAAGATGTATGCTAACAAACTCCTTCCTATCTCTCATAAATTGCTAGAGGGCGTGTTTAGAGTCAGGTTCTCTACCATAATTTGAGAGAGATGGTGATCCTTCTAAAACCCGGCATGGACCCAGATCTTTGCTCTCCTATCGGCCTATATAATTGCCTAATGTGGATGCCAAAATCCTTACAAAGGTCCTGGCTCTTTGCCTGAATAAGGTTCAGGGCTCAAGTCCTGCAGGAACGCATGGGAACAGAGTTCCTGTACTTTTTCCACAACAGGAACTCAGGTCCCGTTAGCAGCCGTGTCCTGCAAGACTTTATAGTATGCGAGCTGTGTGGGGTGGTAAGCTGAGCACAATACCTGGCAAAGTTTAAAGTTTTGCCAGGAGGGAAGTTTATGTGGAAATATGTGAAGGGTTGGAATAGCAGCGAGTGTGTGTTGGACCCCTGCAGAGTTTGCAGCCCCCCCCCCCCCCCCCAAGCTAACATACATCTCCTAAGCAGGAACACATCACTATCTCCCCAAGCATTCTGCCCAGATAATGTGCAGTTAATTTATTACCTTTCCATTTAACCCTGTGTTATCCAAACTCTGTTCAATGAAAAGTGTAAACTCACCACATAAACACTCTATATACAAAATAGAATTCCTCAATAAAGATCAGAACATGATGTTCACATTTGCATGGAAGCACAATTGAATGAATGCTGATTATTCAGAGAATTACCGTATTTATGTTTGAGGATTGTTTTTTTTTTTTTAATGTACTAACAGTTAAGCTTCATACACACAATACGAAAATTGGATGAAAAATACCACTTTTGAAGCGTTCGTGCATATGAGCGTATCATTTGGGCGAGTGGATCTTGGGTGGGAGTTCCCACACTTTTTTCCCCAGGACTTTACCCCTGATAAGGTTATTACAGCCTTGGTACATCCGGATCAGACCGAGTTAATGCCGGGTAGAGGAACTGGCATTATTATCTGTAGGTTACTTAACCATGTGGCCAGGGTGGATGAACCCAGGGGTATGTCTTCCTGGATGCCGAAAAGCCTTTTGATTCGGTAGAGTGGAACTACCTTGGGCTGTCCTTCATAATAGTAAAAAGGTGAGGTCGGAACACATAGGCCCCATAAAGGACGATGAAGTGAAGTTGGTTACAGATGACAAGGAGAAAACAGCTGTACTAAATGTTTTCTTCTTCTCAGTCTTCACACAGGAAAAGGATGGGTATAACAACCACAACTGTATTGTTAGTAAAACGTCATTGGATCTACCCTTGTGGCTAACAGAGGCCGGAGTCCGGAAAGGATTAGAAAAGCTTAACCTAAATAAATCTCCAGGACCGGATGGCTTACACCCAAGAGTTTTCAAAGAACTCAGTCAGGTTATAGCCAGATCACTATTTCTAATCTTTATGGACATCCTATTGACAAGAATGGTACCAGCTGATTGGCGAAAAGCCCACGTGGTATTAAAAAAGGGCAGAAATATATTGCTGGAAACTATAGGCTTGTCAGTCTAACGTCGGTGGTTTATAAACTATGTAAGAGGGACCATATCCAAGACTTTGCTGATGTAAACAGTATCATTAGTAGTAATCACCATGGGTTTTCGAAAGGTCTCTCTTGCCAAAACATTCTACATGGAAGTGGGCTGCCATCTGGACAAAGGTAGGCCAGTAGATATGGTGTATCTGAATTTTGCAAAAGCATTTGATACAGTCCCCCACAAACGATTAATCTACTAACTGAGGTCTGGGTGGGTATAGACCATAGGATTTGTTCTTGGATTGAAAACTGGCTACGGGGCGTGTCCAAAGGGTGGTAATAATGAGGACAGGGTCGATGACCACTGATATAGAGGATTGGATAAATAGCTCAATCTCCGTGTTTTCTGATGACATAAAAACAAGTAGGGCACTAACATCACAGCAGGATATAGAAACTTTACAAGGGGACCCAAACAAATTAATAGAGTGGGCATCTATATGGCAAATTTAAGTTTAACATTGGTAAGATAATGCACTTGCGGGTTAAAAATATAAACGCACGTTACTCACTGGGGGGAGAATCCTTAGGGGATTCCAGGATGGAGAAGGATCTGGGGGTCTTAGTAGAAGACAGACTGAGCAATAGCATGCAATGCCAAGCTGCAGCCAGTAGATTATTAGCATGCATTAAAAAAGGTAATTTACTCCACAGGCAAAAGGATAATTCTGCCACTTTATAAAACTCTGGTTCAGTTCTTGTCACCAATCCTCAGAAAGGATGTGCTGAAGCTGGAGAGAGTCCAGAGGAGGGCAACAAAATTAATATGGGGACTGAAGGACCTCAATTATGAGGAACTACAAGCACTACATTTATGATGCTTGAGAGGAGATATGATGGCGATATACAAATATCTTAATTGTGATCCCAGCGTAAGTGTGAAACTTTTCAGTTCCAGGGAGTGTAGGAAGACATGCGGCCACACGATGAAACTGGAAGAGAAGCAGTTTAACCTTAAGCTGTGTAGGGGGTTTTTCACTGTCAGGGCGGTAAGGATGTGGAACGCTCTTCCACAATCGGTGGTGTCAGCAGGAAATATGATAGTCTTAAAAGACTCTTGGACGTACATCTTAGCGAACACAATATGTGGGGATATGGGAAATTATTTTCTACACGCACGCACGCACGCACACACACACCCCAACACAGGTTGAACTGTTGTCTTTATTCAACCTTACCCACTATGTAACTATGTAAGTTTGGGTTTGGCTCTAATTTTATTGCATGGATTTGTATGCTATACTCTGCCCTGCTGGCCAGAATTTGCACACATAACTCCTTTACCCCTATCTTTTCCAATCGGCAGGGGAACCAGGCAGGGATGTCCTTTCCCCTGGCCTGTTTGCCTTAGCAGTGGACCCCCTGGCTGCTTTGATTAGGGCCCCTGACTGTTTGGGGAATTGGTGTTGGGGTGGTGGAGAAAAAGATATCTTTATATGCAGATAACACACTCCTTTTATTTACATGTCGCTTCCTCCCTACCAGCAGCACTTCAAATTATAGATGTTTTTTGCTCTTTTTCAGGAATTAATATAAATTGGGGAAAATCCCCTTCTGTTTCCACTTCACCTCGCCTATGCTAGACCGCTGTCGGGAGCCCCACTTAGCTGGGTTGATGAATTTAAAAAAATTTATTTTTATCATTCAAAGTTTATTATAGATAAAGTGAATACACATAAAGCAACGTGCAGATGCAACTACCTGTTTAGGCCTCATGTAAACTGCTGCTGGTAAACAGATGTTTAGGAGCAGTTGGGCATTTTTTTCAACTGCTCCTGAACTCTCCTCTGTTATCTTAGTACACAGTTCCATTTATAGTCATTTCTATAGGCAGTTTAGTTTAGAAGATTTTTTTGGAACCCAAAAAAATGCATTCAGAAGCTGTGTTTAGAGGCATTTCAAGTGCTAAACACGGCTACCGCGTTTAAAATGCTAAGAACACACCAAAAACTCAATTATCACTACCTGCAAGCTTGGTATACCATGTGGTATTTCCCTCATCAGCCAGTTATGCTGTACAATACACAACTTGCATTAATTGATGCTGATGTTGAGTCACCAACAGACGTTCCTCTGTTGCCACGCTTTTCCTCATGTTGGTGTCCATGTGAAGTAGATGGAGTCTAACTTTTTCCAAGAGAACGTCAAAGGTGGCAATTGACATGTGTATAAAATAAAAATTCTATAAAATAAAATAAAAATTCTCTGAGTAATTACGCAGCTGAACATAGATATTAGAAAGTATCCTGTGGACATGCGTTGAGCCATTCCGCTATGAATGCTGGGGGTCTCCTCCTCAGAAGTGACTCCAGCCTCCGACGTCACTGACGTCACTGGTTGCTACACACCAGGCGGCACAGGCGTTAGCAACCAGTGCAGGGAACACTGGCCAGTGGCGCAGCTCCACACACCTCCTCCCTCCAGCTTCTGCAGGTCCAGCGCAGCCGTAATGACACAGAGTCTCTCTCTCTCAGCGCCGCTGATCGGCTGATTAATTGTTATACCTGAAGGGTTCCACATGTACTGTCACTTTAAGGCTGGCTCCACCCAGGAGTGATGACAAGGGTCAAGGGGCATAGTAGCCATCTTAGAGCACATGTAAGGAAGCATAATAAGATGTACTGTCCTGAGATGCATGTTGCAGTGTACAGTGAGTACTGAAATAAACATCCATTGTCCCAGACCAGAGTCTTGTGTCTCTCACAACTCAGAGGATATAACAGTGGCGACGAGGATGGGATTTACAAAGTGTCTATCAGTCTGAGAGAGAGACAGACAGTGTGGATTGTCACCTGGATAAAAGCAATCACAGATCCCAGCAAGACAATGGCATTAATCGGGACATTAAGTGAATTTGATGGAGAACAGACATCCTGGAGTTCCTGGGTTGAGAGACTGGAACAGTATTTCAGTGCAAATGCCATCCCAGACAACAGGCAAGAGTAGCAGTATTTCTGACAGTGGTTGGTGCTAAGACATATGACACTCTTAGAGATCTGTTTCCCCTGTAAAACCAGTAGCGACGAACTGGGGGGGGGGGGGGGGGGGGGGGGGGTTAGAGGATCACTTCCAGCCTAAACCACTAGAGATTGCAGAAAGAGTTCGGTTTTTATCAGAGACAGCAGCAGCCAGGTGAAGAAATTAAAGCTTATGTGCTCGCCCTCCGCAGACTAGCCTCTACCTGTTCTTTTGGGGAGTACTTACTACTGCACTGAGAGATAAGTTTGTCATGGGACTGAACAGTGAGTCTAGCCAAAAGAGACTGCTAACAGAGAAAGACCTTACCCTTACAAAGGCAATTGAAATAGCTTCAGTGATGGAAATGGCTGTGAAAGATACAGAGGATTGAACCTCCAGGGCAGAAGGGAAGAGGTGAAACAGGAAGTTTTCAGAACAGCAGTCAAGCCCACAGTCGCAAACTGGAAAAATAGACCCCCACCAAAGTCGGGAGTCAGCTTGCTACCGTTGTGGGAATACAGACCATGATCATAAAGTCTGCCGGTTTAAGGATCAGACCTGTCATAATTGTGGTAAAACAGGCCATCTGAAACGAGTTTGCTGTAGCAAGAAGGTGCGAGATAAAACAACCTCTGAACCCCAAGACAAAGACATATATGGTGGGAAGATATACATCATCATCTGAGTCAGAGGATGAGGAAGTGCTCCACAAATTAGACATACATCATATGCATTCAGCACCCTCCGCAATGACTGTAGAGGTAACCATTGAGGGAAAGAAACTCAAGATGGATGTAGACACAGGAGCAGCAGTTTCAGTTATCACTCAGAAACAATGGCATCAGCAAAAGCAACATCAGGAACATTTCCTCACACATGCTCATTATGGGATCCATATTAACAAACCAACCAAAAAATAACAGCTAGCTACAAGCACACTGCTTTCTCAGCTGCTACTTACAGTGTTCTCTCACAGAATGGCTGAAATAGTTAATAAATAGCATGGTTTCAATATTCACCTTATAACAACAATCAGAGGGTACCTTGGGGAACCAGGTGCCTATTCACGACTCTTTTGCAATTATAGCTAAATTGCTTGATTTTGATCAGGTATGCAATTATGAGCATAACTATATTACAGTTTCCATCTTATTAAAACTTGGTCTACAGTCTTATCTGCTATTACAAACTGAGGGTGAGAGAAGGAAGAAAGTGAGAGAAAAAAGAGTGGAGAATGACCTTTGATGTAGGTCCGATAGTTAATTTAATTTGAATGCGTACGCCTGAGGCTTATTACTATTAAGGACTGAGGCTTTTTGAGGACCACTATCTGAGGCTATCCTGTCCACGTTTGGGAATGTAGCAGTTTGACCTTTATATATCACATGTGTGATCCTGCCTTTCTGAGCACTCAGTGGTCCATCTCAGCTGGTAAGAGTATATATTTTTACTGTTGGAAGGATATGTCACTCTGAAGAGAAGATTCCCCACACTACGTGGTGTTTCCTCCTATATACTATATATTGCTACACAATAATACGTGACCAGCATTGGACTCAATTTGCGCTGCACCATTTTATATTTTATAGATAATTTTATAGATAATTTAGATAATTTTATTAAATTTGGATATGGGAGGGATCATAGTGGCCATCATGGGAGGCTAACTGCAGACATGGTTTCTATGTGATCTGAGGTGACACAATATCCTCGTAATCTTGGAAATATTTAAAGGAAAACCAAGGTTGTCACGTTTTGTGGAATCTTTCCACTTTGTCTCTTCCATTTCACAGATATCTAAAATTTCCCCCAGTCAGCCCAGTATAGAGGGGACCTGGGGTGAGTTCCAATGTAATATAGTTAGACTTTTCTGCATTTAGCAGGTGTTTAGATGGGGAATGTTTGTATTTTTTGAATGAGAAATTGGTCACATGTAATAAACAGCATTCAAAGTGACTTTGGTCTCCATTATTCGTTTAATCAGGTCCTTGACTCTATCCCAATAGGGCATAAGTATCGGGCACTGCCACCAAATATGAGACAATGTACCTGTCTCTTTTTGGCATCTCCAGCAGGAGGCTGGCATCTGGGGATTCCACCTATGTAATTTAGCCGGAGTATTGTACCAATGGGTGAGAAGCTTGTATGCGGTTTCCTGCATTTTCGTACTGATAGAGCATTTGTGTGTAAGGATGCAGGTAAACCTCCATTGTTTGTCAGTAATCTCCATCTGTAGCTCCTTCAACCATTTCCTCCTAGAGTCCGTCCAAAAGGGTATTTTTTGAGGTTTGTAACCATGAGTAGGTAGTAGAAGTGGCCCTATTGAACTGGGTGCCCAGATGACAGGCTGACTCCAGGTCTGTAAGGGGTCTATGGAAGTTCTCTTTACTCTCCTTCACCCCCAGGTAGCTACGTAGCTGTAAGTAGGACCAAAGGGGCATGTGTGGTAGATATTTTAATGTCCTTAATGTGGCCCGCTCTTTTATTTTGCCATTAAGGTAGCAATCGCCTGCTAGAAGAGGGGCTTTTTGTTGTGCAGGTTGAAACACCGGGTTACCCAGGCCAGGAGTGAAGTCTTTTAACGGTGTCAGTGGGCTAGGTGAGGAAGTGACGTCAGAACATTTGGCTATTCTATGGAAAACCACTAAGGTATTTCCCGTCAGGGGGTGCTGTTTTAATCTAAGAGGGTAGCTAGCCCATGGAATCCATGGGGAGTATAGCAATGGTATAGGGTGCATATATGATGCCAGCGAGACCCAATCCTTAGTATTCCTGTGACAATAACAATCAATTATTCTAATGAGGTGAGAGGCGTAATAATTTCTGAAGTCAGGCAAGTCCACCCTACCCTGATCATTAGGTCTTGTTAGTAAGTTGAATCTGAGTCTGGGTTTCTGGTGACTCCAAAGGAACTTTAATAAAATAGAGCGTAGTGAGTTAAAAAAAAGTTTAAGGCAATTTTGATGGGTAGTGTATGCATGAGGTAGAGTAGACTAGGTAGGATAGTCATTTTAATTATGGCCGCTCGGCCAAACCAGGAGAAATGGCCTGAATGACAGTTTTTTAAGCCTTTCTAAATATTTTTGATGAGGGGAAGGAAATTCCACTCCTAAGTCGATGTTAACAGTGGAGTGAGCCATACTCCAAGATATTTCAGTCCCCACGAGTCCCACTTAACAGCTTGCCGACCGCCTCACGCAGATATACTGCGGCAGAAGGGCACGTACAGGCAAACTAACGTACCTGTACGTGACCCTTTTAAGAGGCGACCTGCAGGCGCGCGCCAAGCTCCGTAAGTCGGGTCGCGGGTCCTGCGGACTTGATTGCCGCGGGGATACCCGCGATCGTCTCACGGAGAGGAAGAATGGGGAGGTGCTAATGTAAACAAGCATCTCCCCATTCTGCCTAGTGACAGTGTCACTGATCTCTGCTCCCTGTGATCGGGAGCAGAGATAGTTTCATAGTTTCATAGTTAGTAAGGTTGAATAAAGACATCAGTCCATCCAGTTCAACCTGAGCGAGTGTCTACAATTGTCCCCATCCCTGTACATTGCACACTTACATCAGTCCCTACCCTCAAGGAGCCCACAATCTAAGGTCCCCATTCATATACTAGGGCCAATTTTTTGGACAGAAGCCAATTAACCTACCTGCATGTCTTTGGATTGTGGGAGGAAACCGGAGTACCCGGAGGAAACCCACGCAGGCACAGGGAGAACATGCAAACTCCAGGCAGGAAGTGTTGTGGTTGGGATTCGAACCAGCGACCCTTCTTACTGCTAGGTGAGAGTGCTAACCACTACACCACTGTGCCGCCCACCCCCCACAGAAACACTCCCCAGGACACACTTAACCTCTACACTGCCCCTAGTGGTTAACCCCTTCACTGCCAGTGTCATTTACACAGGACTCAGTACATTTGTATAGCACTGATTGCTGTATAAATGACAATGGTCCCAAAAATGTCCGATGTGTCCGCCATAATTTCGCAGTCACGATAACATTTTTTTAATAAAAATGCCATAAAACTATCCCCTATTTTGTAAACGCTAAAACTTTTGCGCAAACCAATCAATAATATTACCAAAAATATGTAGAAGAATACGTATTGGCCTTAACTGAAGAAAAAAAGTAATTTTTTATATATTTTTGGAGGATATTTATTATAGCAAAATGTAAAAAATAATGAGTTTTTCAAAATTGTCGCTCTTTTTTGTTTATAGCGCAAAAAAACCCGCAGGGGTAATCAAAAAACACCAAAAGAACTCCATCTATGGGGAAAAAAAGGACGTAAATTTTGTTTGGGAGCAACGTCGCACAACCGCGCAATTGTCAGTTAAAACGACGCAGTGCCGAATCGCAAAATGTGCTCTGGTCAGGAAGGGGGGTAATTTCTTTCGGGGCTGAAGTGGTTAAAGGGTGGATTCTCTTTAGTCAGAGTGAGAGTTCGGTCAGGAAGAGAAATGTTCAGGGCTTCGGATTTCGAGTAGTTTATGCTTCAGGTTAGAAAATTATTTAATTAAGTTGGTAGTTACCGGGTTCGTCAGAAAAAATAGGAGGTCATCCGCGTAGGCAGTTGTCTTGAACTCTGTCCTGAACCCCAAAGCCTGTTATGGAGGTTTTAGCCTTAACCATCCTAATGAATGGTTCTAGGGAGAGAATAAATAAGAGGGGATAGTGGGCACCCCTGCCTAGTGCCGTTAGTTATGTGTACCTTTTTGGACCGAGTACCATTCATTTTTAAGCTCGCCAAGGGGTTTTGGTAAAAATCCGGTCCATTATACGAGGCCCTAAACTGACCCTACGACATACAGCCAGCATGAACTTCCAGGCAACTCGGTCAAAGGCCTTCTCTGCATCTGTGGAAGAGAAGGCCCTTGATATTCCATGAACGTGCTGCGAAAATTAGAAGTGCTTTTATTACGTTGTCTTTGGCTTCTTGACCTGGCATGAATCCTACCTGTTCTGGACCAATAAGATCAAGCAGTAGGGGACTCTGTCTCAATGCCAGTATTTTCACAAAATATTTTACGTCGAGGTTTAGCAGGAATATGGGGCAATAGCTGGTGCATTCTATGAGATCCTTGCCTGGCTTCGGTATGACAGTGATGTAGGCAGAGAGAAAATCTGGCGTAACTTTTCCTAGGTTTAGACAGAGTTCAAGGCCGCCCCAAGCTAGTCCGCTATGATGTCTACAAAGGTTTTGTAATAGATGGATGAGTATCTATCAGGGCCTGGGCTCTTTCCTGACTTCAGATTCTTGATTTCATGTCTGATTTCCTAAGCTTCAATTGGGCTCTCAAGCAGTGACACATCAGTGTCCGTTAAAGTCGGTAGTCCGCTTTGGTCCAAATATTCTTGGATAATTTGCAATCTATCTCCTAATATCTCCTCCTGTCTATGTTGCGGTGGGAGATTGTATAATTTTGTGTAGAAGTTGTGGAAATGCTTAGCGATTGCCTCGGTAGACACATCAACGGTGCCATCGCTCCATTTGACGCCAGATATAACATTGGTAGAGGCATGTTCTCTCAGGGATCTGGCTAATAGTCTGCCCGTCTTGTTACCCGATTCATAGTATAGTTTCTTCCTAAAGAACAGAAATCTCTTCGTTCTGCAATCAAGAATGTGCTGTAGCGCTTTTATAGCATCTAGTAACTCTTGCACTATTGAGTGGGGAGGAATAGTACGCAAAGTCGCGCCCATCGGGCTTGAGGAAACACCATGTGTCAACCAATTGTAATGACTGTAGCAGGGTTTTATTTTTTTTTTTTTTAGGATTTTGTACGTGATGCAGGTCTTACCATTAGATGGGTCGGTCAGTGGGTTTAGGAGGACATTAAAGTCTCCACCCAGGATCAGGCATCCTATGGCAAACCCAAGTAATTCCTTCACTATTTGCTGGCAGAAGGTCACATGAGATTTATTGGGAAAGTAAACGTTAGCCAATGTTGTAGGGGTGCCACCGTAAGTCCTCTTCAAAAATATAAATCTGCCTCCCGGGTCTATTCATTTTTCTGTGAGAGCAAAGGGAGCCTCCTTACTCACTAGGATCGTGACTCCCTTAGACTTGGATTCGTCATTAGTGGCATAGAATGCCTCCCTAAAGTAGGAGTCGTTAAGAGTAGGTATGTGGTGTGTTTTAAAGTGTGTTTCCTATAGGAACACAAAATGTGGCCGACCTTTTTTAAGTTCCCTCAGAAGAGTGGAGCATCTTTCAGGTATATTTAAACCTCTTACATTGTGCAAAATCACATGAGGAGTACGCCATCTGGAGGACTCAGGAGGAAATATCCCCGGGGCAATTCTGCAAAACAAAACTGGTGAGTCTATATCCAAACAAATAGGGTAGTAATAAAGTAGAGATGTGCAGGAAGCTGCAAGGCAGACAGACAGGAAAAAAGAAGTGTAGAAAAAGATAAAGGGAGAACTAAAGGATTCCCTTATTGGATAGTATACACTATTGCAGTAAGACGTTAATTAGTGTATCCTGTGCCAACAGACTGGACACAGGTCCACTTTGTGGGGATGAAGGGAGGCAATCAACAACTGGGTGAATGGACACCAATAGTAACTGGTATATAAAGAATAAACAATTAAACAGTACTGCTAATGAGTAGCACTCATTAGCAGTTATGAGTGGCAAAAAGGGGGAATCAATAAGTTAGTCTGGAGCTCTGTATCAGGTAGCATCCACAGTCATCCGGTGGGGTCTATGTTGGGTTGTGAGATGAGGGAGACAGTGCTGGATCCAGGTACCAGACTTTTGGGTAACCAAGGAGGCCCCTTCATACAACAGTAGCCTGGAGGCTTTAATAAAGAGGAGCCTAGACGAAGGTGTAAGTAGACATCAAGCAGGTTTTGGTTCTATTTTTTGGACTGGCTTTTCTACAGGGTGGAGAAAGGTGTTCTCGGCGGGCTTCTTTCCAGTGGAGCCAGAGTGAATTCCGAGTACCAGTCTGGGAGAACTATGTGACCCAGGTTCTGGGCATTGCAAAAGTCTGGTAATTCATTCGGGGTGCGAAGGATATGTTGCTGGCCATAATAACAGACAGTCAGAGCGAATGGGAACCGCCAAGTGTATTTCAATTCTTTTTTCCTCAGCTTTTCCAACAGGGGGCGTAGTGCCCTGTGGTTTCTTAGAGTGATTTGGGAGAGATCCTGGAATAGCATAATGGTTTCTCCATTGAAGACAATGTGATAGTTTCTCCTGGCTTTGCGCATTATCTCTTCTTTGAGATTAAAGTTCTGCAAACCGCATATTCTGTCCCTCGGTGGGGCAGTATCTGGGCCCCTTGGCTGAAGGGCTCTATGAGCCCATACAAACTCCATGTCTTCCTGTCTATCTAGCAGACTGTTGAAAACAGGGAATAATTTGCTCTGGCTCCACCAACTCTGGGATCCCACTCACTCTCTTATGTTATTCCTTCTGCCTCGGTTATAAAGGTCTTCAATATGCCTATTAATTTCAATGAAATGTGGGGCTTATGTGGCAGTGACCGTTTCCAGTCTATAAATGGCTTTGTCTCTGTGTTTCCATGTGGTCTCTGCAGAGGCCAGTTTCTCAGATCTGTGATGGCCACAGAGAAAGTGGATTTAATATCTGCAGCAAAGACTGACATGTTAGCGTATGTGAGGGCATGTGAAGAGTGGGGTAATCCCCTACCTGAGTCCTCTAGAGCTGATTGGGAATCTTCACTAAAATCCTCCTCGTGGCGGGTCGGCGTCATCTTTGAACTGGCCACACTGCTGTGGACTGTCGGCTGGGATTTAAACAGATCTGAGATGTTTCTGGCCGGGTAAGGGGCCGATCCTCGTCGCAGGCGAGAGTGCAGGGTGGTGTAGAGCCATTTGCCCCGCATCTGAAAGCGAAGGGTCAGGTGTCAGGCTAGAAAAGGCTGTGTGTGTACCGGAGCTCCCTCAGTGTGCAGCCATCTTGGTTGCCTGCCAAGCCACGCCTCTCTCCCTCCATATGAATAACATCCCAAATCCCAGAGTGCGAGCTACTAGAGAAGTGGTGGGTCTGAAGCATAAAGTGACAGAGGGTCACTTGAGAACATTTTATGATCTTAAGGCCACCTTCAACTTGCCCAATTAAATGTTTTTTTTTTTAGGTACCTGCAGCTTCGATATGCATTCCACTGGCTGTTCCCTTCTCAGATCAGGTTAGATTAAGAACCCAATGAGAGGTTGCTGTGCCTTACATTCTCCTCCTTAGCTGCGCCTATCGATGGCCTATACAACTAAGGTGGACCAAGTATATCAAAAGTGGTATGTTGATATCCCTGATCTGGAGGAGGATGATTGGAAAGACTGTTTAGGATCCTATGTAACTACTATGATCTCAGCTAGGAATAGGTTTATCCCACTTGGGTTTCTGCATTGGGTTTATTTTACACCTCAGCACCTGGCAACCATCTATCCTTCTGTCTCTTCAGATTGTCCACATTGTCAGGTTCCTGAGGCATCCTTTTTAATATGGTCTGGTCATGCTCTCCTATGCAGTCGTTCTGGATTTGGTTCGTAACTGACATACTTTCTGTGTGGATTGACTCTCACATTGGAGCCAAAGACCCTGATTTTGAATATTTTTGAAGACACATATGAGTAGATATGTTAAACTTTTAATACCTCCTTCTATGCTCATAGAGAGATACTCCTATTTTGGAGTTTTCTCAGCCCCCTAATGTCACTTCCTAGCTCTCTAACCTGAAGTTTTGCCCCTATATAAGCTTACTTACCTTAACCACAAATGCCCCAGGAAATTTGACAAAATTTGGTCTGCCTGGATAGACTCATGGGGTGCGGAAATGGACCAGCAGCTGCAGCCTTGATTTGGTGTGGTGGTTGGAAGTTGTATTATTCCTTCTGCCATGTTGTCCCCCCCCCCCCCTGTTTTTTCCCTACTCTCCTGTTCTTTTTCCCCTCCCCTTCTTTTCTCTCTCCTATATACCCCACCTCGTCTATTTATGGCAGCCATGTATAGAGTCCTAATTGTGCTTCCAGGGCTCATGTTCTATTGTCATTGCATAAGTGAATTATGTACCTCTCCCTTGTTTGGAGTACCTTGTTTATGTACCTGACAAATTTTAATAAAACTTTTTCTGTTAAAAAAAATAAAAAAAAAACATACTTTGGAGAATACATTTTACATTTTTTTTGCCACAGCTTCACTACTAAACAGGTTCCCTTTCCTGTTTTGAATATGTCCTTCTCTCAGAGGGAAGTAATCATACTGTAGTAAGCTGCCCAATCTGCTGGTAAATCATGAACGTCTATATATAAAGCAAACTTTAGAAGATGCTTCCTAATACCTTTTTATGTGCTGGATGTAGGGCTGTGGAAATTAAAGATTAATTCCTCAATTAATCGTACATTTTTTTGATCAATCAAAATTCTTTTGATCGCTACTCACCTCTCCGCCGGCTTCGGGTCTTCAGGGAGTTCCGTCGGAGATCCGGTGACATCACGGACATCAACGTTACTGGACTCCTTCCCCCTTCCCCAAGTGCCTCCATTTGCTAATGAAGTGAAGGTTTGTGTCATTCAGTATGCTGTACATGATCTCACAAGGTGTAATAAAATGTTCTTTGCTAAGACTGCTTTTTATTATACAAGCTCTCATTCACAGTCCCCAAAAACTCCCCTTTTTTTTTTTTTGTCGAAACCCATATAAGCAATACTGTGTTTTATATCCCACATGCTTACTCTATATAATGATTGGCCTCATTTAAAGTCCCGCCGACCAAACCTTCTCTCTTTTTGGAGGACTTGATAAGGGCCTTGGTCCAAAGTAATGCTGCACAGCAAGAAACGAATTTGAATGTTGGCTGCTTAGCAGCAGCAAGCGGCTGCACAGCACAGGAAACCAGTAAAATGCTGGCTACTCAGCAGCACCAAACCAATAAAATGGTGTTTGCTTTGGCTCAGGCAGTTGAGAAAGACTGACGGACCTTAGCATAAATTCTCCAGCGGATGCCAGCCTAGACTGCAAATGTCTCCACAGGGTCCCCTGGCCAGGCACCAAAAGTCACCAAAAGACTCTACAAAATATTTCATTCCAGGATGATGTGGAAGCCTTCCTATGTATTTTTGAGAGAACGGCTGAGGGGCAAGCGTGGCCTAAAGACCCCCGGGCTGCGCTGGTGGCAGGGGAATCCCAAAAAGCATACTTTGACTTGTCCGCTGAGCATGCCCGAGATTATGACAAACTAAAAGTTGAGATCTTGCGGCATTTGGGCATCACCACTGCAGCGAGTACACAGCTGGAGTTTCAAGGCAGATGGATCCCCCTGCCATGTATGACCTAATCAACCTGGTCAGACGGTGGCTTCAGCCTGAGTTACTCACAGGGTCCCAAATTGTGGAAAGGGATGCAATGGAGCGGTCCTGAGAGCTGTACCTCCCTGAATTGCAGAGGTGGGTGAGGCAATCTGATCCAAATTCAAAGGATTTTCTGGTTGAGCTGGTGGAACGCTACTTTGCGGCAGATGACCTTGTGGCTGGGTCTACAGTTCCAAGATTCCTGATGACCAAAATATCACCTCCTGTGGCCACCTGGTCAACCTTAGGAACACAGCTGGTAAACCTGAAAAGAGGAAGTCCTGAAAGGCCGGTGACAATGGTCAGAGCATCACCCCCTGTTGAAAGACCGTGTCTGGAAAGGCCCAGAGGAACCCGTGGGCATCCCCAGCATTGGTGGTGCAGTGAATGGGGTCACATCGCTAAGTGTCCCTTGAACCCTGAGCCTATGGAATGTGAAATGTGAATGTGGAATATGCAGTTCAGTTTTGGGCACCAGTTCTCAAAAAGGATATCAGGGAACTGGAGAAAGTGCAGAGAAGGACAACCAAACTGATAAGAGGCATGGAGGAGCTCGACTATGGGGAAAGATTAGAGGAACTGAATTTATTCACTCTTGAGAAGAGGAGAATAAGGGGGGATATGATCAATATGTACAAATTTATAAGCGGTCCATATAGTGAACTTGGTGTTGAGTTATTTACTTTACAGTCAACACAGAGAGAGGCACTCTTTACGTCTAGAGGAACAGAGATTTCATCTCCAAATATGGAAAGGTTTCTTCACAGTAAGAGCTGTGAAAATGTGGAATAGACTCCCTCCAGAGGTGGTTCTGGCTAACTCAGTATATTGCTTTAAGAAAGGCCTGGATACTTTCCTAAATGTACATAATATAACTGGGTACTAAGGTAAAGTTGATCCAGGGAAAATCTGATTGCCTCTAGGGGGACCAGGAAGGGAATTTTTTCCCCTGCTGTAGCAGATTGGAGCATGCTCTTCTGGGGGTTTTTTTTGCCTTCCTCTGGATCAACTGTGGGTATAGAATTGGGTATATTAGATTGTACGATATTTTTTTATTTATTTATTTTTTGAGGTTGAACTGGATGGTCTTTTTTTGGCCTAGCTAACTATGTAACTATGATGTAATTCGATGCATATCCCTGTTTGCTCGCCGAGGCCTAGTCGCTAATCCGGAAATGCCAAGCTCTGTTGTAAAGATACGGGGAAAAGGGTGCGTGCCCTTTTGGACTCTGGAAGCCTGGTCACTCTAGTCCATACTCGGCTGGTGACCCCTGAGCAGCTGACCCAGCATCAAGTAGGAGTGGTATGTGTGCATGGTGACTGTAAGAAGTATCCCACAGCGCTGGTGACCTTTGTAACCAGCTCAGGATCTGTTTTCCATGAAATGGCTGTGTCCCCTATTCTATTGCACAGTGTAATATTGGGGAGAGACTTTCCACTGTTCCAGGAACTTTGCAGTGTGAAGGAGAAGAGTCTTGAGCCTGGACTTCCTAGCGGGACTGCCGGGGGGAAACCCCAAGCCATTTGAACCAGATTTGTTCAGATCTTCTTGCAAGGTTTCCACATCCTGCAGAGAAGTTATTGCCCTGCTTAGCTTAGTGTGGTCCACAAATAGAGGTTGAGCTGTTTACCCCATCCTCACAGGGTTGGTCCCAGCACAGAACCTTGGGGGACCCCACTTCCCACCCCTGACCATTCCGAGTATTCCCCATTTATCACCACCCTATGAACTCGCCCTTTTTCAATCCATGTACTCTCATTATGGTCCATGCCAAAGGCCCTTCCTTTGTACAGTAAACGTTTATGGGGAACTGTGTCAAATGACTTTGCAAAATCCAGATACACCACGTCTATGTGCCTTCCTTTATCTAGATGGCAGCTCACCTCCTCATAGAAGGTTAATAGAGTGGTTTAGCCAGAACGATTCTTCATAAATCCATGCTGATTACTGCTAATGATACCGTTTTCATTACTAAAATCTTGTATATAGTCCCTATACTCCCCTCCAAGAGCTTGCATACTATTGATGTTGGGCTAGCTGGCCTGTAATTCACAGGGATGTATTTTGGCCCTTTTTTAAATATTGGTGCTACATTGGATTTTCTCCAATCAGCTGGTACCATACCAGTCAGTAGACTGTCAGTAAAAATTAGGAACAATGGTCTAGCAATTACTTGACTGAGTTCCCCAAGTACCTTGGGTGCAAGCCATCTGGTCCCAGTGATTTATTAATGTTAAGTTTCCCAAGTCTATTTCTAATTCTGTCCTCTGTTAGCCATGAGGGTGCTTCCTGTGATGTGTCATGAGGGCAAACACTGCAGTTTTGGTTACTGAAGCCCCATGATTCCCTCGTGAAGACTGAGGAGAAGAATAAATTCAATACCTTTGCCATCTCCCCATCCTTTGTAACCAGATGTCCTTCCTCATTCTTTATGGGGCCAATATGGTCTGTCCTCCCTTTTCTACTGTTTATATTCTTAACCACTTAAGGACCGCCTCCTGCACATTTACGTCGGCAGAATGGCACGGCTGGGCACATCAACGTACAGGTATGTTGCTCTTTAAGAGCCCAGCCATGTGACCGTGGCCGCGGGACCCGTGGACCTGATCGCTGCTGGTGTCCCGCGATCAGGTCACAGAGCTGAAGAACGGGGAGAGGTATGTGTAAACAAACCTCTCCCCGTGCTTCCTAGTGAGGCTGTCACTGATCGTCTGTTCCCTGTCATAGGGAAAGACGATCAGTGATGTCACACACCAAGCCACGCCCCCTACAGTAAAAAAAACACACACAGGTCACACTTAACCCCTCCCTGCCCCCTAGTGGTTAACCCCTTCACTGCCATTGTCATTTACACAGGAATCAGTTCATTTAAATAGCACTGATTGCTGTATAAATGACAATTGTCCCAAAAATGTGTCAAAAATGTCCGATGTGTCCGCCATAATTTCGCAGTCACAATAAAAATCGCTGATTGCCGCCATTACTAGTAAAAAAAAAAAAAATATTAATAAAAATGCTTTAAAACTATCTCCTATTTTGTAAACGCTATAACTTTTGCGCAAAACAATCAATAATCGATAATTGCGATTTTTTTTTTTTACCAAAAATATGTAGAAGAATACGCATATGCCTAAACTGAGGAAACAAAATTTTTTTTTTATATATTTTTTGGGGTATATTTATTATAGCAAAAAGTAAAAAATATTGCATTTTTTTTCAAAATTGTCGCTCTATTTTTGTTTAGCCACGTCGTACGACAGCGCAATTGTCAGTTAAAGCAACGCAGTTCCAAATCGCAAAAAGGGGCCTGGTCCTTTGGCTGCAAATTGGTCTGGGGCTTAAGTGGTTAAAGAATTTCTTGAGATTTATTTTTTTTATTATTTATTTATTTATTTTTGTTCTCCTTCGCTATGTGTCTTTCATGTTCTATCTTAGCAACCCTAATTGCACCCTTAAATATCTTGTTGCATTCTTTGTAAAGTCTGAATGCTGATGATGATCCCTCAGCCTTGTATTTTTTGAAGGCCTTCTCCTTTTCTTTTATATGCACTTTTACATTAGAGTTAAGCCATCCAGGACCTTTGTTCGCTCTTTTAAATTTATTTCCCAGTGGGATACACTGGCTAATGCCCTTATTTAACCAGTTACCAACCGGCCCATAGCAGAATGACGGCTACAGGGCAGTTCGGTAACTCTGGGAGGTCATACTATGATGTCCTCCCAGAAAACCACTCCTGTGCCCTCCCTAGGGCATGGGACACGGATCGCGGTAAAGGGCTGCTGACAATGACAGAGCGAACACAAATGTAAACAATGCCTGAAGCAGGGTCATCAGGAGTTCACCTCTCTCCTCTCCTCACACCGATGCAGCGTGAGAGGAGAGCTATAGTGTGCCTAATTGTGAGTTTATTTTATATATATATATATATATCAGTGCCCATCTGTGCCACCTCTGTGTCACCAGAGCCACACCAGTGCCATCTGTGCCCATCAGTGCTCATCTGCACCACTGCAGTGCCACACCAGTGCCATCTGTGCCCATCAGTTCTCATCTGCACCACTGCAGTGCCGCCTGTGCCCACCAGTGCCACCACAGTGCTCAATAGTGCACATCAGCACTCTGCAGTGCAGCCTCACCAGTATGGCAAAAAAATATTTTACTAGCGAGGAGGCCTACCAGCCTCTAAGCATGACCGATAATAGCAGCGGGGAGTCTCAGTCCGATTTGGCCTATGAATCCCTGACAAGCAGTGGGTCTGATACAGAATCAAAAGAGGAACATGTGCCTGTGAAAAGAAGGAATTCTGGCGTGGAGCAGCAGCCTAATACCAGCAGCGCAGGGCCATCCACCTTCGAGCGCAGGGCCGTCCACCCTCGAGCGCAGGGCCGTCCACCCTCGAGCGCAGGGCCGTCCACCCTCGAGCGCAGTGCCGTCCACCCTCGAGCGCAGTGCCGTCCACCCTCGAGCGCAGTGCCGTCCACCCTCGAGCGCAGTGCCGTCCACCCTCGAGCGCAGTGCCGTCCACCCTCGAGGAGTAGTGCCGTCCACCCTCGAGGAGTAGTGCCGTCCACCCTCGAGGAGTAGTGCCGTCCACCCTCGAGGAGTAGTGCCGTCCACCCTCGAGGAGTAGTGCCGTCCACCCTCGAGGAGCAGTGCCGTCCACCCTCGAGGAGCAGTGCCGTCCACCCTCGAGGAGCAGTGCCGTCCACCCTCGCGGAGCAGTGCCATCCAGCCTCGAGGAGGGCCACTGCAACGAAGGCCAGGCACCAGTAGGGTGTCATCTCAGCCCCAAAGGGATAGGGGCCATGCCAGCCTCCCTATGCCCTTCAAAAACCCCCTGTGGCTTCCCCCTAATTCCAGAGCAGCAAATATCCCCCCCCTTTTACCGCCCAGCCAGGTGTCCAGGTGAACACCGATGATTTTGTCATCCTTGATTTTTTTTTATTTGATTTTCACCGAAGACTTACTATTGTCCACTGTGGCCCAGTGCAACCTCTATGCACAGTAATACATAGTAAGCAACCCTGGTTCTAGTTACGCCCATCCCTTTTGAGTGGAGGGAATTTACCGTAGAGGAAGTAAAAATTTTCTTAGGCCTAACTTTTAATATGGGACTCTCAAAAAAAAAAAAATGTATTTGTCTACCAACCCCATCCACCACATGCCACTCTTCTCATCGATTATGCCAAGATCAAGATACCTTATGATTTTGCGGTTCCTCCACTATGACAACAACCAGTGTCCTCCCCTAAATCACCCAGCTTTTGAAAAATTATTTAAAATTCGGCCACTCCTAAATTATTTCTCTGAAAAATGTCCCCAGTTATATACCCCCGAACAGAATATCTCTGTTGATGAGTCCCTTGTAAAATTCTCAGGCAGGCTTGGCATCAAACAGTTTATCCCCAGCAAAAGGGCCCAATATGGGGTTAAAATGTACAAACTTTGTGACCAAGCCACAGGGTACATTTACGCCTTCTGGGTGTACGAAGGGAAGGACTCCCAACTGCATCCCCCTGAATGTCCAGAGTATATTGGAGCCAGTGGCAAAGTTGTCTGGGAGCTTGTTTATCCACTCCTTGGAAAGGGATACCATCTTTATGTGGATCAGTTTTATACTAGCTTGCCCCTCTTCCACAATCTTCACGGAGAGACACCCCAGCATGTGGTACAGTAAGAGCCAATAGAAAGGGCTTCCCTGCAAAAACTCGTCAATTTAAGGCTACGATGAGGGGCAACTGCATTTTTGCGGAACCAGGAGCCATTGGCTGTCAAGTGGAGGGACAGATGAAACATCCACATGCTCACGACAATCCATAAGGACAATTACGTGGAAGTCTCCAGAAGAAATGGCCCAATCCAGAAACCAGCTTGTATCTATGACTATAATTTTTTTATGGGGCAAGTGGACTTCAATGATCAGATAATTGAACCCCACCTTCCCACAAGAAAATCCCATCATTGGTATACAAAGTGTCCATTTATTTTTTCAGTTTGGCCATGTATAACACTTATGTTATTTACCAAAAATCTACTGAGACCCCTGTATCCTATCTGCACTACCAAGAACAAGTAATCTCCGCCCTTTTGTGCCCTGAAAGCTCACCAGAAAATATTCGTTCTGATTCCGTGAGCAGACTCCACGAATGCCACTTTCCTGAGAAAACCCCCTCCGTGAAACAGGCCACAGATGTCAGAAGGAATGCCGGGTGTGCTCCAGAGGAGGAATTAGAAGAGACACCACCCCCAATGTCCTTCCCAACCAGGCCTCTCTATAGGGGAATGTTTCCACGGTTACCATACTTCTCTACATTATTAGGGATGTATGGTAAACTTAATTCTCATTTCCTGTCATTTTCCTCCACACCCCTTATGCCACTGCACTGAACTATACATACCTCTGCCTTCTCTGGAACCAACCCTGGCCTGTTATACAACCAAGCTTCTGCCTAACTCTAAACTGTACATACCTCTGCCTGCTCAGGAACTGACCCTGGACTGTTTGACCAAGTTTTTTGCCTGCCTCTTGGACTGATCATTTACCCTGCTATGCTAGTGGGAACACAGGGGTCTCACATATGTGAGGGGCTCCAGAAATGTTTTTCTGGATGAAAAAAATAATATTTTTTAGTTTTCTCATTCCCAGATTAGGTTCTGGAGACTCGGAGGCTCCAAAGAGATTTGGGTGGGAGAAGCCTCTACCCTGTCCCCATTCTTTCCTGGCCTGCTACTTGGACCATGTTCCGGCTTACTACCAAGACCAATATTTTAGGAATGCTGGCAATGTCTCTACTTGCACTGACCCTGGACTGTATATGGACAGTATACCTGCCTGTACTGACTATGGACAATATTCCTGCCTGCTTCCTGGACAATTCCATTCACTGTCGCTGACCACGTCCCTGCCTGCTGCCTGGATCAGGGCTCTCCTCCTGTGGACAACTGCACTACTAAAACTACAGGCAATCTTTTGTTTACCCTTTGCTGTATTTTAGGGTGTAATTTTTGGTATGTTCATGCTATGTGTTAGAAATATGAAGGGCCTTCAAAAATGTGATAGATTGTAAGGAAATTAGATGTGTAATTTATTCTTCTAGAACGTCTGAATGTGCTACTTCAATGTTGGGCCACTGTCTGTGGCCAGGCTGTGTAAAAGTCACACACATGTGGTATCGCCATACTCAGGAGGAGTAGCAGAATATGAGTTGGGGTGTCATTTGTGGAATGTACATGCCATGTGAGAGAAATAACCTGTTATAATGACAATTTGGTGTGAAAAAAATAATAATCTTCATCTTGAAAAGAATTGTGGGAAAAAATGTCAACTTCAAAAAACTAACCATGCCTCTTATTAAATACCTTGTAATATCTACTTTCCAAAAAGGGGTCACTTTGTGCGTATTTGTACTTTCCTGGATTGTTAGGGTCTCAAGAAATGAGATGGGCCTCCGTACATCAGGTGTGATCAGATGTAATACATTTTCAGTGATTGGCACCATAGCTTGTAGACTCTTTACCTTTCACACAGACTAAATAATATCCACTAATTTGGGTTATTTTTACAAACATTACTTATTTGCAAAATTTTATAATAGAAATGAAGAAAACTTAATTTCTTTACAAAATTGTGGTCTTTTTTCATTTATTGCACAGAAAATAAAAAACCCAGAGGTGATCAAATACCACCAAAAGAAAGCTCTATTTGTGTGCAAAAAAAAGACAAAAAAAATTCATATGCGTACAGTGTTGCATGACTGAATAATTGTCATTCAAAATGTGAGAGCACTGAAAGCTGAAAATTGGTCTGGTTAGGAAGGGGGTTTAAGTGCCCAGTGGGTAAGTGGTTAATATGCTCTTAAAGCAAACCCATAAATCCTACTCTTATACAAGCCTGGAAATGTTAAGGTAAACGACGAATCCCAGTAGCCCCATGGCTGGAAAATACGTTTCCACATATGGCGGTTAATGATGACATGTTGTATCGGGTTGACAAAATTTGGGGTGAGGTTGTGGAACAACTCATGGTGCCTGGCCCCTATAGGAGGACAGTGCTGAATCTGGCCCATACACATCCCCTGGGTGGTCTTCTGGCCTATGAAAAGATGAAATGTGGTGTACAGCTTTTCTTTTGGCCTGGGATACATGCCGACGTGAAAAACTATTGAGTCATGCCCTGAGTGTCAAAAGGCAGCCCCTATGCCCCATTACCGTAGCCAGAGCCGATCCGCCCTATACGCTGACTACGCAAGCTGCGTAGGGCCCCCCAAGGGCAGATCGGCTCTGCGAGGTCCGGACCACATGTTAATCAGGCCGCACAGTGGGAGGTAAGCAGCGACCACGGCCTGAACATGGGTGACACAGGCCGCGGCTGCCGCTCGCCTACCACCAAGCGGCCGCGCCTGTGTCATCTCTGGCGGATGCATGGGCTGAGCTGTGTGTCTCTTTCACACACAGCTCAGCCTCAGAGCCGCGCTGAAAGTTCCACTCTCCTCCTCCAGCCGTGGGCGTCTGCATGGTGAGGAGGGATGCAGGCTGCTACTGCTGCTGACACTGGCCCACTTGTTCTCAGCAAGGAGCAAACTACAGTCCCAAGCATGCACTCTGCTGGGGTGAAAGAGAAAACCCGGAAAGAAGCTGAGGAGTGCTTGTAGCAGCTACTACAGAAGACATGGAAAACGAAAGAGAGGACTGTGCTGGGGAACTAATAGTCCCAGCACCACCAGAGAAAGTCACGCTGTACCGCACTACCAGAGAGATCCACGCTGTACCGCACTACCAGAAAGAGCCACGATGTACCGCACTACCAGAGAGAGCCACGCTGCACCCGCACCACCAGAGAGAGACCCAAGCTGTACCCGCACCACCAGAGAGAGAGCCACGCTGTACCCGCACCACCAGAGAGCCACGCTGTACCAGTACCACCAGAGAGAGAGCCACGCTGTACCCGCACCACCAGAGAGAGGGCCACGCTGTACCCGCACCACCAGAGAGAGGGCCACGCTGTACCCGCACCACCAGAGAGAGGGCCACGCTGTACCCGCACCACCAGAGAGAGAGCCACGCTGTACCCGCACCACCAGGGAGAGAGCCACGCTGTACAAGCACCACCAGAGAGCCACGCTGTACCCGCACCACCAGAGAGACAGAGAGCTACACTGTACCGCACCACCAGAAAGAGAGCAGGTCAGTGTCACTGGGCAGTGTGGGCACAATAGTAGCCAGACAGTACTAGCATTATATGGTCACAATAGGACTGGAACACTCTGTCCTATTGTTCTATAAGGGGGGGGGGGCGGGCTCTGTGCAGACTTTGATGTAAGGGGGACTGGGCTCTGTGCAGACTCTTTAGGGGGGGCTCTGTGCGGACTCTGATGTAAGGGGGCTCTGTGCGGACTCTGATGTAAGGGGGCTCTGTGCAGACTCTGATGTAAGGGGGCTCTGTGCAGACTCTGATGTAAGGGGGCTCTGTGCAGACTCTGATGTAAGGGGGCTCTGTGCAGACTCTGATGTAAGGGGGGCTCTGTGCAGACTCTGATGTAAGGGGAGGCTCTCTGGGGACCCTGATGTAAGGGGAGGCTCTTTGGGGACCCTGATGTAAGGGAGGCTCTCTGGGGACCCTGATGTAAGGGGAGGCTCTCTGGGGACCCTGATGTAAGGGGAGGCTCTCTGGGGACCCTGATGTAAGGGGAGGCTCTCTGGGGACCCTGATGTAAGGGGACGCTCTCTGGGGACCCTGATGTAAGGGGACGCTCTCTGGGGACCCTGATGTAAGGGGAGGCTCTCTGGGGACCCTGATGTAAGGGGAGGCTCTCTGGGGACCCTGATGTAAGGGGAGGCTCTCTGGGGACCGTGATGTAAGGGGAGGCTCTCTGGGGACCGTGATGTAAGGGGAGGCTCTCTGGGGACCCTGATGTAAGGGGAGGCTCTCTGGGGACCCTGATGTAAGGGGAGGCTCTCTGGGGACCCTGATGTACTCTATTTAATAAATTTTGTTTGCTTGAACCTCATTCTGTTCTATATTGTTGTACTTATTCTTTGACTGTTTTGTTTAAAGGAGGGAGGATTGTATTGGGAGCACTGAAGTGTCAGCTGTGACTGTGCGGCAATGGCAAATGGTTTACATAGCTCACTGCCTCATGGGTCAGGTAGAGGGCCCCTTAGCAGAATTTTGCTTAGGGCCCCAGGGAGGTCAGGATCGGCACTGACCGTAGCCCACTGGTGCCTTTGCCTGTGATTGAGGTTCCTTTGCCTGTGATTGAGGTTCCTTTTGACCGAATTGCCATGGATCTGATAGGGCCAGAAGTTAAAGCGGTTCTGCACACACTTCATTTAGTAAATCTCTTTGCCTTCCAAATCAGGCAAAGAGTACTAAATGGCGTGTTTTTTTTGTTTTTGTTTTTTTTTCCACTTACCTTGTAATTGCTGCTCTGTCTCTTCAGGGGTAGGCGGGGTCTGTGTGTCGATCCTCGTCATGCCGCACTGTCTCCTGGGATCTGGTGTCATTGATCCCAGGAGTCAGTGCAGACATCCGCTGAAATCTTGCGAGATTTACGGGCCTCCTGCCGAAATCTCGCAAGATTTACGGGGCTCCTGCCGAAATCTCGCAAGATTTATGGGGCTCCTGACGAAATCTCGCGAGATTTCGGCGGATGTGGCCAAAATCTCGCAAGATTTTGGCGAACGTGAGGCATGCTAGTTCATAAGGAAAGGGAACAAGGAAGTAAATGCTTGTGGGTTTCAAATGCCCACAAGCAAAATGTGGCCGAAATCTCGCAAGATTTTGGCGAACGTGAGGCATGCTAGTTCATAAGGAAAGGGAACAAGGAAGTAAATGCTTGTTGGTTTCAAATGCCCACAAGCAAAATGACATTGCTGCTGGCATATATTTTAAAAGTTCAGAATTTTAAGAATTACGGACACCGGACGGACACCAAAAATGTGAGTGTATTGAAATAATAAAAATAATTTTAACATTACAAGAAAAAATTAATAAAAATAGTGTGTGCAGAACCGCTTTAAGTCTGCCAGAGGCTATCAGTACATTTTAGTTGTCATGGACTAGCCCCGATATCCTGAGGCTGTCCCATTAAATACTTCCTCCAAGACTATAGCCAAAGAGTTGTTCCACATGCTTACCCATACTGGGATCCCAAAGGAGGTTCTAACTGACCAAGGGACTCCATGTCAAAGGTAATGAAAGAATTGTGCAAATTGTTCAGTATTAAGCATTTGCATACTTCGGTTTAGTGGAATGGTAGTGGCTAAAGATGGAAGAGACTGGGATGGTCTACTGCCATATCTGTTGTTTGAAATTGGAGAGGTCCCCCAGTCTTTCACAGGGTTTTTACCCTTTGAACTTTTGTATGGGAGGCATCCCCGAGGGTTGCTCGATCTTGCTAAAGAAACCTGGGAAACTTAAAGCGGGATTCCACCCTAAAGTGGAACTCCCGCTTTTCGGAAACCCTCCCCCCCCTCCGGTGTCACATTTGGCACCTTTCAGGGGGGAGGGGCGTGCAGATACCTGTCTAAGACAGGTATCTGCACCCACTTCCGGCATAAACTCCCGTGGGAGTTTACGCAAGTTCCTGTCCCGGCGCGCTGTCTGCCGGGACACACGTGTCCCGGCAGACAGCGCTGAAGATTCTCATTGCGCCGCGCGACTCGCGCATGCGCAGTAGGGAATCGGGAAGTGAAGCCACTTCCTGATTCCCTCACCGAGAATGGCGCCGGCTACAGCAGAGAGCCGAGCGAGCGATCGGCCTCTGCTGCCGACCCCTCTGGAACCAGGGACAGGTAAGTGTCCATTTATTAAAAGTCAGCAGCTGCAGTATTTGTAGCTGCTGGCTTTTACATTTTTTTTTTTCAGTACAGTCCCGCTTTAAACTGCTCCCTATCAGAGTGTCCTAGAGCATATCTCAGCCATGCAGGATAGAATTGCTTCAGTGTTATTCAGCCCCTTGTTTGAGAGCACATGCAGCAAGCCCAGGAAGCACAGAGTGAAGTGAACAATAGGCCGGCGTAGGTTCGAACGTTCCATCCGGGATATCGCATGCTTGTTTTGGTCCCCATGGTGGAAAGTAAGTTCCTAGCTATGTGGCAAGGACCCTATGAAATACTGGAAAAGATCAGGGAGGTAAACTATAAGGTATACCAACCAAACAGGCAGAAGAAAGAGCAGATCTATCATGTAAATGTATTTAAAGCATGGAAGGACAGGGAAGCTCTCCTAGCCCTGAGTGATCAGCCACTTTAAAAAGAGGAAGGCATAAATGAGGTTCAGATACCTGAGTCAGTGTCAGTGTCCCAACAGCAGGAGGTGAGGGAGTTTCTACAGTGCAATAAAGACTTCTTCTCAGACTTGCCCGGCTGAACAAATGTAATTAAACATGACATTGTCAGAATAACAGAAATTAAACCTATAACCATGCACATTAAGAA
The DNA here is from genome assembly GCA_028564925.1 of Lithobates sylvaticus. Classification (NCBI taxonomy): domain Eukaryota; kingdom Metazoa; phylum Chordata; class Amphibia; order Anura; family Ranidae; genus Lithobates; species Lithobates sylvaticus. The sequence goes on along the minus strand of CM053030.1, from coordinate 309,236,964 downwards.
ATAGGAAAAACTAGTAGCACTAATGAAATATAATAACAATGACTGTGAATCGATGGTTATATAATGTGAAAATGACATGTATCACCCAGTGACATGTGACAAAAAATAGTCCATAAATAAACAAATGTTGGATGAAAAAAAGTTTAATCTTCTTAAATCTTTAAATCTTCCACCACACCAACGTGCTTGTGACACCTCACCAGCTTATATTGCCTCCCACTCTCGTGTTTGGCTAAAGAGTAATTTAACCACTTGCTTACTGTGCACTTAAACACCCTTCCTGCCCAGACCAATTTTCAGCTTTCAGCGCTCTCGCACTTTCAGTGACAATTGCGCGGTCATGCAATGCTGTAACCAAATTAATTTTTTATCATTTTGTTCGCACAAATAGAGCTTTAGTTTGGTGGTATTTATTCGCGACTCTGTTTTTTATTTTTTGCGATATAAGCGAAAACATAGCGGAAATTTTGAAAAAAAACTATATTTTCTCCTTTCTTTTTTAAAAGAAATCCAATAAAAATCAAATTTTGTCATAAATTTAAGCCAAAATGTATTCTGCTACATGTTTTTTGTAAAAAAAATTCCGTTAAGTGTATAATAATTGGTTCGCGTGATCACGGACATATGTACGCAAATGATCATGTAAAAGGGGTGTGCAGGTGATCACGGACATGTGTGCAGATAATCATTGGCACATGTTATTTTACTGGGACATATGTGAGGGACATGTGTTTTTATTATTTGGGGACATGTGTGTTTTGGGGACATGTGTGTTTTGGGGACATGTGTGTTTTACTGTGGGGACATGTGTGTTTTACTGTGGGGACATGTGTGTTTTACTATGGGGACATGTGTGTTTTACTATGGGGACCCTAGACTGGTGATCAGTGAGTAAAAAAACATCTAATACTCACTGATCACCAGCCGGCTGCAGCGATCCGCTCTCCTCTCCTCACCGACGACTTCCGTGTGAGGAGAGGAGGGCCGATTGCCTAGCAACCGGCTGTTTGTGTACATCACATGACGCCCGTGATTCGACACGGCCGTCATGTGATCAGGAGGGCCAATCACCGAGCCCTCCTGCCAATCCGAGATGCGCCGTGTCCGGGTGACACGGCCGCATCGGGGCTGCGCAGGCACGCGCGCGCGATCCCTCTACTTCTGAAGGACGTTCCGGAACGTCCACTCAGAAGTAGACGGCTCCCACCCGGCCATATATCTACATTGGCCGGGTGGGAAGTGGTTAAACCACACCTGGGTTAAAAATGACCATCCACTGTATCTCCGTGGTTCAAATCAAGATTTCTCCATATGTGAAAAATAAGAAAGTGCTCCAAATTGCGTGATAAAGTTTCAACCAGTTTATTAAAAATCACACCAACACTTCAATGTTTGCACTCACATTTCAAACGATTAAAATTAGCATCAAATGAATAACCACAGCAAACAGATAAAGGTGGCTCAGCGGCGCACTGCAGCCGCGGCGGACCTGAAGTGTGTGCTTGTAGTATATCTCTCACCCACTCCAAAGCCCCTGCTTTCGGTGTCAGTGTGGTGTTCTTAGCAAGCGGCGTCTCACGCCAGTAGGACTGATTGCCATGTAGCTAGGCCCCCGACATGTTTCGTCACTAAGACTTCCTCATGGGATTGGCTGCACGGTCCATCAATCATCCCTTTTATATCCTCCCTTCTGCAGATCACGTGAGTTACGATATTGCGTGTTCCGATCACATCTGGCCATGGTATATAATGTGAACCATCTTATATAGATGGTACCCCTGCCTCTATACCATCACTCATTAAAGCGGTGGTGTGTGATATATAGAATTGAACATTTTAGATAAGGAAATACAACATATGCTAATTACTAAAAAATACTAATCAGTTTAATCTAATCGGACAGTGGATGATCTGTCCATTAAAACAAAGGATAAAACGTCTACACCAATATAATTATGGTGTAGATCTGAAATGTATGCATACAAATTACAAGCCCATCCGTTGTCTGTAATGACAAAGACATCCGATAGGTTGGTGCACAAATGCGCTTATATGATCAAATTCAGGGAAAAAATTACATTGTCAGACACCAAGGTTCAAGTGCGCCTTAAGCCTTATCGTATTCCAGAGGCCCGCAGACAGGCAGTAGCTGAGGAAGTTCAGAGGATGTTCGACCTCAGGGTCATAGAGAAGTCCAAAAGTGAGTGGTGTAGTCCTATATTCTTGGTTCCCAAACCAGATGGGTCCTTAAGATTTTGCAATGACTTCCAGAAACTGAATGAGGATTCAAAGTTTATATCCCATGCCCTGGGTTGATGAATTAGTGGAGAAGTTGGGCCCCGCTAGGTACATAACCATTCTTGATCTTACTAGAGGGTATTGGCAGGTTCCCCTGATGGAGGAAGCAGAAGAAAAAATGCTTTTGCAACACCTGAGGGATTATGGCAGTATGTAGGGATGCCCTTTGGGTTAAATGGAGCTCCCACTACATTCCAGTGGATGATGGATGAGATCCTTAGCCCACATCAACGCTCTTCTGAAGCCTATCTAGATGTGGTTATTTGAAGCACAGACTGGGAAAATCACTGACCCAAAGTCCAGGCTTTCATTAATTGCATCAGAAGTGCCGGCTTAACCGTAAACCCAAAGAAGTGTGCCATAGGGTTAATAGAGGCCCGGTATCTGGGTTAGCAAACCCCACGTTCATATGGTAGAAGCAATTAAAGATTGGCCTGCTCATGCCACCAAGAAACAAGTGAGAACCTTCCTGGGCATGGTTGGGTATTATCGGAGGTTCATCCCAAACTTCGCCACAATGGCAGCACCCTTACCTGACCTTGCCAAGGGCAAAAGCTTCTCTGTAGCAATTAGGTGGAATCCCAAAGCTGAAGCAGCTTTTCAAAGTCTAAAGGAGGCACTGTGTAAAAAGCAGGTGTTGGTGGCCCCAGACTTTGGCAAGGAGTTTGTGGTCCAGACCGATGTCTCAAGTATAGGTCTGGGGGCTGTCTTGTCACAGGTGGTAGGCGTAGAAGAACACCTGGTGGTCTATTTGAGTCAGAAGCTGACCCCAGCAGAGGGAAATTATAGTATTGTGGAGTGAGAGTGCTTGGCCATCAAGTGGGCCTTGGAGGCTCTACGGTACTACTTGCTGTGGCACCACTTCCGACCCATAACAGACCATGCTCCCTTGAAATGGATGTTCCTGGCCCTCCAAGATTTTTCATTTATAGTGGAACACAGGGCTGGTTGTAACCATAAAAATGCGGATGCCCTTTCTAAAACCCATTGTTTAGTAGCTGGTGTTCAAAACCCACAGGTTCAAACAGAGGTATGTGACAAACAGCCCCTGTTGATTGATGGTGTATATCTGCCACATAGAATCTTGAGATTCTTAAGGTAAATGGGTGGCAACGAGAGGTCTGTAGGCAGCAAGAGGTTAAGCACTGGCCACACCTTGCTCCCCACCTGCTCCCCCAATTTTGACTTACCCGAGTTTAATCAGCGGTGGTGCTAAGAGAGGAGGAGGCAGGCTGTGATGGAACATGCCTGCAGGACTGAAGCAGACTCAGTGAGGTCTGTTTAATAGCCAGGAGGCTTACATTTTTTTGATGGACTTTTGCTTTGACACCCTGTTTTCTACCCCTGCATGGGAATCCTTGTCTGTTGCTGTATTTGCGCAAACCAATCAATATATGCTTATTGCGATTTTATTATTATTATTATTTTTTTTTTACGAAAAATATGTAGGAGAATACATATTGGCCTAAACTGAGGAAGAGATGTGTGTTTTTTTTTTATTTATTTATTTTTTTATATTTTTTACTTTTTGTTATTTTATTATATCAAAAAGTAAAAAATATTGCTTTTTATGTTCGCTCTTTTTTTGTTTATAGCACAAAAAATAAAAACCGCAGAGGTGATTAAATACCACCAAAAGAAAGCTCTATTTGTGGAAAAAAAAAGGACGTAAATTTTTGTTGGGGTACAATGTTGCACGATCAAGTAATTGTCAGTTAAAACGACGCAGTGGTTAAGCTGGGTGAATGTTGTATCAGCGGTGTTAAAGGACAGCGGTGTTAAAGGACAGCAGTGTGTGTTTAAACCACTTAAAAGCACAGTGTACTGCAGAGTAACTTTGAATCTGCAGCATGGAGGACTTGATCCAAAGTAGTGCTGCACAGCAAGAAACCAATCGAATGTTGGCTGCACAGCAACTAGAAACCAGTAAAATGCTGGCTACTTATCAGCACCAAACCAATAAAATGGTGGCTGCTTTGGCTCAGGCAGCTGAGAAAGACTGATGTGCCTTAGCAGAGGTACTCCAGCGGATGCCAGCCCAGGCTGAAAATGTCTCCGCAGGGTCACCTGGTGACACCCTGCCAGGCACCAAAAGTCACCTTCTACAAAATATTACATTCCAGGATGATGTGAAAGCCTTCCTATGTACTTTTGAGAGAACTGCTGAGGGGCAGGCCTGGCCTAAAGGCTGCTGGGCTGTGCTGGTGGCACCACTGTTGGCAGGGGACTCCCAAAAAACATACTTTGACTTGTCTGCTGAGCATGCCTGAGATTAATGCAAACTAAAAGCTGCGATCTTGCGGCGTCTGGGCGTCTCCACCGCAGTGAGAGTGTGGCGAGTACACAGCTGCAGTTTCATGGCAGATGAATCCCCCTGCTCCCAAATGTACAGTGGGGATTGAAAGTTTGGGCACCCCAGGTAAAAATGTGTATTAATGTGCATAACGAATCCAAGGAAAGATGGAAAAATCTCCAAATGGCATCAAATTACAGATTAGACATTCTTATAATATGTCAAAAAAAGTTAGATTTTATTTCCATCATTTACACTTTCAAAATTACAGAAAACAAAAAAAATGGCATCTGCTAAAGTTTGGGCACCCTGCAGAATTTATAGCATGCACTGCCCCCTTTGCAAAGCTGAGACCTGCCAGTGTCATGGATTGTTCTCAATCATCATTTGGGAAGACCAGGTGATGTCAATCTCAAAGGTTTTAAATGGCCAGACTCATCTGACCTTGCCCCAACAATCAGCACCATGGGTTCTTCTAAGCAGTTGTCTAGAAAACTGAAACTGAAAATAGTTGACGCTCACAAAGCTGGAGAAGGCTATAAGAAGATAGCAAAGCGTTTTCAGATGTCAATATCCTCTGTTCGGAATGTAATTAAGAAATGGCAGTCATCAGGAACAGTGGAAGTTAAAGCAAGATCTGGAAGACCAAGAAAAATATCAGACAGAACAGCTCGCAGGATTGAGAGAAAAGCAATTCAAAACCCACGTTTGACTGCATGATCCCTCCAGAAAGATCTGGCAGACACTGGAGTTGTGGTACACTATTCCACTACAAAGAGATAGAATAAAAGAAAGAGCTGCGCCAATAAAAACAAATAAGCAAATAAAATAAGGCAGAAAAATAGTGTGGGGGGGGGGGCTAGATGTACCCCACGCAATGAATGTCCACAGTAATAAGGAATGGGTCACATAAAACTGCAACAGCACTTAACAGCACTTAAAGGTAATAGTCCCTGCTTGCACAATGAACTATCCTCAGGACAACAGTGCAAACAGAAAAAACTAATTCAAATGTCCATAAAGTATTCATAAAAGTCCTCAGATGGTAGCAGTAGTAAAGTAGGTGATCCTGACATCCAGGTGTGAGTAGAAAGAAACACCTTAGTTACTTGCAAAACAAGCGGTGATGAACACAGTGCCCGACACCCTCAAACACTAACTGCTTACCAGATGGCAAAAGCAAATAAGCTTTGCTAGGACACAATCGGCACACAGCTGCAAATCTTCCTGGCTCCACTAATTTTCGATCCACACCATACAGCACTCTGGGTAGTAGAAAGTTGAGGGTCCACTTGCTCAAATGGGGTCCATATAGATAGCAATATCGGCAATAGATAGTGCCGATTGTGTCCTAGCAAAGCTTATTTGCTTTTGCCATCTGGTAAGCAGTTAGTGTTTTGAGGGTGTCGGGCACTGTGTTCATCACCGCTTGTTTTGCAAGTCACTAAGGTGTTTCTTTCTACTCACACCTGGATGTCAGGATCACCTACTTTACTACTGCTACCATCTGAGGACTTTTATGAATACTTTATGGACATTTGAATTAGTTTTTTCTGTTTGCACTGTTGTCCTGAGGATAGTTCATTGTGCAAGCAGGGACTATTACCTTTAAGTGCTGTTGCAGTTTTATGTGACCCATTCCTTACTACTGTGGACATTCATTGCGTGGGATACATCTAGCCCCCCCCCCCCCCCCACTATTTTTCTGCCTTATTTTATTTGCTTATTTGTTTTTATTGGCACAGCTCTTTCTTTTATTCTAAGTACTTGTGTGTGTGTGTGTATCCCACGTTGAGCAGCAGCCTGCACCTATTTATTACCTGTAGCGCGTTTTTTATTTTTGTTCACTATAAAAACATACTTGTACAAATATGGTCTTCATGGAAGAGTCATCAGAAGAAAATCTCTTCTACGTCCTCACCACAAAAATCAGCGTTTGAACTTTGCAAATGAACATATAGACAAGCCTGAGGCATTTTGGAAACAAGTTCTGTGGACCGATGAGGTTAAAATAGAACTTTTTGGCCGGAATGAGCAAAGGTACGTTTGGAGAAGAAAGGGCACAGAATTTAATGAAAAGAACCTCCTGTCCAACTGTTAAGCATGGGGGTGGATCAATCATGCTTTGGGGTTGTATTGCAGCCAGTGGCACAGGGAACATTTCACGAGTAGAAGGAAAAATGGATTCAATAAAATTTCAGCAAATTTTGGATGGTAACTTGATGCCATCTGTGAAAAAGCTGAAGTTAAAGAGAGTATGGCTTCTACAAATGGCTAATGATCCTAAACACACCTCAAAATCCACGGGGGATTACATCAAGAGGCGTAAACTGAAGGTTTTGCCATGGCCTTCACAATCTACTGACCTCAACATTATTGAAAATCTATGGCTAGACCTTAAAAGAGCAGTTCGTGACAGACAGCCCAGAAATCTCAAAGAACTGGAAGACTTTTGTAAGGAAGAATGGGCAAAGATACCTCAAACAAGAATTGCGGCACAGTGGTGTAGTGGTTAGCACTCTCACCTAGCAGTAAGAAGGGTCGCTGGTTCGAATCCCGGCCACGACACTACCTGCCTGGCGTTTGCATGTTCTCCCTGTGCCTGCGTGGGTTTCCTCCGGGTACTCCGGTTTCCTCCCACAATCCAAAGACATGCAGGTAGGTTAATTGGCTTCTGTCCAAAAATTAGCCCTAGTATATGACTGGGGACCTAGGATTGTGGGCTCCTTGAGGGTAGGGACCGATGTGAGTGTGCAATGTACAGGGATAGGGGCAATTGTAGACACTCACTCAGGTTGAACTGGATGGACTGATGTCTTTATTTAACCTTACTAACTATGAAAAAACTATGAATTGAAAGACTCTTGGCTGGCTACAAAAAGCGTTTACAAGCTGTGATACTTGCCAAAGGGGGCAGTACAAGATATTAACTCTGCAGTGTGCCCAAACTTTTGCAGACACCATTTTTTGGTTTTCTGTAATTTTGAAAGTGTAAATGATGGAAATAAAAGCTAACTTTTTTGACATATAAGAATGTCTAATCTGTAATTTGATGCCATTTGGAGATTTTGCCATCTTTCCTTGGCTTTGTTATGCACATAATACACATTTTTACCTGGGGTGCTCAAACTTTCGATCCCCACTGTATGACCTAATCAACCTGGTCCGACGGTGGCTGCAGCCTGAGTTACTCACAATTGTGGGAAGGGTTGCAATGGATCAGTTCCTGAGAGCTCTACCTCCCTGAATTGAGTTGCATACTGTTCAATGTAAGTATTCAAACTGCTATCGGTATAATTTGATATACTATGTGGAACTAATGGTTTCTTATGCATTGCATTGTGATTATATTTGTATTTCAGAAAGAGAAAAATCACCCACAATACAATTTTTCCCTGAAGAAGGAATATAGACTAATAATTCTGAAACATTTTGGGATGTATTCAAGAAACCCATGTAGACTGACCATAGTACAATTCTGGCAGTGCATGGGTATACTTGACAATATTGGATTTGATTATACTATGTATTTCTGAACAATGTACACCCTTTTTCTTTTTCTATATACTGTTTTTATGTATTGTAATTATCTATAGGGCTAAACTCGCATTTTTATCATGTTTTATATTTAATAAAAGTGGCGCCACTGCCTTTTAAAGAAAAGTACCCTTACATTACTCTCTGCGTTAAAAGTCCAAGGGGGTTATAGTATATTTGCACTTTATGCATACTTTTCCATGTTTAATTAGGATGTTGGCAGCCCCATACACCCCCATCCCTAACACCACTTTTATAGGCTTCATAAGGTATGTAAATGGTCTATACCTATAGCAACAGCATTATTCAGTTTTGGTCAAAGCTGTAGTTTGTTTTCATCAACAGACATCCCTTATCTGTATAGGCAGTTTTTTTGGTAAAGGTGAACGTGAATGCATTTAGGAATTGTATACACCTGCTCTTAATTTTAGCACACATAGTTACACAGTGCATAGTTGCAAAGTTAGGTTGAAAAAAAAGACACTAGTTCATCTAGTTCAGGGGTGCTCAACCCGTGGCAGGTAAAGCGTTGCTAGTAGAAGCTGGAAGAGGAAAAGGTCAGTGTAATAAACATCACATACATTGCACTTTTGCAATGGGCATAGTAGCACGTATAAAAAAGGGTCATTAGGCTACTAACAAATAACTAAATTGGCCCCCTTTCTCCTCAAGAGGTTGAGGCCCCTGCTCTATTCAGTCTGTTGATCTAGTCACTTATTTTTTTTAATTTATATATGTTTTACATTTTTTTTTGGTGTGCGTAGCAATATACAGTATCTCACAAAAGTGAGTACACCCCTCCCATTTTTGTAATTATTTTATATCTTTTCATGTAACACTGAAGAAATGTCACTTTGCTACAATGTAAAGTAGTGAGTGTACAGCTTGTATAACAGTGTAAATTTGCTGTCCCCTCAAAATAACTCGCACAGCCATTAATGTCTAAACTGCTGGCAACAAAAGTGAGTACACCCCTAAGTGAAAATGTCCAAATTGGGCCCAAAGTGTCAATATTTTGCGTGGCCACCATTATTTTCCAGCACTGCCTTAACCCTCTTGGGCATGGAGTTCACCAGAGCTTCACAAGTTGCCACTGGAGTCCTCTTCCACTCCTCCATGATGACATCACTGAGCTGGTGAATGTTAGATACTTTGCGCTCTTCCACCTTCCATTTAAGGGTGCCCCACAGATGCTCAATAGGTCTGGAGACATGCTTGGCCAGTCCATCACCTTTACCTTCCAGTAATCCACGTCCTCAGTCTGCTTGACTTCAGCAAACTGTTTGCGGGCTTTCTTGTGCATCATCTTTAGAAGAGGCTTCCTTCTGGGACAACAGCCATGCAGACCAATTTGATGCAGTGTGCGGCATACGGTCTGAGCACTGACAGGCTGACCCCACACCCCTTCAACCTCTGCAGCAATGCTGGCAGCACTCATACGTCTATTTCCCAAAGACAACCTCTGGATATGACGCTAAGCACGTGCAGTCAACTTCTTTGGTTGACCATGGTGAGGCCTGTGTGAGTGGAACCTGTCCTGTTAAACTGCTGTATGATCTTGGCCACCATGCTACAGCTCAGCTTCAGGGTCTTGGCAATCTTTAGCAAGCATAGGCCATCTTTATGTAGAGCAACAATTCCCTTTTTCGGATCCTCAGAGATTTCTTTGCCATGAGGTGCCATGTTGCACTTCCAGTGACCAATATGAGAGAGTAAGAGCGATGACACCAAATTTAACACAACTGCTCCCCATTCACACCTGAGACCTTGTAACACTAACGAGTCACATGACACCGGGGTGGGAAAATTGCTAATTGGGCCCAATTTGGACATTTTCACTTAGGGGGTGTACTCACTCTTGTTGCCAGCGGTTTTAGACATTTATGGCTGTGTGAGTTATTTTGAGGGGACAGCACATTTACAGTTACACAAGCTGTACACTCACTACTTTACATTGTAGCAAAGTGTCATTTCTTCAGTGTTGTCACATGAAAAATATAATAAAATTATGTACAAAAATGTGAGGGGTTGTGAGATGCTATATATTAAAAAAAAGTAAGGGTCCCACCACTGATAACCTTAAACCATTTAGAGTATGAATCATTAACCAGTTAACAACCGGCCCATAGCCGAAAAAACGGCTACAGGGCGGTTGCTTAACTCTGAGAGGCCGTTAATTCGAGAAGAGGCCGTTCTCACTCGAGAACTTCCGTGATCGGACCCGGCGGATCATGGTAAACGGGCGCTCATCGCGGCCGTTTACCACGTGATTGCTCCATCATATCTCACTGTAAAGAGGACCTGTCATGTCATACTCCTAGTACAAGGGATGTTTACATTCCTTGTAATAGGAATAAAAGTGATCAAAAAAAATTTTGGGGGAAAAAAAAAGTGTCAAACTAAAATAAAGTAAAATGAACAATAAAAAAAAAAATTAAAGCGCCCCTGTCCCCGTGTGCTCACATGCAGAAGCGAACACATACGTAAGTCCCACCCACATATGAAAACGGTGTTCAAACCACACATGTGAGGTATCGCTGCGAACGTTATAGCGAGAACAACAATTTTGGCCCTAGACCTCCTCTGTAACTCAAAACAAGTAACCAGTAAAAAATGTTAAAGCGCCGCCTATGGGGATTTTTAAGTAGCAAAGTTTGGCACCATTCCACGAGCGTGTGCAATTTTGAAGGGTCACATGTTGGGTATCTATTTACTCTGCGTAACTTCATCTTTCACATTATGCAAAAACATGGGGCTAAATTTACAGTTTTGTTTTTTGTAAAGCACAAAACTTTTTTTTTCCAAAAAAACACGTTCGAAAAATTGCTGCGCAAGTACCTTGCTAGATAAAAAGTAGCAACAACCGCCATTGTATTCTCTAGGGTCTTTGCTAAAAAAACATATATAATGTTTTGGGGTTCTATGTAATTTTCATAGGATGTAGGAGAGAAATGTCAGAATTGGCCTGGGTGCTCCAGAACACCTGATGGTGCTCCCTGCATGTTGGTCCTCTGTATGTGGCCGCGCTGTGTAAAAGTCTCACACATGTGGTATCGCCATACTCGGGAGTAATGGTAAAATGTGTTTTGGGGTGTAATTTGTGGTATGCATATGCTGTGTGTGAGAAATAACCTGCTAATATGACAATTTTGTGAAAAAAAAATAAAAAAATCTTGATTTTGCAAAGAATTGTGAGAAAAAAAAAATGACAACTTCAAAAAAACTCACCATGCCTCTTTCTAAATACCTTGGGATGTCTTATTTCCAAAAAGGGGTCATTTGGGGGTTATTTGTACTTTTATGGCATGTTAGGGTCTCAAGAAATAAGATAGGCTGTCAGTACTTCAGGTGTGATCAATTTTCAGATATTGGCACCATAGCTTGTGGACTCTAACTTTCACAAAGACCAAATAATATACCCCAATTTGTACTTATTTTTACCAAAGATATGTAGCAGTATAAATTTTGGCCAAAATGTATCAAGAAAAATTACAAATTTGCTAAACAGAAACGAAGAAAAATTCATTTTTTTACCAAATTTTCTGTCTTTTTTTCTTTTTATAGCAGTGGTCATCAACCCTGTCCTCGGGGCCCGCTAACAGGCCAGGTTTTATGTATTACCTTGGGGAGATGCAGACTAGAATACTGCAATCACTGAGCAGCAAATGATATCACCTGTGATGTATTTCAGTTATCTTCATATGGGTACAGTGTTGTATGACTGAGTAATTGTCATTCAAAATGTGAGAGCACCGAAAGCTGAAAATTGGTCTGGTTATTAAGGGTGTTTAAGTGCCCAGTGGTCAAGTGGTTAAAGTAATACTAAAGCTTCACATTTAAAAAAATAACAAACATGTTATACTTGCCTCCACTGTGCAGCTCGTTTTGAACAGAGTGGCCCCGATCCTCGTCTTCTTAGGTCCCTCGGCGGCTGTCTCGGCTGCTCCCCGCTTCTGATGACCCCCTCTGGGAAGCGCTCTCCCGGGGGGGGTTACCTTGCGGGTGCACTCCCGAGTCCTGTATTCGGCGTCCATAGCCGCCAACTACAGGACTCGGCCCCGCCCCCTGGTGCACCGCGTCATTGAAATTGATTGACAGCAGCGCAAGCCAATGGCTGCGCTACTATCAATCTATCCAATGAAGAGCCGAGAAGCCCGGGCCGAGAAGCCAGCGCTTCCACGACACGGGACTTTCGAGGGCTCAGGTAAGTAAACAGAGGGGGGGGGGGGGTCTGGGGGGCCTGTAAGCATTGGATGTTTTTTCACCTTAATGCATGGGAGGCATTAAGGTGAAAAAAACAGGAAGCTTTACAACTCCTTTTCAGCATTACTCTGAATATCGTCTTTTAGCCAGTTTTCTATCCATTTACAAACAGATTTTTCCAAACCTGTAGACTTAACCTTACACATTAGCCGTGTTTGGGGAACTGTGTCAAATGCTTTTGGAAAATCCAAGTATATTACATCCACAGTCACCCCTCTGTCCAAGGTTTTACTTGCCTCCTCATAAAAAGAAATCAGATTTGTCTGACAACTTCTGTCTTTCATGAATCCATGCTGTCTGTTGCTTGAAAATACTTATTTCTTGTCAAAATACTTGCTAAGATCCTCACTAATCGTCTAAATCCAATCATAGGAACTCTAATACACAAGGATCAAACTGGGTTCATTCCCTCCAGACACACAGGTGACAACATTTGTCGTGCTACTTTACTAACCCATATAGCCCGAAAACGCCTGCCTGCCTCCTCTCAATTGACATACAGAAGGCATTCAATTCTCTGTCATGGCCTTCTCTCGATGCAATTCTTCACAAATGGGGGTTTGGAGCACAGTTCCTAGCATGGGTAATCCTCTCTTTACCATAACCCGAAAGCATATATATCCTACTTGGGATTTCGCTCTGACCCCTTCAATATTGAAAGAGGAACTAGGCAGGGATGCCCCTTATCCCCTCTTCTTTTTGCCCTGGCAATAGAACCCCTTGCCCAACTTATAAGATCCAATACAAACATAAAAGGCCTTAAAATGGGTGGACATCAACACAAATTATGTCTATTTGCCGATGATGTCTTGATATTCCTTACATCTCCACTATTATCAGCCCCAAATCTCATTGATACATTTAATAAAGTCGGTACAATATCAGGCCTGAACATAAATCCACATAAATCTAAAGCCCTAAATATTTCACTCACACCCAAATTACAAACACAGCTACAAAACTCCCTCCCGTTTACTTGGGCAACAACACATATAACCTATTTAGGAGTCTCACTCACAGCTAATCCTGACAACTTATTCTCAGCAACCTACCCACCCATGCTAGCTCATCTTTCCTCTTTACTGAAAAAATGTTCATCCTTACCGCTGGCTTGGTTGGGTAGAATCTCTGTGGTAAAAAAGTCAATATTGCCTAAGATTTTGTACTTATTTAGGGTGCTCCCTATCCAGGTTCCTGCACATTTTTTACGAATTCTCCAACGCAAGACCGCTCAATTTATTTGGGGCAAACTTAAACCTCGTTTAACCCAACCTACTCTGTACATGCCCCGGATTAAAGGAGGTCTTAGTGTTCCGAACTCTTCAAAATATTACTACACCTCACAACTAGCCCAATTACCCAAACATCATGCTACTAAAGAAACTCCACTTTGGGTAGCAATTGAATCAGTGAAGCAGTTGAATGTGATCCACTTTCTGTATCAAATTTACTTTGGCTCACACCAACTCAACGTTGTGCAATCACGAATCCCATTACTAAGCATAACAAAAAAATAAACTGCGCTAGCCGATAAAGTGCTAGTGAATAGAGTAAAGTGCCAATCACATAAAGTGCTGAATGCAATATAAAAAGTGCTAAATACTGAAAAGCTGCATGTCCAACAGCTCTGGTGAGTGAGGTTACCAGAGGGGACCGTCGCTCTAAGGATCCTTCTTTCTCGTCCTATTTGAATGCACTTAGCACTTTATATCATTGGTTTATGTGATATATACAGGGCTCAAAATTTCAAGTCCTGAGCTACTAGGCAGGCCTCAAGGGTTACTCGCCACCAGTTGCCCCACCCAACCCCGCCCCCTAAACACGCCCTCATAAATTATCTCATTAAATGACACTTAAATGTTTTATGCAGAATTAAGTTATAAAAATAAATATTAACAACAACTTTATCCGTGCCCACCAATGCAGCCTGCCTGTGCCCACCAATGCAGCCTGCCTGTGCCCAATGCAAGTTGCGTGTGCCCACCAATGCAGCCTGTGCCCAACATTTACCATGCAGCCTGTGCCCACCATTTACCATGCAGCCTGTGCCCACCATCCACCATGCAGCCCGTGCCCACCATGCAGCCCGTGCCCACTATCCACCATGCAGCCCGTGCCCACCATGCAGCCCGTGCCCACCATGCAGCCCGTGCCCACTGTCCACCATGCAGCCTGTGTCCACCTTGCAGCCCGTGCCCACCTTGCAGCCCGTGCCCACCATGCAGCCCGTGCCCACCATGCAGCCCGTGCCCACTGTCCACCATGCAGCCCGTGTCCACCATGCAGCCCGTGTCCACCATGCAGCCCGTGTCCACCATCCACCATGCAGCCTGTGTCCACCATGCAGCCAGTGGCACTATCCACCATGCAGCCCGTGTCCACCTTCCAGCCCGTGTCCACCATGCAGCCCGTGTCCACCATGCAGCCCGTGCCCACTATCCATCATGCAGCATGTGGCACTATCCACCATGCAGCATGTGGCACTATCCACCATGCAGCCCGTGCCCACCATGCAGCCCGTGTCCACTGTCCAACATGCAGCCCGTGCCCACCATGCAGCCCGTGTTCACCTTGCAGCCCGTGCCCACTATCCACCATGCAGCCCGTGCCCACTATCCACCATGCAGCTTGTGTCCACCATGCAGCCCATGTCCACCATGCAGGAACAGGAGCCCCCGGATGTTCACAGCGCAGCGCAGGGAACACAGTGATATAATTTCAATTTGCGTGTTCCCGCCGCTCAACGTCGTATACAGCCCCGCCCCCTGGCCGGGGAACTTTTGATTGACAGATAACCCGTCACCGGGATTGGACGCATGATCTGTCTATCAAAGTCCCGGGACCAGGGGGCGTGGCTGTATCTGACAGCAAGTGGGGAACACTGCAATGTGAAATGAAAGCTGTTATCGCCGTGCTCCCCGCGCTGTGCTGTGAACACCCGGACGGCCCTCTCTCTTCCCCTCTGTGATCTTTCCGTGAAGGACTCCCATTCCGCCCAGGCTTCCGGCGGTTCTCAGCCCCCCCCCCCCCCCCCCCCCCCGCTCCAAGCAGTCCTCGCCCAGTCCTCGCCCAGCAAAAAAAAAAAGAAAAAAAATGTGCAGCGCTGCACTTTTTTTTTTTTTTTTTTTTTTCCTTTTTATATTACACTGTGAAGGATTTGTGGTTTGCCTTTTTTGTGTTCAGCTTGCATTAGTTAGTTTAATTATTTTGGATTGCGCTGATTGCCTCACATAGTGTGTGTGTATATATATATATTTTTATATATAATATAATGTATATGTGTTTACTTTTGACACTTTATTTGTCACGTATTTAGCACTTTTTATATTGCATATAGCACTTTATGTGATTAGCACTTTACTCTATTCACTAGCACTTTATCCGCTAGCGCAGTTTATTTTTTTGTTATTCATTTCTAAGGTCTACACCTTTGCAAACAGCAGCAGCAGATTCATTTATATATTGGTTTATTTTATTTTATTTTCTTTGGCGCGAGTTTTAGTTTGTTTATTCATTACTAAGCATAATCTCTCAATTTGGGATAGACTTAAAACACGCTTTGGTCTCCAATCTCAACGTAACCCACTTCTTTCCTTCCTGAATAATCCCCCCTTTTACCCAGCTTGGACCTCTCCTTCCTCTTTCTCCGCCTGGCTTAAAGCTGATCTTACACGAGTCCATAATTTTTACGTATCTGACAAAATCACACCCTTTCCTACACTTTGTAATATCCACAACCTACCACATAATAAAACTTTTAGATATTTGCAAATTAAGAATTTCCTGTCACAATATTCTCCCTCAAATTTGACATTTCCTAATTTTACAATCTTTGAAAGATCTTGTACAACAGACCCCCATAGATGAGGACTCATCTCAGATTTATATGCTCAGCTGCTCTCACACACAACATCCTTCACATCTAAATGGGAGAATTAATTAAATCTCCAACCTGACACATTAGATTGGACTCAAATTTGTCTGGCTACAAAGTCAGCTTCCCCAATCATTGTAGCCCTTGAAACGAACTACAAGGCATCTAGTTCCTGCAAGAATATCCAAATTTATTCACCAATATCCCTCTCAATGCTTTCGAGGCTGTTGTGACCCTGGTACCCATATTCATATTTGGTGGACCTGTTCCATTGTTCATACCTTTTGGTCAAAAATATTTAATATACTTTCTACGATGTTTGCAATAAACATATTACCTGATCCACTGGTGGCTTTTTTAAAACAGCAAACCATCTAATCTAACACATCGTCAATTCAAGCTTTTACTATATGTTACAACGTCTGCTAAACAATCCATAGCGAAGGCTTGGAAATCAAATACACTTTGCGTTGATTCATGCCAAATGGAAGCGACCTTACTTGATAACATTGCTAAATTTGAAAAAATTTGGTCCCCCTGGATTAAAAACCATCTACCACCAGGACTTAATAATTCACTCCTCTTACCTTGAAATAGCTTGATATTCACCCCAATACTGCTATATGCTCCATGACATCATTGATTCATTGATTCTTTTGATGATTTCCCCCCCCCACCCCCTCTTATTTCCCCCCCCCCCCCACTTTACTTTGAACTACCGTATTTATCGGCGTATAACACATGCCAAGTTTAGGAGGGACGTTTAAGGAAAAAAAACTTACAATTGAATGCCCATCAATGCAGCCTTATCAGTGTCATTGCAGCCTTGTCACCGCCCATCTGCAGCCTTGTCAGCGCCCATCTGCAGCCTTGTCATTGCAGCCTTGCCCCAGTGTCATTTACGTTTAAAAATGGCGCGGCCGAGATACAGAGCCTGATGTCCTGTGTATCTCGGTGGTGCTCGATAGCTTTCCGGCGCTCTCGCGGCTTTCGGCCACTCTCGCCGGCTTTCGGCCGTTCTCAGCTGTTCTCGGCCACTCTCGCCGGCTCACGCGGGACTGCGAGAGCGGCCGGAGAGAACAGGCGAAAGGGGTCGAAAGCCAGCGAGAGCGGCCGAAAGCCGCGAGAAAGGCCGGGAGGCTGACAATCGGTCGGGGATTGGCGTATAACACGCACCCACGATTTTCCCCCGATTTTAATAATAAATATGGTATTTATTTACAACTTATATTATTCAACCATATAGTAGATTATAGATCTATATTTATTACCATAAGTAAAGTTACATAAGAAATACTTGGGATGACCGGGATGATTGTCCATTTACATGGGACAAACCGGGCCAAATAGCTGGAACCTGGCCCCGTTTGGATAGACTCCTTTCCTGACGGTCCCTAGATGGATAATCTGCCATAAATAGTCAACACTTTGCTTAATCAATCTTTATAAATGTTGTACTATTATTCTTCTAGCTTAATCTTAACCTCTCCAAGTGTTGTACTAACCATAATAATTATAATTTGATAAATGTAGAAAAGTTTACACATACTCATATAACTTATCTTTGAGACATGAATTTATTATTTTTACTCTTGTATGTTTATTTGAGAAGTTTCTCTACTATATATTGTATTTTATTGCAAAATATGTACTAATTACATGTAATGTATTATCTTCAATAAAATGTTTAAAAGAGGAAAATACTTATTTCCAGCAAAAACTCCAGTATCTTCCCAAATATAGAAGTTAAACTAAGACCCCTTTCACACCGATCCGCCTATAGCGTCGGCGGTAAAACGCCAATATTTTTAGCAGCGTTTTACCCTTGGATTTGCGGCGCATTTCGGCCGCTACTGGGGTGCTTTTACCCCCCGCTGGCGGCCAAGAAAGGGTTAAAACCCCCCGGCTGCGTTTTGCCGGCGGTATTACAGCGCTGCCCCATTGATTTCAATGGGGAGCAGCAGTGGAGGAGTGGTGAGTTTACCGCTCCTTCACCGCTCCAAAGAAGCTGCTGGCAGGACTTTTCCTGACGTCCTGCCAGCACACCGCTGCAGTGTGAAAGCCCTCGGGCTTTCACACTGCAGACAAATGTGCAGCTGTTTTAGGGCGGATTGCAGGCGCTATTTCTAGCGATATATCGCCTGCAATACGCCCTTGGTGTGAAAGGGGTCTAACGGTTCTATGGTTACTTGGTAAAGACTTTGGTCTCTCTTTAACCACTTCAGCCCCAGACGATTTGACTGCTCAATGACCAGAGCATTTTTTGCGATATGGCACTGCATCGCTTTAACTGATAAGTGCACTGTACCCCAACAAAATTGATGTCCTATTTTTCCCACAAATAGAGCTTTCTCTCTGCGGTTTAAATTTTTTGTGCTATAAACAAAATAAGAGTGAATTTTTTTTTTTTAAATATTTTGTACTTTTTGCTATAATAAATATCCCCATTTTTTTAAAAAAAAAAGCTATTTTTTTTCTCAGTTTAGGCCGATATGTATTCTTCTACATATTTTTGGTAATAAAAATCGCAATAAGTGTATTTTTATTGGTTTACGCAAAAGTTATAGCGTCTACAAAATAGGGGATAGATTTATGGCATTTTTTATAAATTTTTCTTTTATTAGTAATGGCGGAGATTTGCAATTTATTGCGGACACATCGGACACTTTTGACACATTTTTGGGACGATTGACAATTATACAGCGATCAGTGCTATAAAAAATGCACTGATTACTGTATGAATGTCACTGGCAGGGAAGGGGTTAACTGTGTTCCCTAGTGTGTGTTCTAACTGTGGGGGGAGGGGACTGACTATAGGAGACGACAGATCGTGGTTCCTAGCTATTAGGAACTCACGATCTGCCTCTGCTCACAGAACAGGGAGGTGTGTGTTTATATACACACACACACACACACACCTCCCTGTTCTGTCTCTCGTGCCTGCGATCGCGTTTGGCAGGCGGTCATCAGCACCCCCACAGTGCAGCAGACGTGCCTGCTATTCCGCTTAAAGGAGCCGACGTACAGCTACGACAGTTTGTGGATCTTGCCAACCTGCCGCAGTATAATGACAGCGAATGATCGGCAAGTGGTTAAATATAGGTACCACGTTGTCCTTACGCCAATCCAGTGGTATTATTCCAGTCATTAATCACTTGTCCACTGGGCACTTATACCCCCTTCCTAACCAGGCCAATTTTCAGCTTTCAGCGCTCTCATGCTTTGAATGACAATTACTCAGTCGTGCAACAATGTACCAATATGAAATGTTTGTCCTTTTTTTCTCACATAAATAGAGATTTCTTTTGGTGGTATTTAATCACCAATGGGTCATTTATTTATTATATGCACTATAAATAAAAAAAAAGACCAAACATTTTGTAAAAAAAAAAAATAAAAAAATGCATTTTTCTTTCTGTTCCGTTTATAAAATTTTGCAAATTAGTAATTTATTTTCATACATTTTTGCCAAAATTTATACTGCTGCATATCTTTGGTAAAAATGACCCAAATTGGTGTATATTACGTGTGCTTTTGAAGGTTATAGAGTCAACAAGCTATGGTGCCAATCATTGAAAATTGATCACATCTCATTTCTTGGGACACTAAGACTCCTTTCACACTGGGGCGTATTTCAGGCTTTTTTCAGGCGCTTTAGCGTTAAAAAAAGCGCCTGAAAGAAGCCGCAACTGCAATCCAATGTGAAAGCCCGAGTACTTTCACACCGAGGCGCTGCCCTGGCAGGGCGTCAAAAAAAGTCCTGCAAGCAGCTTCTTTGCAGCGCTTTTGGAGCGGTTGAATACACCGCTCCTAAAGCGCTTCTTCCCATTGAAATCAATGTGAAACGCCTGAAAAGCGCTTTTAGCAGCGGCACTTTGTGGGCGCTTTTAACCCTTTATTTGAGCCACTAGCAGGGGTTAAAATGCCCCACTAGTGCTCTAAAAATGCTGGTAAAGCGCTGCTAGTTTAAGCGGCACTTTACAAGCGTTTTTCGGGCACTGTGTGAAAGGGCTCTTAAAGCACTTGGGTTTTCACATTGGAATTGCAGATGAGGCTTCTTTCAAGCGCTTTACAGGAAAGTAGAAATTCCAATGTATTTTGTAAGAGGCATTGTACGTTTTTTGAAGTTGTAATTTTTTCCCACAATTCTTGATGATTTTTTTTTCTCACAAAATTATATTAACAGGTTATTTCTCTCACATGACACATACATACTTGCAACTACACCCCAAAACACATTCTGCTACTCCTGAGTATATAGATACCACATGTGTGAGACTTTTACAAAGCCTAACCACATAGAGAGGCCCAACATGTAGGGAGCACTGTCAGGTGTTCTAGGGATATAAATTACACATCTATTTTCCTAACTTCCTATCGCATTTTGAAGGCCCTGGAGCACCAGGACAATGGAAACGCCCACAAAATGACCCCATTTGGGAAAGCAAACACCCCAGGGTATATTCTATGAGGCACAATAGGTCTTTTGAACATGTCGATTTTTTTTTTCCCAGAAGTTTTTCTAAGATGTGGAAAGAAAATTAAAACACATTTTTTAACACGTTTTACATTTTTTTTACGGCACTGACGGGCACTGATTAGAATCCACTGATACGGTGGCACTGATGAGCACTAATAGGGGACTGTAGGGGCACCTAGGATCATGCCAACACATGCTGCTGTGGTGTTTCTCTCTCCTCACACTAATGCAGCGTGTGAGGAGAGAGAGATACTGCAGCAGCGTGAGCTGAACTGGGCATGATCCCAGTTTGTTGACAAAGTGATCGCTCTATCATTGGACGGATCGATCAGGTGGTAAAGGGCAACTATGATTGTCCCTTTACCCTGATCCATCAAGGAAACTTTCAGGTGTGTGCCCCAGGGGGCGCATGAGAAGTGCAAGCGTGGGAGGACGTCAATAGACACCCTCTCAGAACTAGCTCGGCAAGTGGTTAAAGAGTCCCTAAAATTAGAAACCATAGCTTTGAAACGACAGAGCTCAATTCTTTTAGGATCCGTGGGTGTATGCCATCTGGTTCAGGTGTTTTATCCACATTTATGCTGTCAAAATATTTCTGGACCATATCACTTTTGAGCTATTGTGGATCATTTGCGGCTGTGTCAATACCATTCCCATTTTTACCATGTGGGATTTTTTAAAAACACAGACAAGACCAGCCCACGTACCATCAAAAACCAGCTCAATGCACATTACCCAAGCCTCTACATGGATAGATCAGGCGAGGCAGTAGGCCTCGTTTTAAGCCTCGAACCGACCAAAATTACGTTGATGCTGCAAATCACGTCATATAGTCAATCGTGACATAAGTATAAACAACGGCATTGGTAATCTTCTAAATAAAAAAAACAAATGTAAAACAAGGCAATACTGATGAAAATTATTATATAAAAAAAATTATATAAAAATCATATAATTAAATCAAAAAACTTAAAACGAAAAACCCCATAAACCATGTATCTAATATTCTTATGCATTGCATACTAGCACATTATGTGAAACTTACCTTAGAACGAAGCCTTCCAGTGACACGCTGTCACCGCTGACAGGGCGTCCAGCTTCACCTGGTCCTCCTTGCGGGTTCGCAGACTCCAGCTTTGTGAGTGGCCAGAGCTGCGATGACATCACTCCCGCACGGGAGCCACCGTTTACGGCACAGGTGATGTCACCGGCTGCATCTACAATAAATATCTCCTAAATGGTGCACATTTTATGGGGATATTTACAGTACCTGTAGGTAAGCCTTATTATAGGCTTACCTATAGGTAAAAATTATGCATGGAAGTTTACCCCCACTTTAAGTGATTTGGTAACCAGTCGCAGGCTACAAGGAACTATGGGGTTTTTCTGCCACCCTAAACCACAAATGTATGCTAGCCCTTACTGTCCTGAGTCCCCTATAAGGCTGCTTTCACACTGATGCAGTGTGTTTTACCTGCATTGCAGTGCACCTGCGGCTTTCCTGCAAGTTAGCTGCACTAGACTTCTATTACATCTTGCGGGTGTGGTGCACTTTCTGAAAGCATAGCAAAACTCCTGCATTCAGTTTTTTTTGCAACCTGCACGGTAAAGCCATAATGTGCTAGAAGGCATTGCATACTAGCACAATATGGGAAACTTACCTCAGCGCACCAAACCTACAGGCTATAATACAAGTCTGTGTCTCAAGGCATCTAACCTGCAGGAAAGCTGCAGGTGCACAGCATTGCACCTGCTGATTAGTGTGAAAGGAGCCTAATAACCCTTTTTTATAAGTGCTAATATGCCCATCCCAAAAGTGCAATGTATGTATTGTTTAATACACTGGCACACTTTCTAGGCTGCTAGAAAAGTCCCAAGCAAATTGCACTTGGCATCAATAGGACAGGAGCTGGTTAATGCAGTTCCTGCTCTCACTGCGGCTTCCTGCTTCCTCTGCTGCTGGCACCAGGTCCATGTACTCTGATGCTTTGGGATGGTTGGTCGATAACCCATTAACCCATTGGTCTTGATCTGGGCTTGCTGTCCCGCCATCCCAGACCATGGGCATGTGATTCCCTGGTTTGAAGTCGCGGCCCCTTGGACCAGAGGGAAGGAACAGGGACAGCCTTTATTGCAAAGAGTACAAGCATTACATAAACATGAATGAAAGTTATGGGACATGACAGGTACTCCTGTATGCTTGCTTTTGCTATGTATTATTGATTTGCATCCTTCATTAGAAATCTTTTTTGAGATATGTGAAGGGAATTCAAACGGTATTTCCGTATACCTGACAAGACCAGCTAGGTATAATCACAGCAATTACCACACTCCCAAGACCCTCTCATTACTGAGGAGATAGCTTCTTGGTGAACACAAAAAGAGATGATGCAGAGGTTATGTCCAAAGCTATCTGATTTAATTTTGGGCGGGTATACAACTTATATACCTTATCATTAACCGATCATTATATGGAAGATGGGAGTGGTTAATACAGGGGTGTACATTTCATATCATTACATATTATTAATGGTCAGATAATTAACCTGTTTTCATGACTCATAGTCATGAGTCCTGCTTCTCTGTTTCATGTCTCATTACACAGGAAAGGTGGCCCAGACATATTGAGCTGCAATTCTTTATTTAGATGGTACAGAATAAAACTGCTTACACAAGCTATATTTTCCTATATGTGTGATATATGAATTTATATGACTTTATGGCCGCACAAAATGGAGTCACTTCTGTTCAGTCATATTACTACAATCCCCTCTTTCAGACACGAAGGTGACTGACTTCTCCGCATTGTGACACACACATAACAAACTTAAGGCATACAGAAACAATGCCAGAAGCAAAATCACTATAATACACACAACAATATCCTTGATCCAGGAAAATACCCCATTGAAACCAAAACCATCCCAAAAAATGAAGGAAAAGGAAATGTCCACATAACTCATTCTCCTCAACTTTTCCCAAATCCTTTGGTTCAATTCTGTGATCATCCATATGTACAGACATGAATTCTCTACCCCAAAAAACTGCCTCTTTGTAAGGACAGAACTCGATATCCACAGACAAACTGGAACTAGAGTCTTCTCTTTATCCGGATAGGGTATAGGGCAGGGTATGAATGGGGTGTAGGGTCTGACTGGGGTGGGCATTTCTTCATGTGCATGGGGCTGTGGGTGAATGCTGGCTGGGGCAGATACTCCTCATCCGACATTAGTAATCACAGAATCTAATGATCCCCGATGAAGTCACGTGACGGTGACGACACGCGTAGGATATACGGACACCGGAAGTGACGTTATAGACGCGAGCCCGGCGCTCATCTCGTACCCTGACTGCACACAGCCTTTTAAATGTGAGTGTTCATTTTATTATGTATTGCAATAAACGTTTTAAAAAAGCAATATTACACTAGATAGCCCTTTATTCCCTCCTTTTGGGTACTTTGGCGGTTACATGCTGAGCGTTGCCTGATAGAGAAGAAGGTATCCAGTCCCCATTGCCTTAGAAGGAACCACACAGAGGAAGAGGTGCCTGACCAGACCCACCAGATCCACATCCCCCCCCCCTGAAGTGGCCACCGTTTTCCCTGGCTCCTGTTTAATGCTGCTTACCTTGCAGCTGTGAGGTAATTTCTTAGGACACCCTTAGGTGTCATCCATCACTGAAGATCCGCAACACAGAGCCCGCAGCATCCGTTTCTTTCACTATATCGAAGATCCACTAGCACTTACCCTCTCTCCACGCTGCACTTGCATTGCTGAAAGATACTCCATAGAGTCAAAGCATAGCAACATCACTGTTTCATAATTTTCTCACAAGTCATCTCACGTTTACACGTTTATGAACTTTTATGCATTTTTAAATATTTTATGCAATTATGAACTTTTTATGCGACTATGAACTTTTTTTATGCGATTATGAATTTTACATGCGTTTTTGAATTTCACATGTGTTTATGAATTTTATCTGCAATTTTATCTGACACCTCCATCTTTTCCATCATCACTCCGTTCACTTTATCGCAAACACTGCTTAGTGATTTATGCATTTTTTTCTCTCAGCATATTTTGCACATTTTCTATGCGATTTACTTCTCAGCATATTTTGCACATTTTTTCACCACCTGTTCACCTGAATTTTTACCTGATTTGATTTTAGCAAATTTTAATGCACATCAATCACCTATGATTACACTGTTTTATTTTGTCACCTTTCTGACTTTCTAAATATTGTGTTGTATGTTGTGAAAGATTTATTACATAGTCTTACTGTTTTATCACAATTTTGGGAGCGCAACACCACATATTGATTTTTCTCTACCCCCCTTGTAAATAAGTATGTTTTCTCCTTCACTGATGGGCACAGATGGGGCTGCACTGATGGGCACTGATGAGGTGGCACCAATGAAGTGGCACTGATGAGGTGGCATTGATGGGCACTGATGTGTGGCACTGATAGGTGGCACTGATGGGCGACAAGGATGGGCACTGATAGGTGGCACAGATGGGCATGTATAGGCTGCATGGATGGGCACTGATAGGCGGCATGGATGGGCACTGATAGGCGGCACGGATGGGCACTGATAGACGGCACTGTAGTGTAATGTATTGTACTGATGGATGCCAATCAGTGCCAAACAATAATGCATGCCAATCAGTGATGCCCATTGTGGGCACTGGCATCAATCGTGGGCACTGACTGGCATCCCTGGTGGTGTAGGGTGGCATACCTGGTGCTAGGCATCCCTGGTGGTCTGGTGGCATCCCTGGTGGTCCAGTGTGGGCAGCCTCGGGGGGGCTGCGCTGATAATCGATCAGCACAGATCCCCCTGTCAGAGGAGCAGCCGATCGGCTCTCCTCTACTCGTGTCTGACAGACGCGAGTGAGGAAAAGCCGATCAACGGCTCTTCCTATTTACACTGGGATCAGCCGTGATTGGACACGGCTGATCACGTGGTAAAGAGTCTCCGACAGAGACGCTTTACCGAGATCGTAGTTGCGGTGTGTCAGACTGACACACTGCGGTGGTGAAGGCCTGGTCGGTAGTTTGATCCCCTCTTCCACCTGAAGCAAATTAGTAGATCGCTGCAAGCGGATATGTACCTCCGTGCATTGTGCTAAACAATACTTTGGACAAGAGGAATCACTCAAATAGTAACTTGTCCCTGTCCAAATCCACGATTCAATCCTCTTAAAGCACCACACACAGATGAGTACCCTTACTCTGTCCCTCTCACCTGCCCACTTTAGCAACGCTCTCTGTCTTGGCATAGGACATATATCAACTACCCAACAATCCATCTGTATTCAGAAGAACAAACAACTTATACTCTAAATTGGAATTGCAAGGCAAGACAAAAATTCACATACACATAAAATTAAGAGTTTCTCTCTATTAACAACAACTTTCCCCTACCTAGGTGTCCGTCTTATGAAACTGCAAACAGAGGCGACCCCATAGATTGCCACTGATCACAGTCCACAAACAGTCCATGAAACAGAGACAATCGCGGGAGAAGTGTTTAAACATGTTCTCCCACCGATGATCTCCACACACTGAGAAATCTCACTGATCGACACAAACGGCCAGTCCATGAGGCTGCAATCTCAGCGCTTTACTGGCGATCCGTGTCAGAATTCACACCCCCAGACTCACCAGCTCAGAGGTGGAGAATCGGGGAGTAAAGAGGGAATCTGGGGGGATCCGAGGGGGAAGGAGGAAGATTTTTAACTTCCCTCCACCTCATTCAGACCCTTTCGAAACAGTAACCATATCCCCCTGTCAGTGTACCGAGCAAAGACAATTTTATCACTGCCCAATAAACTGACATCTCTGTGTTTGTTTCTGTGAATCTCGGATACCATAATCTCGCAAAGTCTCACGAGACCCCAGCATCAGGGGCTGCTCCTTGCATGAGGTGGGGTGCTTTCAACAAGGGTTCTAGCCTCCCCACCAGCCCTTTCTTTTTACCCTTGGTTGAACCTTTTCTTGTACAAGCAGGTGTGGGTGCCTCCCCTAAAGACTCAGTCTCACAGTCCTCTTCCCCTACATCAGATATGTCTGGTGCAGTAGAGGCACCATGTCCCCATGCCACCTGGGAATCAGCCCCCACCACCTTCTGTACCTGTGCCTGTTGCTGAACAGTGATCTGCACATTTTACCGACCCACCTGTACTGACCCATTATGTAGCAATCAACAAACCAACAAACAGTGTAAGTTTACACAAAAATCCTTATTTTAACCACACCTTTTAACTGATAATCAAAATTTAAAATCTGGTGACACTTTAACTTCCTCATTTCTTTCTGTGTTAATTTCCTTAACTGCCCAAAACCTCCTCTCTCGACTGTCCTTAAAAATCGTCCCTCAAAGATACTTCATAATCAATAAATACATGAAAACGAATATCTCCGCGTTTTGCTACAGCAAACATGAAAAAAAATCAATCTTTCAAGCTCGGTATGCCATGCCAGTAAAATTTCCCAACATTCAACATCCCCTTTAAATCTCAAACAGCTCCGACTGCTAACACCAGGATGTTTTCCAATATTCCTGCCATTCGGATTCTTTCTGCACCATGTCTCGGACTGACCTGGCGTTTGCTGCGGAGGACACTGTTCCCGTTGTATCTGCGCTGTCCTATCTGCCCAGGGGGGTCTCAGACCACGCTCCTTTCTCTATGGAACTCCTCCTCCTCCCAGGCTCGGGCCCTACTATTTGGCGTTTGAATTCCTACTGGCTGGAGAATGAGGTGATGCAGGGGGAATGTAAAAAGGACATTGCTGGTTACTGGGAGGACAACCTGGGCACAGTGGATCCATCCACAGAATGTGAAGCCTTTAAAACTACGCTAAGGGGTCCATGTCTATGTCCATCACTGGTGTTTTACGCAAAAATAAAAGACAACGCACTGAGGAATTAGAAACAGTTATGTTAACAGCAGAGTCTGCCTATGCTACCAACCCTGATTCCGACACAAGAAATGCATGGCTACAGAGTCGCAGGGAGTAGATCTTGCGCAAAAATGCATGTTACACGCTACTCAGAAATAGTTTCAGCATGGTAACAAGGCTGGACACCTATTGGCATACCTGACTAGACCCAACTGTTCTATTTCTATCCCACTTATCCTAACTACACAGGGCCAAATTAGTGACATCCCTAGGGATATTATGGAGACTTTCTTGGACTTTTACAAAGACCTCTATACATCTAGAGTTGACTACACCGAATCCCAACTAAATGACTACCTGGCCGACATATCCCTCCCTATTGACTGAGAGGAGAGATGAGTTGGAGGCACCTATTTCAGTTGACGAGATCGCTGCAGCCATCTCACAGCTACCAACACATAAAACGCCAGGGCTGGATGGATATCCAGCTGAATGGTATGCTCAGATCAAAGATCTATTGTGCCCATTTCTTTTACATATAACAAGGCCCTGGATATCGGAACTCTTCTCCCCACTATGCGGGAAGCTCTGATTATATTACTATTGAAACGTAGTGAGGATCCTCTCAAATGTGATTCATATTGCCCGATATCCCTCATTAATGTGGATGTTAAAATCCAGTCCAAAGTGTTGGCAAATCGTTTGAATGCTGTAGTTGCGACCTTGGTCAACAGTGATCAGGGGGGCTTTATACCTGGCAGGTCCAATAGAATGAATATTTGTAGACTGTTCCACAATATACAGTACCCACATGACTGTTCTCCCACCCGTGCCTTTGTATCCCTAGATCCCTGTAAAGCCTCTGACAGCGTGGAATGTTGTTGCAGCTTGCAGGTGTTGCAGCTGTATGGCTTTGGCCCCTGTGTTATAGCTTGGAGAAGACTCCTATATATTATATTAAAATGATCTACCCAAGTTACTGTATGTTCTGGCAAACTCCCCTTGCACAATCCCTAAGTCTATCTTTAACCGCTTGCTGATCGGCTCATGCCGATATACATCGGCAGAAGGGCACGTACAGGCAGATTAATGTACCTGTACGTTGCCCTTTAAGAAGCGCTTTGCCCGCCGCAACCTCCATGAGTGTGATCGCGGGTCCCGCGGACTCGATGTCCTCGGGGATACCCGCAATCGTGTTACGGAGAGGAAGAATGGGGAAATTCTGATTTAAACAAGTATTTCCCCGTTCTGCCTAGTGACTGGACACTGATCACAGCTCCCTGTAATCGGGAGCAGTGATCAGTGTCGTCACACATAGCCCCTCCCCCCACAGTTAGAATCACTCCCTAGGACACACTTAACCCTTACAGCGCCCCCTAGTGGTTAACCCACTTCAGTGCCAGTCACATTTACACAGTAATCAATGCAATTTTAATCGCACTGATCGCTGTATAAATGTGAATGGACCCAAGATAGCGGAAAAAGTGTCTGATGTGTCTGCCATAATGTCGCAGTCACGATAAAAATCTCTCATCGCCGCCATTACTAGTAAAAAATAAAAATATATTAATAAAAATGCCACAAAACTATCCCCTATTTTGTAGACGCTATAACTTTTGTGTAAACCAATCAATAAACGCTTATTGCGATTTTTTACCAAAATTATGTAGAAGAATAAGTATCGGCCTAAACTGAGGAAATTTTTATTTTATTTTTTTGGGATATTTATTATAGCAAAGAGTAAAAAAATAATGTGTTTTTTTTTTTTTTAAAATTGTTGCTATTTTTTTTTGTTTATAGTGCAAAAAATAAAAACCGCAGAAGTGATCAAATACCACCAAAAGAAAGCTCTATTTGTGGGGGGAAATTTTGATGTCAATTTTGTTTGGAAGCCACGTCATCTGGCCGCGCAATTGTCAGTTAAAGCAACGCAGTGCCGAATCGCAAAAAACGCTCTGGTCTTTTGCCAGCCAAATGGTCCGGGGCTTAAGTGGTTAAACGTATTGACATGATCTGCATCTAATAAGGTTGCCGACACAACTGGTAGGTTTGGCATTTCGTAACTTTTGCCTATACCATCTAGGATCTCAACTGGTGCATATACATGATTGGCTACACCTGGTTGCAGCGAATGCATGTACTACTACATTGCCTCCCTTAGAGACCCTCCATAACATTATCTATGGAGGCCGGGCAATATTCACCTTAAGAACTGCCTTCTGGGAATCTTTGGTGACTTGCATATATCGCCATATGCAAAGAGACTACTCTGCATTTTGTATTTCTATGTTAAAAAAACTATCTTGCTGTCTTGGAAGGGAACACAGACCCCTCTGAGATCCCTCTGGTTAAAATGTATTAATGATTCTATACCACTATATAAACTTGCATTTGAACTCCGGAAATGGAATAAGACATTCCATAAAATCTGGAGTAGATGGATAGCTAGTCCTCTGACCCTTGCCCCAGAGTGAATACATTTCATGTCAACTCTTGGTCGTGCCACGTGCTTCAATGTACTGATCTCCACTGTTGATCTATGAAGTTCTCGCTGCTAATATGATCTACTCTTGTACCTCCTACAATTCATAATCACATGTGATAGTGAATTGCTTTTTGTTTATTGACTGCAATAGTGTACTGTCTGTCAATGTATATCAATGAACAACCAAAGTTTTTATTTTTAATTTTTTTTTGTATGTTGGTTTGTCTTTATTAAACCCAATAAAAATATCTTGAAAAAAATGAAATAAAAAGGAGATCTTCTTTGATCTTAAAGATCAACACTAAGTAGCTGCTAGTTCACTATTAATTTAAGGACATTACTTGATAACCTTTTATTTACCATTTTCTTTTTTTTTTCTTTTTAAGTTGTTAGTCTTTGTCACTATGGCCTGGTTTACACCACTAGTTATGCGATTTGACAGTTAAAAGTCTGACAAGGCGCACCCCATTTTCGGCAATGGAACTGTTCAATGCAACGGTTCCATTGAGTTGCAGGGACTTTGAA
Organism: Lithobates sylvaticus; assembly: GCA_028564925.1. Taxonomy (NCBI): domain Eukaryota; kingdom Metazoa; phylum Chordata; class Amphibia; order Anura; family Ranidae; genus Lithobates; species Lithobates sylvaticus. The sequence goes on along the minus strand of CM053030.1, from coordinate 309,206,297 downwards.
GAGGTTCCTGCACTGTTTATGTGCAATTTCAGTGTGATTTGTAATGACATCTGTTAAATGAAGTTGCACAGATGTCAGCAAGCCACATATGGAATTGCACTGATAGTTGGCTTTGACGTCACACTGAAGTAGTGTGATTTCAAAACTGCACTGGTGCGAACCAGGGCTTTTACTGTACCTACTTTAGGTAAAACTTCTTATTTTCCTATTAGGAATAGTTACAGTATATAATACAAAGGATTTTGCTGAGTTTTTAGTCACCATCTTTTAGTAATGGGAACATATTTGACTTCTTCTGCAGCTCAAAAGTAAAGGGATGGCAAACCACTGCTTTGACTACAATCCTCCTAGTGAGCATGAAGTCACCGGACAGAAAATTATCTTGTATCCATGTCATGGTATGGGGCAGAATCAGGTAAGAACGTAGTCTTCTTTCTTCACACTATATAAATGTTTAAATTCTGTTCAGCTCTACCTAGAAGTTTTTTTTTTTATATATTTTTATATAAATGTATATGTTTTTAAAGTGGTTATAAACTATCACCTTGTAAGACAACCCATTCAATTGAAAATAGAAATGAAAGGTAAAACATTTGTGTCTAGATATGAGAAAACATTATAAATCCCCCCCCTTTTTTTTTTTTTAAGAAGAGATCACATTCCCTCTGTTTCCTCTGTTCTCAGCTGCGTAAAAGCTGGGGTAGGAGAAGCAACAGTACACTGATCTTCCCAGTGAAAGGCTGTGGAGGGGAGGGGTGTCAATGCTTCAATTGTGCTATAAGATGTTACCACCTGCTGCCTGTGTATTTAGTCTGTTGGGGTTTATATTATTATAGGCATTGTTAATTTAATTTACTAAGTATTTACAATTATTCACTTACACATAAAAAGAAATGAATAAATAAAAAAAACATTTGCAAAGGTAACTTAGAATAGTCAATGTTTGGCCGCTGAATGCTGTGGCTCTTTGTGCTAATTCAAGTGGTGCAAGAAAAGTCTCAGTCTTTGTCCCTTATCTAAATCCAAAAACAAAAATGTAATAAGTTGCAACTTATTTTTTCTTTAGGCTTTTTTCCCCCTTTTACCTTTTACCTGGTATTCTTGCATATAACACACTTCGTTCCTGGGGTGGTTATGCTCACTCCTCCACAGTTTCCCAGAGCTGAAGGACACAGTACCGGGGGCCAACAGGGAAGTCTCCCAGCAGATTTCAGTAATTAGGCTCCACCTGATTCTGGCTGTTGGAAAGGTAAGTAACCCCTCCCTTAATTAGTACCACTCTTTGGATGTACATCCAAGAAGTCAACATGTTAGTTACAAGCTAATGGCTGCTGCTGCAGCCATCTGACTGTGTTCTGCTTGTTCAGCTGACTCCCGGGTTGAAAGTGATGTGGTGGCTGTATACCTGCCGATCACTTTCACAAAGTGGGCAGAGATATACAGTATCAGTGGCAGCCCGTAATGCATGCATCCGGCCCCATAATCTACATTCAGGGCACTGGACGCATGGATTCTGATGGGTTTCTTTTCTCCTTTTAGAAGCACCTGATTAGAGCCAGAGGCTCTAATAGGCTTCAAAAAAGCTTCTGAGCCCACCCAGTTGTGTGACAATAGCAAATTAATATTTGCTATTGTCTTCCCGATTCTCCTCCTGAACAAACAAGATTGGCCGAAAGGAGAAGCAATCCTATTGGCTGCCGAGGAGGAGGAGATGCCGTCTGCCGCTTGGAGAAAGTGTTGCCCACAACCTAGATGGGGTAAGTGCTGGTGACCGACAAGGTGGGTGGGGTGGGTGTATTTTTTTTTTTTTTTTTTTTTTTCGCCCGCACCAGCCACCACCGTACAGTATATATATGACATGTTTATAGGCCACATTCCTTTTCCTGTTATCTGTTTCCCAACAATAGAGAGAAAAAAGAAAAGTGAGAAAAAGACCAACAAAAAAAAAAATATATAAAAAGAGCAACATTATGAACAAGGGAAAAAAACAATGCACTGTTTAAAACTACAGCACAACTTGTAGTTAGCCTCTGTACATCACGGTACACTATTTTTGATCATAATTGATAACTTGTTAAAGAGGAACTGCAGTCTGCTCACATAATTTGTAATACATCTTTGCCATTCTGAAGCTTCCCTCCAAACACTTTGCATATTATTTTTTATATCCTCTGATTCTGTACTTGCCAAATATGCTGCAGAAATCTCCCTCCACTAAGTCTGGTTGCATTCATTTTAACTGTAGGCAGCTGAAGCTGCTGCCTGTTCACTTCCTGGATTTACACAGACACACACAGAGGCACACCTCCAGCTCTGCAGCCATGCAGCTCCCATTGGCCCTCTTATGACTCATCCCCTCCCCCCTCTCCCTTCCTGGCAAACTCTCACAACAGTGAAAGAAAGCTGTGCATGATGTCCTAAGCCTAGGCTAATGACCAGACAAGAAACAGGAAGTGGGCTGTATAAGGTATTTAATGGCAGAAAAAAAAATGTTTTGCTATCCAAAGTTAAAACAAGGGCAGAAGATTTAATAGATGGAAAGATGAAAAAATGACTGAAGGTCCACTTTAACCTCTTGCCGACTAGCCGCCATAATTATACTGCTGCAGGTTGGCGCGGCCGCTTTAAGATCGCTAAATTTTGTTTGTGTACAACATCGCATGGCCGCACAATTGTTAGTTAAAATGATGCAGTGCCATGTAACAAAAAATGGCCTGGTCATTAGGGGGGCAAATCCTTCCGGTCCTTAAGTGGTTAAGTTGGAAAGACTATATATTTGTAGTTTCCTGAACTACATAATGCTCCCTTATGAGCAGATATCCTAGATCAATCCAAAAGATACACCACCACTTAGAATTCTATCTTTGACTAGTTGGAACGGAGCAAGTCCAGGAGTACCTAGCCACTCATCCCATATGTGTGTGTGAAATTCATTGGTCCTCCTCTATGCTGATATACCAGCTTCTTCCTTATGAAGGCATTGTTAACACAAGTGACCCACTCTTTATAAAGAAGGTGGTGTTGTAGAGAGCCATTTTTGTGCTACAGGTTTCCGGGTAATAAAAAGGGCTCTAATAGCTAAATATATATTAGTAGTGTATAATTCTTTGTCCACCCAACCTAGTAAACAGAGTTTAGGGTCTAAGGGAAGAGTGAGTTTCCATATACTGTTAATAGAGCTAATAACATTTGTCCAATATCTTATCAATTTTGGGAATTTCCTTAACATATGAACAAGAGTGCCATTGTCTGTCACATCTAGGGCAAAGGGGAGAGTCTCTTCTTTGCCATGTATATAGCTTTTGGGGAGTACGATGTAGGATGAAAATCTGGGTGAGCGGGGGCACATGCGTGGAGTCTAGCGCAATACAGGAATATAAAACATTCAAATAAAATGCATACACAATTACAAATACGAAAACAATAACAGAAAAGAAAAGAGCTCAGCTCCGCTCTGTGAAGGAGAGCCGCTAAATAAAGACAGCCTGCCAAAATATTCCTTATAAAAACTCTAAACATTCCTGTGAGGTGAGAGAAACATTTGGGCTAAAAATGGTATTGGGGGGGAGCCCGGAATAAGTTAAAGGAGGCGCTCAGGCAAAGACTGCAGTGAAAATGGTGCCAGTCTCCTCAGCCTCAGGCACAATCACCTCAGCACACAGGATAAAGACACAGCGGTCACAGCAAGTCTCCTCAGATGAATCTGATACTGAATTATTTCTGTCACAGAAAATCTTCACAAGAACTAACTGCATCCTCAAGCCTTATGAAACAATTTGAGAAGATGCTGAACAAAGCATTAAAGAATACGTCAGAATAAATAACCAGTAATCTGACTAAAGAAATAAGAGAATTGGGAAATCGCACAGCAGCGCTGGAAATTAAAGTTCAAGAAATAGAAAACTCAACACTTGAATACTTGAACGAAATAGATCTCCTTAAAGAAGAAAACATAACACTACAAAATAAACTGGAAGACTATGAGAACCGTGCAAGAAGGTCCAATTTGTGATTCAGAGGCATACCTGAATCGATCACTGACTTATCTGCCACAATAACAGCATTATGCCAATAATTGCAACCAGGAATACCGATCGAAAGGCTGGAAATGGACAGGGTGCACAGAGCTCTCGTGCCTAAAAAAGCAGATGGACCCCCACGTAACATCATAGCAAAGTTCCATTTTTATCGCATAAAGGAACAACTCTTAATTGCGGCCAGAGTGAAAGACAACCTAACCTTCCAGGGTCACAATTGTGCCATGAAACCACATTTAATGGAATTACAACGTTGTAATATCACATACCAATGGGGTTTTCCATTCGCCATACGCTTCAGCTACAAAGGTACCAGACACATCTGTAGATCACCGAACGAACTTCAATAAGCCTTACTTGACCTCAAATTGATTGATGGAACATCTGCAGCTACAACCTCGCATAGAAGAACAGCATCTACCTCCTCCCTACCTAACTCATCCCATGCAATGGGGAAAAATGGGAATCATCATACATATAAAAGGGGCTGCTATGTTTCCCCTCCACAGGGCCAAGAAGATCCAATGAACTGACAGGTTATTCTTTAACCACTTCAGCCCCGGACCAATTGGCAGCCAAGGACCAGGCCCCTTTTTGCGATTTGGCACTGCGTCGCTTTAACTGACAATTGTGCGGTCGAGTGACGTGGCTCCCAAACAAAATTGGCGTCCTTTTTTTTCCACAAATAGAGCTTTCTTTTGGTGGTATTTGATCGCCTCTGCGGTTTTTATTTTTTGCGCTATAAACAAAAATAGAGCGACAATTTTGAAAAAAATGCAATTAGCGATTATTGATTGGTTTGCGCAAAAGTTATAGCGTTTACAAAATAGGGGATAGTTTTATAGCATTTTTATTAATATTTTTTTTTTTAGTAATGGCGGCGATCAGCGATTTTTATTGTGACTGTGTGACGGACACAACGGACATTTCTGACACATTTTTGGGACCACTTTTTGCGATTCGGCACTGCGTTGCTTTAACTGACAATTGTGTGGTCATGCGACGTGGCTCCCAAACAAAATTGATGTCCTTTTTTTCCCACAAATAGAGCTTTCTTTTGGTGGTATTTGATCGCCCCTGCGGTTTTTATTTTTTGCGCTATAAACAAAAAAAAGAGTGACAATTTTGAAAAAAACACATTATTTTTTACTTTTTGCTATAATAATTATCCCCAAAAATATATAAAAAACGTTTTTTTTCCTCAGTTTAGGCCGATACGTATTCTTCTATATATTTTTGGTAAAAAAAAATTGCAATAAGTGATTATTGATTGGTTTGCGCAGAAGTTATAGTGTTTACAAAATAGGGGATAGTTTTATAGCATTTTTATTATTTTTTTTTTTACTAGTAATGGCGGCGATCAGCGATTTTTATTGTGACTGCGACATTATGGCGGACACATCGGACATTTTTGGGACCATTGTCATTTATACAGCAATCAGTGCTATTTAAATGCACTGATTCCTGTGTAATGACACTGGCAATGAAGGGGTTAACCACTAGGTGGCAGTGTAGGGTTTAAGTGTTCCTAGGGGCGTGTTACTAACTGGGGGGCGTGGCTGGGATTTAGTGAATGCTGATCTCTGCTCCAATCACAGGGAGCAGAGATCGGTGTCACTGGTTGCTAGGCAGAAGGGGGAGATGCTGTTTACTTCCGAATCTCCCCGTTCAGCCTTCCTGTGAGACGATCGCGGGTATCCTCCGCGGCAAGCGGGACCCGCGACCAGACTCACGGGGGTCCCGATCGGCACGCGATGGCAAGGCGGCAATCTTAAAGGGTTGTACCTGTACGCCCTTTTGCCTGTCCGTGCCATTCTGCCGACATAAGGAACACATTTATAAGCTACCATGGGAGATACGTTCCCAGAGGAACTATAGCATACTAAACTCATTAACTATGCTTATTTGACTTACCGTATTTATCGGCGAACCGGTTAAGGAACACATTTATAAGCTAATATGGCGAGCGGCCGAAAAAGGCCGAAGCCGACTGTCCAGCTCCGCTCGTAGTCTTGCCTCCCTGCGCTTGCTCCCGAAACAGCAGGGAGGTGGGACTCCAAGCGGTCACACAGTCGGCTATCGCATACTGCAACTCATTAACAAATATGCTTCAAAAGACGCTGGGCAAGGCTGCAAATGACGCGGCAAGCTGCAAATTACGCTGGGCAAGGCTGCAAGGCTGCAAAAGACGCTGGGCAAGGCTGCAAAAGACGCTGGGCAAGGCTGCAAAGTAGCTGGGCAAGGCTGCAAAAGACGCTGGGCAAGGCTGCAAAAGACGCTGGGCAAGGCTGCAAAAGACGCTGGGCAAGGCTGCCATTGACGCTGGGCAAGGCTGCAAATGCGCTGGGCAAGGCTGCAAATGACGCGCTGGGCAAGGCTGCAAAAGACGCTGGGCAAGGCTGCAAAAGACGCTGGGCAAGGCTGCAAAAGACGCTGGGCAAGCTGCAAAAGACGCTGGGCAAGGCTGCAAATGACGCTGGGCAAGCAAAAAAGACGCTGGGCAAGCTGCAAATGACACTGGGCAAGGCTGCAAATGACACTGGGCAAGCTGCAAATGACGCTGGGCAAGCTGCAAAAGACGCTGAGCAAGGCTGCAAATGACCATGGGCAAGGCTGCAAATGACACTGGGCAAGGCTGCAAATGACACTGGGCAAAAGACGCTGGGCAAGGCTGCAAAAGACGCTGGGCAAGGCTGCAAATGACGCTGGGCAAGATGCTGCAAAAGACGCTGGGCAGGCTGCAAAAGACGCTGGGCAAGCTGCAAATGACGCTGGGCAAAGGCTGCAAATGACGCTGGGCAAGGCTTGCAGCCTGCACTTGTATCCTATGAATAGAATACAACATGGGTCAGGGGAAATCCCTACTAAGGTTACATCTGAATATGCGGAGCACGATCGTATGGGAACATCATTCTCATCAGTTCTGTATCTATCTCCAAAATATGAAACAAAGTTTATTTTTCTCTTTACCTAAATAGAATGGTTAAAAGTATCTCTCCTTATTTACTACTTACAACCTAGAGTTATATTATATTATCATTAAACAAATAAGGAGACTCAGTCATAACTGAAAAGATACAATTTTATCTCTATGGATGATGTGTTTATATAGGCTTTAGAAACAAAGTTTTAGAGAAGTCTAAGTTCTTGATAAAAGACATATCCCATTTACCTTTTTTAGACTAGATAGACTTCTCTTTTAATTGCAGGAATTTAACAAACTTCATTTTTAAATTAAAATTTTCTTGAAAAACATATTACAGAAAATAGATAATACTTTCATTAAGCCATAAGGGCTATAAACATGTATCCTAGCGATGCAAAAAAATATATATATATATTTTTTTTCAATAATTTTTTTTGTTTCTTTTTTGACAAAGCGGTTCTCCTATTCACGGAAGTTCCGTGTGCCTCACCTGGTCTTCCTCAGATCCCCTCCCTTAATATGGGGGGACTTGACGAGGGCCTCTTGTCCCCTGTTGGGGGGTTTTACCCTTCACCACGGATACATTTTGAATACCTCCATATTATATTATTAAGCTTCGGTAATGTAAACTTTCCCATCTTTTTCTTCTTTCCTAAACTAGATTACACTGGACCTTTCTCTCTTTTTTCCCTTTTCAAGTCCCTATGGGTTGAGTCGAGAAGTCGTCAGGTCGGAACAACGGGTAAGTGCTGCCTATTGACTCAGCTACCATGGCCCCCTTAAACATTTTATCCCTGAATGTACAGGGACTCAATGTACCACAGAAACGTACTAAAGCGTTTAGGTCATTCCAGGCAAAAAATTTGCATATTGTGTGCCTGCAAGAGACAAATTTTACAGTAAATTCAACGCCTACATTTTTTAGTTCATCCTATCCAAATATTCACTTCCTCGGCCAATACCAAACAACGTGGAACTCTTAAAAGATACAATAGAATCCGCGCTCAGGATTAGAACTGCAGCCTCCCAAAGAGGTACTACACACTGGTGTGTAGTAAAGAAATGGTATTAAATAAAGGGATGGTGGCGCTGTTCAGGGTAAATATGGGTCGAGCAGGATAAAATGATATAAATATATAAATATGGGATGGGTACGTATGAATGGTAAAAGTGAATGTGCATTCGACTAAAAAATATATGTATATAGAAATAAAAGAGATATTAAGGCAACTCCATTCAAAATGGAATAAATGAAATGACTGTGCAATACCTCATGAGAAAAATTATGTGTAACAATTATAAATAACAGGCAAGAAAGCATAAATATAAATTAAAAGTGACTCTGTGCTACAATAATATAGAAAATGCATAAATATTAGTGATATACAACAATCGATTATTTGTGTCCTCCTGAAAATTGTGGTGCAAGTACACAAAAATCCCAAACAATGAAAAAATAGATGGATAAAAAAGTAGATGGATAAAAAATATATAGATGGATCAAAAAATATATATAAAAATAAATGAATAAAAAATGTAAAGCTTGACAATTGTCCCAAGTGTAAAAAAAGAGGAAATATATAAATAAGTGATCGGTGATCAAAGTGGTGAAGTCCTGTGCTGTCCTTTGAATCTCAGCAAACTTGTAACAGCATATGGCATATAGGCAAACAGATGATGGTGACTGTCCTAGTGCTCCCCTCCTTCCGTCGAGTGACCCCTAATGTGGAAACACTCACCAGAGTGCCTAACCCCTGCAGGGGTAGTAGGCATATAATATCCTGGGTATGTAGTAAGGATCCTCCTCTGTGCGGATGGTTTCCACTGCAAAGCCTCCTCTGTGGGGATGTTCCTCCTCTATCACTCTCCAAGAATGGGGGTAAAAATACCAATTGGGTCCGTGTAGGTAAAAAATGAAAAAAACACTAATAGTGTGATATTGCTAAAATCAATATAGGTTTTTTATTTTGCAAAAAAAATGATGAATCGAAGATACAGTGTACCCAATAGGGTTAAAGAACATGAATACATGCAGTAAATTAAAAAATATAAATAAAAAAGCAGAGTGCACAGCTGGAGAGCAGAGCGATGAGGCACCGCAAAGCCCCGGAATAGCGTGCGTTCCACTGGCGGTGTTTCCAAAACCGGAAGCCGCAGACAAGGGGGGAAGTGACGTGTTGTGTACCAAGGGTATCACCTGACGTACATTTGGTCGCCTCCGACGACGTCCTATTGACGAAACGTACGTCAGGTGATACCCTTGGTACACAACACGTCACTTCCCCCCTTGTCTGCGGCTTCCGGTTTCGGAATCACCGCCAGTGGAACGCACGCTATTCCGGGGCTTTGCGGTGCCTCATCGCTCTGCTCTCCAGCTGTGCACTCTGCTTTTTTATTTATATTTTTTAATTTACTGCATGTATTCATGTTCTTTAACCCTATTGGGTACACTGTATCTTCGATTCATCATTTTTTTTGCAAAATAAAAAACCTATATTGATTTTAGCAATATCACACTATTAGTGTTTTTTCATTTTTTACCTACACGGACCCAATTGGTATTTTTACCCCCATTCTTGGAGAGTGATAGAGGAGGAACATCCCCACAGAGGAGGCTTTGCAGTGGAAACCGTCCGCACAGAGGAGGATCCTTACTACATACCCAGGATATTATATGCCTACTACCCCTGCAGGGGTTAGGCACTCTGGTGAGTGTTTCCACATTAGGGGTCACTCAACGGAAGGAGGGGGAGCACTAGGACAGTCACCATCATCTGTTTGCCTATATGCCATATGCTGTTACAAGTTTGCTGAGATTCAAAGGACAGCACAGGACTTCACCACTTTGATCACCGATCACTTATTTATATATTTCCTCTTTTTTTACACTTGGGACAATTGTCAAGCATCACATTTTGTATTCATTTATTTTTATATATATTTTTTGATCCATCTATATATTTTTTATCCATCTATTTTTTAATTGTTTGGGATTTTTGTGTACTTGCACCACAATTTTCAGGAGGACACAAATAATCGATTGTTGTATATCACTAATATTTATGCATTTTCTATATTATTGTAGCACAGAGTCACTTTTAATTTATATTTATGCTTTCTTGCCTGTTATTTATAATTGTTACACATAATTTTGCTCATGAGGTATTGCACAGTCATTTCATTTATTCCATTTTGAATGGAGTTGCCTTAATATCTCTTTTATTTCTATATACATATATTTTTTAGTCGAATGCACATTCACTTTTACCATTCATACGTACCCATCCCATATTCATATATTTATATCATTTTATCCTGCTCGCCCCATATTTACCCTGAACAGCGCCACCATCCCTTTATTTAATACCAACGTGGAACTCTTGTGGCTTTCCACCGGTCCACTCCATTCACAATTCATTCGGAAATTAAGGATTAGGAAGGAAGATATCTTATCCTCACGGGACACATTTTGGACACAGAAGTAACTGTGGTTTCTTATTATGCGCCTAACAAACAGCCAATTCCATTCTTAACACATCTATTACAAGTAGTTAATGCACATGGACTGGGAACAATCATTGTATGTGGTGATTCCAACCAGGTTCTCCTACTATTTCTGGACAAAACACCATATACTCCACCCCGTAACCACTCTAAAATATCTCTCTCTCAACTCCTTTCCAAACACAAATTAGTCTATTCATGGAGAGACAATAATCCAACAAAAATAAATTACACCTAATTTTTACACAATCTCCAAACATTCAGTCGTATTGACCACATTTTCCTAACCACAGGAATGATACCTGAGATTCTCTCATCAAATATAATCCCCATCCCATGGTATGACCATAATGCAGTACTAACCATCGTTGCATCAACCATACCTAAAGCACAAAATAAAACATGGTATTTACCAGAGATATTACTTAAACACCCTTTATATTGTCACAAAATTGAACATACTCTGAAAGTATTTAACACTCAACAAAATTTCCCCAATAACATTGTGGGAAGCACATAAACCTGTCTTGAGAGGAACACTTCAGCAGCAGTATGGAATACTCAAAAGAGAAATCTTGCACAAAAATTAAAAATTAACTCATTTTTCTTAGCTTTCCAAAGCAATCCTAATCCAATTACTAAAAAATTATTTAGAGAAGGCATGTCTGGAATATGATCTTTTTCTTACAGAATCATCTAATAAATGACTGCATCGTTCCAGACATGCCTTCTTCATGAAATCTAACAAACCAGGCACATACCTGGCGAGGGCACTCAGATCAATAAATAATTAATTTAAACCAATTAGGTTAAAACTATCTAAAACATATATACAAGCAACCCTCTTAAAATTGTTCACAAATTTCGTTCTCACCTAAATGCTCTATACACGGAATTGAATACATTTAATTTAAACAAAGCAGATTCCTTCTTCTCACAAATTAACCTACCTGAACTAACTGTTTCACAAAAAGCACAACTTGAGATGCCTGTCATGGCAGAGGAAGTAGCAAAGGTCATCAAAGAGTTGAAAACGAATAAAAGACCAGGACCAGATGGTTATTCTGCACTATACTACCGCACCTTTTCAGACTCTATTTCCCATACATTGGCAGAGGCATTCAATGATTTACTCAAAAATAAATCCTTTAGACAAGAATCCTTATTGGCGATCATATGTATGATTCCCAAACCCCATTCCGATGATACTTCTTGTACTAACTACCGACCTATTTCAATGCTAAATCTTGATCTCAAAATTCTCGCAAAAATCTTAGCATCCCGTCTAAGTAGATTCATTGGCACACTTATAAATCGTGATCAAGTTGGCTTTATGCCAACACGACAAGCAGGCGATAATGTACGCCGAACAGTTCGTTTAGCGCAAATTGCCAAAGCACGTTGCATTCCCTCCGGCTTTCTCTCACTTGATATTCAAAAGGCTTTTGATTCTATATCCTGGTCCTACCTGCAATACACATTACAGAAGTGGGGTTTTGGTCCAAATTTTACAAACTGGATCAGGGCACTATATAATAAACCTAAAGCATATGTTAAATATGCAGGTTATAAATCTGATATCTTTAATATTGAAAGGGGCACTAGACAGGGGTGTCCACTTTTACCCCTGTTATTTGCACTTCTTATAGAACCACTTGCCCAACGTATCAGATCCCACCAGAACGGGAATTGAAGTAGGGGGATTTCAACACAAAATTTGTCTATTTGCGGACGATATCCTCCTATTTCTTTCATCGCCACAGGTATCAGACCCTAACCTAATGCCAATGACTTTGCTGCCTTCTCTGGCCTTTTCATTAATTCCAAGAAATGTGTAGCACTAAATGTATCTCTTTCAAATTTATAACTAAGTTCAGCTAAGGTAGGTCTCCCCTTTACCTGGGCAGATAAATCCATTCCATATCTAGGAATACACCTCACTGCATTACGTTTGGATCTTTTTTCAGCTAATTAACCTCCAATGTTAAAAAATATAACAAATGTGTTGAAATCTTGGAACCACCTTCCTTTATCATGGTTCGGAAGAATCAACACAATAAAAATGACAGTCTTACCCAAATTATTATACCTATACAGAGTTTTACCAATTCCAATTCCTGCCTATTACCTGAGAATTATACAGAAAAAGGCAAATATATTTATATGGGGTTCCTCTAGAACACGTACACAACAACACACACTTTACCTCCCTAAATTGAATGGAGGTCTAGGTTGTCCTAATTTTGCATCTTATTATAGAGCAGCATATATAGCATTATTAACTAAATATCATGCACTAAAATAATCTTCTCTATGGGTATCGATCGAAGCAGCTGAATGTGATCCCTTGTCAATAGCAAACCTGATTTGGCTTTCACCAAGAGATCATAGAGGGTAACGTAACCCAATTACAAAACAATTTGTTTCCCTATGGGACAGATACAAATTCAGAAATCAGTTGCAATCATTACATAATCCTCTACTATATTTTTACAAAAACCCTGCATTTTACCCAGCATTGGTCTCTCCTAGATCTTTCAGAGCATGGGCTACAAGTGATATGCTAAATATGCACAAATTTGTGAACTCATCGTTCTTTATCCCTTTCCCAACTCTTTGTGATAATTACGGACTACCTCAATCAGAACTATTTAGGTACCTCCAGAGCAAAAATATTTCTTTATGCCGCTTTTAACCACAGACAGTTCACTAACTCAATTAACTAACTTTGAAAAATATTGTAAAAATGACGCTCATGCTAGGGGCATAATCTCGACCTTATATGTTCAATTGTTAGCTAAACCTGAAACAGAGAAACCAGCTTAAATACAGAAATGGGAGGTGGACTTAGAACGAACACTGCAAACCACAGAATGGAATCAAGTCTGGTCAACAACCAAAACAGCCTCTCCCATTATTTTAGCGGTAAAGGTGAATTATAAAGTACTAAGATGGTACCTTGTACTGGCTAGAATAGCTAAATATGTGCATAATACCGTGGATGCGCTGAGTTAGGAAAACATTTCCATATTTGGTGGTAATGTCCCAAAGCTCAAATTTATTGGAATGAGATCTTTACTATAGCATCTAAAACGTTAGGAATATCCATCACCCCAGCCCCTTCAATGGCTCTCATCAATCGAAAGCCAGAATTTCTAACACACACCCAATTTAAATTAATTATTCATTTATTCACTGCAGCAAAACAAACACTAGCAAGAGCCTGGAGATCCCCTTCATTGATTGTGGAGGAGGTAGTGAATAGGATGAACAACACTATGACGCAAGCCAAAATGGCAGCTCTTGAAGCTGACATGCTTATCAAATTTGAAAAAGTATGGCATCTGTGGATAATAAATTATGTATCATCAAATTTTAACAAATAAGTTCTATTACCATGGTAGCTGACCTGATGGGTAAGTGAATACGTTATATGGATTCTGGGGCATATGGTGGCCCTCAACTGGACCCTGCGGACTTCTCTTCTTCCTTTCCTAGTTTCTCCTCTTCCCATTTTCCTTTATTCTCTATCTATTCCTATTATGATTTTGAAGCTATTACTACAGAAGATAATTTCTCTAATAAACCACACCATTAGTATGCATTATTGTTATATTAGTAATTATAGTTGAATATATAATTTACATTGTATTTAGCTTCATTACTTTTGTATATTATGTACTTAAAGAGGAAGTAAATCACATAGTAGCCCATTATGTGTCACTTACCTGACACAGGAGCCTGCAATGTCACCGCTGTCCCCTTGTGTATGGAGCCTCCACCTTCTTTGTGGGTATGGCGGCTCCAGCGCTGTGATTTGCCGGAGCCGCCATGATGTCACATGCCCCGTAGACAGCGGAGCCTGTCTTTTTGTAAATATCTCCTAAACCTACACGATATTTCTTGGACCTACAGGTAAGCCCTAATCTAGGCTTACTTGTAGGTCAAAGTGGTTTGTAAGGGTTTACAACCACTTTAATCTATTGTCAAATATTCTATTACAATAAAATACAATAAAATCTTTTTGACAAGGGAAATCTGGGTGAGCTTCTGAGCTGGTGATAAAGAGACGTTGGATATATTATCAAGTATAGGGGACCATTCCTCATCTGAAATATGACCTACAGTATCTTACAAAAGTGAGTACACCTCTCACATTTTTGTAAATATGTATTATATATTTTCATGTGACAAGAAATTACACTTTGCTACAATGTAAAGTAGTGAGTGTACAGCTTGTATAACAGTGTAAATTTGCTGTCCACTCAAAATAACTGAACACACAGCCATTAATGTCTAAACCGCTGGTGACAAAAATGAGTACTCAGGCGTGAATGTGGAGCAGGTGTGTTAAATGTGGCGTTATTGCTCTCTCTCTCTCATACTGATCACTGGAAGTTCAACATGGAACCTCATGGCAAAGAACTCTGAGTATCTGGAAAAAATAATTGTTGCTCTACATAAAGATGGCCTAGGCTATAAGAAGATTGGCAAGATCCTGAAACTGAGCTGCAGCACGGTGGCCAAGACCATATAGCGGTTTAACAGGACAGGTTCCACTCGGAACAGGCCTCACCATGATCGACCAAAGAAGTTGAGTGCACATGCTCAGCGTCATATACAGAGGTTGTCTTTTGGAAATAGATGTATGAGTGCTGCCAGCATTGCTGCAGAGGTTGAAGGGGTGGGGGGTCAGCCTGTCAGTGCTCAGACCATACATCACACACTACATCAAATTGGTCTGCATGGCTGTCATCCCAGAAGGAAGACTCTTCTAAAGATGATGCACAAGAAAGCCCGCAAACAGTTTTCTGAAGACAAGCAGACTAAGGACATGGATTCTGGAACCATGTCCTGTGGCCTGATGAGACCAAGATAAACTTATTTGGTTCAGATGGTGTCAAGCGTGTGTGTCGACAACCAGGTGAGGAGTACAAAGACAAGTGTGTCTTGCCTACAGTTAAGCATGGTGGTGGGAGTGTCATGGTCTGGGGCTGCATGAGTGCTGCTGGCACTGGGAGCTACAGTTCATTGAGGGAACCATGAATGCCAACTTGTACTGTGACATACTGAAGCAGAGCATGATCCCCTCCCTTCAGAGACTGGGCCATAGGACAGTATTTCAACATAACTCCAAACACACCAAGATGACTACTGCCTTGCTAAAGAAGCTGAGGGTAATGGTGATGGACTGGCCAAGCATGTCTTCAGACAAAAACCCTATTGCGCATCTGTGGGGCACCCTCAAACAGAAGATGGAGACGCGCAAGGTCTCTAACATCCACCAGCTTCCATGATGTCGTCGTGGAGGAGTGGAAGAGGACTCCAGTGGCAACCAGTGAAGCTCTGGTGAACTCCATGCCCAAGATGGTTAAGACAGTGCTAGAAAATAATGGTGGCCACACAAAATATTGACACTTTGGGCCCAATTTTGACATTCATTTAGGGGTGTACTCACTTTTTTTGCCAGCGGTTTAGACATTAATGGCTGTGTGTTGAGTTATTTTTATGGGGCCGCAAATTTCTTTTTCTTCAGTGTTGTCCCATGAAAAATATAAAAAAATATTTACAAAAATGTGAGGGGTGTACTCACTTTTGTGAGATATTGTATGTCCTCTGCCCATCGGGTTCTACTATTAAAGGACATAGCAGTTGATACTTTAGACATAAATGAGCTATGTCATTCTGGCAAAAGTCATTCCACTTCACACAAATTCTCCATCTCTTGTTACACACAGGAGAAGAACTTTAAACTCCTAAGTGGTACAGGGATCCTCACTCACTCCATAGTATCTTCCCATCTACCCCCACTTCGTGTTGGAGATGTGGGGACACAGATGGAAGCTATCTCCACATATGGTGGTAGTGCAGAGCCATACAACCCCTTTGGTCCCAGGTTTTTGCCATATACAGTAGCCTTTACGATCGACCTACGACACCCACACCAGAGATAGCCCTGCTGTCCATGCTCCCAGGCTCCATAACCTCGCAAAAACACACCCTGCTCTGATTTTTCCTATCAGCAACCAGACAACTCATACCCCTCTTTTGGAAAATCACCACCACCCCTCCCCTATCCTACTGGGTTTCGGTGGTCAACAACATCATGCAAATGGGAGAGATGATAGCCTTAGACAATGATACATTCGATAAATTTACAACTCTATGGCTTGTCTGGATCGATTACTCTACCTTAGATGCTCCAAAAACCTTGTTAACACACCTTGGCTGAACTGACTTTATCGGACCCCTTTGGCCACCTGATGTGCTGCACCAGGGTCTGCT
Organism: Lithobates sylvaticus; assembly: GCA_028564925.1. Classification (NCBI taxonomy): domain Eukaryota; kingdom Metazoa; phylum Chordata; class Amphibia; order Anura; family Ranidae; genus Lithobates; species Lithobates sylvaticus. The sequence goes on along the minus strand of CM053030.1, from coordinate 309,189,545 downwards.
CACCTACCCTAACCCCCCCCCACACTTCCCTTCTTCACAACTTCTCCACCTTTCTATCTTCTTCCTTTTTTCTCTCCTCAGATTTATGCAATAAGGCCTCAGAACAGGTGATTTTTATGTTTACTCTTCACTAGATATCCTGCAACACTCTATGTATAAACCGACCCACATTAACCACTTCCCGACCGGCGCACGACGATGTACGTCAGGAGAATGGCACGGACAGGCATAAGGGCGTATATACAAGTCCCTTTCTTAATGCCTCCGTGCCATCGGGAGCGCGCCAGGAGCGGCGCGCTCCCACGCCGGTCGGGACCCCCGTGAGGCCGGTCGGGGGTCCCGCGGACTCGATCGCCGTGGGGACACCCGCGATTGTCTTACGGGAAGGCTGAACGGGGAGATGTGGAAATAAACAGCATCTCCCCGTTCTGCCTAGCATCTAGTGACGCTGATCTCTGCTCCCTGTGATTGGAGCAGAGATCAGCATTCACTAGCTGACAGCCACGCCCCCCCCACAGTCAGAAACACACCCCTAGGCATACTTAACCCCTACACTGCCCCCTTGTGGTTAACCCCTTCACTCAAAAGTGAAAATGTGCAATGTGGGTCCCTCGCGCTGCTTAGAGTAATTAAGGTCAAATGGGAAAGTGTGTAGAGTATTTGCAGCAAAATGAAAAGTGTTCACAATATACACCAAAAATTAATAAAATAAGTAAATAATTTCGCGCCGACATGAGACCGACCGCCCAGACCCGGGGCGGTCGGTCTCATGTCGGAGGACACCAGGCAGTGACATTGTGCACTATAGGTTTACTATAGGTCCACCATCTAGAGGCATTAAAGGAGAAGGACCAGGCTGAATTTTCCACTAGGCTGTGCAGACCTCTGATACCCTAATATTGGGGATATGGGATACCCCTAAAAGGCGCAGATACATCAGACATAAGGTGAGAGTCCAGGGAGACCAGATAAGGATATCCAAAATAGATGAATACCAGTGTGAATATATCATATCCATCTATATAGCCAAACGCATAGACTGTAAGCTCTGGTACATGTGGAACTAACCCTGGAGCACCCATTGGAGAATTGATTTATTGTTACCTGATACATCCAGTGTGGACTTTATACTATACCACCTATACCTATTTGGGACTGATAATTGTTTATCTATCACTCAATTTATATTCATTTATTCTGGAATTATCTTGCTTATCCTACTGATGTTTTTATATTATTTTTATTTTTTGATGACATTTTTATCCTGATTATTTTATCTTTGATGACATTTTTATTCCGCCATTATTTAAGAGTTACGCCTTGATTCTTTGCCTTAATTTTTTACCACACTTGATCTATTTATTGATTCCTATTAATTCATTTTACCTAATTTATATCATTTGTCACCCTCTATACTTTTGTATGCACTGGGCACTTACAGTATTAGACGACAGTCACTATTGTTTACATTTGATCTATAGTATCTTTACCACTCACCAGTGATTATTCATTATTTATATTTATTTTTTGAAGATTTATTTATATTTTTATCTCTTGAAGATTTATTTATTATTTTGGATACATGTTACTATTCTGTATTCACCTATGAATACCTAGCACCTTCAGATCACTTACTGCACTTTAGTGTCACCTGGTGGCCGTCAGCCATCATTGCACTTATTTATATATTAATTTTATTATTAATATATTTACTTATTATTTTTGTGCGAAATTATTTACTTATTTTAACCCCTTCATTGCCAGTGTCATTTATACAGGACTCAATGCATTTAAATAGCATTCATTGCTGTATAAATGACAATGGTCCCAAAAAACGGTCAAAAATGTCCGATGTGTCCGCCATAATGTCGCAGTCGCAATAAAAATCGCTGATCGCCGCCATTACTAATAAAAAATAATTATTAATAAAAATGCTATAAAACTATCCCCTATCTTGTAAACGCTATAACTTCTGCGCAAACCAATCAATAATCGCTTATTGCGATTTTTTTTTACCAAAGATATGTAGAAGAATACGTATCGGCCTAAACTGTGAAAAAAAATGTTTTTTATATATTTTTGGGATATTTATTATAGCAAAAAATAAAAAAGAATGCCTTTTTTTTCAAAATTGTCGCTCTTTTTTGTTTATAGCGCAAAGAATAAAAACCACATGGGCGATCAAATACCACCAAAAGAAAGCTCTATTTGTGGGAAAAAAAGGACGCCAATTTTGTTTGGGAGCCACGTCGCACGACCGCACAATTGTCAGTTAAATCGACGCAGTGCCGAATCGCAAAAAGGGGCCTGGTCCTTTGGCTGCAAATTGGTCCGGTCTGTATGTGGTTAATATACGACTGTATATCTAAACCACATTGGTTTCTACTCAAAATGTATCTACTATGCGGAATGATCTATACGTACCTCCTGTGTTGAACATACAGTTGTAATATGTTTGGCAATATTCCATCCTGTTAAACTTAATAAAAACATATTTGACTCTAAAGGTAGAAGTTACTACTTTTGTGAATATTTAGGATCAGCTAATATCCAATTAGATATTTTAGCCTGACAGGGGATGGCATGCTGAAGTTGTAGGTATTGATCGCATACATTATTTGGAAAACCATATTTCTCTTTTAGTGTCTGAAAGTCTTTCAATAATTGACCATGGTAGAGCTGTGGAATGCACTTAAGACCATACATGGACCAACTATTAAATCCCTGCAATTTCTGGAGTTCAACATAATTATTGTTGTTAAAGATACGAGTGAAAGCGGTATAACCCATATACGGTAATTAAGGTTTCACCCAAGAAAAGTAGGGCATCGTCAGCGTATAACGCAAGTTATTTCTCTGTTTCCCCGCACCTAAATCCAACAATTTTATGGTTTCCCCTGATAGCTGCTGCCAGAGGCTCAGTTGCCAGAGAAAAGAGTAGTGGGGATAAAGGCATTGTTTATTCGAAGACTGGCAGAGGGTGCTTTGTATAGGAGCTTAATCCAGGAAATAAAAGTTTGCCCAAGTTGAATTTGTCCAGAACCTTCCATAGGAATCGCCACTGTACGCTATTGAATACTTTAGCAGCATCGAGTGATAGTATAGCTATATTGCCCATATTATCTGTAAGCAGTTGCATATTTAGGTACAATCTACAGAGGTTGGTTGCAGGGATATGCAGTCAGGGGAGGCAGGTGAGGCAGTCTTGTTGGGCACATTGAATATTAAATTTTTTTGTCATAAGTGATTGAAAAATAACAAAAAAATGTACACAAAGTTGTCACTGAAATTATATATTGCTCAAACATGCCATGGGCATATGTAAAATGACACCTCAAAATACATTCTGCTTCTTCTCCTGAGTATGGGGATACCACATGTGTGGGACTTTTTGGGAGCCTAACCGTGTACAGGCCACCCCGAAAACCAATCACCGCCTTCAGGCTTTCTAAGGGTGTAAATTTTTGATATCACTCTTCACTACCTTACACAGTTTCGGAGGCCATGAAACGCCCAGATAGCGCAACCCCCCCCCCCCCCCAAATGACTCCATTTTGGAAAGTAGACCCCTCAGGCTATTTGCTGAGAGGCATGTTGAGTCCATGGAATATTTTATATTTTTAGTTTATTTACATTTTTTTTTATTTCATTTTTTTCGCAAAGTTGTCACTAAATGATATATTGCTCAAACATGCCATGAGCATATGTGAAATTACACACCAAAATACATTCTGCTGCTTTCAGGCTTTCTAACGGTGTAAATTTTTTGATTTCACTCCTCACTATCTATCAGTTTTGGAGGCCATGAAATGTCCAGATAGCACACCTCCCCTCCCCCCAAATGACCCCATTTTGGAAAGTAGACACCCCAAACTATTTGCTGAGAGGCATGTTGAGTATTTTGGACATCTCGCTTTTTGTCGCAAAGTTTTTTTCAGCCGCACTTCAGCTTTTTCCGGCCTTTTTTGGCTTTCTTTTTTCATTTTCAAAAACAAATGGGAGCTTCAAAATACTCACCATTTTGGGGGAAAAAGTGCGTGCTATACGCAGATAAATACGGTACCTTGGGGTGTCTACTTTCCAAAATGGGGTCATTTGGGGGGGGGGGGGGGGTTGTGCTATCTGGGTATTTCATGGCCTCTGAAACTGTTTAAGGTAGTGAAGAGTGAAATCAAAAATTTACGCCCTTAGAAATTGGTTTTCGGGGTCCTTTACGCGGATAGGCTCCCAAAAAGTCTCACACTTGTGGTATCCCCATACTCAGGAAAAGCAGCTGAATGTATTATGGGGTGTAATTTCACATATGCCAATGGCATGTTTGAGCAATATATAATTTATTGACAACTTTGTGAAAAAAAATAAAAAAATAATGTAATTTTCCCGAAACTTGTGGCAAAATATGAAATATTCCATGGACTCAACATGCCTATCAGCAAATAGCTTGGGGTGTCTACTTTCCAAAAACGGGGCATTTGGGGGGGGGTGGGGGGGGGGTTGACCTGTCCTGGTATTTTATGCAGAACATTAGAAGCTTATGCCACACATCACCCACTCTTCTTATATTTTTTTAAAGCAAAGGCCCTACAGATTAAAACGGTAGGTGTTGCAAAAAAAAATTTTTCACACAGTATTTTTTACATTTTTTTGGAAATAAAAACACTTTTTTAATTTTAATGCACTATATTGCCCAAATGTTTGGTAAAATATAAAAGATGATTTTATGCTGAGTACATAGGTACCAAACACGACATGCTTTAAAATTGCACACAACCGTGCAGCGGAAACAAACTACATACATTTTTAAAAGCCTTTACTGGTTACCACTTTAGATTTACAGAGGAGGTCTACTGCTAAAATTACTGCCTTCAACCTGACATTTGCGGTGATACCTTGCATACATGGTGAAATTGCTGTTTACATATGACACGAGATCAACGCTTGCGTTTGCCATTGCGCACAAGCACGGGGGTGGGGAGGCAGGGGTGCTTCTTTTTATTATTATTTATTTTGCTTTATTTTATTTTTACTGTTCCTTTTCATATTTTTTTTTTTTTTTTAAGCATTTTTATTGTTGCCACAGGGAATGTAAATATCCTTTATGATAGCAATAGGTAGTGACAGGTACTCTTTTTAAAAAAAATGCAGTCTATTAGACTCTAGATCTCTCTTCTGCCCTCAAAGAATCTGACCATGCCAAGATCGGTGTGATAAGATGCTTTCCTAATTTCCCAATGACGAATCCAAAGTCATGAAATGCTGGTCTTCAATCACCAGCTGCATTCTCAGGTTCCCCGTGGGACAGGAGAGCCAGAGAAAACCATGGAAAACCATGGAAGATGGCAGAGGGTCGTTCCCTCCCACTACTTGTAAAAGCAGTCTAGCGGCTAATTAGCTAATAGGATTGCTTCTACATGAAAGCTTACCGCTGGCTGAAAAGAACAATACAGGGGGTCCCTGACAAACGCCCGACCTACGAACAACCCCTACTTACGAACGGGGCGCTGCGGGGACCCTCCGCCATTCTGGTATAACCAATCAATGTCCAGCAACATACCAGTCCATTGCTGGTCCTTGTTGGGCATATATTGTATGTTGTTCGTTTTTTTTTTCATGCAGCCCATGGGTTGAACGAAAAAAAAATAAATTGATAAGTGGGTATGCCATTAGAATACCACCCTGTATCCTCCCACTTCTAAGGATGGGCATACATGTACTGTTTTTTTTTATTTTTTTTTTTTAACACATGTTGGTGAAATCACCTCCTACAGCATTGGAGTCGCTGATTTACGTATCGTAGAGCTAAGGATGCTGCTGTCAAGATAAATAAATCAGCGCTGCAGCTAAATGGCGTACCTGAAAAGCAAAAAATAAAACACAGTAAAGTATAAAAGAATTACATACCTGAAAAGCAAACATGATAAAACATAGCAACAATAAAATATTGCAGTTAAAAAATACAGTAAAACGGAGCAGAACAATATTTAGAGAACAATGGAGAGCGAATAGAGAAAGAATAAAACGACAACTATTTTGGTCTTTTTTATTTTATGTATATGTGTGTGTGTGTTTTTGTGTGTGTTTGTATGTGTGTATGTGTGTATGTGTGTGTGTGTATGTGTAAATATATATATATATATAATTATATATTGTACAGGACACCAAGGTTGGGTCCTGAACAGGTGCTATATAGCACCAGTATTTGGGTTGTGGTCCCTTTAAGGGAATTGCAGTATTGTTCAGGGGGTCACCCAAAATGTGTGAGGGATTCCGGGATTAGCCAAGCAGGAGAGGACTGGCTCGCAGTCCTCTCTGTATTATTAGTGAGTTATTTGGGACCCGGAATTTGGGAGGCTCTGAAGTGATATTCGGGTGGGAAAGAGCCTCCCTCCCTGACCACAAGGATTCAGCACACAGGGAGTTAAGGAACTCCAAGGAAACAGCTCATAAAGAGACAGGAAGTAGTGGAGAGTTGGTGGTAAAAAGGAGTAGGTGATTACACCTGTCTGAGCTGTGTTGCTGTTTGGAGGCTGCTAAAGATTCAGCAAGGACTTTAAACTTTGGGGTGAAGACCCAGCTACGAAAACTGTATGTGCTTTTTCCTTGATTTTGTTTTGTGCTGAAGATAATCAGATTTTATTTTATGCTCAAGATAAGCAGACTTTGTTTTTGTATTTTTGACCTGTGTGCCGAAGGAAGCCTTATTTTTGATTTTCTTATAAATAAATGTCGTTTGTTTCAAGTTTGCACTTAATCCCGTGGAGCTATTATCCCCAAAGTTTACAATATATATATATATATATATATATATATATATATATATATATATATATATATATAAATATTTCCCCCCCCTTTCTTTGTAACTGTAATGCCGCATACACACGATCGGAATTTCGGCCAGCAAAAGACCTATGCGAGCCTTTGGGTGGAAAATGCGACTGTGTGTATGCACCATCGGACTTTTGCTGTCCGAATTCCCGCCAGCAAAAGATTGAGAGCAGGTTCTCATTTTTTCAATCGGAAAAAGTTTTGATCGGAAATTCCGATTGCCTGTACCAATTCCGACGCACAAAATTCCTACGCATGCTCGGAAACAATTTGAGGCATGCTCGGAAGCATTGAACTTCATTTTCTCGGCTCGTCATAGTGTTGTATATAACCGCGTTCTTGACGGTCGAAATGCCGTCGGAAATGCCATCCAAGATTTTCCGTCGGAAAATCCATCCAAGATTTTTCCGACGGAAAATCCGCTCGTGTATACGCGGCATAACAGTTCAAGGCATCTTTGGAGACCTAATAAAAGTGTGTCCTAGTCTGTGCAGTGCTATACCCTACGCTAATACTCCACTAGTGTGTGGTAGCGTTCAAAACAGTCACCAATGCAGAGACCAGGTTGGTCAGGACAGGAGAGTCAATAGCGGGTGTCAGGCCTAAATCTGCGCTTGCTCGATTGGTAGGGGTACCAGGGAGGACATACAGAAAAAGCCTCTTATGCAGCCGGCGCACTGCATTTGCATTGGGAAGTTGGGCCACAGCACCGTCTGGAAACAGAAGGGCTTTGATAATCTCGTCCAGGAATTTAAGGAAGGATCCAGTTTGTCCTGAAGCTTTGAATAGCACATAGGCGTTCAGCAGAGCCAATTGGAATAAGTATACGGACACTTTTTTGTACCAGTCTCTGGCCTTACGGGCAATTAAGTACGGCACCATCAACTGGTCGTTGAGGTCCACCCCTCCCATATTAAGGTTGTATTTGTGGACAAAGAGGGGTTTCTCCACAACACCAGTCGCCGTTTGAATTTGAACCGTCGGGTCTGTGTGAAGGAAGGACAGAATAAAAATATTCTTATTATCCCTCCACTTCACAGCGAGAAAATTATTACATCACAAGCAGGCTCTCTCCCCCAGCCTAAGACAGGAATCTACAAGTCACTGGGGTAAGCCACGGCGATTAGATCACATGCGCCAATTCCATGATCAAACAAGTGACTAAAAAGTGGCGCAATTATGTAATAATTGTCCACATACAAGTGGTACCCCTTTCCGAATAAGGGTGACACCAAGTCCCACACAAGCTTACCAGCGCTCCCTATGTAATCTGGGCAGTTCTCCGACTCCGACGTAAATATCTCTTCCCTCATAAACCATAAAACTATATAGCCTGTTGCCCTGTCACAGAGCTTATACATCTTGACCCCATATCTGGCACGCTTGCTGGGAAGATACTGTTTGAATAACAAGCGGCCAGAAAACATAATCAGGGACTCGTCAACTTGATCAGGAGTAAACAAGGCGACAAACTGTTGGTTGAAGTGGTTAATGACAGGCCGAATTTTGTAGAGCCAATCATATTCAGGGTCACCCCGAGGACGACAAAGTTCATTGTCATTGTAGTTTTGCCCAAACCGGAGAAAAACAAACTGCTATGCGAATCTTACCGACCAATTTCGCTTTTAAATACTGATGTGAAAATTCTGGCCAAAATATTGGCCCAGAGGCTACAAAAAGTTATTCTAGCTCTTATACCCCCTGACCAAGCGGGGTTCATGCCAGGTCGCAACACGTTCGACAACATTCGCAGACTTTATCTACATATCCATAGGGCACACGTATTGAAACAGAGCCATCTAGTGCTATCCTTAGATGTGTTAAAGGCGTTTGATATGGTCCGCTGGACATTTTTGTGGGAAACTATGTCAAATATGGGTTTTGGCCCTCAATTTTAAAAGTGGGTACGCCTACTGTATGCACACCCAATCGCGAGAGTCCGTACGAATGGAGACTTTCGGCGGGATTCTCCTTGCAAAGGGGAACCAGACAGGGGTGCCCCCTCTCCCCGCTCCTGTTCGCCATCGCCATAGAGCCATTAGCTCTGGCGGTGCGGCAGGCCGTGGGGATTGGGGGCATCCAATGTGGAACACAAATGGAAAAAATATCTTTGTACGCAGATGATGCGTTAATCTACCTGGTTGGCAGGGAGAGTTCTTTCAGAGGTTTATTGCGGGTGGTTGAGGAGTTTGGGGAGGTGTCGGGACTGAGGGTCGGATGGGAGAAGTCCATTGCGCTTCCCATTGGCCCCTCGATTTCATACGAGTACCTTGGGAACTCTAGACTGCAAACTGCTCAATCTTTTAAATATCTAGGGGTTCAAATACATAATGACCTTTCCAAATTTGAAGAACTAAACATTACTCCTGTAATAAAACAAATGACGGACAAACTTCAAGTCTGGTCAACACTCCCATTAAATTTGATAGGACGTATTAATCTTTTTAAAATTATTTTTTTGCCAAAATTTTTGTATTTTTTTAGAGAAGCTCCAGTTTATCTCCCCAAAAAACTCTTTAAAAAAATAGAAGCAACTCTATCCTCCTTTATATGGCAAGCTGCTCATCCACGAATAGCCAAGGCGTCCCTACAAGCCGCTAAACAAAAAGGAGGGTTAGCGAACCCAAACCTACGGAATTACTTTATTGCCTCGCAGCTCATGTTTATGTATGAATGGATGCATACCGACCCTCGGCCCCCTTCTGCCTTCCTATTGTCCTCATTTTATGAGGACGGTTCTAAGGCACTTGATGTGCTGCACAGGTCTCGGCCCAATAAATGCTCCAGATTTTCCCCCAGGGATGTGGGCTTACTAGTATGGAAGGAGGGCAATGGGATTCTGTCCAAAAATATGGGTACATGGTCGCCAAGCACCCCAATCTGGGACAATCCAAATCTCCCTGAGCTCTATGGTCATCCTGATTCAAAATGGTGGTCAAGGATGCAAGTTACGCATCTGGCACATTTATTTCTAGGAAATGTTTTTGTAACTTTTGAACACTTAAAAGCTAAATATGGTATACCTAACAAATTTTTCTACAAATATCTTCTGATCAGACATGCCATTCGGACTCAATTTGGTACCTTGACCATGGAGCTCGGGGCACCTCCCTTGGAAGACCATTTCTCTGACCCAGGAATAACGAAAATGGTGACAACCTTTTATAACCACCTGAACATGGCGGGGGCAGACCCATTCCAAACCTCATTCACTAAATGGCAAAAGCTGATACCCGTACTAACAGAGGAGGGGTGGGAAGAAGTAACTGAGGTTTGTTTCCAAGATATGTACTGCTGACCAATATGTGCAATTTAAATTCATCCACCACTTACACTATACTCCTGATAGACTGGCACGTATGGGGTTGAGAGTGAATGCTAGCTGTGCTCGGTGTACCGGCGATAATGCTAATCTGTTTCATATGTTCTGGAGCTGTCCTGGACTTGACCGATACTGGAGGGACTTATTCAATTTTTTTGAGGAGCAGCTTAACATACCGGTTCCCAGAACACCCGAAGTGGGGTTACTGGGTATACTAAATGACTTAGTCCACGCAGTGGCTGCTCGCATCCTAATACGGACTATAATGTTTTATGCACGAAAAGTGATTCTATTAAAGTGGAAAGAATGTGATCCTCCTAAAGTACAAACTCTGTATGGTATCGTTAATGGGGGACTCCCCAAGATTAAGATTGTTTACAAAAATAGGGTCTGCCTCAAGAAATTTTATAAGGTCTGGCAACCTTGGTTGGATATCACTGCCCCCTTCTGGGGATCGGTCCTATCCTCGCAGGATTGCTAACACTAGAATGTGAAAACCTTACTGTATGACTATTTCTATTAGCTGGTGTAGAGGAATTTGGTAGGACTGTTGGGACAGAGCAAGGGCTGAATGGAGTATGAATGGACATGAATGGGTTTGTGTGTAGGGTATGTGTGTGTGTGTGTAAGGCTGTCAGTTGCAGTAGGGCATATTGGTCCAATCCTATCATTTGCGCAAAGTGAGTACTAAAGCGCTGATAGGAGAATTAAAAATATTAAAACATTTTTTTTTTTTTTGAAAACCAAATAAAATAGATAAGATGACCAAATGATATGCTGCACCATTAAAGTGTGTCCTACACTTAAAAGAATATGCAAATAAATACTAGAGTATAAATAGTGCGCAATATCAACCTTAGTCCATTTAGATCAGCAGGTGAGGTTAAAGGGAGGGAGGGAGGGAGGAGGGAGCCCAAGTGACAGTGCTAAGCACAGCACAGTGAGGAGGAAAGGGCTGACAGCCCCCTATCTGAGCCTGACCATTAGCAGGATTTGAACGCGAAAACACCTACTGGGTACATGTGAGTTGTATAGCTGTAGGCAACCCCTAAAAGATCTTCTTTGTTTGATGGTTGAATAGAGCGCTGCACAATGGTTTTTTGTTTGTGTCTTTTTCTCTTTTATATCATACCGGAGCAAGATATCAGGAGGAACCAAAAGGAAAAAAGCCGCACATTCCCAGCATAAAGGGAAGTTTCTTTTTTTTTCTTTTTTTTTTTTTCAGTTCTAGCATTTCTAATTGTGTCCCGGATATCATTAGTGGATGTGAAGAGTTATTTCATTAATTATCTAACTAATTTAATTGACTGTTATCACCTATGGGAATAATATAATATTTAATTGGCGGCCGTTTACCCATTAATTCATCAATTAATTGGCTAATCCATCAGGTTTAGCCTGTATTGGCTTTTGGAATTTATATATCCCCATATGCATCACTGGCCTAAACTGGATATTTCCTTTCTTTGACACATTATAACACATACTTGTTTTTACTCACATTTTGAAGCACTTTATTTATTTAAAACACATTGTATCTACTTTTAACACATTGTGTATTTATTTATTGATTAAATTGGTTACAACCTCATTGTAACTTGAAGTTTATATATACTTTTGTGCACCTGGGATTGTCACGCAAGCACTTATATATTTTACTACACCACGACATTTGTCCTTTAACCTCACCTGCTGATCTAAATAGACTAAGGTTGATATTGCGCACTATTTATACTCTAGTATTTATTTGCCAATCCTATCCAATCCTAATCATTGTCACCTATCATTGTCACCCTATCATTGTCACGAGTAAAAACGTTGGAGTAAAGCCAGGAGCACAAGAAAGTAGTGATGTGATCCTCTTGCTTATAAGATGCTACTACTGCTGTTTGCTTGTATTGTTTGTTGTTTGTACTGTTGAAAATCAAAAATAAACACCTTTTAAAAAAAAAAATGCATGAACCGCAAGATCTGCTCGTATCGTGCCCTGGTCATGGAGACAGAGAACCCGGGGCATATGGTGAATTGGGTCAGTGGACCAATATGACTGCGACTCACTTTTTTGCCCATGAGGAGGGATAGGCCCAGGAAGGTCTTAAGTCCAGAGACCGTAATGGGTCTCCAATCTCTGGCAAGGGTCAACTGGAGATTAGCGGCGATGAATTGACCAGCATACAAATTGCTTTGGTCCACAATAGATCTATAGAGATCTTCAGAGAAAAACAGTGAATAAAAATCAAGTGACGTAAAACCAACTGTTTCCATCTGAATTCCAGTGGCCAATGAATGGGGGAAGTGCGGGTGCTGCAGAAGTGGTGGGCTACCAATTCGGATTGGCAAATGCAGCAGGAAGGGCGCTATGAGCTCGACAAGCCTGTCTTTGTCTTCTTGGTGGCTGTGGGACACTACTTGTGCTAGCCACCTCACCAGCTTGAACTGCACTTATGGGACTCGCCATGTCACCAAGTGTTACTGCAGTGCTGGATGTACAACCAGGATGTACTAGGCCGCTGGTGCTTGCCAGTTCGCCAGAAGGAAGAGTGGCGCTGGTACTGGCTCTCTGCTCCATACGAGAGCCCTGCGGTTCTTGCACCTCAACAACAGCAGAAAAACGGGGTTGGGTATGCCTGACCGGAGTAGGGGACCCCCTCCTCCGTCCTCAGAGCTGTCTGTCAGGGTGCCGCTTCGGTTTACAGGATCGTATTCTGAGCCTGAATCTGACAGATGGGTGACTTCCTCATCACTCTCATCTGTCATGCTCAGAAACATGTAGGCCTCTTCACTAGTGTACCTTTGATTGGACATTTTGGCCTCTAAATTTACTGGTACAACTAGTGAGACTCACAGGAAAAAAGAGCACCTGACTGTCAGCGATAGTGATATTTTCAAATGCTACAAAAAAATGCTTCAAATGCTACAAAAAAACAGTTGGCTTTCCCAGGGATCAGGCCTGACTCTAACGCTGCAGTTATGTGTTTAGTGTTTTGTAAGTGACAGTGATCTATTGATGCTGCACTTGGGTTAGCGGGGCTGGGCTGGGCGGAGGGGCTAAATGCAGGTGCTAGCAGGTATCTGGGCTGATCCCACTAACACTGTGTTTTTGGGAACCCTAAACTACTGGGGACGCTAGTATAGATCTGATCAGATCAAAGATATTGATTTGTTCAGACACTATACTACTAAGGGAGGTGTTTGGTGCGTGCATGGGTGTTGGCGCTACTGGCACTAATCTGACCCTGCCTGGGGAGATGCAGACCCTAACTGACGCTAAAACTAATATCACCTGCCGGGTGATAGGGGGATTAAACAGCGGGTACCCTGACACTATAAAAAAATAACTAACTAACCAGCGTCACCCGTAATACTAAAACGCTGATCACTGGTGATGGGGCGATCAAGGGGTTAAACCTTTATTAGGGGGTAGGGGGTACCCTAAAGTGTCACAAATGACACCAGTACAGTGTTCAGTGAAAAATCTGACAACTGCACTGGGTGACACTGACAGGGAGTGAAGGAGTTAACTGGGGGGGGGGGGGGGCAAGTGTGCCTTTGTGTACTGGTGTTAGTGTAGTGGTGGTGCAACTTACTCTGAGATGTCTCCTCTCTCTGGAACGAAAAGAGTTCCACAAGGGGAGATGACAGGATTTCATTCGCCGGAACCGATCAGCAGATCCAGGCCATAAATCATTGGCCTGGACCTTAAGATTGATCGGTTCTGAAACAAATCCGATGGTCAGGCATGTGAAAGGGGCGCACCTCCTGGCATCGAGACCGTGCCCTGTACGGGTACAGGATTTTGCGGAGTGTTGCCATTGTGCCGCAGTATATGTACGGGGCGTGGTCCCAGCTATCCAATAAAAATGCTGCAGTGAAGGCACGCCTCTCACTGCAGTGTCATAGGAGTGGCATGTGTCTAAAAGACAAATGCTCCCTTCCAGCCCAGCCCTCTTAACTACATGTTTATGTGTATAAGATTTACCCACAATCCCATGTTTTTCTCACACAGTTAAGAGGGAGAATGAGAATCTGCTGCCTGCTGAAAAGGTACTGTTCTTTTCAAGCTAAATCATATATTTATATGTTCTAACATAATTTATTATTTATCTATTTACTGTGAAATTACTGGTGTGAAGTTATAACTTCAAACTTCAGTAATTTTCTCCGTTAAGTCACCTGCTTGAGTACAGATTTTGAAAATATAGAAAATTACCTTAAAAACAATATATAATAATTTGTATATTACTTATGGTAATTAACCACTTGCCACCCAGCCCAATTCTGACACTTCTCTCCTGTAAAAAAAATCATATTTTTTTTGCTAGAAAATTACTCGGAATCCCCAAACATTATATTTGTTTTAGCAGACACCCTATGGAATAAAAATGTGGTCATTGCAACTTTTTATGTCACACTGTGTTTGTGAACACAGTGTTTTTGGGGAAAAAAACTGTTTCATGAATTAAAAAAAAAAAAACAACAGTAACGTTAGCCCGATTTTTTTGCATAATGTGAAAGATGATGTTTCGCAGAGTAAATAGATACCCAATGTGTCACACTTTAAAATTGGGCACACTTGTGGAATGGCGCCAAACCTCAGTACAGGGGGTCCCCGGGTTACAAACAAGATAGGGACTGTAGGTTTGTTCTTAAGTTGAATCTGTTTGTAAGTCGGAACAGGTAAATTTTTTAAGTGTACCTCCAGCCAAAAAATCAATTTTTAAGCTTTTTGGAGAACATTGGGAAGGGTTATCACCCCTGTAACATTTGTTTTGCTGTCTGTGCCCCTGTTCAGAAGATTTTACTTCACCTTCTGTCCCAACGAAAATTGGATTTTGAAAATTTTGGGTTGTTAGGGAAGCATGGACTGGTGATAAAGCATCAGTGGAGACACCTTTTTCCCATAATAACTCTTACAGGAGTGAATTTCCCTTCCTAGGGGTAGATTTCCTCTCACTTCTGTTGTCTCCCTCCGTTTGTAAGTAGGAGTCGTTTGTAAGTCGGATGTTTGTAAGTCGGGGACCCCCTGTACTTATAAATCTCCATAGAAGACGCTTTAAAATGTTTTACAGGTTACATGTTTAGAGTTACAGAGGATGTCTCGTGCTAGAATTATTTCTCTCGCTCTAACAATCGTGGCGTGTGTAACCTGTGTGTATCTGGCTCTGCTACTAGCCAGTGCATCACCAGCCACTGACCTCACCGCACGTCCCTGGTTGATTGCTATTGATCAATTGGGGATGAACCCCGATTGATCTTGATGAATAAGTGTGGCTACTACCCTCGAGAGCATCTTTGCAAGTACCTTAGTTATAAGTTTAGATCAGTGGTTAAAAGTGAAATAGGGCGATAGGATTCTGGTTGAGTCTAATCCTTCCCCGGCTTCAACAGAACCACTATTACAGCCTCATACATAGACATCGGAAGAGAACCTTGGTTCTTAGCAGCGCGTATTGCGGTAAGTAATTCTGGTAGGAGTATATTCCCATTTTTTTTTTTATATAGTTCTATAGGCTACCTGGAGCCTTGGAATTAGGGAAAGTGGCCATCACAAATTGTAGTTCCTCTAAAGCAGCAGTTCTCAACCTGGGGGTCGGGACCCCCTTAGGGGTCGAATGAGGATTTTCCAGGGGTCACCGAATCCTGGGCTGTTCCTGAATCCCGCACCACTCTCCCAACCTTTTTGCAGCTGCCCAGTTAGGGCTGTCCCTGGAGCCTGTGGCCGTCCAGCTGGGCTGTTCCTGGAGCTCACAGCCACCCACTCAGCCTCTTCACAGCCACCCGATCAGTTCACACCATAGCTGGGGGCAGATACTAGAGGTCAGCTGACTGGTGAGGAATGTGAAGTGGGAGAGGCTGGAGGAGACCCCATCTCCTGATTTCAGCATAGGTGTCACTGCTACGAGACACCGCAAAGCCGGAGACACAGTGAAGCCAGAGACACGGTGAGTAACACTACCTGTGATTATAGTTGCCATTAAAAGTCCACATTACAGTCCCCAGATCAACAGATGACCTTGATCAAGGGCACCTAAATTGGCTGATCAGAACTCCCCCCAAACATTGCCACTCATTCCAACCCCCCCCCCCTCCCTTTACCAAGGAGTAAGAGAAGAAAATAGAGAATACATGGAAGGGAGAGAAAGAACAACAAAGACAGCTAGAGAGAGGGATGGGGAAGAAAAGCAAAAAATTAGGATAGAGAGAGATTAAAGGGAAAGAAAGGAGAACAACGAGAAAGAGTGGTACATCCTAAAATGTACTGTAAGGGGTTTTAATACTGTGCGAGTGGAAGAGACTCAGGGAGCGCTAAACTTCCGTGAGTTAGAGACGCAAAATACTTGTCTTGCCTTGGGTGCTGACAACCCATGCTACGAAAATAATTTTTCTGTTAGGGGTCCCCACAACTTGGGAAATTAGATCAAGGGGTCACAGCACTAGAAAGGTTGAGAACCACTGCTCTAAAGTGATGGGAGGTATGAGTTGCTTTTTATCTAGGGCTTTAAGTTGAGGAAGATGTGCATGAATCTATCTATAGGTAATAGATGGATGGAAGGAGAGAGGGGGCGGTGCCCGTGCACCCTTAATGCATGGGCCGCCATTGTGTTCTGGCCATATTTTGAGCTTGATGAAAACAGCTATACATTTTTCATCAAGATCAAAATATGGCCACAACAGATGTATTGCAATACAAAAAGATGTACATTGCATTCTCTAGGCTATATAAATTATATGGGCATGGACTGGTCTGGTACGCCTGGCCTGAGTAGTAACTTCTAATACAGAGTGAAGAAGACGTGAATTATCTCTATTTTAGTCATGATAATAACAACATAATACACTAAAGAGACATATCTTTGCAGCAAATTAGCAATAAATAAATCAAAATGCTCTTCCTCCTGGGAGTCCTGGCTGCTACTAACTGCTGTTACCTTTGGCTCCTTGCAGTTCTTATGTTGCCTAGGCACAGGTAGCATATCACTGGGCGGCTCGCACTTGAGTGGGCGGTGGCAGTGTCGGCCCGGATCTACATAGTGGCAGACTGCCAGCATATGACTGGCTCGGCGGCTTGCACTTGAGTGGGCGGATCCATCTACAACAACACACCTACACACTACACAAGCAGCCAATCAGTGAGGAGGAGCACGGAGCTGCCGAGCGGAGGACACAGGACAGTGTCAGGACAGAGCAGAGAGCAGCATAGTCGCAGCTGCAGACCTAGAGAAAAAAAAGTCTGCGGTGGCCGGGACATTTCAACAAACACACAGACGCAATGCAACTGCAAGCCAATACCTGATGATTCCGAGGGGGGGGGGCAATTGCCCACCCCCTTGCCCCTATTTGCGGATGCCAATGGGTGTTAGTCACGAGTAAAGATGTGCTATGATGTGCTCCACTGGAATATTCCTTGCTGGGGCAAGCAATGCGACCGGATCAATTCAGAGTGTCTTTTTAGGCCAAATTGAATGGTACCGGGCCTCGTGGTGGAAGAAAAAAGGTTTAGCCCGTAACGCTTCTCTTTTTAGAGAGCTGGTCCCGGGATCAAGTACTTTGGTTTTTTCAGCCATAAAGTTTTCCTGGCGGGGTGCTTTACGGGTCCAGGAGTGTGGATCCCCAGATAAAAAGGGGCCCCGGTTCCTGAAGGTTTTTTAACGGAGCCCACCGTGGTGGGTGAAGATTGGGTCTGATTGGTTTTACCACAGAATCCCTGCGGCGGGAAAGGTAAGTGGAGATTTTTAAGGAATTTTAAATTCTCTTATGAATTGTCTCCTTTTAAAAGTAAATGTCATCCCTAAAAGCCACCACCGGCTGTATAGAGCACGTACCTTGACATGCTTTCCTCAGATCACTCTGTCTCAGGCAGAAACGGCAGATTTCCCTCCGGCTAGCAGTCCCAGGCCTCTGGTAAGATGTTGGGGGGGATTTTTATCCAAACACACCCCCCACCTGGACAGAAGCTCCCCCCCTCTCCCTGGATTGAGGGGGGAGCCAGAACGATCAGTGGATGCTGCTCCGTTCCCCGCCCCCTGCACGGCGGTTTTGTCGCTCTCCTCCTCGCTGCCCCCCCCCCCCCCCCTCACCCCAAACACATACACGCCGATCCCATTGGATCGGAGGCCCACGTTCCCGTGGGAAAAACACTTTTTTTGAAAAGGGGAGGAGGGGGCGTGGCTTAGCGCAGCGTTGGCTGCAGCAACGTCCAGCGTGGGAGTACACTTAAAAAGATCCATTTTGCTGACTGCAAGCTGTCGGAGGGACACGAGAGCAAAAAGGGGGCATGTAAGTGGTGACGCAGGCATTCCTTTGGCACATTTACTAAAGCACCAGCACTAATAGCCGCGGGAGTTGCTGGACTATTTGCTCAAGCGGTGGGTGCAATTTCTTCTGGTAGTACCTCTGCATTTGTGCATTGGGCTATGGTCAGAAGGGGAGGTAGAATCACCCCAAAAAGGGCTCAAAAGGGACTTCCTCAAGCTCTAAAAAGCCTAAACTCATCTCTTCAATGGCATCCTCCCCTGAGAGATCTGAGGTGGCTGGTCAGAGTGAGCCATCAGGGCTGGCAAATGTTGCAGATGTTTCCAACACTATCTATATTACTGAAGAAGTATTTTCCTCAGCCATAATAGGTTTGGAAGAAAGGTTACCAGCTTTAATCGCGTTCCAGTGTGGGACAAAACGCGACAGATCCTTGTCCATTACCCAGGACCCTGAAACTGAGGAACTTGGGTCGGGAGAAGACGAATTTCTCTCAGGGGACCATGAAGAGGCTGATGACTCCTCTTCTGAGGGGTCAAATGCGGAAGGATCAGCTTCACAATCTGAAAGATTGATGGTGCAATCTCTTACTGAGATGGTCCGTTCCACATTTATGCTACCCTTAACTGAGTCGGTTGATAAGCCCCATCTTCTTGTTTAGGTTCGCTAAAGCCTCCTCAAGCTGTGCATACCTTTCCTGTCCATTCATTGCTGTAAAAGCTTATGTATTCTGAGTGGGATCACCCAGATGAGCATTTTTTTCCTCCTAAAAAGTTTTCAACACTTTATCCTATGGAGGAAAAATTCACTAATGCCGCGTACACACGAATTTCCATCGGAAAAATCTTGGATGGTTTTTCCAACGGAATTCCGCTCAAGCTTGGCTTGCATACACATGGTCACACAAAAAACGGTGACGTACAACACTACGACGAGCCGAGAAAATTAAGTTCAATGCTTCCGAGCATGCATCAAATTGTTTCCGAGCATCCGTAGGAATTTTGCGCGTCGGCATTGGTACAGACGATCGGAATTTCCGATTGGAACTTTTTTCCAACCGAGAACATGCATGAGAACATGCTCTCAATATTTTGCTGGCTGGAATTCCACCAGCAAAAGTCTGATGTACGGTGCATAAGAAGTGGGAGATACCAGCAATTGACGCTGCTATATCCTCTGTGAATAAAAGTTTGACTTGTCCGGTAGACAATGCTCAAATGCTTAGGGATCCCACTGATAAGAATTTGGAATTCCTATTAAAAAACACTTTTTCTCTGGCAGGTTCAGTGACTCAGCCTGCGCTGGCAGCAATTGGTGTATGTCAATCCTTGAGAGACCAGTTTAGTTTGAATAGTTTTTATTGATTTTATATGAAAACAAAGAAAAACTGAAAAACATTTGCAATACATTCCAGTTATCTTGTGAGCTTATTGTAACAATGACACATAATCATAATGTTTTGTACTTTAGTACAGCAAGGGATAATGTCATGTTCCCTTAGTAGGGGATCTAGCTTAAGGATAACCACCTACAATCTCTCTATTTGGTCGCAGTAGCCACCTACTAGCAGAAGTTGATGAGTCCCCCCCCCCCCCCCCCCATCCTTGTCAAAGTAATTAACCATAAGTATATCTATCATACTCATTACTTGAAATAGCACAAAATTATTAAACCTAACAAGATATATCAAAGTACACCCAATCAGTCATGTAGATGCCTATTGTGGATATCACATATTTAAGTCAACAGATTTTCTATAGTGGTATTTCAGATTATCCTCAACCAATTTTCCTCAAATGCCATGCAAACCATGGGGCCCATAGTTTAGAAATGTTTTCATAATTTCCTGTTGCTGAGGAATGTAGAACTTCATATGTGCTGCGTGCGTATGTGTTGCGGTGATTACCTCAGAAATTGTGGGAGCTGCTATTTCTTTCCAGTGTCTAATGCTGCGTACACACGATCGGAATTCTCGTCGGAAAAAGCTCTGATGGTTTTCTCATCGGAATTCCGACTGAATTTCGCTCAAACTGTCTTGCCTACATGCGGTCACACCAAATTCCAACGGTCAATAACACTGCGACATACAACACGTTCAACGGCACTATAAAAGGGAAGTTTAATGCTTCCAAGCATGCGTCGAATTGTTTCCGAGCATGCGTCGGAATTGCATACACACGATCGGAAAATCCGATGGAAAGCTCTCATCGGACTGTTTCCATCGGAAATTCCGGACGTGTGTACGCGGCATAAGAGTTGTAAGGCGAGTAGCTAGTAGTATGTGGGATGTCACAATTCCATAACGTGTAGGGATTGTGTCCAAGTCTAGTGATAATATTGCCATTCCTGGATGTAATGCTCGGTCGAGGTGAGTAATGCAAGACAGCAGATTCTTAACCTGGGACCACATTAATCTCAGCTTTGGGCAGTGCCACATTATATGAACCAGTGTTCCTGATTCTCCGCATTGCCTCCAGCAATTGGGGGATACTTCTTGGTATATCTTTGATAAGCGGTCCGGGGTGAGATACCAGCGCAAAGGTATTTTCTGCTGCATTTTGCTAAGATTTGTACTTTTGGTAGAGGAATAAAGAATTCTTAATGTTTTTTCCCAATGTTGAGTAGTGTTTGTTCCCAGGCTATCATGTGTTGGGTTTTAACCATCTTACTTTTTTTCCTGTAGCCCAATATATACAGTATGATTGATATTCCTTTGGGTGTACTTGAGGCTTGTTGATAAAACTGAGTCAGTTTCACAGGAAGTGAAGTGAGGATCTGGGGATTTCTTTTTTAATAGTTGTGTTAATTGCATATATTTCTATTGCTCTTTTAAGGGTAACTTATATTTCAATTGTAAAGTATGAAATTAGTTAAGTGACAGGCCATCCAGTATGTCCTCTATAAAGTGTGTGCCCATTTCTTTCCAAGTATTAAGGTTGATATCTGGTGTTGGATAACAGCTGCAGCTGTGCTAGAATAGTTGCAAAGTAATAGCCTTGTAAATGGACATGACCCACCCCTCCTGCTTTCCTATGTTTGATTAATCTGCTAAAAGCGCACCAAGCCTTCTTTCCTTGCCATAGATATTTGTTTAGTATAGATTGCAAGGAATTGAAATAGGAATTGGCAAGTAGAATGGGCAGGGTTCTAAAAAGATATAATAGTTGAGGTAGTATTTGCATCTTAACCACTTGCCTACTGTGCACTTAAACACCCTTCCTGCCCAGACCAATTTTCAGCTTTCAGCGCTCGCGCACTTTCAGTGACAATTGCGCGGTCATGCAATGCTGTAACCAAATGAATTTTTTATCATTTTGTTCGCACAAATAGAGCTTTAGTTTGGTGGTATTTATTCGCGACTCCGTTTTTTATTTTTTGCGATATAAGCGAAAACATAGCGGAAATTTTGAAAAAAAACAATATTTTCTCCTTTCTTTTTTAAAAGAAATCCAATAAAATCAAATTTTGTCATAAATTTAAGCCAAAATGTATTCTGCTACATGTTTTTTGTAAAAAAAATTCCGTTAAGTGTATAATAATTGGTTCGCGTGATCACGGACATATGTACGCAAATGATCATGTAAAAGGGGTGTGCAGGTGATCACGGACATATGTGTGCAGATAATCATTGGCACATGTGATTTTAGTGGGACATATGTGAGGGACAGGTGTTTTTATTATTTAGGGACATGTGTGTTTTGGGGACATGTGTGTTTTGGGGACATGTGTGTTTTACTGTGGGGACATGTGTGTTTTACTGTGGGGACATGTGTGTTTTACTGTGGGGACGTGTGTTTTACTATGGGGGACCCTAGACTGGTGATCAGTGAGTAAAAAAACATCTCATACTCACTGATCACCAGCCGGCTGCAGCGATCCGCTCTCCTCTCCTCACCGACGACTTCCGTGTGAGGAGAGGAGGGCCGATTGCCTAGCAACCGGCTGTTTGTTTACATCACATGACAGCCGTGATTCGTCACGGCCGTCATGTGATCAGGAGGGCCAATCACCGTGCCCTCCTGCCGATTCGAGATGCGCCGTGTCCGGGTGACACGGCCGCATCGGGATCGCGCCGCTGCGCGGGCACGCGCGCGCGCGATCCCTCTACTTCTGAAGGACGTTCCTGAACGTCCTATCAGAAGTAGACGGCTCCCACCCGGCCGTATATCTACATTGGCCGGGTGGGAAGTGGTTAAAGGCTGCCAGCCTACCCAACCAGGAAAGCTCAGTTAGCATTTATAAGGTCACCTAGTGTGGGCGTTAACATAATACCCAGTTTTTTGATATCTCCTTTCTTCCATACAAATGGTAATTTTTGCTCCAACCTATGTTTGGTGTCTTTAGGAATCCCTAGGTTAAGAATGTATGACTTGGATTCGTTCACCTTGTAGTAGGATATTTCATTAAATGCTCTTAGGGATGAGTATACTGTGGCTAAGGAAGTGTCTGCGTTGGTGAGCATCATTATATCGTCCGCAAAGAGACTTATAACATGGTTTCTTTTACCCACCTTTACCCCTATAACCAGAGGATGTGACCTCAGATAAGATGCTAATGGTTCCATCAGGAGATTGAAAATTAGTGGCGAGAGGGGGCACCCCTGTCTTGTCCCATTTGTTATCATGAATGGGGTAGAGAGTGCACTTGAGATATATACTTGGGCCGATGGATGGGTGTAAAGTGCCATAATTGCTGAGTAAATGAAGCCTCCAAAACCAAATCTCTGCAAGAGTTGTGCTAAAAATTGTCAATGTATTCTGTCAAACGCCTTCTCCGCATCCAACGCTAAGAGCAGAGAAGGCATTCCACTTTGTTCTGTTATGTGGATAATGTTAAGCAAGCGTCTGGTGGCATCAGCTTGGTGAATCCAGACTGATCTACATCTATAATGTCAGGGAGGATGTCCACCAGTCTGTTAGCCAGGAGCTTGGCATATATTTTAATATCACTGTTCAATAATGATATTGGTCTAAAGTTTTGTGGAGTATTCGGTTCTTTCCCTGGCTTAGGAAGAGCTACTATTATGGCTTTTACCATCTCCTGAGGGAATGAGGAAGAGACGGCAGCAGAACCAAACACCTCAACCAAATATGGACTGAGTATGTCTTGGAATGTTTTATAATATTCCCCTGTGTAGCCATCAGGGCCCGGGGATTTGTTGAGTGGAAGTGATTGTATAGTTCTTCTCACCTCTGATTCGGTAATGGGGAAGTTTAGGTTGTGGAGTTGGTCAGGGGTGAGTGTAGGAAGTTTAATTTTATCTAGGAATGCTGCTATAATGTCTTGTGACGGTTGTATGATATTGGGGTCATTTTTAAAGTTATAAAGCGAGCCATAGTATTGGCTAAAAGCATGGGCTATTGTTTGGGGATGGAATTTCTTTATCTGCGTTTTATGGTTTGTTATGTATGGGATTTTTGTCCCTTCAATCAATTGGCCAAGAGCTTCCCTGCCCTATTGCCACTAGTGTAATATGTCAATTTAAGTCTCCTTGAGGCTTTTTCAAAATCCCCCAGGAACAGCAGCCTAAGCTCCATGCGAACATGTGTCAGTTGGTCTGCTAGTAATGGAGATGGATTGAGCTTATTTTGTCTCTCCAATTCATCAATTTGGACTACCATTTTTACAGTCTGCTGCTGTCTTTCCCTCTTAATTCTCGCTCCTTGTTGTATCATAATCCCTCTAATATATGCCTTATGGGCATTCCACACAGTAAACGGATCAGTGACTGACCCATTGTTATTTTCAAAAAATTCCTTCAGCCTTTGCTCAATATAAGACCAGGTCGGTCCTGTCTGGAGAAGACGAGGGTTGGATCTTCATAAGAATGTAGGGTTGTTGGAGGTGGGATCCCCCACTGTTAAGCCCCATACACACGCGCGGATTATCCGAGGACCAGGTCCGTCAGACCATGTCCGTCATACTTTGTCTGATGTTGGTTTTGCGTACACACGGTCCGACAAAGTTGTCGGAAAATCCAATCATTCTGAACGTGGTGACGTTTGTTGCCTACGACGGGACTACGTAGAGGCTAGTAGCCAATAGCTTTGGTCTTGTAATGTGATCTGAGCATGCGTAGCACTTTGTCCGGTCGGAATTCGCTACACACGATCGCATTTGGTGTGATCGGACTTTGTTGTCAAAAAATCTATCCAGCAGGAGATAGGATTTTGTCCGTCAGACAATCTGATGGAAACTGTCCGATGGTGCCTACACACGGTCTGATTTTCCGACAACATTGTCAGATAGGACAGAATCCATCGGAAAATCCTACCGTGTGTATGGGGCTTTAGACTCACGAGGCGTGGTCCGACCAGGTAATGCTATTGATTTTGGCAGATTTACATTTAAATAACAACCATTTGTCAACCAAGAATAGGTCTATAAGACCCATGACTATTTGAGAAGAATGTATAATCCCTCTCGTTGGCATTAAGACACCTCCATGAGTCATATAGATTGTAGGATTTCAAAAATGATTTCAGAGATGGTGGAGGACATTTCAGGAACGAGGTAGAGTCCATAGATGGATCAGGAGTAATGTTAAAGTCCCCCCATATCTTTCTCAGAGGTCTCTTGATTCAGCAGATTTCAAGAATCAAGAGGGATTCCAATAGAAGGGAGGTTGAGGCATCACATAGAGTGATATATTTAGAAGAACAATACATCAAAGAACCATCAGCAGGAAACTTGGCGGCATGGACAGAGGCACAACGTATTTATCGTTGGATAATGATGGGGAAGGTGGAAAAAAAGCATATCTTTCAAAAACAAGTTAGGTTTGGAGAAGGGGAATGTGTAGGCCGGATGCTTTCACAACTTGTGAAAGTTAATTCACCTTCATCATTGGTACCAATGATTAATACAAGTACAAAGGGAACAACCACCTATACACCAGAAAATGTAGACTGTTTTAAAAATTATTATAAGAACCTTTATAGTTCTAACCAAGAAGAACTGGGGGAACTAATGTAAAACTTTTTTAAAGATTTGACTATCCCCCGGCTCTCCGAGGATAATCGGAACAAACTTGATGCTCCCATTACATTAGAAGAAATACAGCACACGGTACAGGCAATGGCGACCCAGAAATCTCCAGGGCCGGATGGCTTACCAGTAGAGGTCTATCGTCATTTTGGAGGAATCCTTCTACCTGAGCTATTGAAAACATTTTATTGGGCACTGGCTAATGGGGAACTCCCTCTTTCAATCAGTCCACCATAATAGTTATACCAAAAGAGAACAAGGACCCATTGGAACCCTCCTTGTATAGACCCATCTCCCTGCTTAATCTGGATGCCAAGATCTTGGCAAGATTGAACGGGGTGGTAGATGGCTTGGTGCACCCTGACCAATCAGGATTCATTCCTGGTAGATCAACTAACATAAATATTAGACGAGTGCACTTAAATTTACAAATACCAGCTGAGGAGGAGGGACATAGAGTTATTCTTTCTTTAGATGCCGCCAAGGCTTTCGATACTTTAGAATGGGGATATTTATGGAGGGTGTTGAGAGAGTTTCAAATGGGGCCAACTTTTGCCAGGTGGGTAAAAATGATGTATAGATCACCGGAGGCTAGGGTGAGGGTGAACAATGAACACTCGGCTAGGTTTTGACTGTTAAGGGGGACGAGGCAGGGATGCCCTTTGTCCCCCCTCTTGTTCGCCCTTGCAATTGAACCCCTGGCTACATCTCTTCGATCCTGCACAGAGATTAGGGGCTTTAAAAGAGGTACGGAGGAGGAAAAAGTAGTCCTATTTGCAGACGACTTACTTATATTTCTAGGGGATGTACAGAACTCTTTAAAACAAACAATGTGTAAAATCAGAGAATTTGGCAAATTTTCTGGTCTAAAGATCAATTGGGGAAAATCTACTTTATTGCCAGTAGACCCTCTAGATAGTCCACTGCCCCAAGAAGCTAAGCGGTTGCAAATAGTAACTCAGATGAAGTATCTGGGTGTAATTATTACTAAAGACCCCAAAGCATATATAGTGAATAATTTACTTCCATTACTAACTAGGTTTAAAGAGAAAATTAAAGTCTGGAGGAGGTTTCCCCTTTCTACTATGGGTCATTGTAACTTAGTCAAAATGATTTTTTTGCCACAAGTTTTGTATATTTTAGCCAACTCCCCTGTATGGGTCTATAAAAAATGGTTCTCTAAGTTTGATACTATATTTAGAGAACTGATATGGAAGGGTAATGTGGCACGTATCAGTCTAAAAATTTCGCAACTTCCGATTAATGAAGGGGGAGTGGCATTTCCACACTTGTTTAAATATTTTTTAGCATCCCAGCTTCAATATATAGGGAACAGTGGGGCGGGGGGAAACCTCCTCCAGATATTTTTAAAAAGACAAATGGTTGAAATATTAGAGGCAGGTATGGTTATGCGGGGAATCCCCACTCTGGAACTAATGATCGAAGTATGGGTAGCGGCCAAGGGAATTCTGGGATACAGAGGCTATACGGAACACTCACCACTGTGGAAAAATAACAATCTGAGAGAAGTACAAAAAATAGGACAGATTAGAGAGTGGGGACGACGAGATATAAAATATCTACATCAGCTTTATATAAATGGGCAACTAAAAACGTTTCAAGAACTTAGAGCGGAGTTTGCAATACCAAGGAATTCTTTTTTCCGATATCTGCAGCTTAGACATGCACTCACAGTACAATTTGAAGATTTGTCATTAGAATGGTGTAATATACCGATATTACTAAGAATAATGCGAACAGACTCAACGAAAGGGTTAATCTCAGGGATATACTCAAACCTACATAAAGATGCTCAGGGTAGTCAATACACTTCTTCCTTTAGAGACAAATGGGCAATGGATGTGGGTAATATTACAACCACTCAATGGGATTGGATCCTTGAGCTGGCACCATGGGTCTCTCTTTCTCCACCTTAAAAGATGTCACACCTGTTTCTCCTATATAGAGCTTATTTTACCCCTAAAAAACTTTTTACTTTTGGGTACAGAACAGACTCCTCTTGTCCTAGATGTGGAGGGATACAAGGAGATATGATCCATATGTTCTGGAGATGCCCTAAGCTGCATCGCGACTGGATGGAGGTTGTGGAAACAATTATACAGGTTTTTGAAGTCCCCATAGAGATAGAACCTTTGGTGTGTGTATTGGGATGGGTAGGTGGTAAGGGAAGGCCTAAAGATATCAACTTGGTAATCTTGAGATGTTTATTCCAAGCCCGTAAACTTATTGCCCAGAGATGGCAGTCCTCTGCCCCTCCATCCAGTAGAGAATGGGAGCAAAGTGTGAACATCATGCTCCTAAAGGAAAAAACACTTTACACTAGGCAGGGATGCATTATGAAATTTGAAAAGATGTGGAAAATGTGGTGTGAGAAAAAGAAAATAGATACATGATAATAGAATTTATGAATAATTTCGATTAAACAAGGAGACATGCGGGGAGAAAGAGGTGGGATGTGAATGGTTAGGGTATAAAAGTGAATGAATGTGGAGAATATAGCAATTGTTGAGTTATTGGGTAGAAGAAGAGGAATGTACATTTCTCATTGTTATCCTTATTTTTCTGTTTTATTGTTTATTTTTGTGAGATGTTTCTTCTCTTCGCTCCTCCCTTCCTAACAAAGCAGACAATGTATAAATGTAAGAATGAGAGGTTTATTTGTAAAATTTAAAAATGGTAAATAAAAAGTATAAAGTAAAAAAAAAAAAAAGTCCCCCCATATCACCAGCAATCCTTGCTGAATAGATCTGATCTTTTTCACTGTCCTGTGGAGGAATCTGGTCTGTCTGACATTGGGAGCATAAATATTCACCACTGTGTAGGTCGTGGAATTGATATTGCATACCAGAATTATGTATCGGCCCTGTGGGTCAGTGATAGCCTTGTGGAGGTGGAAAAAAAACAACTCTCTCACAGCTACCATCACTCCTTTCTTTTTAGTGTCCGCATTAGCAAAAAAAATATTTAACCCATATTTGAGGGTTATGGTAGTGTTGGGTGTTGCATATGAATAACAAAGCACTTACTGTTGATGATACCATGTTCAGCTGTGGGACCAGATTGGTCAGCCAAGGGGGCTTCAACTGCGTTGGTATCCGGTTCTATCAACTTAGAAGAAGAAGAAGAAGTTAACTGAACATAAACTGAGCATAACAGTGACTATCAGCCAAACGACAGTAAAAGGTATCTGGGTGTGACTAGTAGTCACTCAAAAGTTAAATGGGGGAGTGTCAACAAAACTTGAGAATTCTCTGAATCGGAGGAGTCTCCTCCCCAGCAGGCCTTTCTGTGTAAGGCCATTGCTCCTTTTCGGGTTGTGAGATCTAGCGTTTTTGTGATCTACTGTGCTCCATTCAGATACAGGGCTCTTATTGCCATTGCTCTGGCGTGGGTGTGTTTGAGGTTCAGGTACAATCCCCCAGTTGTTAAGCAAAGCCATGCCTTTCGCTACAGAGTCTATCGCATACTCCTTATCTTCCTTGGTGACAATCAGCTTTGTTGGGAAACCCCATTTGTAGCTTAATTTGTGATTTCTCTTTGTAATTGTATTGAGGCTCCTATGTTTTTGAAGGGTATACTGAGACAGGTCTGCGTAAAACTGTAAGGTGGCGTATGTTGATGAGAATTGGTCTCTCTGCCTGGATGCTGCCATCCGTTTCTCCTTTGTGTGATAGAAATGCAGCCTCAGGATAACATCTCTTGGGATATTGTCAGACAGATGGGAGGGTTTAGGGAGGCGATGGATCCAATCTACTGTATAGTCCAACTCAGACGTGTCAGGAAGTATTGCAGAGAACATCTGCAAAGCATACTTACGCAGATCCTGTTGCTTGACAGTCTCTGGTACCCCTCTGATTTTAACATTATTCCTCCTGGATCTGTCCTCAATGTCGGCCATTTTAGCTTTCATGTCCTCTAAGTCATCCTCCTTACTTTCATTAGCATCAACAAAAGCGTTTATCATTGATGCATATTCCCCCCATCTTGTTTTCTATGGGGGAGACCCTGTCTGAAACCGATCTAATTTCTGTGCTGAACTTGTGTACACAGGATACCATGTCCGAATGCAGGGAGTTTCTCAGAGATACTAACATCTCCTTCAGCACTGTGTCCAAGACCGGCTGATTGTTAGTGAGGAACATGTCAATGGAGTCTGGCAGCTCCCTAGTGTCATCCCCTGAGTCTGAGAGAGAGCTCACCTCATGTACAGCATCTGCGGCATCCATCCTGATTCTCGCCTTCTCTGGGCTACCAGAGGATGGTGTGGCTGGTGGAGATTGTGTATTTTTAGGAGGGCTGCTCCCTTTTTGTGGTTTTCCCTTCTGTGCAGGGCGATGTTGTGCTCCAGATAGCGGTGTGGAGGATGAGCCTTGCCTAGGCCCCAGGAGGAAAAACTCTGTTTGTTTTGTAGGCCGGTTCCCATCTCTCCTGCGCCTCGGCATTGCGACCGATCGCTCTCCGGGTGTTGTGGTACCGGATCGCCGTGTCGGGTGAGAGATAACTGTCTAGGAGGGCCGATGTTTGCCGTTTCTGTCCCGCTGGAACTGGAGCTCTGCTAGTGAGCGTCCATCTCGGTCTCCGGCTAGCTCCGCCCCCCTTGAGAGACCAGTTTAAACAGGTGCTCAAGGTTATTCCTGATCAGCAGTCCCAGGATTTAGCCGAGCTACCAGGGTCTTTATGTTTTGCAATAGACGCTATGAGAGATTCTATTCTCCAGGCCTCATGCCTTACGCTTGGGCTGGTACATTTGCGTAGAATCTTATGGCTGAAAAATTGGTCAGCCGAAGCACCATTGCAAAAAGCTCCTGGCTAGTTTTCCTTTTCACGGTGAATGGCTGTTCGGAGATGATTTGGATAAATACATCCAAAAGATTTCTAGTGGAAAAAGTACCCTTTTGCCAGTTAGTAAGAGGAGTAAACATATTTAATTGAAAAGCAAGCTCCTTCTCCAGTGCTTTATGAAGGGGCGCCCCCGCTCGTTTGAGTGGGGGGGGGAAGACTAATGCAGTTCTCAAGGGTCTGGTAGGAAGAGTGTCACGACAGATGGGTGACTTCCTCAATAACTCTAGGGTACAAACTAGAGTTCCGAAAGTTCCTGTCTCCTCGTTTTCTCAGATCAAACGTTCCCAGGGATCCAGAGGAAAATAAGTCTCTCTTTCAAGCATTGGACCATCTTTTGTCTCAAAAAGTGATCTCAGTGATCCCCATGGAAGAGCAGGGATTGGGGTTTTATTCAAACCTTTTCACGGTACCAAAACCAAATGTGGATGTCAGACCCATTCTAGATCTCAAAGATCTAAACCAGTTTTTGAATGTCCGGTCTTTATGCATGAAGCCTGCCTCCAGAATCATATATTATAGAGTCTGGAAGGCATATTTTTTCCTGGTGTGAATCCAGGGGTTGGCGCCCCAGGAGATATGTCATAAGTAGAATCCTTGACTTTCTGCAGATGGAGTTGGAAATTAAGCTGGCCTCGAGTACTATCAAAGGCCAGGTCTCAGCCTTATCGGTATTATTTCAACAACCACTTGCTTCGAAATCTTTGGTCTGTAGCTTTATTCAGGGGGTAACGTGGCTTAATCCTCCAGTTAGGGCACCCCTGAACCCTTGGAACTTTAATTTAGTTCTGTCGGCATTACAAAAACAGCCTTTTGCGCCGATACGGCATATTACCTTTGTCCTTTTGACAAGGAAACAAATTTTTCTGGCAGCCATATCTTCTGTATCCGAGTTGGCTGTTCTTTCTTGTAAAGAGCCATATTTAATTATTCACAAGGATAAGGTGGTATTGCGTCCTCATCCTAACTTTCTACCGAAGGTAGTGTCAGGTTTTCATCTAAACCAGGATATTGTTTCCCTGTTCTACGGAAGAGAAGTCACTACATTCTCTGCATGTAGTGAGAGCAGTCAAAGTCTACTTTAAGGCGACTGCTCAGATTCGAAAAACTGATGTTTTGTTCTAAAAGGTCCTAAAAAAGGACAGGCAGCATCGAAATCTACCATTTCCAAATGGATTCGGCAAGTAATTGTTCAAGCTTATGGTTTGAAGAGAAAGATTCCACCCTCGTAAATCAAAGCGCACTCCACTAGGGCTGTTAGTGCTTTGTGGGCAGTGCATCACCAAGCTTCCATGGCTAAAGTCTGCAAGGCCGCAACTTGGTCTTAAGTCCATACATTTACCAGATTCTATCAGGTGGATGTAAGAAGGCGTGAGGATATTGCCTTTGAGCGTAGTGTTCTGCAGGCAGCAGTAAAAGTCCTCTGGTCTCATGGTGCCCTACTTTTGTTGTGTCTCCTTCCCTCAGTTGGCATTGCTCTGGGACATCCCACATAGTAACTACTATGGCTCTGGGTCCCGTGATGTACGATAAAGAAAATAGGATTTTTATAACAGCTTACCTGTAAAGTCCTTTTCTTGGAGTACATCATGGGACACAGTGGTCCCTCCCCTCTTCTAATACACATATATTGCTTTGCTACAAAACTGAGGTACTCCCAGTAGTGGGAGGGGTTATATAGGGAGTGGACTTCCTGTCTTAGGGTGTGCCAGTGTCCATCACCTGAAGGTGGCCTATAACCCACATAGTAACTACTATTACCCTGTGTCCCGTGATGTACTCTAAGAAAAGGATTTTACAGGTAAGCAGTTATAAAAATCCTATTTTCTATGCATCCCACACTACAATAATAGAGGCCTGAGTGTCTGTTTTCAGTTAGCCTCTGATTTGTCATTTTTTAATGCGCTCTGTATTGGTGAAAACGGGGGGGGGGGCAAAAAGGATTGAGTTTCCAGTGAGTAGGCAGCTTAAAAGAATGTAAAGATAAAAAGTCAATTGAAGGGGTGAGTGGTCAGATAATCCTCAGGCAAGGTATATAAATTTAGGGTTAAGACCATGTTAAATCTGTGCCCAAAACTATGCGAGACAGGGTGGAATGGGTTAGAGAATGGCATGAAAACTGCACCTTAAGAGGGTATTTACTGCGCCAAGGGTAAAATTACCCTATTTCAGATATATCGAGCAAAAGCTGTGGGAAACCTAGTGCCTTGTGGGCAAAATTTCTTATATATCTAATGTGGTATCAAGCATGTTCTTGAAATCTCCCATAACAAACACTGAAATTTTGGGATGATTGTCAAGAAACGGAATCAGACACTTCAAGACCTCATTGTTTAAAGGGCGGAGGTACAAGATATATTTGCTATAATACATGGCCTAGAGTCCTAATTACACAGCAAAAATATAAATCTGCCTTGCGTGTGAAGCACGGTCAGTTGTTGATATTGGTATACTCACTCCTCTGGAGTATTGTGCGTGTGCGTAGAATGAAACTGTACAGAATACTTAGGGCAGTTCAGTAGTTGGATTGAGTCCCCCATCAGGTGTGTCTCCTGTATGCAAACAATAGCAGGGTCATGATGATTAAAAAAGGTGAAAACCGCTGTCCTCTTCTTGAAATCATGCAAGTCACGCAGAGTCCGAGAGAGGACTGTATTGGTGGATGTACTCATAGGTTAGAATGATTATTCATATAGTGCATCTTAATACGGTCACTAGGGACAGTCAACATGAGTATAATCTGCAATAGAGGTACAGGACTGAGTAGTCCAGAAGCATCTTTTTCAACAATGACCATTAAGGGTAATGCACAGCATTTTGAACCTTGATGATATCCAGAGGCAATACTTAGAGATGCAGATCACATGAATGGACAAGCACAACAAATCCAGACAAAGAAGAAATAAAATGCAAACAATTGTTCGGTAAGTATACCTGAGTATTCCCCGTAGGGCGATGAAGGGGGTAATTAGAAGGGCCAAAGCGAATAACACTTCAATTCTGCCCATGCAAGTTACCAGGTAGATATCAAATGGTTACTTTTCTTTCCTCATCTTTCATCAAATATAGCTCTGATAAAAAGTAAGGTGAGAGGGTAACGGTGAGTATAGGCTCCTGTGCCATGTCAAAAGTAAATCAACGAACTGCTGCACGTAACTCTTTATGACGGTCTAGCCAATTGGTGGCCATCACAGGATTTTTTATTTTTTTTTATCTAAAGAGCCGTCACAGGTACAATGAAAAGACAACTTCTCAGTTCAATCAATCGGTGTCCAGCTTATAAGGCACAACCAAAACTGCGTAATATATTATATATATTAAATTTTTTTTTTTTTACGTAGTAGAAGGAAGTCTAACCCGGGGTAGATAACACATGCCTGTACACACAATGTTTTTTATTTATTTGTTTTAAAAGAAATGGAAAGGAATCCAATGAATAATGAAGGGGAATGGCAGAGGTAAGGAAAAAAAAAAGAGGGGGGGAGATGTTAGAGGAAAGCTAGGGAGGGCGGTAGTGCGATGGAGGGGTCACCTCCAAGAAGCAGGGATGAACAGCGTCAGTCAAGCAGTGGGGACCACCGACAATGAATCTTAATTAGGTATATTGGATGAATTTGTCAGAGTTATCACAGGATTTTCTAAAAAAGTGGACAGAATCATCTGCCACTACCCATAGTTTGGCAGGGTACAGCATAAGCCACTGGGATGGCTCATAGCCGTTTTTTGATCTCCGTGAACTTTTCTCTCTGTTTTTGTATTGCAGCTGAGAAATCCGGATAGATGGAAATTTTGCCGTCTTGATATCCATATTGGGTGTCTGTCTGGCCAGCCTTAAGCCCCATACACACGGTCGGACAATCCGCGGACCAGGTCGGTCGGATCCTGTCCGTCATACTTTGTCTGATGTTGGTTTTGCGTACACACGGTCGGACAAAGTTGTCGGAAAATTCGAACATTCTGAACGTGGTGACGTTTGTTGCCTACGACGGGACTACGTAGAGGCTAGTAGCCAATAGCTTTGGTCTTGTAATGTGATCTGAGCATGCGTAGCACTTTGTCCGGTTGGACAACCGTACACACGATCGGATTTGGTGTGATCGGACAGTGTTGTCGGCAAATCTTTCCAGCAGGAGATAAGATTTTGTCCGTCGGACAATCCGACGTACACTGTCCGATGGTGCATACACACGGTCTGATTTTTCAACAACATTGTCCGATCGGACAGAATCCATGAAAAAGTCCGACCGTGTGTATGGGGCTTTAGGATGATATCCCTATCTTTGTAATGCAATAATTTTAGCAAGAGTGGCCAATTGGCGCCCCCTGGTGGTGGTGCGCGAGGCAGCACACTATGAGCTCTCTCCACAGAGAAGAATGCTGTGAGGTTATCGTTCCCAATAGTTTCAAGCAGCCAGCATTCAATAAAAATGTTTCCTTCTGCCTTCGCAGGCATTCCTACTATGCGAAAATTGCTACGTCTAAGCCTGTTTTCCATATGTTCAACTCTATATGTTCAAAATGGAGATAATTCATCCTCAACTGTGCTCACTCATTCCTCCAGTGCTGTGGCTCTCTCCCTAATCTTTTGTATATCATGTCTTATGTAAAGTAAATCTTCCTTCATACTTTTCACTTCTATTAAGTGTGTTAGAGAGGACCCATAAGTGTGTACTGCAGTGAGGATCTCCTTCAAAGTGGGTTCCCTGGAATCGGCTTCTGGGTCCTCTGTGGCCACATGCAATGGCGGTGGGGTGGTACTCACTGTGGTCCCAGGAAAGGTAGGCATTGTGAGGAGAGCTGCAGGCTGTTCTACACAGGAGGGCTGTGGTGAGGAAGTCAGTTTAGTTGTTGTTGGTTGTGGAGAGAGGGAAGGCTTCTGCACACAGCGAACGGTGTTTAAGGGCGTTACAGCCATTATTCGGGTCTCACAGCAGGTTTATTTTCAGGATTCCGCTGGACCTGCTGTGAAGCATGTCTGCTCACATGGATGGCCAAGCTACGCCGCAAGCATATTGTTTTCAATAGCCCTTGTTCACATGTGAGCATCCTGTCGCTTGTACCAATACACCTGTCGCTCAAAGTACACGAGCTACTCTTCAGGCAGAATTTCGTTTTTTTTTTTCCCCCCATAGACTCCAATGGAAGCTCCTGAAAAGTGTGACATGAGCTTTTTTTCGAGCATTTTTATTTATTTTTTGAAGTCAGAAATAGTGTTTATTGAACTGAAGCAAACGTACATCACAGATACAACCAAAGTACACATTCCTATCAATCGGATTCCAGGTCAAGCAAGCATTTATTTGCGGAACACTATAACAAACCTAGTCAAGGCACAATCCTGTACATCAGGTACAACTGTTGGCTAGGCATAAAAAGTAAGGAAATCCACATCAAGGAGAGTATGGAATACGTATAAAATACGATAGAATGCAGTTCAGCGCAATAGCCTGTCCATCACCAATTCTGTGGGAGCAAGGCCCGGGCCCGCCGACCAATCTCCCCACAATCTGTCAAACTTGTGTAAAAAATCAATATATGGTGTTGCGCTCCAGATAAATATAAGCAATAGATTCTCTAAAAGTAAAATATATATCTGTGGATAGATAGAAACAATAAAATCCTCTAAATAAAAATATAGTGTGGAGATCTTGCTAAAACAAATAATATTGGGCTAAAAACAGCAAAATAAATAAATAAATGTGCTAAAACGATATTTAGATGCAGCAAATAAACACACTGGTGTTCAAATCCTAATCAGAGTGAATCTGCAAAATGGTGCAATAAATAGTATTAAAAGAATGGACTGCCCAGGTGATCCAAAGTGTAAACAGAATGTGCAAAAAAGTATATATTTATGCAAGTGTAAGTGTAATAGAATACACTTGGACACCGGAAGTGATGTCCGGAGCACGGCGCTCGTTTTTACACTGAATTCTGTCTGTCTGAAATTGTGAGTAGCCCTGTGTTTTATGTGTGGTTTTAATAAATAAACTGTGCATACTTCACTATCTGGGGCTCCTTCCTCTTCCCTCCATGATTTACATGTTTGCTACCTGGGAGGACTACAAGTGAAAAAATACCCCTGATGTGCAGTGAGTGAAATAATACCTCTGATGTGGTGAGAGTGACAAACCAAGCCCCAATACACACCCAGGATACAGAGCTCAGGAGAGCAATATTGATCTATGCTGTTTATCTTACAGCAGTGAGGTAAGGAGCCACTGCATCCGTTATTTGCAGGCACCCAGAGGAGTACGGTTTGGATCACCTTGCACACATCGAGTCATAGAGTGCTATCTCCCCTGCATCTTTGGATGGACTCCATCCATCACACTCCATTTAAATGGAAATTCACCATTTCTGTGGACGTTACTTGTCACTTAGTTTGACACAGCCACATTACATCTCTGTGGATGATTTTTTTTTTTTTTGTCGCACTTTATATTTACCCATTTTTCTGGACAATCACTGTTTGCACTGCATATATATTTTGATATTTATATATATATATATATATATATATATATATATATATATATATATATATATATATAGTATTTCATTTTTGCATAGATATATACTTTTTTTGCACATTCTGTTTACACTTTGGATCACTGACGCAGTCCATTCTTTTAATACTATTGCTTATTTATTGCACCATTTTGCACAGATTCACTCTGATTAGGATTTGAACACCAGTGTGTTTATTTGCTGCATCTAAATATCATTCCATGTTTTAGCACATTTATTTATTTATTTAGCTGTTTTTAGCACAATATCATTTGTTTTAGCAAGATCTCCACACTCAGATATAATTTTATTTAGAGGATTTTATTGTTTATATCTATCCACAGATATATATTTTACTTTTAGAGAATCTATTGCTTATATTTATCTGGAGCGCAACACCATATATTGATTTTTTCCACATTTTATAGGATGGGGTTTGCACCCCTGTCGGTGGTTGTGTTGCGTTTGTTAAAATATGATTTTTTTTTACATCAGACCTAACATTACATGGGAGAAATTACAAGTTTAGTTGATCAGATTCTCTGGTTTGAGTAGAATTCTCAAACAAATGCTGTTTTCATACAATGGTGTTAGATAGCCAGCAACAGTCCATTGTCTCGTCAGCTACAGTAAACATGCAACCAACAGTCCATTGTCTTTTAAAACAGTTTGAGAGAGTGTCTCAACCTGAAAAGAAGGACTGTTAATCGGTTGTTATGGAAACAAGTGTATAAACATTAAACTTTGGTCAACAAACTGGCATATAAAATGGAGTAGAGACACAGAGAGGAGAAATGGAACATCATGCTGTAACATCAGGACACACATCATCATGCTTTGAAGATCAGAAGAAGCCGCTCATGATACAAGAACAGAACCTGGTCTCTAAGAAGAAATATTGCCAATTGGAGATCATGAACATTCAGTAACAGAAGTTAAGTAACCCTTTTAAATGTATTTGTACTGTTAGACTTTAGGCTGTTCTATTTTCTAGGCATTTTGCTTGTTATAGATATCTGTCAGTCTTGTATTGTATTCCTAAGATTGTAATAGTTTTGTACAGCAGTTTTTGTTAGTAAAACGCACATCTATACACTGCAGAAGTCTCAGCTTCCTTGTTATACCACAGAGTAACCTTGCTAGATAGACGCAAGCGATACATTTGGGGGCTCGCCGTGACTGTGCTATAGTTCAATTGAAGCAGAGCTGTTTTTTCTGTAGTGTGTAGCTTGTGCTAGGTAAAATGCTGCGTAAGCTGTTTAGGAAAAGCAAGGCTGTAGAGGGTTCTGGTGACCAGAAGGAAGTGTGCAGCTTACCTATCTGGGCCAGAGACAATGAGTGGGAGCCTCTTGCTAAAGAAATTGTGAAGTATGCTTCTCCCTTGAAGCTGACTTGGGGTGATAAAGTCTCAGATCATTTTGTAGATTTTAGCCTTAAGGGGTTGGATTTAAGTAAAAAAGAGAAGAGAACAGTGTCCAAATTCGGATGGTATTTTCTTCACGCATTTTACATCGAATCACATAGAAGGGAGAAGGCAGAGGCAGAAGTTAAGGTATTAAAAGACCAGCTAGCAGTTGCTTCAGAGTGTGTACGTTCAACTGCTAGTCGGGCTGATGATTTGCAAGAGCGGTGTGCAGCCCTCATGACCAAATCAATTAATGCCTTAAGGAAAAGGAAGGGCCGTAAACCTGTTAGTAAAGCCAGGGTGCGTGCCATTGTCACATCCCAAAATTGGTACAGTGGTTTGCTGCAACCAAATGTTATCTTTATTTACTCAATTTTAATATTTACATATCCACTATTTTATCGTTTCCTGGGTACACCACTATAGTAG
The DNA here is from genome assembly GCA_028564925.1 of Lithobates sylvaticus. Classification (NCBI taxonomy): domain Eukaryota; kingdom Metazoa; phylum Chordata; class Amphibia; order Anura; family Ranidae; genus Lithobates; species Lithobates sylvaticus. Next base: position 309,150,951 of record CM053030.1, on the reverse strand, counting down.
CGCGGGAATACCTACTTACCTTTTATATTCTGTCAAACTTGTTTGGACTCCCTCTGTGCTGGAAAATTATTTTCTCTCAGCTTGAGGGTATAGCCCATATTAGATATCCATTCTTTGTGGTTGGGAATCTGTCCGATTTCCACAGTTGCAGAATGAGTCTACGAGCCTGGAATAGCTGGAAAAGCTGTGACTCTATTAGCTGGAGATCATTCAGGATACTTTTTCAAGCATTTTATTGCGTGTTTTCTGCTAAAACGGCAGATCTACGCCCTTTTTCAGCAGCACTCCTCACCTTTTAGTTTAAAAACGCATAAAAACATGCATGACAAAAGCTGCAAAAATTTACAATTCTGCTCCAAAAACGCCCAAAAATGCTTGTTAAAAAAAAAAAAACTCTTGAAAACATGACGCATAGGTGTGAATGTAGCCTCAGTGTTAACCACATACATGGTTGCCGATTTATCCTCATCTTGATTCCTGCCTTATCCTATATCCTGGCAACCCTATTTCTGCTCCCTTTGTTCCCAGTTCCATTCCTGGTTTTCCCCTGTTTATCTGCTCTGCCCCCTTTTGCTTGTATATCTTGTAGTATAGTTAGAGTATTAGTCAGTTCGTTTTAACTGCAAGCGGGCGGCAGCTGCAGGCTCAGCGACGTACTGGTACATCACTGAGCACTGGCACGAACCAGTGACCGCTGTATCCACCACGGTCGCTGTGAGTGGCCAGGGTATCATGTGATTGCTATGATTGGTCATAACGATCACATGATTGCTATGTCAACAAAACAGTCATGAGCAATTACGTTCAAGACTGTTTTGCTTTATTATTGTAATGCTGTGATTGGCCCACAGCCACATGTACCTGGGCCAATCACAGCACTCTGTACCATGTGATTAGCTGTAGCCAATCACAGAACACAATAGAAATCAAGAAGTAATAAAAGCCATTCATGACAGCTAAAAACGATTGCTTATAACCGTGATCATCACTGTTATAAGCAATAATAAATTGGCAATAAAAAAAAAGTCCAATGCATTCTGTATCCGTTAATTAGCATAGTCCATTCAGCAGTTGTTCCTTCACAGATGTACACTGATTTACTAAATAGCCAGCTAATTCAAATTTTAGCTATGATTTGACAGCAGCTTTCCAATTTCAATATTTCAAACTGGTCATCGGGAACACAACCATTCACAGCTGAAGACTACCACTACATGACCGTACCAGTTCGGAGGGTTTCCAGTGTATGTTAATGACTGTTCATACTTTACCACTCCATTCGTTAGATCAGGTAAACCGGTCGGTCCGTAGGAGTCGGCTGTGTTCCATTCGGCCACACTTCACGGATGGCTCCTAGGTGCTGTCCGATGAGTGAAAGGTATTGTAATTGCTGGTAGAAATGTTATATCCAGGTCGTTGTCGTTAATTGCGACTAGCACACTGCCGCCTTTGGAGTGTTGTGGCGTGTAAAATTTATTTGTTTAACCACTTGCCGACCGCCTCACGACAATATACGTCGGCAGAATGGCACAGACAGGCAGAGTAACGTATGGGTACGCTACTCCCCTCCCGCAGGCGGGGGGTGCGATCGTGCCCCCCCCCCCCCCCCCGGTGCCCGAGGAGGTCGGCATCCTTCCAGGAGCGATCTGTCCTGAGGGGGAGGCCACTGATTCATGGCCTCTCCCTCACGATCACTCCTGACAAATGAGAAGCTTCCTCTGCTTCTGAAACTGTAAACAGAAGCAGAGGAAGTGATGTCATCTCTCCTCGTGAAGCCTTTTCATTCTGGCGCCCGAGGAGAGAAGACATTAATGTGAGTTACACCAACAGCACACACTACTAACACCAGTACACATAGGCACACAAATCACCCCCCGGTCACCCCCCCCCCCCCCCCCCCCTGCACCCCCTATCACAGTGACACCAATAGCAGTTTTCATTTGTTTACTGATCACTGCATTGGTGTCATTTTGTGACTGTTATAAGTGTTAGGGCAGTTAGTGGTAGGCCCCTTTAGGTCTAGGGTACCCCCCCTAATAAAGGTTTAACCCCTTGATCGCCCCACAGTTAACCCTTTCACCCTCTGTCGCCAGTGTCAGTAAGCAATCTTTTTTTCTGATCGCCCTATTAGTGTCGCGGGTGACGCTAGTTAGCCTGTTATTTAGGTTCACCGTCAGGTTTCTATAGTGTCAGGTACCCCCATATACTACCTAATAAAGGTTTTAACCCCCTGATTTATAGCGTAAGGGCACCCGCCGGTTATTACCCAATAAAGGTTTAACCCCCTGATCGCCTGGCGGGTGATCAAAGTTAGGTTTTAGTGTCAGTCAGAGTCTGCGTCACCCCAGGCAGTGTCAGATTAGTGCCAGTAGCGCTAACATCCACGCACGCAGCATACACCTCCCTTAGTCGTATAGTGTCTATATGGATCAATATCTGATATGATCAGATCTATACTAGCGTCCCCAGCAGTTTAGGGTTCCAAAAAACGCAGTGTTAGAGGATCAGTGGATCAGCCCAGATACCTGCTAGCACCTGCGTTTTTGCCCCTCTGCCCAGCCCAGCCAAGTGCAGTATCGATTGATCGATCGATCACTGTCACTTACAAAACACTAAACGCATAACTGCAGCATTCGCAGAGTCAGGCCTGATCCCTACGATCGCTAACAGTTTATTTGGTAGCGTTTGATACAGTTGCTTACAGCATTGGAGCTTTTTTTCATGTGAGTCTCACTAGTGTACCAGTAAATTTAGAGCCCAAAATGGCAAATGGAAGGTACACTAGTGAAGAGGCCTACACGTTTCTCAGCATGACAGATAGTGAAGAGGAAGTCCCTCATCTGTCCGATTCAGGCTCAGAATACGATCCTGTAGACCACAGCGGCTCCATGACAGATGGCTCTGACGATGGAGTTGTTGTCCCTGCCAAGGTCAGGCATACCAGACCCTGATCTTCTGCTGTTGCTGAGGTGCAAGAACCGCAGGGCTCTCGTATGGAGCAGAGAAGTACTAGTGCCGCTCATCCTTCTGGTGAACTGGCAAGCACCAGCGGCCTAGTACACCCTGGTCGTACATCCAGCACTGCAGTATAACGTGGTGACATGGTGAGTCCCATAAGTGCAGTTCAAGCTGGCGAGGTGGCAAGCACAAGTAGTGTCCCGCTGCCACCAAGAAGACAAACACAGGCCCGTCGTGCCCATAGTGTCCTTCCTGCAGAATTTGCCAATCCTAATTGGAAGCCCACCACTTCTGCAGAACCCGTACCCCCCCCCCCCCCCCCCCCCCATTCACTGGCCAACCTGGAATTCTGGTGGAAACAGTTGGTTTTACGTCACTTTTAATTCACTGTTTTTCACAGAAGATCTCTATAGATCTATTGTGGACCAAAGTAATTTGTATGCTGGTCAATTCATCGTCGCTAATCCCCAGTTATCCTCCCTTGCCAGAGATTGGAAACCAGTTACGGTTTTCGAATTTAAGACCTTTCTGGGCCTATCTCTCCTCATGGGCGTAACTAAAAAGAGTGAGTTGCGGTCATATTGATCCACTGACCCAATTCACCATACGCCCGTGTTCTCTGCTTCCATGGCCAGGTCACGATATGAGCAGATCTTGCGGTTCATGCACTTCAATGACAATGAACTCTGTCGTCCTCATGGAGACCCTGGATACGATCGGCTCTACAAAATTTGTCCCTTCGTAAACCACTTCAACCAACGTTTTGCAGCCTTGAGTCCCTGATTAAATTTTCTGGCCGCTTGTCTTTTAAACAGTATCTTCCCAGCAAGCGTGCCAGATACGGGGTCAAGATGTATAAGCTCTGTGACAGGGCCACAGGCTATACATATAGTTTTAAGGTTTACAAGGGAAGAGATAGTCACGTAGAGCTGCCGAACTGCCCAGATTACATTGTGTGGGACTTGGTGTCACCCTTATTCGGAAAGGGGTACCATTTGTATGTGGCCACTTTTTAGTGACTTGTTTGATCATCAGATTGGCGCATGTGGCACCGTGTGATCTAATCACTGGGGCTTACCTCAGAGGCTTGTAGATACAGTCTTAAGCTGGGGGAGAGAGCCTGCTTGAAGTGTAATAATTTGCTCGCTGTGAAGTGGAGGGATAATAAGAATGTTTTTGTTCTGTCCTCCCTTCACGCAGACATGACGGTCCAAATTCCTACAGCGACTGGTGTTGTGGAGAAACCCCTCTATGTCCACGAATATAACCAAAATATGGGAGGGGTGGACCTCAGCGACCAGTTGTTGGCGCCGTACCTAGTTGCTCGTAAGGCCAGACGCTGGTACAAAAAAGTGTCCATTTAAATTGGCTTTGCTGAACACTCATGTGCTATACAGAGCTTCAGGATGGACTGGATCCTTCCTTAAATTCCAGGAAGAGATCGTCAAAGCCCTTCTGTTTCCAGACGGCGCTTCACCTCACCTTCCCAATCCAAATGCAGTAAGCCGGCTGCATGAGAGGCATTTTCTGTATGTCCTCCCTAGTACCCCTACCCAACGAGCCCCCCAAAGAAGATGTCATGTCTGTAGCAAGCGCGGATATAGGCGTGGCACCTGCTTTTATTGTCCCTCCTGTCCTGACAATCCTGGTCTTTGCATTGGTGAATGTTTTGAACGCTACCATACACTAGTGGAGTTTTTAGCGTAGGGTACAGCACTGCACAGACTAGGACACACTTTCACAGGGTCTCCCAAGATGCCATTAAAATTTTGAGAGACCCAAACCTGGAACCAAACCATTACAGTTACAGTACAGTTAAGTGTAAAAGAAAAAAAGGCAAAAAAACAAAACACCAAAAAAATATATAATATAAAAAAAACAAAAATAGTTGTCGTTTTATTGTTCTCTCTCTCTATTCCCTCTGTTCTGCTTTTTTTACTGTATTCTATTCTGCAATGTGTTATTGTTGTTATGTTTTATCATGTTTGCTTTCCATTTTTTTGTTTTCAGGTACGCCATTCAGCTGCCGTGCGGATTTGTTTTATCTTGACAGCAACAGCGTTTGCTCCCACGATACATAAAGCCGTGACTCCAGCGCTGTAGGAGGTGATTTCACCACCACAGTTAAAAACAAAATGGTGCATGTATACCCATCATTAGAAGTGGGTGGATGAAGGGAGGTATTCTAATGGTGGGCATACCCACCGATCAATCTCTTTTTTTCATTCATCCCACAGGCTGCATGAAAAAAAAAAAAAGATTATATTGTAATATATGCCCAACAAGGACCAGCAACGTACTGGTATGCTGGACTTTGAGTGGTTATACCAGAATGATGCCTGCTGGTTTAGGTATCATCTTGGTATCATTCTTTTCAGCCAGTGGTCGGCTTTCATGTAAAAGAAATCCTAGTGGCTAATTAGCCTCTAGACTGCCTTTACAAGCAGTGGGAGGGAACCCCCCCCCCTCCCAACGTCTTTCATGTTTTTCTCTGGCTCTCCTGTCCCCACAGGGAACCTGAAAATGCAGCCGGTGGTTCCGCCAGCTATCCATAGAGCTGATCAGAGACCAGAATGGCTCCAATCATCTCTATGGCCTAAGAAACCGGAAGCTACTAGCATTTCATGACTTAGATTTCGCCGGATATAAACAGCGCCATTGAGAAATTGGGAAAGCATTTTATCACACCGATCGTTGGTGTACCAAGATGGCGACCTAATAGGACGCAAGAGAAGAGAGCTCCGCTCCTACTAGGCACATTATCCGGCATTAAGGGAAGCGCACACACCCATACGAGCCCGCTCACCGTCTGACAGGACCGGGTATGCGGAGGGGGAGCTCCGGTTCACAAAAGAAGAAGCAGCCAGCTCCAGGCACCCCGCTGCAGACACGAGGCGCACGAGGGAAGGCCCAAGCCAATATGGCGTCCCAGACGGAGCGGGCGGACGCTCCACCGATGGGAGACGAACAGTTCCAGGCACTGATGCAGGCCATATCAGGGTGCCAAACTACGCTGACCACCAAGATCGAGCAGATCCAGCTTGACATGGGACTAATTAGGAGGGACCTGGACAAGCACAGGGAGCGGCTCACCGAGGCGGAGCGGCGGGTGAGTGAAACGGAGGATTCCGTCCGCGACCATAATGCCTCCCTCCACACGCTACAAGTCAGGGTTAAGGCCCTCGAAACAAGAGCAGAGGACCAGGAGAACAGAAACAGGAGGAACAATCTCCGCCTGGTCGGTCTCCCGGAGGGTGCAGAGGGACGTGATACTGAGGCCTTCACGGAACAGCTGCTGCGCAACCTCCTTCCCCAGGCACAATTCTCCTCACACTTTGTGGTTGAGCGGGCGCACAGGATGCCCTCGATCCGGGGACCGCCGGGCGCCCCACCACGCACATTTATCTTTCGCCTATTAAACTTTAGAGACCATGATCTCGTCCTTAGAGAAGCACGGAGGACCGGGGAGCTACGGATGGACAATGCCAAACTAATGCTGTTCCCCGACTACTCACTGGAGACACAGAGGCAGCGGCGTACATTCGACCAGGTCAAGGCCCAGATGCGGGCCAAAGGCCTGAAGTACAACATGATGTTCCCTGCTAAGCTCAGGGTGGTGGATGGTGAGTCCGTTAAGTTTTTTGTCTCCCCAAGTGAAGCATCCAGATGGCTTGATTCCCTCCCTCGGCAGAGATGAATGAGAAGTGCACCAATCTGCCTTAGGGCAGACCTCCAGCAATGGCGGCCCAGCCGAGTGTTTGCTGTGGCGGCCCTCCTCCTTTACCTGGGTTGCTCTCACATGGACTGGCCTGATCTTCCCCCAGGATAGATGTGACTAGCTGTGGACAGGTCATACTCAACACACCTAACTGCAGACCAGATGAACACCGGCGGATGAGATGAAGAACCCTCTCTACCCCACTGCATTAACCGTCATAGAGGTGACTGACACCCCTGAGGAGGGAAACTGCTGACAGAGGCTCTTTTTCGTTTTCCCACTTTCTCTTTTTTGAATATTTTTTCTTTTTTCCCCTTTGTTTAATATCTCTCTTGGATACGCTGTGGGGGGCTAGCTTGTTGCTCCCCCCTTGTTACTTGAATGGTTTGCAACTAAGAATGGCGCCCTTAGTTAACTCTAAGTGACTACTACCAGGTGGCAAGAAGGCGGGCTATACACCCCATTGTTATCCTCAGGTACAAATTTTTCTTTTCCCCCCTTCCTTTTTTTTTCCCATTTCTTTTGCCCCTTTTTTTTATATACGCCCCCCCCCCTTTTTTTTACGGTGGGGGGACCAGTGCCCCCAGGTAGCGGAGGCTCCGGAGACTCTGTACATTGACTCCGTCCTTGGTGTGCTGATTGGACACACTGCCCCCTTATGAGACTATTCCTACACAATGTTCATGTTATGTTCGGGTACTCAAGCATCCCACGGTTTCTGTTTTTTTATTGGTGGGATGCGGGGTGGGATGGGAAGGGAGTTAAGGGGAGTTAGAAGTTGGGCTACATGTTTCTACATTATCAATGTGAAGGTCCTCTATTGCAGACAGTGTTCTTGTGGCGGGTGTATGCTTTATGTTGTTGTAACGTGGGGGTGGCCGTCGGCAGGTGGGCCTCAGGATGGGATCTGTTCTGGCCCTTTGGAAGGGCCCTCCCTTCCTGGATCTCGCCTGTCGGAGGTCCCCTTTGGGCTCCTCTGCCTTTTCAGACTATGGCTCCGTTAAAGGTCCTCTCCTGGAATGTCAGGGGGCTCAACCAAAAGATTAAGCGTTCCCTTGTTTTTGACTATATCAAAAGGTATGTTCCGCACATATGCATCCTTCAGGAGACTCATCTATTGGGGGGTAGGATAATGGGCCTGAAGAGGCCCTGGGTAGGTCATCACTACCACGCCACACACTCCTCTTATGCACGGGGTGTTAGCGTCCTGGTGCATAGAACCCTGAATTTTGTGCCGCTCGATATTGTCTTAGACCCAGAGGGGAGGTACGTGGCACTACATGCTAGAATAGACACGATAGAGATGGTACTGGTGGGTCTATATATACCCCCTCCGGCTAATCTCTCTCTACTCCACAAGCTTACCGCAGTAATTGCCCAATTCCACACCGACAACGTTATCATTACAGGAGACTTTAATATTCCCCCTAACCCGTCCCTTGACAAGCTGACAGTCGACCCTGCTTCTGACTCGGCACTTTCCCGCTGGGCCCGTGTGATTGGAATGACAGATGTCTGGAGGTGGAAACACCCGGACACCCGTAGCTACTCCTGCCACTCCTCTACCCACAACACCCTCTCCCGCATCGACCTCCTCTATGCCAGCACAGCACTGCTTCCCTCCATACTAGACATTGAACTCCTTCCCAGGGGCATCTCCGACCACTCCCCCTTGCTATGTACCCTTCAGACATCCACTCCACCGATGGATAGGATATGGCGCCTTTCCAGGTATTGGATCGAGCATCCCACCCTGGAAATCGAAATGGCCAAGGAAATACGAGGGTACTGGGGGTCCAATGCTAACACTGCCTCAAGGGGACTGGTCTGGGATGCATTCAAGGCATATATGAGAGGGTGCTATTTGTCGTCCATTGCCAGGGAACGCAGGAATGGGCGTATAATGATTGAGGAAGCGGAAAACAGGGCCCGGGATCTAGAAACCAGGTTTACTCTTACGGCAAACCCAATTACGGCCCAGGACATGAAGGTGGCTTACAGGGAGGTAGCACTACTGAGAGTGGCCAAGGCAAATAAACGCCAACTTGCGCAAACGCAGCGAATCTTTGAACAGGGAGACAAAACGGGTAAAATGTTAGCTTGGCTGTCAAAAGAACAGGCCCCAATATCCACTATTCCCTGCATTCGGAGACCGGATGACACACTGGTGACCGACCCGGCTGGTATAAACGCCTGCTTTGCGGACTTTTATGCCAACCTTTACTCTTCCAGGGCACGTTATTCCCATGCAGACCTCACTGACTTCCTGGGGGAGGTGGAACTTCCTATGCTGTCGGTGGAGGACAGGGAAAGCCTGGACTCCCCTATCTCTATTGAGGAGGTCCGCCTTGCGCTGGGCTCCATGCAGACGGGGAAGACACCCGGGGAGGACGGGATTCCGCCTGAATTCTACAGACAGTATGTAGAGGAGGTGGCTGAGAGAATGCATGGCATGTTCACAAACTCCCTGCGTGAGGGCGAATTGCCACCATCAATGGCTCAAGCCATTATTGTGGTGATCCCCAAGCCAGAGAAGGACCCTCAGAGATGCCCCTCCTACCGGACCATCTCCCTCCTCAATTCCGACGCTAAAGTGTTAACTAAAATATTGGCTAAGCGACTGAATGATGTTATCCTTACTCTGGTTCATGATGACCAGTCCGGTTTCATGCCTGGAAAAGGGACGGACATCAACATACGCCGTCTGTATTCTGTGATGGCCTCTGGGAACGAGGGCGGGGACAGAGAGATGGTCGCCTCCCTAGATGCGGAGAAGGCCTTTGACTCCGTGGAGTGGGGCTATCTCTGGGAGGTTCTCCGCAAATTTGGGTTTGGACCCGCCTTTGTCTCCTGGGTCGGAGCAGTCTACAAGGCCCCCACTGCAAGACCCCGTCCTTCAGATTGCAGAGGGGAACTAGACAGGGCTGTCCTCTCTCCCCGGGACTTTTTGCGCTGGCAATCGAACCCATGGCAGCTCTCCTCCGCGCCTCTCCCGAAATTCAGGGGATTGTGCGGGGCTCTCTGCAGCAAAGGGTGTCACTTTATGCGGATGACACCCTGTTGTATCTTCAAGATGACGGGGTGTCACTCCCGGCAGCCCTTTCCCTAATAGACAGATTCGGGCACTACTCTGGGATATGTATTAACTGGGGGAAATCTGTTCTATTTCCCCTCCACCCCGGAGGAGCTATTCCACTAGGTGACGGGCAGCTACGTAGGGTCACACAGTTCAAGTACCTCGGAGTGGTAATACACCGTGATCTGGGTCACTTTATTAACCTTAACCTTAACCCGGTGGTCACCCATTTGACCCAAAAATGCAACGTGTGGAAATCCCTGCCCCTATCACCGGTGGGTCGGGTGAATCTAGTGAAAATGTCGGTCCTCCCTAAATTCACATACCTTTTCCGTCAAACCCCCGTCCCTATACCTCAAAAAATTTTTAAGAAACTCGACAGCATTATCACCTCCTTTATCTGGGGAGGGAGGACCCCCAGAATAGCCAGAACGACGCTCCAACTGCCACTCAAGCTAGGGGGGCTTGCCCTACCCTGCTTCCTCAGATATTACTGGGCCGCGGTCCTGGTGACGCTCAGGTGGTGGCTATTGGTGGCTCCGGCTAACCCCGCATCCTCCTTGGAGGCGGTGTTGGTGGGATCACCTGCTGAGCTCAGGAGCTTGATATACAGAGGCCCCCGTTCCAACACGGCCTTGACCGAACCGATGCGTACGACCCTGAAGGTATGGGACACAGTTCATAAGCGGCTCACGCAGCCGGGGACCTGGTCCCCAGACACTCCCCTCTGGGGGAACCCCCGTCTGCCCCACTTCCAATCCATCCCGGACCCTGGAGTCTGGGCTGGACGTGGAATTTCCACATTAAGGGACGTTACTTTAGGGGGACAATTGCTACCCTTCGACGTTCTGAAGGCGCAATATGACCTCCCGAACTATATGTTCTTTAGGTTCCTCCAATTGAGGCATGCCTACCAGGCACAATTCCCTACCCCGGTAAACCTGGAGAGGTCACCACTAGAGGAAGCGTTACGCTCACAAGATGAGAGACGCACACTCTCAACCCTATACAGTATACTGGCTACGCAGGACACGTCTAAAGTGTCCCATCTGTTCAATCAATGGAAGTCCGACATTGGGGAGCTCACTGCGGAGGACTGGGAGGAGGGTATCCAACAGTACCTGCCCCTGACGGTATCGGCTAGAGACAGGTTCACTCAGATTAAATTTCTCCACCGAGTATACTACTCACCGGCACGGTTAGCTAGGATATATCCTGACAGATCACCCACCTGTCACAGATGTGACTACCCTGACGCAGATTTCTTCCATGTAGCCTGGTCCTGTCCTCGGTTGGTCGATTTCTGGAGGGAGGTGTGGGCAGACATTAATGATATAGGGAAACTGGCGGTTCCATTCAGCCCGATACCTCTCCTTCTGGGTGTATGTGATTTCTTAGAAATTGCCTGGGGCAAGAAACTATTTGTATTTTATACCACCATGTATGCACGCAAGGCCATCCTTCTCCATTGGAACCAGGCCCTCCCCCCTACAAAACAGCTGTGGCAATCACTGATAAACTCGGCTTTACCACTCTACAAGATGACATACCTGGGTAGGAATTGCCCTAAGAAATTTGGGAAGATTTGGGAGGATTGGGTGGAGGCGAAACACTTGACCATTGATTGATTACTGTAGTAGGTAGTTGCTATATGCCTCCACACGGGATGACCCATGGGGTCACGACCTGTTGATCCCATACTTACCCTGTGAATGTTTGATCTCACTTATCAATGGCTATGTACACCTGCTGCAAATTTAATGGATTCTTGTTTATTCTGTTCTTCCATGAGGATGACTGCCTGTAAGTTGTTTTTTTTTTTTTTTTTTTGACACCTGATAATGTATGTTTGTTTCTTGAAATATAAAATAAATAAAAGTGAAATATATATATATATATATATATATATATAAACTGAACTCTGTTCCCAAAATTCCCATTTATCGAATTGGCTCCACCCAATCCCCAGGAAAGACCTAATACCATGTGATACATACCATCCAACGAGCAATTGAACCCAAAAACAGTACCACATGGATGGTCAGTAAAGCTCAAGAGACCTCTAAAGTTAGGCTGTAGGGGGTATATATAGGACCTGGTGGGAAGAAAAAAATAACTGTTATATTATTTAAATTGGCACCTAATAATAGAATACCAAAAATGGCTAACATAGCCTTCAAAGAAACGCTTACCCAACAGGTAAAAATATTTTGTACAGAGGGGGCGCCGAGGAGATGGATTAAAGATGTATATATATAGTGAGTCTGGATTTAAGTATAATTGTGGCATATTCTGAAGGAGAAAAAAGAATTACATAAAGTTCAAGAGATGCCCAAAAGAAGTAAGATGGAATGTTTTGTCAGAATGTTTTAAATGGTTGCTCACCTATCAATGAATTAGGTGCTGACAGACATGACACAGAGCCACGAAAGTGATATTTTTAAAGTTGATATCCATATAACAAGACCAGCCGGTGTGCTGGTGTAGTCAAGGTAGAACCTCTGTATAAGAGAATATACACAGACCAAGGGTCAGAACAATGTCCAGAAGAGACAAAGAGTATAAGGTATAAAATAAGGTAGTTGAATGGGATAGGCACTGCACAAACTAACCTTGCAGACAAACAATCCAGAAGATCAGCGCCCCTGAGTCCATCACCAACAGGTGTGGACTAGCAGGATATATATACCCCCCACACCTGATCAGAATCACTTCTGATCAGGCGGCGGACAAATGAGCCTCGGCGCATGTGCACAAGCGGATAGCGCATCACAGCCTACATTGCCCATAATTCCCGTAGTGGATGCACGCGCAGCACACAGCGCACGCTCCACTCGAGACACTTGCTGGTTAGAAGAAAAGCCCAGAGGATATTAGGTGTACTACAGGGATGGTAAAAATAGCCTAAGCGTGGTAAACACATCACGCAGACACAGTGACAACCCAGATATATGGGAATTATACACTAGCGGCAACTGTGATGGAAAAATTGGTCCAGCAGGGATGTAACTAGATGGAAAAAGAGACAAATGGGTATGCAGCTATAAGTCGGGGCAAAGAAGGGTTAGAATAATAAACCAACCCTTGGGTGTCCATACAGTCTAATATAGTGGTAATTGGCTAGACCATCAAGGGTGTGTTTTAGATGGCAAATTATGGGTACGTTAGTCAGAGAAAATGTATCACAGACAATATACTATCTAGATGGAAAAGAAGAAGGGGAGGGGAAGAGCCAATAGGGGAACTCGAATCCACGAGGGGGGCTCCCGTCCCATACCAAGAAGGGGGGCGAGAAGAGCCCACCCACAGCGGAAGGGGGATCCATGGAGACAAATAAGGGAACAAAGTTCAGTAGGCAAACACTTGGTTTACAATTGTTACAATGTATAAATATAACATCCATAAGACCAAGAAGAAATGCAAAAAATAAATAAAAACAAAATATACACTAAACTATACCATATGAATATAGGAGTTTAAAATTGAGAAGATAAATATATATGTATTAGGTCATAAGCTATCACGTTAGCTTCATCACATAGAGATAGGGAAAAAAAATTATATGTCAGATAAAACAAAGGTGGTCCGGGATACTAGCTCCGCCCATTGGCGGACACGTGGGGATATTGAGGGGAGGGTCTGAAGGAAAAGCCTCCAGGAAATAAGGGAAAACAATCCACACACATTAGTCAGTTCCTGGAGTCTGACTGTGTTTAAAGATACCACACAGTCTGACTCCATAGAGCCATCAATCTAAGTAAGGGGTTTTAGTAATTTCACCAATGCGAAGTCTATTATTATAAGAAGGGTTTAAAACTAATATATTCATTGAGACCCAGAAAGTGGGTAGCATTAAGGTTATGTATCCATTTGGTCTCAAGTTGTAAAAGTTTTTCATCAATTCCACCCCCTCTGATGTGCGCCGCAACATGTTCCAATGCCGCAAAGCACATGCATCGGGGGTCAAAATTGTGCGATAGACCTGCATGCCTGTTGACAGCCGTGGTGACTATACGTTTAGACATAGGTTTGATGTGATCACGAATACGGACCTGAAAAGGTTGTTTGGTTTTTCCTACGTAGAAACAGCCACAAATACATGTGGCTATATAAACCACACCAATAGTTTTGCAGTTTACATGATATATTGTGTTGAGAGCCATCAGGAAGGTGGACCATTTTGGAATTGGCCATAAAAGGGCAAATATCACAATATCCACAAGGGTAAGTACCATTGTTTTGATGTGTTTGGATATTACGTGGAGAGTGATGACTTAGAGTTAGTCGATCTTTCAAAGATGGACATCTTCTATAAGTAATATCAGGGCTAGTACGTATGAATTTACTTATAGTGGAATCAGCCAGGAGAAGTGGCCAAAAGTTATTGACCACCTCCCGTGCTTAAGTATGCAAAGAGGAAAATTGGGTGATGAGTCTTACTGGTTGGGGGTCAGTGGTATCTTTTTTTTAATGGATTAGTTTAAGCCTGTCCAGATTCTTTACTTTATTAAACGATCGTTTAAGCAAAGCATGGCTATATCCTCTATCTTTTAGCCGTAAGTATAATTCCTTGGAGGCATTAACGAAATCAATATCAGAGGTACAGTTTAGCCTAATTCTGAGGTACTGACTGTAGGGAAAACTATTCAATAACGATTGGGGGTGGGCGCTTTGAGCATGTAATATTGTGTTTCCTGAGGACGGCTTCCTGTATAGTGATGAACTGACATTGCCTTGCTCGTCAAGGGTAATTGTTAAGTCCAAAAAGTTCACAGAGGATTGACTAGAGTCCAATGTGAACTTTATATTGAAATTATTGAAAGATAAAGAATCAAAAAATTGAACAAGTTCATCATGTGACCCTGACCAAAACAACAAAATATCGTCAATATACCTATACCAATGTAGGATTTTTGCCTGAAGATCAGGGGACATGTTGGAAAACAGTTCCCATTCCCCCCCCCCCCCAGGTACAGGTTGGCATATGAGGGCGCGCATTTGGTCCCCATAGCCACACCCTGCACCTAGAGGAAGTAGGAAGATCCGAAAATGAAGTGATTTTTAGTCAGAATAAATCTCAACAAATCCAAAACGAAGTTTGCATATGTGTTGAATTTAGGACCACGTTCCAATAATATACAGTGAAAAAAGCCGCGCTGAAGTGATGATATGAACCAAATCACAAAAAAAAAAGACTGAAATAATAATTGAGGGGAGATGATAATGAAACCATCTAAATAATAATTCGTGAGGGAATAATTCAAAATGTTTAAGAAAATCTGTATAAACGGATAATCATACAATGGAATCCAATACAAAAATTGATCAAACAATATTAGTGAAATAAAAATTATTAGAATAATATTAGTGCAAACAAATTGCTCAAATAGTGAAGTCCAATTCAAATTGGAAATGATGGTGACATAAGAAAATCCTGTAGTGACATAAAACTTTCAGGAACGTGAATATGGAAAATCCACCCTTGTGATCTTAATCCACCACCGTTCTAATATTGCGCTTACCGGAGGGCAAGCTTTGGTAAGCCTGTAAATCAAAGGGCATCAAGGAGAAATCAAAGCCACTAGGTGTCGCCACTGGGACTCATGCTTGACTGATGGTAACAGCCGAAATCCTGGGTAGGGCAAATCCCCCTTGTAGGATATAAATGGGATCGAACTCCTCCAAAGATGTCAAGCCAGGGGATCAAACACTCTCATCATGTGAATAAAAAATGAGGGATGCTCCCATAGTGTGAAACCATATAAAATTTAATAGCATCAAATAAAAGTTCTACTTACATCAAATGTAAAGAATGCTCGCAGATACATATAAGAGAAAACGCCGGCCGGCTAGCAAAACACCCGCTCACAGTGCGGAACGTGATGACGTCAGTGCGTCAGCCTCCCTACGTCCGTTTCGACAAATCGTCGTCATCTGGGGAACGGGCGACGCACTGAATCATCGCACTTTATATAGACCTGAACAAACACGCCCTGGGATTAACACACAAGGACGGATAACCGCAAGTTTCATCTCAGATACCTACAGAAAAAAACACCAAATTGTCCATCTTATAATAATCCGAAGGGGACAATGAGACCCCACAGGCAAATAAAATCTAAAAATAGAAACTATATAGGCCGCAAAAATTTAGGATAACAGGTATGTTATAAAACTATGACGAACATCCTGTCAGCCGTCGTTGCGGGAATAAACAGCCACTACCTCCATCTTGTGGACAGTTGTCAAACTGCACAGAATGGTTTGTAGAAATAGATTAAAAATATTATTAGACAGGAAATTGCTCAACCTCTGTGTCCACCACCATTACAGAGGAGAACTTATTCTGGACACAAACTCCATCTAATGGACAGTTTGCTGCCAGAGTAGGCATACATCCTAACATATAAAAACTATATTAATATATAAAAATCAAAGGTTGATATATGAAAAAATCAAAAAATTATTATTAATCTTTAATTTGAAAAGAAAAATAAATAAAAATGAAAATAAAAACTAAAAATAAATAAAAAATTTTAAAAAAGGAGTTTTAAGACAATTTTTTTATTTTTATTTTCATTATTGTCACATAAAAAACTGTGACCCTGTACTGTCCTTATGTGCCAGTCTTTCCACCAGGGCACCAATAAGGGAAACAGTCAGAATTTAGTTATAAAGTATACATCCCAGTAATCATCTAGAGGGAGGAATTTAATTTCGGAATCCGTCATTGTGGGTCTCACCCTTACATGAGAGTACACTCATCATTAGTCAGATTCAGAGAGAATATACATCAAACACAAAAAACAATGTGTCATATTGGTGGAATGAAATGGGAGGGATACAAACATCAGGGGACATGGCTCGGAGTGAGAATGATAAGCAGATTGATCTTTCACGCATTATCAATGAAAGCGTTGACATCAATGTCAACGTTCAACCCGAAAGGGGCATAGCTCTTGATCTTGTATATCCACGACATCTCTAGCCTAGAGATCCCACGGACAAGGGAGCCCCCCCTCCAGGGTGTGGTATACTTATCAATCCCCAGAAAGATCGTTTTAGATGGATCCCTCCTATGCACTTCTGAATAGTGTCTAGACACTGGATGTTTGGGAAAACCCCCCAAAATGTTGGTGACATGCTCATTGAGCCTAACTTTCAGGGGGCGCTTAGTCCTGCCCACATATTGGAGCCCACATGGGCATTGAAGCATATATACAACACACTCGGTGGAACACGTAATGAACGGTCTAATCTCGAATTCGACACCATTGCTGTTGGAAACGAATTTGTGGGTCCTCCTATGACTACACCCACTTAATGAGCAGATCCTGCACCGCCTACACTGATAAAAACCTGTCAGGTTGTCAAAAAAATGTGTTTTGAATGTTGGTGGGTCTAAAACATTGGGGGATAGTTTGGTTTTGAGAGAAGGAACCCCTTTATATACAATTTGAGGTCTAGGGGGTAAGACAGTATTCAAGGTGGAATCACTGGTGAGAATATGCCAATGCTTTTTTATCAGCCTTCCTATATTCCTATGCTGGGTGGAATAGGTCGTTATGAAGGGGACCATGGCCATACCATTCTCTCTGATAGGTTTCTCTTTTAACAGATCCTTCCTGTTCCTCAGGGTTACTTCGTCTAAGACAACCTTTAAAGAAGGGGCTGAATACCCCTTTTCAAGGAAGCGTCTAGTGAGAATCTCAGCCTGAGTGGAAAACTCTATTGGGTCTGAACAATTTCTTTTCAGCCGCAAGTATTGACTCTTGGGTACTGATTTCAACCAGGCTTCATGATGGCAACTCCCAATGGGAATATAGGAGTTGCGATCAGTATCCTTAAAGTGGGTGGCAGTGGTAAACACATCGTTGGTGACTCCAATCCTGAGGTCCAAAAAATTGACAGAAGTCTGGCTGGCCTCATAATTCAAAACGATGCCCCTCTGGTTGGTATTAAGCTGATTGAGGAAGATGTCTAAGTCTTCCTTATGGCCATCCCAGAGGAGGAGGATGTCGTCTATATACCTAGCCCATAAGACCACCTGTGGTCTATTCTGGGCATAGACGACATCCTCCTCCCATAGGGCCATAAACAAATTGGCCAAACTGGGGGCATATTTTGCCCCCATGGCAACCCCCCTAATCTGTTTAAAGAAACTTCCTCCAAACCAAAAATAGCTGCTCGATGCAGCAAATCTCAGTAGCTGTAAAATAAAACAAATCTGTTCATCGAACAGACCGGAATCCCGCCTCAAAAAATATTCTACAGCAAGTAGACCTAAATGGTGCGGAATGACCGTGTATAAAGATGTAACATCGGCCGTGACCAGCCAAAGGCCGGATGCCGGTGTGAGAGAGTCCAATGTGTTAATAATGGACCGAGAATCCTTCACATATGATGGCATGTTCCTGACCAACGGTTGGAGAAAGTGATCAATGTACCTGCCCACCCGGGACGTGACAGAGTCAATCCCGCTGACTATAGGGCGCCCCGGGGGGCAGGTAGGATGCTTATGTATTTTTGGCAAATAATAGATGGTGGGGGTCCTAGGTGATTTGGGAACTAGAAAACGGCACTCCTTCTTGTTAAGGATCCCCGCCTCGAACCCACCTTGAACTATATCCTGTAATTCAGATAAATATTTAGACTTGGGGTCAGACCGAAGGGGCATGTATGTGTCAGAATCTCCCAATATTCGTTGCATTTCGTTAAGATAATCTTTTTTGTCAAGTATAATGATCCCACCCCCCTTATCCGCCGGTCTAATTATCAAATCCTTATTCTGACATAAGGAGTTAAGGCCACCAATAATTTCTTTATCGGTTGTAACTCTTTTAAGAGGTATTTTTTCTAGATCAGCCAACACCAAATCCCTAAACACCTTGACATGCAAATTTCAAACCTCTACTCAAAACCAACTTCTCAGATTCTGAGAAGTTGGTTTTGAGTAGAGGTTTGAAATTTGCACCCCCTAGAGGACTCAACAAGTTTCAAACATATATGGATGTCCACAAGTTCATACGTAAGATTAGTATTAAACGGCACATGACCATTAACCCCATTAGTGTTAACAGTAATGTCACCACTAGCTTTAGCCATTCTGGGTTATCCAACGCCTCTCTCTTTAACCCACCTGGGGCTTTGGCACCGAATGTCAAGGTGTTTAGGGATTTGGTGTTGGCTGATCTAGAAAAAATACCTCTTAAAAGAGTTACAACCGATAAAGAAATTATTGGTGGCCTTAACTCCTTATGTCAGAATAAGGATTTAATAATTAGACCGGCGGATAAGGGGGGTGGGATCATTATACTTGACAAAAAAGATTATCTTAACGAAATGCAACGAATATTGGGAGATTCTGACACATACATGCCCCTTCGGTCTGACCCCAAGTCTAAATATTTATCTGAATTACAGGATATAGTTCAAGGTGGGTTCGAGGCGGGGATCCTTAACAAGAAGGAGTGCCGTTTTCTAGTTCCCAAATCACCTAGGACCCCCACCATCTATTATTTGCCAAAAATACATAAGCATCCTACCTGCCCCCCGGGGCGCCCTATAGTCAGCGGGATTGACTCTGTCACGTCCCGGGTGGGCAGGTACATTGATCACTTTCTCCAACCGTTGGTCAGGAACATGCCATCATATGTGAAGGATTCTCGGTCCATTATTAACACATTGGACTCTCTCACACCGGCATCCGGCCTTTGGCTGGTCACGGCCGATGTTACATCTTTATACACGGTCATTCCGCACCATTTAGGTCTACTTGCTGTAGAATATTTTTTGAGGCGGGATTCCGGTCTGTTCGATGAACAGATTTGTTTTATTTTACAGCTACTGAGATTTGCTGCATCGAGCAGCTATTTTTGGTTTGGAGGAAGTTTCTTTAAACAGATTAGGGGGGTTGCCATGGGGGCAAAATATGCCCCCAGTTTGGCCAATTTGTTTATGGCCCTATGGGAGGAGGATGTCGTCTATGCCCAGAATAGACCACAGGTGGTCTTATGGGCTAGGTATATAGACGACATCCTCCTCCTCTGGGATGGCCATAAGGAAGACTTAGACATCTTCCTCAATCAGCTTAATACCAACCAGAGGGGCATCGTTTTGAATTATGAGGCCAGCCAGACTTCTGTCAATTTTTTGGACCTCAGGATTGGAGTCACCAACGATGTGTTTACCACTGCCACCCACTTTAAGGATACTGATCGCAACTCCTATATTCCCATTGGGAGTTGCCATCATGAAGCCTGGTTGAAATCAGTACCCAAGAGTCAATACTTGCGGCTGAAAAGAAATTGTTCAGACCCAATAGAGTTTTCCACTCAGGCTGAGATTCTCACTAGACGCTTCCTTGAAAAGGGGTATTCAGCCCCTTCTTTAAAGGTTGTCTTAGACGAAGTAACCCTGAGGAACAGGAAGGATCTGTTAAAAGAGAAACCTATCAGAGAGAATGGTATGGCCATGGTCCCCTTCATAACGACCTATTCCACCCAGCATAGGAATATAGGAAGGCTGATAAAAAAGCATTGGCATATTCTCACCAGTGATTCCACCTTGAATACTGTCTTACCCCCTAGACCTCAAATTGTATATAAAGGGGTTCCTTCTCTCAAAACCAAACTATCCCCCAATGTTTTAGACCCACCAACATTCAAAACACATTTTTTTGACAACCTGACAGGTTTTTATCAGTGTAGGCGGTGCAGGATCTGCTCATTAAGTGGGTGTAGTCATAGGAGGACCCACAAATTCGTTTCCAACAGCAATGGTGTCGAATTCGAGATTAGACCGTTCATTACGTGTTCCACCGAGTGTGTTGTATATATGCTTCAATGCCCATGTGGGCTCCAATATGTGGGCAGGACTAAGCGCCCCCTGAAAGTTAGGCTCAATGAGCATGTCACCAACATTTTGGGGGGTTTTCCCAAACATCCAGTGTCTAGACACTATTCAGAAGTGCATAGGAGGGATCCATCTAAAACGATCTTTCTGGGGATTGATAAGTATACCACACCCTGGAGGGGGGGCTCCCTTGTCCGTGGGATCTCTAGGCTAGAGATGTCGTGGATATACAAGATCAAGAGCTATGCCCCTTTCGGGTTGAACGTTGACATTGATGTCAACGCTTTCATTGATAATGCGTGAAAGATCAATCTGCTTATCATTCTCACTCCGAGCCATGTCCCCTGATGTTTGTATCCCTCCCATTTCATTCCACCAATATGACACATTGTTTTTTGTGTTTGATGTATATTCTCTCTGAATCTGACTAATGATGAGTGTACTCTCATGTAAGGGTGAGACCCACAATGACGGATTCCGAAATTAAATTCCTCCCTCTAGATGATTACTGGGATGTATACTTTATAACTAAATTCTGACTGTTTCCCTTATTGGTGCCCTGGTGGAAAGACTGGCACATAAGGACAGTACAGGGTCACAGTTTTTTATGTGACAATAATGAAAATAAAAATAAAAAAATTGTCTTAAAACTCCTTTTTTAAAATTTTTTATTTATTTTTAGTTTTTATTTTCATTTTTATTTATTTTTCTTTTCAAATTAAAGATTAATAATAATTTTTTGATTTTTTCATATATCAACCTTTGATTTTTATATATTAATATAGTTTTTATATGTTAGGATGTATGCCTACTCTGGCAGCAAACTGTCCATTAGATGGAGTTTGTGTCCAGAATAAGTTCTCCTCTGTAATGGTGGTGGACACAGAGGTTGAGCAATTTCCTGTCTAATAATATTTTTAATCTATTTCTACAAACCATTCTGTGCAGTTTGACAACTGTCCACAAGATGGAGGTAGTGGCTGTTTATTCCCGCAACGACGGCTGACAGGATGTTCGTCATAGTTTTATAACATACCTGTTATCCTAAATTTTTGCGGCCTATATAGTTTCTATTTTTAGATTTTATTTGCCTGTGGGGTCTCATTGTCCCCTTCGGATTATTATAAGATGGACAATTTGGTGTTTTTTTCTGTAGGTATCTGAGATGAAACTTGCGGTTATCCGTCCTTGTGTGTTAATCCCAGGGCGTGTTTGTTCAGGTCTATATAAAGTGCGATGATTCAGTGCGTCGCCCGTTCCCCAGATGACGACGATTTGTCGAAACGGACGTAGGGAGGCTGACGCACTGACGTCATCACGTTCCGCACTGTGAGCGGGTGTTTTGCTAGCCGGCCGGCGTTTTCTCTTATATGTATCTGCGAGCATTCTTTACATTTGATGTAAGTAGAACTTTTATTTGATGCTATTAAATTTTATATGGTTTCACACTATGGGAGCATCCCTCATTTTTTATTCACATGATGAGAGTGTTTGATCCCCTGGCTTGACATCTTTGGAGGAGTTCGATCCCATTTATATCCTACAAGGGGGATTTGCCCTACCCAGGATTTCGGCTGTTACCATCAGTCAAGCATGAGTCCCAGTGGCGACACCTAGTGGCTTTGATTTCTCCTTGATGCCCTTTGATTTACAGGCTTACCAAAGCTTGCCCTCCGGTAAGCGCAATATTAGAACGGTGGTGGATTAAGATCACAAGGGTGGATTTTCCATATTCACGTTCCTGAAAGTTTTATGTCACTACAGGATTTTCTTATGTCACCATCATTTCCAATTTGAATTGGACTTCACTATTTGAG
The DNA here is from genome assembly GCA_028564925.1 of Lithobates sylvaticus. Classification (NCBI taxonomy): domain Eukaryota; kingdom Metazoa; phylum Chordata; class Amphibia; order Anura; family Ranidae; genus Lithobates; species Lithobates sylvaticus. The sequence continues at coordinate 309,128,528 of CM053030.1, read as the reverse complement.
CAATTTGTTTGCACTAATATTATTCTAATAATTTTTATTTCACTAATATTGTTTGATCAATTTTTGTATTGGATTCCATTGTATGATTATCCGTTTATACAGATTTTCTTAAACATTTTGAATTATTCCCTCACGAATTATTATTTAGATGGTTTCATTATCATCTCCCCTCAATTATTATTTCAGTCTTTTTTTTTGTGATTTGGTTCATATCATCACTTCAGCGCGGCTTTTTTCACTGTATGTTCTTGGTTTATGTGTTTATCTCACATCTATTAGCTGCTGCTATTTATTATTTTATTTTCTGATACACGCACATGTATGTAATTTCCTTATAGGGCTATCTATATGGTACTCACCATGTGTTACATTTAGTGATTAGCGCGGTGTTAGCTTTTAATTTTTCACGTTCCAATAATAGACTACGTACAACTTTGAGACCTCTAAGATGTGGAATGCAATTGTATAGACATTCAACGTCTAAGTTAACCATCCAAGTTTGCGATGGTAATCTCATATTTTGCAACATTTTTAAAAGGTGAATAGTATCCTTTACATATGATGGTAAAGAGGTAACATGAGGTGACAAGTATTTGTCAAGTAGGGCACTGGCATTTTCTGTCAAACAATGGCAGCCCAATACAATAGGACGTCCCAGAGGACCGGTAATGGATATATGGATCTTGGGTAGAGCATAAAAAGTAGGAGTAGTTGGTTCTCTAATTTCAAAAAGTTCCAAGTGTTTAGGTCAATAACAGCGGACTGGTAGGCTGAAAATATGAGTTGATCAAACTGATTGGAAAAATTTTGAATAAGTGATGGTGCAATTGGTCTATACCATTCTGAGTTGTCAAGGATGTTGTGGCACATTAGCTCATATGCGGCAACATCCATAACAACTACATTGCCACCTTTATGGGCCGGTTTAATAACCAGACCTGGATGGGTCTGAAGGGATTTCAATGCCTGAAGACCAGCGGCAGGTAAGTTGGATCTGCCTGTGGATGTCTGTTCCAGTTTTCTTATTGCCAAACAAGTCTGTTGTACAAATGCCCAAATATTGGGGTTGGTGGATAGCAAGGGAAAATTCTTAGATTGAGGTTTGAAGGAAGTAGGGGGGGGGGGAAACCGAGGGCGATGACAGGTTCATTTGGTTCATCGTCTTCATCGATGGCGCCCTCCTCCCAAAGTGACATAAGTTCATCAATGGCTTGCATTTCCTCAAATGTAGGTGCTTGATTTGAGGAGGTGGTAACTTCATTGGACTGTTTTAGGGAGGGTTTGTCATAAATGACCTTGTATATCAGTTTACGCGCAAAGAGATGGATATCCTTGATAAATTAAAATTTGTCAAAGTCAGATGACGGACAGAATGTTAGTCCTAATTGTAATATTTTGATCTGATCGATGGTGAGCGGAACAGAGGAAAGATTCACCACATCAAGTCCCAAAGATTGGGAAGTGATTGATTTGGGAGGCATCAAACAGGGTTCAGTGAGGTGTCTGGGTGAGGAACTAAAAAAATAGGAGCACTTTTGGGGTCAGAAGAAGATGCACTTTTTGGAAACATAGAAGGTAGCGTAGGTTCGCTAACATGTCTTACAGTGAGTGAGGGTGAAGAGATAATTGAAGTGATGGGCAAATTTGAGGACTGAACTGTAGTGTTCTGTGAATTTGAAGGAATAATAAGTGTTTGAGTAATTGGAGTTGATAATTTACTATTTTTAGGCCGCACATTAGGTGGCCGGGAGTTGGACATAGGTGCAGGTGTACGAGAGGGAACATCGATTATAGTGGAGGATCTATCCCCCTTTTTTTTTTTTTTTTTTAATTCGATCATGCGATAGATCTTGATAAATAGTGGAGGTGCTAGAAGAGAAAGAAGCAAAAGGAGTATTGAGGTGTTCATTCGTATTAGGTTGTGTTTCAAAGTTTGGGGCTCTAGGTGCCGGTTTCTGGGTGGAAAAATTGTTCCATTTGTACGCGTATCCGTTATCATAAGCTGATTTGTCTCTTTGGTATTTGCCCTCTTTAGCACTAATGATCCCGAGGGTGTAACTCTTGAGATGTAGGCGTAAAAGTTTATCTCTTTTAATAAATCTAGAGGAAGAAACGAGAGGAGCATGATCATTGTGCCCATTATTAATGGCTGTATCCAATTGATCCAACTCATGTTCATATTGCTTGCAAAGCATGGAAATCATGCTAAACGAGCAAGATTGCAGAGTATATTCCCAAGAGGTTTTAAGGATATGATTTATTTTTTTAATATTTGGAAAGATCTGTATTCTCAAACCCCAAGGGACTATTTGGTTTGTACTATATTTTTCAAAGTAAGTTTTATGCCAGTAAACACAAACTTTTTTCTCAAGTAGATGTTGAAGTCTCATAAATGCTCTATCCAAATCATCATCAGTAATGTTAGCAGTATTCAGTGATACCTGTATCTTTTCCATCAGACCCTTCCATGCATCACCACAGTAGTCCACCATGGCAGAGGAGCAGCTGGACCACCTAAGTGCTAAATAGCTATAAAGATCAATATATAAATACAGTACACCGATATGCAAGGTATTATATCATACAGTACGAAAACCACAAGTGTTCCAAAGTATAGATGGTAATATTTGACTTTAAGTCAAATATTACCATCTATACTTTGGAACACTTGTGGTGCCATTGCGGACTACTGTGGTGATGCATGGAAGGGTCTGATGGAAAAGATACAGGTATCACTGAATACTGCTAACATTACTGATGATGATTTGGATAGAGCATTTATGAGACTTCAACATCTACTTGAGAAAAAAGTTTGTGTTTACTGGCATAAAACTTACTTTGAAAAATATAGTACAAACCAAATAGTCCCTTGGGGTTTGAGAATACAGATCTTTCCAATTGTTAAGATCTGGAGGTTTTAAGGATATCATTTTTTTTTTTTTTTTTATATTTGTAAAGATCTGTATTCTCAACACACTTAACAATTACCCTTGACGAGCAAGGCAATGTCAGTTCATAACTATACAGGAAGCCGTCCTCAGGAAACACAATATTACATGCTCAAAGCGCCCACCCCCAATCGTTATTGAATAGTATTCCCTACAGTCAGTACCTCAGAATTAGGCAAAACTGTACCTCTAATATTGATTTCTTTAATGCCTCCAAGGAATTATACTTACGGCTAAAAGATAGAGGCTATAGCCATGCTTTGCTTAAACGATCGTTTAATAAAGTAAAGAATCTGGACACTCTTAAACTAATCCATTCAAAAAAAGATACCACTGACCCCCAACCAGTAAGACTCATCACCCAATTTTCCTCTTTGCATACTTAAGCACGGGAGGTGGTCAAAAACTTTTTGCCACTTCTCCTGGCTGATTCCACTATAAGTAAATTCATACGTACTAGCCCTGATATTACTTATAGAAGATGTCCATCTTTAAAAGATCGACTAACTCGAAGTCATCACTCTCCACGTAATATCCAAACACATCAGAACAATGGTACTTACCCTTGTGGATATTGTGATATTTGCCCTTTTATGGCCTATTCCAAAATGGTCCACCTTCCTGATGGCTCTCAACACAATATATCTTATCATGTAAACTGCAAAACTATTGGTGTGGTTTATATAGCCACATGTATTTGTGGCTGTTTCTACGTAGGAAAAACCAAACGACCTTTTCAGGTCCGTATTCGTGATCACATCAAACCTATGTCTAAACGTATAGTCGAGGGGGCATGGCCTGACGCAGCATGTGAGCAGACATTTCTCTCTGCAGCTCCGAGATTCCTCTGCACAATCCTTCGCAATCCTGCTAACCTGCCAAGCCAATCGGCCCAAAACTTTCTCCAGACACCCAAGAGAGACCCTGCTACCCATCCACGGAAGAATTTTGGTGGATGGGAGGAAGAAAAGGGAGAAAACAGCCCCTGGTCAGGATGAACATTAACACACGTTTCTCCCAAGATGGCCGCCGCTCCATCATGCTACAAATGCCTCTCTCCTCTACACCGGAGCTCTTTGGTGACAATCCGGACCCCTCACTACCACCATCCCCTGGGACTTCAGCCCCCTCAGCACCCTCGGCCCACCCTGCCCCCAGCGATGACGGTCTTGAGGAAGGGCCGGAACCGGAGCCTACCCTGCTTGATGTTCTCAAAATCCTGAAGGTAAACCACTCTGATATTATGGGGAAGGTGGAGGAACTAAAGCTGGACATTACCATAATGCGCCAGGACATGCATAAGGTCAGGGACCGGGTCTCTGAGACGGAACGCCGCATTAGTGACCTGGAAGACACTGTAGGCCCGTCCCAGCCTGTACTGAAAACCCATGGCACCAGAATTCAATCGTTGGCAGATATGATCGACGATTTGGAAAATCGTTTACGCAGGAACAACCTGCGCCTAGTGGGCCTCCCAGAACGGGTCGAGGGTGCGGACCCGGTATCCTTCTTAGAATGCTGGTTTACCCAGGAATTTGGCAAAGACTGCCTATCCCCATGCTTTGTGATTGAACGGGCCCACAGGGTCCCTGGGAGACCGCTCCCTGCTGGCAACCCCCCTCGCACCATGGTTATCCGTCTCCTAAATTATAGGGACAGGGACGCTATCCTGAGGGCTGCCCGCATAAAGGGAAGCCTGAAAATCAACAACGCATCGGTCTCCCTCTTCCCAGATTACTCCCCAGCAGTTCGTTCTGCGAGAGCCAAGTATCAGCATGTTAAACAGAAGTTGAGAGAGCAGACCATACAATACTCCATGCAATTTCCTGCGACGCTGAGAGTCGTCCACCAGGGCCAAGTGCACTTTTTCCAGAACCCTGCTACTGCACTTTCCTGGTATGAATCCCTGCACCAACCAGGCCGCGCATCTGACCGACCACCTGCAACCTGATCGGGGTATCCCCCCCGCACTGGCTATAATGCCACTTCATTCTCTTTTCCTCGCCCCAATCGGGGGTTCTTTTAGCCTATGGCAGGTACCTTATTCTACAGCTCGACAAGAGGCTACGGATCTTCATGTGGAAGATTGAGTTGCTGCAGTTTTTTTTTTTTGTTCCCTGATCGTTGATTGATCGAAGTTGTTTGCTGACTTATATTGGCCATGTTCCTAGTGTCTACTAGAAGTTTCATGACAAAGCCGGCCCCTTGTTCTTGGGGCACGGCAGGGGTAATAATGAAATCAATGTGGATTTTAACTGGTAATGTATGTGTAATGGTATGTGTGTTTGCATGGATGGTGGTTGTGTGTTTGTGTGCAGGGGTACTCTTTTTCTCCTGCTCCCCCCCAGTGTTGGATTGCAGCCGTGCCGGTGACAAGTGTCTGATTTGTGCCATCATATATGGGCCCCTTTTTAACCCCCCGGCCATGTCTATGATCACATGCATCGCCTGGAATGTCCGGGGGTTAAATTCTAAATTTAAAAGAGCATCCTTATTTGAATTTCTCAAACCGCATAAGCCACAGATACTATGCCTGCAGGAGACATCTCCTAGGCTCCAAAATACTTGCTTTGAAAAAACACTGGGTGTCACAAGGGTATCATTCCACGTACTCTAACTATGCTAGGGGAGTCTCTGTCCTCATAAGGAAGGGACTCCCTTTCTCCTGTGACCAGGTAGTTATTGATCCCAAGGGTCGATATGTTTTTTTTACTGTGTAAAATCCACGCCACCCCATTACTTTTAGTGGTTGTATACGCCCCCCCCCTCCTGTCACGGCTGCAGTCTTTACTGATTTAAGTTTACAGTTTTCTAAGTTGCCGGGTCTGTCTACCCTAGTGTTGGGGGACTTTAACTCTGTCCTGGACCCCGGTCTGGACAGGTTAAAGCCCCTCCAATCCAAGCTATTTAGTCAATGGTGTGCCTCCTTTGGCTACGTCGACCTTTGGCGGCATAGCCATCCACTGACAAAAGAATACTCCTGTCAATCCAGAACGTATTGTACTCTTTCCAGGCTGGATTATGCCCTGGGAACCCCTGATATGGTCCCTTATGTTAAGTCGGTCGCATACCTTTCACAGACAATCTCAGACCATTCAGCCCTTAGGATAGATTTAGTGGTGGGCCATCGACCCTCTTTTCGGCAGTGGAGACTCAGCCCCTGCTGGATCTCCACCCCCGAAGTACAGACCCGGTTGGACAGGATATGTCCCACTTTTGGGCGGAGAATGAAGGATCTGCCTCCCCTGGCCCCACATAAGACGCCTTTAAGGCGATTGTGATGGGGTCATACTTCTCTAACACTTCTAGACATAAAAAAAACCTCCAGGCCACTCTTTTAGCCCTAGAGTCCTCCTTGGAGACTGCTAGGGCCCAGTACTCTGCGTCCCCCCACCCCGGACTCCCATGGGGTCCTGGTGGGGGCGCATAGGGCCCTGGATCTCCACAGGGTGGATGTAACGCAGAAACAACAGAGATATCTGACGGCCAGGCTGCTTGAACACAGTGGGAAAAATGGTAAGATGTTAGCCTATCTCTCCCGCATGGACCATGTTGATAGGACTATTCCGCAAATCCAGGTGCCGGACGGCTCCATCGCTTCAGACCCTATGCCCATTAATCTAACTTTTAAATCTTTCTATGAGGACCTATATTCATCCCAGCCCCCTCCACCTGAATGGGAAACTCTGGGTTTCTTTGAATCCCTCCAGCTCCCTGTACTGGAGGACTCGCATAACTCTATTTTAAATGAACATTTGACAGTAGACGAAATTACCACTGCCATATACTCACTCCCCCCAAACAAAACTCCAGGATCGGACGGCTTGCCCGCTGAATGGTACAAACATTATGCTAAAGACTTGGCACAGAAATTACACTCTCAGTTCAGGCGGGCAATGAAGGAGGGCACTCTCCCCTCCTCCATGTGCGAGGCCCTGATTGTGGTAATTCCCAAGCCTGATAAAGATCCATTGCAATGCGGCTCATACCGTCCAATCTCCTTACTAAACAGCAACGTTAAGATACTGGCCAAGGTACTGGCAGTGAGACTGCAAAAGGTTATCCTACATCTTATCCATAGGGACCAGACCGGATTCATGCCTGGAAAGAGTACATATGATAATATTAGACGATTGTTCATACATATCCATAGAGCTGACACTGAGCATAAAAGTGGCCTAGTGTTATCACTTGATGTAATGAAGGCCTTTGATACTGTGAATTGGGCCTTTTTGTGGGAAACCACGCACCGAATGGGTTTTAGTCACCAATTTATTAAATGGGTTCGCTTGCTGTACACTAATCCCAGGGCGAGAATATGTACTAACAAAGATGTGTCGGATGTCTTTTCTTTACACAGGGGAACACGGCAGGGCTGCCCGCTCTCGCCACTCCTGTTCGCACTCGCCATAGGCTCTGGTGGTGCGGCAGATGGCGTCGGTGGGCGGCATCTGCTATGGCAATCTTACAGAGAAGATATCACTATATGCTGATGACGCGCTAATATACCTTGACGGCACTGAAAAGTCCTTTAAATCCTTAATAAAAGTGGTGGAGGAGTTCGGGAAGGTCTCGGGACTAAAGGTCGGCTGGGACAAGTCTGTTGCTTTTCCCATAGGCCCCAAACAGGACTATATTTATTTATCTCACTGTAAACTGTCTGTCAGATCCACGTTTAAATATTTGGGCATTTACATTAATGCGGATTTGTCCCTTTTTGAATCTCTTAACATTGCCCCAATTGTTGCACACATGGAGACCAGGTTGCAAACTTGGGCCTCGTTACCTTTGAATTTGATAGGGCGGGTGAACATATTTAAAAAGATATACCTACCTAAATTTTTATATGCCTTTAGGGCATCCCCTATTTTTTTCTACAAAAAACTTGTCAAAAGAATTGATTCGTTATTATCCTCCTTCCTCTGGCAGGGGACTAATCCCAGAATAGCGAAGGCTTTCCTCCAGGCCCCTAAGACAGGGGACTGGCCTGCCCGAACTTGCGACACTATTTTATAGCAGCCCAACTAACTTATGTCTATGAATGGTTCCAGGAGGCCCCTACATCCTGCTCTACCTATTTACTGCAGGCACTTGCTGGCCCGGGGACCCCACTTGTAGATATTGTGTTTAGATCTTTACCAAAACGATGCTCCCGTGGTTCCCCGATAGAAATAAGTTGGTTGGCCTGGCATGAGGGGAACAAGACAATCTCAGAGGTGGGGGGGTCTCACCGAAAACCCCCCTATGGCATAACCCCAATCTTCTGGAGCTCATGGGTCACCCCGACGCATTGTGGGGTGCACTGCTGGGCATTACCCACGCCGCCCACATTTTTATCAATAATGAATTTATCTCTTTTGAAGTCTTAAAAGCTAACAGTGGACTATCAAATAAATTCTACTTCAAATATCTTCTCATAAGACACGCTGTCCGTCAATTTCATGGTCTGACCCTTGAGCTAGCTGAATCCCTGCTTGAGGCATTGATGTCGTGCCCTGACATTACGAAGCTAGTCACGACCATCTACTCCCGACTGCAGACGGGAGGGTGTTCTCCCTTCTGTGCTGCACAGCGGAGGTGGATGGTCGACATCCCTGGGCTTTCAGAGGAGTGGTGGGAAGAGGCCTCTGAGGCCTGTTTCTTGGATATTGTTGGGTCTAACGACCAATATGTACAGTTCAAATTTATTCATCAACTCCACTCGTCTGTCTCGCATGGGTTATGATTCAGGGGCCTCCTGCCCTAGATGTAATTGCATTAATGCTGGTTATGTACACATGTTTTGGTCCTGCCCGGCCCTCTCGGGGTTCTGGGTGGACCTATTCTCTTTTTTTGAAAACAAGCTACGCCTAGTGACCCCCCGCACTGTTGAGGTGGGGCTCCTGGGCATCCTTAATGACCACATACCCAGAACCCACAAACGGACCCTTGCCCGCTTGATACTCTTTTATGCTAGAAAACTGATATTACTACAATGGAAGAGTGTATCTGCTCCCAATATTCAACTGTTGTATCGTATGATAAACAAGGTCATACCAATCTTTAAACTAATCTATAAAGGAAGGGCCTGTACAAAGAAATTCTACAAGATCTGGCAGCCTTGGCTGGATATAGACAGCTCCTCTTGGAAAGCTACCCCTCTGTCTCAGCAGTGAGTGGGTCCTAATTCATCCCCTCTGGTTTTGTAGGGGGGGGGGGGTAAGAGATATCTAATATCCTATTGAAGAAGCTGGGGACACGAAATATATCATTAGTAAAGGTAGGGGGAGTGGGAAGAGTACCCCCCCCCAGCTGTAATTTTCGGCTGTGGAAATGGATGGATGAGATGGTGAATGGGTATGAGTGTTGTGTGAATGCATGTAAGCACCTAGGTATTACGGAATATTGATAACCAAAAGAATCCTGTGGAAATCACAGTCAAATATTCTCGATACATTTTTTGCATTAGGTTTTTCCTTCGTTGAGGAATTGGGACAATTATGTGACCATGTGGCCACAATCTGTAAGCCTTATCAGGCTTGAATGTTATGTTGAGACTATATTGTTATACTGTCGCTTTACTGTGTAAAATTGGTAACTTGTTACTGACTACAAGACGATAATGTATAAGCGTATATGTTGATATGTTCTGTAATTATTTCTCTGTTTAATGGAAAACCAATAAACACAAGTTTTAAAAAAAAAAACGTATAGTCACCACGGCTGTCAACAGGCATGCAGGTCTATCACACAATTTTGACCCCCGATGCATGTGCTTTGCGGCATTGGAACATGTTACGGCGCACATCAGAGGGGGTGGAATTGATGAAAAACTTTTACAACTTGAGACCAAATGGATACATAACCTTAATGCTACCCACTTTCCGGGTCTCAATGAATATATTAGTTTTAAACCCTTCTTATAATAATAGACTTCGCATTGGTGAAATTACTAAAACCCCTTACTTAGATTGATGGCTCTATGGAGTCAGACTGTGTGGTATCTTTAAACACAGTCAGACTCCAGCAACTGACTAATGTGTGTGGATTGTTTTCCCTTATTTAATGGAGTCTTTTCCTTCAGACCCTCCCCTCAATATCCCCACGTGTCCGCCAATGGGCGGAGCTAGTATCCTGGACCACCTTTGTTTTTCCTGACATATAATTTTTTTTCCCTATGTCTATGTGATAAAGCTAACGTGATAGCTTATGACCTAATATATATATATATATATTTATCTTCTCAATTTTAAACTCCTATAATCATATGGTATAGTTTAGTGTATATTTTGTTTTTCTTTATTTTTCTCTGACTAGCGTACCCATAATTTGCCATTTAAAACACACCCTTGATGGTCTAGCCAATTACCACTATATTAGACTGTATGGACACCCAAGGGTTGGTTTATTATTCCAACCCTTCTTTGCCCCGACTTATAGCTGCATAACCATTTGTCTCTTTTTCCATCTAGTGACATCCCTGCTGGACTAATTTTTCCATCACAGTTTTCGCCAGTGTATAATTCCCATATATCTGGGTTGTCACTGTGTCTGCGTAATGTGTTTACCACGCTTAGGCTATTTTTACCATCCCTGTAGTACACCTAATATCCTCTGGGCTTTTCTTCTAACCAGCAAGCGCCTCGAGTGGAGCGCGCGCTGTGTGCTGCGCGCGCATCCACTACGGGAATTATGGGCAATGTAGGCTGTGATGCGCTATCCGCTTGTGCGCATGCGCCGAGGCTCATTTGTCCGCCGCCTGATCAGAAGTGATTCTGATCAGGTGTGGGGGGTATATATATCCCGCTAGTCCACACCTGTTGGTGATGGACTCAGGGGCGCTGATCTTCTGGATTGTTTGTCTGCAAGGTTAGTTTGTGCAGTGCCTATCCCATTCAACTACCTTATTTTATACCTTATACTCTTTGTCTCTTCTGGACATTGTTCTGACCCTTGGTCTGTGTATATTCTCTTATACAGAGGTTCTACCCTGACTACACCAGCCCACCGGCTGGTCTTGTTATATGGATATCAACTTTAAAAATATCACTTTTCTCACTTTCACTCTGTGTCATGTCTGTCAGCACCTAATTCATTGATAGGTGAGCAACCATTTAAACATTCTGACGAAACATTCCATCTTACTTCTTTTGGGCATCTCTTGAACTTTATGTAATTCTTTTTTCTCCTTCAGAATATGCCACAATTATACTTAAATCCAGACTCACTATATATACATCTTTAATCCATCTCCTCGGCGCCCCCTCTGTACAAAATATTTTTACCTGTTGGGTAAGCGTTTCTTTGAAGGCTATGCTAGCCATTTTTGGTATCCTATTATTAGGTGCCAATTTAAATAATATAACAGTTATTTTTTTCTTCCCACCAGGTCCTATATATACCCCCTACAGCCTAACTTTAGAGGTCTCTTGAGCTTTTCTGACCACCCATGTGGTACTGTTTTTGGGTTCAATTGCTCGTTGGATGGTATGTATCACATGGTATTAGGTCTTTTCTGGGGATTGGGTGGAGCCAATTCGATAAATGGGAATTTTGGGAACAGAGTTCAGTTTATATATATATGTTTCACTAGTTACATATTATTAATTGTTTTGTTTGCTTTATAGAAGTGAACCTCATTTACGGTACAGATCACCCCCCCCCCGACCCCGAAGAAGCCATTGTTTGACGAAACATGTCGGTCGATTATATTACCATCTAAAAATGATATCTGTACCTCTGACCTATACTTCTGTATAGGCCTGTAACATGTTACCTTGAAGTTTTATAGGCTGTACATGTTTATATCTTTTTATTTATTTTGTATATGTATAACAATGTCTTTGTCAAATAATTATTTTTATTCCTTTTGAAAACCCTGAGTGCTCCTCCGTTACTTGGTACCGTAACAATCCCCTTTCCTCTCCTCATTCACCTTTCTACCATTTGAATTTGGGATGAGGTACCTCCTATAGTAATAATTCCATGCCTTCACTTCTAACTATATCAAAGCGCTGAAAACAGGTCTGCACTTGTGCTTGAATTTAGTAAAAAAACTACTATATCACAAACAGTGCTATGATTAATAATTGCCAAACCAGCAAACCCTAAAGGCCGGTCATGACCTAAAATATAAGTGAACAAAAACTAATGATATATACACCCCAGTTTTAAATACTGAGAAATGTCTAGAAATGTGCCAGATGGTATGCTTCAAATCTCATATAGTAAGTGAATACAAAGAAAAAAATAATAATAATGATAAATACACACAATAAGTATTATATGGTAAATAAAAATCCACAGTACACTGTCCCAAAGCACTGCAGAGAGATCCAAGTGAAAAGAACTGGTGATATATACACCCCAGTTTTAAATCCTGAGAAGTATCTACAAGTATGCCAAGTGATAAGCTCAAGTCCCATATAGTAAGTGAATCCAAAAGGAAAAGATAAGCTTGCACAGTAAATAATCTATGGCTAATGAATGTCCACAATACAATGTCCCAAAGCACTGCAGAAAAATCAACAGATAGTGACCCAAACGCTGTTTGTATTGGAGAGTAGTAATTCCAAGAAGCTGATATCTTGCTTAAGTAAAGTAAGTCTGGGTCCTTACCACATCTGATGGACTCCCTGAGAGAGCGGAGTCAGTAGTGCAAGGCAGATACAATCCTCTGCAGGAATATGCGTCACTCCTCCGGTCCTCTGGTTCTTTCCAAGCCACCTCTCCTCGTGGGGGAACCAAGATGATCAGGAACCCAAGCACTGGTCTCCGGGATCGCTGAGCTGATGCACCCGGGCGGAGCAAAGAAGATAGACAGTACAGGTGACCAATCATAGAGGTCTTCAGCGTCCTATTGCACACTGCTTCTCCCTGTTAGGGTGTAACTCCACTGGAGCACTCCAGTCAGTCACCTGTGAATGTAATCAACACTCAGGCCCCTCGGCCATGAGTGAAGATAAAGGGAGACAGAAAAAAAACGGAATCCAATAGTGAAATACCGCAAAGTAAAGGAATATTTATTGATAAATAACAGACCTAAGGGTATGCCCATAAGGTTGCAATGTTAAACAAGAAAAAACTTTTCCTCATTGACAAAAACAGAGACAGTTAAAAAATATGTGTAATAAAAAATTAAAATAAATATTTTTAAAACATTAAATAACCGGTTCAAAAAATAAAAGCAAATATACACCCGTGCGTGGGAGTCTAATAGACGTTATGGTATCAACACAACCTGCCCGACATGTTTCGTAATACCTTACGTCTTCCTGGAGCACAGGTGATATGCTGATCCATCACTTACAGTGCCTTGCAAAAGTATTCGGCCCCCTTGAACTTTTCAACCTTTTGCCTTATTTCAGGCTTCAAACATAAAGATATAAAATTTTAATTTTTTGTGAAGAATCACCAACACGCGGGACACAATTGTGAAGTGGAACGAAATCTATTGGATATTTTAAACTTTTTTAGCAAATAAAAAACTGAAAAATGGTGCGTGCAAAATTATTCGGCCCCTTTACTTTCAGTGCAGCAAACTCACTCCAGAAGTTCAGCGAGGATCTCTGAATGATCCAATGTTGTCCTAAATGACTGATGGTGATAAATAGAATCCACCTGTGTGTAATCAAGTCTCTGTATAAATGCACCTGCTCTGTGATAGTCTCAGGGTTCTGTTGAAAGCGCAGAGAGCATCATGAAGACCAAGGAACACACCAGGCAGGTCCGTAATACTGTTGTGGAGAAGTTTAAAGCCGGATTTGGATACAAAAAGATTTCCCAAGCTTTAAACATCCCAAGGAGCACTGTGCAAGCGATCATTTTGAAATGGAAGGAGTATCAGACCACTGCAAATCTACCAAGACCTGGCTGTCCCTCTAAACTTTCAGCTCAGACAAGGAGAAGACTGATCAGAGATGCAGCCAAGAGGCCCATGATCACTCTGGATGAACTGCAGAGAACTACAGCTGAGGTGGGAGAGTCTGTCCATAGGACAACAATCAGTCGTACACTGCACAAATCTGGCCTTTATGGAAGAGTGGCAAGAAGAAAGCCATTTCTCAAAGATATCCATAAAAAGTCTCGTCTAAAGTTTGCCACAAGCCACCTGGGAGACACACCAAACATGTGGAAGAAGGTGCTCTGGTCCGATGAAACCAAAATCAAACTTTTTGCCCACAATGCAAAACGATATGTTTGGCGTAAAAGCAACACAGCTCATCACCCTCAACACACCATCCCCACTGTCAAACATGGTGGTGGCAGCATCATGGTTTGGGCCTGCTTTTCTTCAGCAGGGACAGGGAAGATGGTTAAAATTGAGGGGAAGATGGATGCAGCCAAATACAGGACCATTCTGGATGAAAACCTGTTGGAGTCTGCAAAAGACCTGAAACTGGGACGGAGATTTATCTTCCAACAAGACAATGATCCCAAACATACAGCAAAATCTACAAAGGAATGGTTCACAAATAAACGTATACAGGTGTTAGAATGGCCAAGTCAAAGTCCAGACCTGAATCCAATCGAGAATCTGTGGAAAGAGCTGAAAACTGCTGTTCACAAACGCTCTCCATCCAACCTCACTGAGCTCGAGCTGTTTTGCAAGGAAGAATGGGCAAGAATTTCAGTCTCTCGATGTGCAAAACTGATAGAGACATACCCCAAGCGACTTGCAGCTGTAATCGCAGCAAAAGGTGGCTCTACAAAGTATTAACGCAAGGGGGCCGAATAATTTTGCACGCCCCACTTTTCATTTTTTTATTAGTTAAAAAAGTTTCAAAAAATCCAATAGATTTCGTTCCACTTCACAATTGTGTCCCACTTGTTGGTGATTCCTCACAAAAAATAAAAATGTTATATCTTTATGTTTGAAGCCTGAAATGTGGCAAAAGGTTGAAAAGTTCAAGGGGGCCGAATACTTTCGCAAGGCACTGTATATAGTATTAGGCCTGAACCAAGCCTCTATCTGGTTCGGCCACACATTTTTTTGTGGGTTTTTTTCACATCATTATGTGTAAACCAAGCCTCAATCTCATCTGGGCACCATTTTCTTGTATACCTGGAATAGACTCAATTATTTATCCAAAAGAAGAACATCATCCCTGGATCTAATGGACCTATTAAATCCTATATGTAAATGTTCCATACTTCCCCTTTATCTTATGGAACTAACATCATAAATTAATTTTTGACCGTATATAAGGCCCTCTGTTAAAAAAAAAAAAAAAAAAAAAAAAACACACCTGAACGCATATCAGAAGAAATGTGCATAGAAAAAAAAAATGTTTTATTTTTTTTTTCCTTCTTCCCTTTCCCTTCCTCTTTTCCCTTCTTCTTCTCCCTTCTTCCTTTCCTTTATATATATATATGTATATATGTAAGAATCAAGACGGGACACGTACTTCAATTTGCGAAATCCTTTACTTCATTATTTTCATATATTTGTACAGTTACGAGCAAGGCTCTTCGTCAGGCTATCTCTGGCTTGTGTAGCATACTATCTCAAACTAAACATATATATACCAAACTCAAGAGTTCAACACACAGGTGTATGTCACAGATCACTAATCAGTATTAATTGAAAGCTTCAAAATTAACCCCATCAGCAAGATAAAGTATCCAACCAATTAAGATCACCATACATTATACAAGCAATCGGGTTGTTCCAATTCGGTAACTAGTCATGATACCATGAAAAAGCAATAGCAATTATCTCATATTTCTGCAATAATTCTTCTTCACCAGATTCCAACCGGAGCATGCAATGATACTGCTCCCAACATTTCCTGCAGGAAAAGAAAGGGTCATTGGTATCAAAATTGCATAGCATCATGACCACCAGAAAAATCTCATATCAGTATCAAAAATTAGTAGAAGTCAAAACAATGCAAAAATAAATAAAAAGTTCATGCAGCACCACCAATCATATATCGTGTGTCATAGGAACAAATATAAATCATAATCTCTGTTCATTCCGCTCGGGCTTAAAGATTTTAATCGGTTAATCCACCAAACCTCCCTCTTTCTCAGCTTAAGGATCCGATCACCACCTCTTTTGTCCATAATAACTTCCTCAAGGACCATGTATCGCAAGTCAGAATCGCAGTGCCCCTTTTCCAAAAAATGCTTGGATACAGGGAAAGTCGGCTGTTTTAGTTGAATTGTACTGCGATGCTGTGCGATCCTGTCCTTGATTTTCTGTGTGGTCTCCCCAACATATAATAACCCACAGGGACATATTAGAATATAAATAACATAAGAGGACTGGCAAGTATAAAATCCATTAATACTGATTTTATCACCATATGTTGGATGTATAAAATGGTCACCTTTAACAAGTAAACTGCATTGAATGCATTTCAAGCAAGGGAAGCATCCCTTCCTTTTGCTGCCAAGGAATGTCATTTTAGATACCTTTTTCTCATCCCTAAATTCTGATTTTACTAACCAGTCCCTTATGGTCCTGTTTCGGCGATACGCCCGCATGGGAATTTGCTGTAGGATTTCAATCTGGGGGTAAGATCTTTTCAATAGGGGCCAGTGTTTTTTTTATAATATTAAATATCTTTTCACTATAACTATTAAACTGAAAACTGAAAGGGAGTCTAGGTTTATCCATGTCACGGTGCCGATTCCTGACCACTACCACATCATTAATTGCCTTTGCAAGCTCCTGTCTAATTCGATTATCTGGATATCCCCGTTCTTTAAATTTGCAACACATCTCATCAAGTCTAACTCTTCTTATAGTCTCATCACTCACTATCCGTTTCACCCTCAGTAGTTGGCTTTTTATAATAGATCTAAAAACATGAGGTGGATGGTAGCTGTTAAACATTAAGAGTTGGTTCCTATCAGTTGGTTTGACATAGAGATCTGACTCAATGCGACATTGGTGAATGTATACTCTGGTATCCAGAAACGGAATGGAGTTCCCTCCAACATTTATTTTAAACTGGATATCCGGAGAGAAGCCATTCAGTATCTCATCAAAAGCCATAAGGGATTCAATGTTGCCCCGCCACACTGCAAAGACATTGTCTATATACCGCCACCAGGTGGCGCAGTGTTGCTGAAAAACCTCATTTACAAACACATATTTATGCTCAAACTCATTCATAAATGAGCAAGCGTATGGCGGGGCAACATTGGATCCCATGGCAACTCCATTCTGCTGCACATAAAATTGATCTTTAAAAAGAAAATAATTATTTGATAGCAGAATGTTAAACAAGTTTTCAAACAGTCTAACTTGAGCCTCAGAATAAGTGTCACTACGTCTAATAAGTCCAATGGCTGCATCAATTCCTTCCCTATGTGGAATACAGGTATATAAACTGGTTACATCCCAGGTTACAAGTATCTCATCACCCTGACATAACAGTGTTTTTCTAATTTTAGATAGGAAGTCCTATGTATCTCAAATACAGGATCTTGTGTTCCTGACGAGGGGGGACAGGACCCTGTCCAATAGGCGTGCCGTCGGGACAAAGATTGAATCCCTACCCGACACGATCGGGCGACCAGGAGGGGATTGACTGTTCTTGTGAATCTTGGGCAACATATACAGGACCGGAATCCTAGTGTGTGAGGGAAGTAGAAATTCAAAAAGATCGCAAGACTTTTAGCGCTGCTTTCAGTAGGGTTTCCAACTTTTTCTTTATACCCCAGGTGGGATCCGTGGAGACCTTCTTATAGACCAACTGGTCACTCAACTGGCGGATGACCTCAGATTCATACATGGCAGCATCCATGATCACCACGGACCCCCCCTTATCAGCAGGTTTACATATGATATCATCACGTTTACTAAGGTTCTTAAGAGCCAATTTCTCTTCACATGACAGATTGTTAGGTATATGGTCCCTATAGTCCGTCCTATGAACAAGATCCTTCACCTCACGGGTAACCTCTTTGATGAACATTTCCACAGGTGCATATGATGTGGGGGGAACAGATTTCGATTTAGTGATTAAATTAAAAGTTTTACAATCAAGAGCATCACCCATAGGTTCATTATAAACAAACGGCTTATCTATGAAATGTACTTTCCACCTTATATTCCGAAAGAGTCTATAAAGATCCTGATCTAATTGGAACTGGTCAAGGTGACTTTTTGGGGAAAAAGAAAGACCATGGTTAAGAAGTCCTACCTCTTCTGGAGCAAGGACCCTCCTGGAGATGTTATGTATCAGTTCTCCCGTCCTCTGCCCCGGTTGTTGCAGAAATTGCGTTGTCTGTCCTTTTTGAATTTCTACTTCCCTCACACACTAGGATTCCGGTCCTGTATATGTTGCCCAAGATTCACAAGAACAGTCAATCCCCTCCTGGTCGCCCGATCGTGTCGGGTAGGGATTCAATCTTTGTCCCGACGGCACGTCTATTGGACAGGGTCCTGTCCCCCCTCGTCAGGAACACAAGATCCTGTATTAGAGATACATAGGACTTCCTATCTAAAATTAGAAAAACACTGTTATGTCAGGGTGATGAGATACTTGTAACCTGGGATGTAACCTGTTTATATACCTGTATTCCACATAGGGAAGGAATTGATGCAGCCATTGGACTTATTAGACGTAGTGACACTTATTCTGAGGCTCAAGTTAGACTGTTTGAAAACTTGTTTAACATTCTGCTATCAAATAATTATTTTCTTTTTAAAGATCAATTTTATGTGCAGCAGAATGGAGTTGCCATGGGATCCAATGTTGCCCCGCCATACGCTTGCTCATTTATGAATGAGTTTGAGCATAAATATGTGTTTGTAAATGAGGTTTTTCAGCAACACTGCGCCACCTGGTGGCGGTATATAGACGATGTCTTTGCAGTGTGGCGGGGCAACATTGAATCCCTTATGGCTTTTGATGAGATACTGAATGGCTTCTCTCCGGATATCCAGTTTAAAATAAATGTTGGAGGGAACTCCATTCCGTTTCTGGATACCAGAGTATACATTCACCAATGTCGCATTGAGTCAGATCTCTATGTCAAACCAACTGATAGGAACCAACTCTTAATGTTTAACAGCTACCATCCACCTCATGTTTTTAGATCTATTATAAAAAGCCAACTACTGAGGGTGAAACGGATAGTGAGTGATGAGACTATAAAAAGAGTTAGACTTGATGAGATGTGTTGCAAATTTAAAGAACGGGGATATCCAGATAATCTAATTAGACAGGAGCTTGCAAAGGTAATTAATGATGTGGTGGTGGTCAGGAATCGGCACCGTGACATGGATAAACCTAGACTCCCCTTCAGCTTTCAGTTTAATAGTTATAGTGAAAAGATATTTAATATTATAAAAAAACACTGGCCCCTATTGAAAAGATCTTACCCCCAGATTGAAATCCTACAGCAAATTCCCATGCGGGCATATCGCCGAAACAGGACCATAAGGGACTGGTTAGTAAAATCAGAATTTAGGGATGAGAAAAAGGTATCTAAAATGACATTCCTTGGCAGCAAAAGGAAGGGATGCTTCCCTTGCTTGAAATGCATTCAATGCAGTTTACTTGTTAAAGGTGACCATTTTATACATCCAACATATGGTGATAAAACCACTTTTAATGGATTTTATACTTGCCAGTCCTCTTATGTTATTTATATTCTAATATGTCCCTGTGGGTTATTATATGTTGGGGAGACAACACAGAAAATCAAGGACAGGATCGCACAGCATCGCAGTACAATTCGACTAAAACAGCTGACTTTCCCTGTATCCAAGCATTTTTTGGAAAAGGGGCACTGCGATTCTGACTTGCGATACATGGTCCTTGAGGAAGTTATTAGGGACAAAAGAGGTGGTGATCGGATCCTTAAGCTGAGAAAGAGGGAGGTTTGGTGGATTAACCGATTAAAATCTTTAAGCCCGAGCGGAATGAACAGAGATTATGATTTATATTTGTTCCTATGACACACGATATATGATTGGTGGTGCTGCATGAACTTTTTATTTATTTTTGCATTGTTTTGACTTCTACTAATTTTTGATACTGATATGATATTTTTCTGGTGGTCATGATGCTATGCAATTTTGATACCAATGACCCTTTCTTTTCCTGCAGGACATGTTGGGAGCAGTATCATTTCATGCTCCGTTTGGAATCTGGTCAAGAAGAATTATTGCAGAAATATGAGATAATTGCTATTGCTTTTTCATGGTATCATGACTAGTTACCGAATTGGAACAACCCGATTGCTTGTATAATGTATGGTGATCTTAATTGGTTGGATACTTTATCTTGCTGATGGGGTTAATTTTGAAGCTTTCAATTAATACTGATTAGTGATCTGTGACATACACCTGTGTGTTGAACTCTTGAGTTTGGTATATATATGTTTAGTTTGAGATAGTATGCTACACAAGCCAGAGATAGCCTGACGAAGAGCCTTGCTCGTAACTGTACAAATATATGAAAATAATGAAGTAAAGGATTTCGCAAATTGAAGTACGTGTCCCGTCTTGATTCTTACATGAATATTGGTGGAGTATTGGAGGTACCACTTTGACGCCTGCTTCTAATACTCTATTGCTGAATGAAAAGTAACCTGCCCAAATTTGACTATATATATATATATATATATATATATATATATATACATATGTTTAAAAAACATGTATATATGTCTTAAAGGTACAGACACTTAAGTCTTCCGAACCAACCTCCCAATCTCCCTGGAATGTTTTATGACCAATCTCAACAGTAACGATAGAGAGATTGAGTTCAAATATGTCGCAAGCCAACAAACTATTAACTTTCTAGACTTGACCATTTGGAATGAGGGAGACACACTGGTGACGTCACGTCCACCTTCTTTAAAAATACAGATCGGAATGCCTTCATTCCCCGGGACAGTTGCCACCACAACGCATGGCTGGAATCAGTACCGAAAAGCCAATATATCCGTATGAGGCGCAACTGTTCAAGGGTGGAGGACTTTGATATGCAGGCTGGTGTCCTCACAGAAAGGTTGATAGCGAAAGGATATAATGCAGTGTCCCTTAAAGAAAAATGCATGGAAGTAAGGTCCATTGACCGTACCCTTTTACTTAAAGAAAAAATAAGAGGAGAGGGAGATGTGGCTATTAATTTTCAATGCCCATTTGTCACCAGGTATTCTCAACAACACTTTTCCATTAAAAAGATGATCAGAAGACACTGGCATATAATAAAAAATGATCTGGTCTTGGGGTCTTCCCTCCCCGATAAACCTCAGGTTGTATTTAGAGGGGTTCCTTTGATTAAACAGAAAGTCGCAATAAATGTTTGCGACCCACCTAACACAAAACCCATGTTTTTTCAAAATCTGATTGGTTTTTATAAGTGTAACAACTTTGTTGTATGTTCAACTAATAGTATTAAAGAAAGGAAGACCACTGAATTCTGCTCAAGGGTCACAAATCAGATTTTTCCTATAAAATCATTTATAACATGTTCTACAGCAGGTGTGGTCTATCTTCTAACCTGCCCTTGCGGCCTTCACTATGTGGGACGGACGATACGACCGCTCCAAGTCAGGCTGGGTGAACATTTAGGTAACATCAGGAGAGGGTTTAAGGGACACCCATTTTCGAAACATTATCTGGAAAGACACAACCAAAACCCCAAGGGGTCTTCCCTGTACCAGATCTGTATAAAAATACATATTTATATATCTTTACGTTTTTATTTAATGTTGGTTCACCATATGAATCCTCTCTGTACCCCAAAAATGGGGAAAAGATGGGAGGTTGGTTCGGAAGACTTAAGTGTCTGTACCTTTAAGACATATTTATATATATATATATATATATGAAAGGAAGAAGGGAGAAGAAGAAAGGAAAAGAAGGAAAAGAGGAAGGGAAGAAGGAAAAAAAAAAAAAAAAATTTTTTTCTATGCACATTTCTTCTGATATGCGTTCAGGTGCGTTTTTTTTTTTTTTTTTTAACAGAGGGCCTTATATACGGTCGTAAATTCATTTATGATGTTAGTTCCATAAGATAAAGGGGAAGTATGGAACATTTACATATAGGATTTAATAGGTCCATTAGATCCAGGGATGATGTTCTTCTTTTGGATAAAAAATTGAGTCTATTCCAGGTATACAAGAAAATGGTGGCCGAACCAGATAGAGGCTTGGTTCAGGCCTAATACTATATAAGTGATGGATCAGCATATCACCTGTGCTCCAGGAAGGCGTAAGGTATTACGAAACATGTCGGGCAGGTTGTGTTGATACCATCACGTCTATTAGACTCCCATGCACGGGTGTATATTTGCTTTTATTTTTTGAACCGGTTATTTAATTTTTTTTAAATATTTTTTTTTTATTATACATATTTTTTAACTGTCTCTGTTTTTGTCAATGAGGAAAAGTTTTTTCTTGTTTAACATTGCAACCTTATGGGCATACCCTTAGGTCTGTTATTTATCAATATTCCTTTACTTTGCGGTATTTCACTATTGGAGTCCGTTTTTTTCTGTCTCCCTTTATCTTCACTCATGGCCGAGGGGCCTGAGTGTTGATTACATTCACAGGTGACTGACTGGAGGGCTCCAGTGGAGTTACACCCTAACAGGGAGAAGCAGTGTGCAATAGGACGTTGAAGACCTCTATGATTGGTCACCTGTACTGTCTATCTTCTTTGCTCCGCCCGGGTGCATCAGCTCAGCGATCCCGGAGACCAGTGCTTGGGTTCCTGATCATTTTAGTTCCCCCACGAGGGGAGGTGGCTTGGAAAGAACCAGAGGACCGGAGGAGTGACGCATATCCCTGCAGAGGATTGTATCTGCCTTGCACTACTGACTCCGCTCTCTCAGGTAGTCCATCAGATGTGGTAAGGCCCCAGACTTACTTTACTTAAGCAAGATATCAGCTTCTTGGAATTACTACTCTCCAATACAAACAGCGTTTGGGTCACTGTCTGTTGATTTTTCTGCAGTGCTTTGGGACATTGTATTGTGGACATTCATTAGCCATAGATTATTTACTGTGCAAGCTTATCTTTTCCTTTTGGATTCACTTACTATATGGGACTTGAGCTTATCACTTGGCATACTTGTAGATACTTCTCAGGATTTAAAACTGGGGTGTATATATCACCAGTTCTTTTCACTTGGATCTCTCTGCAGTGCTTTGGGACAGTGTACTGTGGATTTTTATTTACCATATAATACTTATTGTGTGTATTTATCATTATTATTTATTTCTTTGTATTCACTTACTATATGAGATTTGAAGCACACCATCTGGCACATTTTTAGACATTTCTCAGTATTTAAAACTGGGGTGTATATATCATTAGTTTTTGTCACTTATATTTTAGGTCATGACCGGCCTTTATGCGCCGTACACACGGTTCGGAATTTCCGATGAAAACACTCCGATGGGAGCTTTTCATCGGATTTTCCGACCGTGTGTATGCCCAACGGTCTTTTTCTGTCGGAATTTCCGACGGACTTTGGATTGAGAACCTGTTCTCAATTTTTCCGACGGAAAACCTTTTCTATTGGTCGTGTGTATGCAATTCCGACGCGCAAAATTCCGATGCATGCTCGGAAACAATTCGACGCATGCTCGGAAGCATTAAACATCCCTTTTATAGTGCTGTCGAACGTGTTTTATGCCGCTGTGTTATTGACCGTCGGAATTTGGTGTGACCGTGTGTAGGCAAGACAGTTTGAGCGAAATTCTGTCGGAATTCCGACGGGAAAACCATCAGAGCTTTTTCCGACGAGAATTCCGACCGTGTGTACGCGGCATTAGGGTTTGCTGGTTTGGCAATTATTAATCATAGCACTGTTTGTGATATAGTAGATTTTTCACTAAATTCAAGCACAAGTGCAGACCTGTTTTCAGCGCTTTGATATAGTGCTGTGTCATCACATTCCATTTGGAGGGTTCATAATATAGGGACCCTTTAGCGCAGCATTTTTTATTTTTATGTTTGATTTCCTTATCGATATTTGATGGTTATTTGCTGCTGCTTTCACCTTTAATATTATTTTTTATTAGCGCGGTATTATTTTACCTCTTTGGTAGTGCATTAAAATTTAAAAAAGTGTTTTTTTTCAAAATAAAATGCGTTTGAAAATTGCTGCGTAAATACTGTGTGAAAAAAATGCAACACCCACCATTTTAATCTGTAGGGCCTTTGCTTTAAAAAAATATATAATGTTTGGGGGGTTCAAAGTAATTTTCTTGCAAAAAAAAATATTTTTTCATGTAAACAAAAAGTGTCAGAAAGGGCTTTGTCTTCAAGTGTTTAGAAGAGTGGCGATGTGTGACCTAAGCTTCAAAATGTGCATAAAATGCCAGGACAGTCCAACCCCCCCCCGGTCCATTTTTTCTAGAGACTTGGGTGAAATCAGGGGACCCCTGATGTCTCACTTTTGAAACCGAGAAAGAGACTGAAGACATAGATTCCCACAGTCCCTTTCTATGCAGGCTCAGCTGCACTGCACAGTGAATGAACAGAAGGTTCTCTGTGCAAACTGGCTTCTTGATCATTGACATTGCTCACTGTTTTCATTCATTCAGAAAATGAAGCCCCCCCCCCCCCCCCGCTTTCTATCCTGAAAAGATTCCCCTGTGTGCCCTGCAGCAGCTGGTGGAAGAGCACAGGAGGGAAGCCGTAGCACTGTGTGGTGGGGCACATAGGGGAATCAGAGCGTTGGGGGTTGGTGGTAATCAGGCAGTGAGGGGCACTGGATACAGATACTGGATCCCCTACAGTGCAGCCAGTGGGAGGGAGAGGGGGAGAAGCCGGCTTTGCTGCAGGGGAGTCGGACTCCAGGATCGGAGCAGGGGGATTAGTGGAGCCAGGTGCCGAAATTACTTCTGGCAATGGGCTCTGGGATTTAGCTTGGATCAGTGGGATGCTGGGATTTCAATGAAATCTGTCCGATTCTGGAACAGGACAATCTGGCCGATTCTGGAACAAGAAGCAAGATTAGCAGTGTTATGCAGGCAGAGAGAGAAGTTTGTGTACACATGCTTATGGGCAGGAAATGTTATGTGTATCTAAGGAGACATCCTACCAAAGCCTCTTGTGCTGCTCACACCCACATCATGCCTGGGCTAGTAGTACAACTTCTTTCTGGAGAGCACAGTATAAAGCAGGGGGTGGGTCTACTGTGTATAATCCTGCCCAGCATGCAGGAGCTCAGCTTCAGGCTGTCTCCTACTTGACATCACCACATCGTGTGCTGTGTTGGCTATTGTGGTAAGCAAGGCAGACCGCCCCCCCCCCCCCCCCACCTCTCCTGAAACACTTGTGTCCCTCCTGCCCAAACTTTCCTTTTCTGTCTGAGTGCTGTAAGTCCCCTCATCTTACCCAGTAAGATCCGGAGTTGGGAGGTGGAGCTGTCCCCGCTTCAAAGCACCATTGGCTACTGGGATGCCTATTAACCAATGACTGCAAAAAAGAGGAGGGGAGGTGAGAGAGAAGCAAAGAGCTCAGGCATGCTCTGCTGACAGGAATCGTCAGTGGCTGTAGTGGGTAAGATCACACATTGCACCCATTAGGGATACCTTCTTATTGAGAGGAGGAGAATCAGCAGCACTTCATGGGGTGCCACAAGAGGAGCAATAAAGCAGTACATCTATCCCACCTGCTCGGCAGGTGCCCATGCCCCCCTTTTCAACTGATGAGGCCGGGCCCGGTACAGGAGGGCCGATTGTGCCACCTTATCAGCGGCCCTCTAGCTCAAGCCAATGATGCTCAAGCCAATGATGATTTCTTACTTTCCTGAGTGTATCAAGGTTGGCTTGTAAGGTTGGAGACAGCCTGTAAGGACATCACTCCATTGCATAGCTTGGTGTCATCTGCAAAGACTGAATGGTACTTTTAATCCCAGACCCTATAGCATTTATGAAGATATTAAAAAGTAACGGTCCCAACACTGAACCTTGGGGTACACCACTGATAACCTTAGACCATTCAGAGTAAGAATCATTAACCACTACTCTCTGAATTCTGTCTTGTTACTAGGGATGAGCCGAACACCCACCAGTTCGGTTCGCATCAGAACATGCGAACAGGCAATAAATTTGTTTGAACATCCGAAAACCGTTAGTCTATGGGACTCGAACATGAAAAAAAAGTGCTAATTTTAAAGGCTTATATGCAAGTTATTGTCATAAAAAGTGTTTGGGGACCCGTGTCCTGCCCCAGGGGACATATATCAATGCAACATTTTTAAAAAAAAACTGCAGTTTTTTTCAGGGGCAGTGATTTTAATAATGCTTAAAGTGAAACAATAAAAGTGAAATATTCTTTTAAATTTTGTACCTAGGGGGTGTGTATAGTATGCCTGTAAAGTATTGCTTGTTTCCCGTGCTTGGAACTGTCCCTTCACAAAGTGTCATTTCTGAAGGAAAGAGGTAATTTAAAAGCACTCACTATAATGAATTGTCGGCTCCTGGCAATACAGAGAACAGTCATTAAAAGTCATTGATAAAAAAATAAATAATGCGTGGGGGTGCCCTTCAGGTCTGGTATGCATATTAAGGGGAACCCTGCGTCAAATAAAAAAAAAATGACGTGGGGTTCCCCCCAAATATCCATACCAGACCCTTTATCCGAGCGGGCAACCTGGCAGGCCGCAGGAAAAGAGGGGGGGACGAGAGAGTGCCCCCCCTCCTGAACTGTACCAGGCCACATGCCCTCAACATGGGGAGGATGCTTTGGGGGTCTGTGACCCCTCAAAGCACCATGTCCCCATGATTGGAAATCAAAAAAGGAAGAACTCCGGACAGCCGCACACCGAGAAAATAAAATCCAAAAAGTTTATTTAAAAGCAAAAAAACACTGCAATCCATACACGGCAAAAAAGGGGGGTACAGAGCTGACGCGTTTCGCACCACAACTAGTGCTTACTCATAGCTAATGAGTAAGCACTAGTTGTGGTGCGAAACGCGTCAGCTCTGTACCCCCCCCCCTTTTTTGCCGTGTATGGATTGCAGTGTTTTTTGCTTTTAAATAAACTTTTTGGATTTTATTTTCTCGGTGTGCGGCTGTCCGGAGTTCTTCCTTTTTTGATTTCCAATCATTGTGCTATTAGCCAGCACCTGGGGCTCCCACACAGGAGCAGGAGCATTCGCTTGGGAAGGAGAGTCTTGGAGCAGTGGTTGTTTGTTTCTCACCATGTCCCCATGTTGATGAGGACAAGGGCCTCATCCCCACAACCATTGCCCGGTGGTTGTGGGGGTCTGCGGGCGGGGGACTTATCAGAATCTGGAAGACCCCTTTAACGAAGGGGACCCCCAGATCCCGCCCCCCCCTATGTGAATTGGTAAGGGGTACATTGTACCCCTACCATTTCACAAAGAAATTGTAAAAAATTGTTAAAAAAACAGACACAGTTGGGCTAAGTCCTTTATTAAAAAAAAAAAAAAAAAAAAAAAAAAAAAGATTCCAGCGGTGGTAATCCACTCTCGGTATCCTGCGATGGGTGATATCCTCTCCGGGGTCCAGCGATTGATGATCTCTCCTCTCCAGGTCCAGGGTCCAATGATGATGTCCAGCTCCATCGGAGACACCGCGGGAATCCCGTCAGCCTGACAGGTCTCTTTGCTGAGGACGGGGCAGGTCAGGCCACCTTTGAGGTGGTTCCGTATGCTCAGTTTCACACTCGGGTCTTGCAAAGGAAGATCTTATCCAAATGGGACACATCCCTGACATCTCTGGATTATTAGATTTGTGTGGGCCATCTAACCAGGGCTTTGCTTCTTTGGCTACGGGCCACGGCTCTACGGTCCGGGAAGTAGTTTCTCCCTCTTCATTGGACGGTGATCACTACAGATGCCAGCCTGACCAGCTGGGGGGGAGTTTTGGGCCTTCGTTCGGCCCAGGGCTGCTGGATGAGTCCCGCCTATCGATCAACGTCCTGGAGTTGCGTGCAATCAGGTTAGGCCTCTCCACTTGGTCGCAGCGGCTGCATGGTCGTCCGGTCAGGATCAAGTCAGACAATGCCACGGCAGTGGCTTACGTCAATCACCAGGGGGGATGAGGAGTTCAGGAGCAGCAATGGGCAGAGCTTCACGTGCCGGCTCTTTCAGCCGTTTACATTCCCGGTGTAGAAAACTGGAAGGCGGACTACCTCAGCCGTCAGTTGCTGGATTAGGGGGAGTGGTCGCTGCATCCGGAAGTGTTTTGTCTCATTTGCATGCGGTGGGGCACATCGGACGTGGATCTTCTGGCCTCTCGTCTCAATCGGAAGGTGCTGAGATTCGTGGCCAGAACAAGGGATCCCTTGGCGGACACGTCAGACGTGCTAGTGGCTCCATGGGGGCATTATCAACTCATTTATGCCTTCCCTCCTCTCAAGCTCCTTCTTCATCTGCTGCGCAGGGGAGATGCTGAGGGAATTCCGGTAATTCTAATCGCTCCAGACTGGCCTCTGCGTCCTTGGTACGCCGACGTAGTACGGATGGTGGTGGACATTCCCTGGCGGCTGCCAGTGTGGGAGGACCTTCTGTCCCAGGGTCCCACCCTGCCTTACCGTCTCTGGCTTTAATGGCATGGCTATTGAAAGCCAGGTACTGAGAGACCGGGGGTTTGCCGGCTTCTGTGATTCCCACTATGTTGAGGGCGCGCAAGTCCACTTTTAGAAAATTTATCATCGAACCTGGAAGGCTTACATCTCTTTGTGTGAGGCTGTGGGGTGGCATCTGCGTTCCTATTTGGTATCTAAGATCCTTGTGTTTCTAAAGCCTGGTGTTGATCAGAAGCTTGCTTTGAGTACTATCAAGGGGCAAATATCGGCTCTGGCTATCTTTTTTTTAGCGCCCATTGGCTGCTCTCTCATTGGTGCATGCGTTTATTCATGGGGTTCGTCATGTGGCTCCCCCGGTACGTCCGCCGCTGCCTCCGTAGGATCTGAACCTGGTGCTCTCAGTACTCCATAAGCCACCATTCAAGAACATTAGGGAGATCCCCTTACTCTTGTTCTCTCAGAAGGTGGTCTTTCTGGTCTGCTATTACGTCCGCTCGGCGGATTTCTGAGCTGGCGGCCTTGTCATGCAAGTCTCCCTATATGTTTCTCCACAAGGATAAGGCGGTGCTGCTTCCACATCCCTCGTTTCTTCCTAAGGTGGTATCTGCCTTTCATCTAAATGAGGACATTGTGCTTCCTTCCTTGTGTCCTGTGCTTCCTTCCTTGTGTCCTCGACCTGTCTTACCCACAAGGGGGATCGTCTTGCACTCTTTGGATGTGGTTCGGGCTCTTTGTGTGTATCTGTCAGCTGCTACGGCTCCTTTATTGAAGCGGGGATTTTTTATAAATCCCCCCGTTCGGGGATTACGCCAAAGGACGCACCAGACTTGGTTGATGGCTCCCTAGCCACTCTTCTGCACCCTCCTCATCCTTCGATCTGCACCCTCTTTAACTCTCTGCCTCCCTCCTCATCCTCTCGATCCACCCCCAAAGGACATACCATTTCGAATGCACAGCATTCTTGGCTTTGGATCAGGAGCAGGGGGAGGTAGCAGGCAACCGCCACTCAGCAGTCTGACGGGACAGTACCCAGATCAGCCCAAGGAGGTTGGTCCCCACTGTTGTGCTACTTCCAATTATAGCGGGGGGGGAAGTGTCGTCGATGACGAGTGTCTAGGGACGTTCAGTGGGTGCCCACAAGTGGAGGATGAGGAGGGGATTTTCAGAGGGAGGAGATGGATCAGCAGATAGAGAGGGAGAAGCAGGCAGAACTTACATTACACAGGAGGGACAAACCAGACTGCTAATGTATCAGGAGCGAGGCACTGTGGATGGTCCGAGGAAGGGCATGGCGGCTTCTTCGGCCACTATTTCCCGTTGGATCAGACATATTGTTGTCCAGGCTTATGCCATCAGGGGGCGGGGGCGCCCCCCCTTTCCCATTAGGTGCATTCTGCCAGGGCGGTTAGTGCTTCCTGGGCCTTCCGGCATCAAGTGTCTGTTTCTCAAGTGTGTAAGGCAGCTACCTGGTCGTCGGTACACACTTTCACCAAGTCTTACAAGGTGGATGTTGGGGCATCTTCGGATGCGTGTTTCGGCTGCAACGTTTTACAGGTGGCCCTCTGAGGTTTTGGCTCCCCTTAAGGTAGGGTTTTTGTTTGGGTGAAGTTTGTTTTGGTAATTTCTTTCCTGTGTTCCCACCCCCCGTTGTGGCACTGCTTTGGGACATCCCTAAGGTCAAGACTGTGCTGTGTCCGTCAATGAAGCAAAGAGAAAAAAAAAATTATGTTTTTCTACTCACGGTAAAATCCCTTTCTCTGAGTACATTGACGGACACAGCACCCACCCCTCCTGTTTGTGTTTGTACTGCTTTATAACGAACTGAGCTGCCTGTAGCAGAGTGGTGGGTTACTGCCAGTGAGGAACGCTCCTAAGCGGTGCTGTGCTTTTTTTTTTTTTTTTCTGCCTAGTCCTACTCCTGAAGGTGGCGATATAACCCTAAGGTCAAGACTGGAAGTGCTGTGTCCGTCAATGAACTCAGAGAACAGTATTTTACGGTGAGTAGAAAAAAAAAGGTTTTTTTTTCCGCCTGAGATTTTTTTTTTGGAGAAAAATACACATGGTTGACGTTTTTGCTCAAAGATTTGAAGAAGAGCAGCTCCCACCCCAGTCAAGGAAGCGTCCACTTCAATAAAAAATTGATCCCCAAGGGTTAGGTCGATTCAACAAAGGTCCAGAAACAAAGGCCTGTTTCTAGTCATGAAATGCAGAGACAGCTTCAGGGGGCCAGTCCTTCCCATTCACACCCTTCTTGGTCAAGGCGATAATAGGCGCAGCAATGGAAGAGTAATTCCCAATGAACTGCCTGTAATAATTAGTGAACCCAAGAAAGGGCTGTGTGTCCTTGAGGATTGCAGGAAGAGGCCAGTTGGTAATGGCCGAGACCTTTCCAGGATCCATAAGAAGATCCAAGCTAGAGACAAAGCATCCCAAAAACAGGACCTTGGAACATTCGAAAGAGCATTTCTCCAGATTGGCATACAGATTGTTTTCTCTAAAGCGCTGAAGTACAATCCGGACATGGTTTCTGTAAGTGAGCAGATTTTCCAAAAAGATGAGAATGTCATCCAGATAGATGACAACAAACTGATTAAGCAGATACCTGAAGATCTCGCTGACAAAGTTTTGGAACACAGCTGGTGCATTACACAGACCAAAGGGCATAACCATAATGCCCATCTCTAGCGTTAAATGTCGTTTTCAATTCATCACCCCTCTGTATCTGGATCAGATTGTATGCACCCCTGAGATCCAACTTAGTGAAAATGGAGGTGCCTTTCAATCTGTCGAATATTTCCAGTATTAAGGTATAAAAAATAGTTTTTTGATTGTCAGAGCATTTAAGCCTCGATAGTCAATGCAGGGTCTTAAGGTCCTATCCTTATTGGCCACAAAAAAGATCCCTGCTCCCGCAGGATTTCCGAATGAACCTTCTCTTTAGATTCTCCGCCACATACTCAGACATGAACTGGGTCTCCAGAATGGACAAAGGATCGGTCCGGCCTCTGGGCAGGGTTGCACCGGGAACAAGGTCAATGGCACAGCCAAAAGGCCTGTGAGGAGGAAGTACCTCAGCTGATTTTTTGCAGAATACAACCCCGAAACTCGCGATATGCAGAAGGAAGAGCAGGATATAATGATGTGGTGACCACAGGAATTCTCTCCTTTGGGGTAACCTTGAGTAGGCAGGACGAGAAACAAGAGGGATCTGCCCAATAGTTCAATCAATGTGTGGAGAATGGAGCTGTAACCAAGGAAAGCCCAATGCAATGGGGGTTGAGGCTTTAGCACGAGAAAGGATATCCACTACTCCACGTACCCCTATAGACATCTTGACAGTTAGGCTCGAAGCATATGGGCCCCCCAGGAAGAACAGTACCATCAATCGCGGAGACCACCAGCGGAGTGGTGAGAAGAGGAATTTTCATGGAAGACACAGTTCCCCATTCCATGAAATTGCCAACGGCTCCAGAATCAGAATGCGACCGCATGAGAGGAAGTGTTGACATGGAGGAACACAGAAAGAAGGAGACGGGATGATGAAGGTGATTTTCCTGGGTCCAATATGTCACCTTCCAGATGTATTAGACCCACGTTTCTCAATAGGAGAGAGCAGGTGTCCCAAAAATGACCTTTGCCCCCACAGTAGAAACACAAGCCCAGAGTTCTGCACCTAACACGCTATTCAGGAGGTAACCTAGTCCAGTCCAGCTGCATAGGTTCCACTGCTGGCAAGGGATGCCCCACGCTCCACGCATCGAGGAGAGGGGAGCTTGGGCTGGCTAAGGACCATAGAGTACTGGCGCCTTTTTCCAAGTCATCTTCCAGGACGGCTTACAGAGAGATAGGCTCCTTCCACCTAGCACAGGAAACACACGATCCACATTATAAAAGTACAACACATTCAATAGCCCCTCAGTATTTGTGTTTCCTCCAGCCAGACAGGAGCTTGAAACCATGTTTGTTATTTTTTTGTCAGGCCTTCATGCTAGGTGGCAGGGCCCTCCCGGCATCCATACCCAGTGTAACAGGGGCAGTACTCCTGGGGTATGAGTCAGCTTGGGCCACCCATAGACCGGGAAAAGCGGACTGGGTTGAAGGTAAGGGACCCCCTCTCCCGCTTTGTGGTTGTAGCCTCAGTGAGGTACCTGTTAGGAGTGGAGGATGTGGCCGCCACGTGGTCCAGGTGCTCTTCTCTGCTGCTCATTAACAGAGATCGCCATGTTTCAGGGCTTCTCTATCCTCAGCGTGTGGACCACGCTGGGGGCACAGAATGATGAGGTCGCTTCCGGCTCTTGCGGCAGGAAGTAACGTGGCCGGAAGTCCGGCGGTGGCCATCTTGGTACACCCAAACACCAAGAAATGAAGCCATAGCAAGGGTAATTAAAAGATAACAGGCATGTTATGCTGGAGGAGGGTGGCGTCGCATCCACAGCGCCACCCCAGATTCTCCACACCTCCTTAAATAGGGGCCTGGATAAGAAGATGGCGCCAAAGGCTTCCAGGTGCAGCATGGAGATGCCAGGATCCATGGAAGCAGGTCTGGAGGCGCCATAGGTTGAATCAGGCCCTAAGTTAAGAAAATAGGGGGCAGGCTGCTCCTTTCCTTTTCTTATCCTCCTGTGGTGGGGGCAGAGCCTATTTTGTTTATGCTTATGGTAGACAGGTGTCGCACATACTAGCATAGGCTCCGGTGGTGGGTACTTTAAAGATTCTTAGATTAGGATTGTGTTTATCCACTGGGTGTTTTGATAATTGGTATTTACTTCAGTGTAAGTAATGTGCTGACGTTTGTCATCTGATTCATTGCAGGACAAAGCCCATGAGCCCAAAGATAGCAAAACAGAGACACCCATAAAAAGGTGCCCAATGTGCACCAAGAAAATGCCTTATGGTTGGAAGGAAAGTGCATGTCAGGACTGTATAGATAAACTCATCAAGGGAAAGACAGGACCTGTCCTCAATGGTTTTATGGACTCAATGAAGAAGGAGATGAAACAGACTTTACAGTCCTTTAAACCCAGAGAGCAGGAATCTCTTGCTGAACCTATCCCCTGTACTTCTGGCACCAGTACCGGTGCTAGGCCGATAGTCCTTGCTCAGGCACGGGCAGCCCACCAGCAGGGAGTGCTGGAGGAGAGCTCCGATTCTGAGGAAGTGGAGCTTAATGAGGAAAAACCCAGCAAGGTCCAAAGATTAATTTTTCCTTCTGAGGAAACAGAGGAGTTGTTAAAGGCTATTTATAATAAACGGAGATAATCCTGCGCAAACGCAAGGAGAGTTAACTACCGTAATGTACTGCTGCACACACTGAGGGAAATATCTGAACCCAAGGAGGAATAAGTAAAAAGGAGGTAGTGGTGCGCGGTAAAAGATTAAAACTAAGCTAAATTAATAACCAGAAGCAACAGCGAGATGCTAGTAGATAATAAATTCAACAGGTCAAATTACTATAAATAGTAAAACGTATAAATCCTAGGTAAAATAATGAATCAAATAAAGTGCATACAATCTTTTACCGCGCACCACTACCTCCTTTTTACTTAAAGGCTATTTATGACCCCTAGGAGCTGGAAGAACCAGAAAATCAGGAATTGTCTGTACATGACCTTTTTATATGCAGGCCTTCAGCCTAATCAGACCAGAACCTTTCCGGTACATACGTACCTAAAAGAGACAGTACTTCAAGAACGGAAGGGTCTGGAGAAGAGTCTTCTTCCTTAAGAATCTGAAGATAAAGTTCCCCTTCAAGAGGAGGATACAATGTTGTGGGAAAAGTGTCCCAGACTAGATGCTTCCCTATCTAAAGTTTCGAAAGGGTCAGAGCTCTCCTTTGAGGACCCAGGCATCCTTAAGGAGCCAATGACTAGAAAGGCAGAAGGGTATTTAACCGCTTCAGCACCGGGCCATTTTTCACCCTTCCTTACCAGAGCACTTTTTGCGATTCGGCACTGCGTCGCTTTAACTGACAATTGCGCGGTCGTGCGACGTTACACCCAAACAAAATTGACGTCCTTTTTTTCCCACAAATAGACCTTTCTTTTGGTGGTATTTGATTGCCCCTGCGGTTTTTATTTTTTGCGCTATAAAAACAAAAGAAGAGCGACAATTTTGAAAAAAAACACAATCTTTTTTACTTTTTGCTATAATAAATATCCAATTTTTTTAAAAAAAAAACAATTTTTTTATTCAGTTTAGGCCGATACGTATTCTTTTGGTAAAAAAAAAATCGCATTAAGCGTATATTGATCGGTTTTGCGCAAAAGTTATAGCGTCTACAAAATAGGGGACAGATTTATTGCATTTTTTTTTTTTTTTTTACTAGTAATGGCGGCGATCTGCGATTTTTTTTTTTTCGTGACTGCGACATTGCGGCGGACACTTCGGACACTTTTGACACATTTTTGGGACCATTCACATTTACACAGCGATCGTTGCTATAAAAAATTGCATTGATTACTGTGTAAATGTGACTGGCAGGGAAGGGGTTAACACTAGGGGGCGCTGCAGGGGTTAATGTATTCCCTATATGTATGATTCTAACTGTGGGGGGAGGGGACTCAAGGGGAGGAGACCGATCATGTGTTCCTCCGTACTGGGATCACATGATCGGTCTCCTGCTCGCTGACAGGACGTGGAGCTGTGCGTTTACACACACAGCTCCACGGTCCCGCGCGGTCCCGTTGTTTTAACGGGCAATCGCGGGTGCCCGGCGGACATCGAGGCCGCCGGGCACCCGCACCGGGTCCCGAGCGACGCCGCGGGCGCGCCCCCCCAGGCGGCCGGGAATGGGAGGACATCATATGACGCCCACCCAGGATGGGAGATCCACCTTGTGGGCGTCATATGACTATGGGCGGGTATTGAAGGGGTTAAAGAACATGTGGGAGGCCTGCTCATGGAGGTGACACTGTGTCAAAAACCAAGCTCAGTTCCCTCGCCTTTTCTGGAGATTTGCTCTTTGGTAAAGAGCTAGAATCTGTTCTAGAGAGGTCAGCAGATATAA
The DNA here is from genome assembly GCA_028564925.1 of Lithobates sylvaticus. Classification (NCBI taxonomy): domain Eukaryota; kingdom Metazoa; phylum Chordata; class Amphibia; order Anura; family Ranidae; genus Lithobates; species Lithobates sylvaticus. The sequence continues at coordinate 309,093,107 of CM053030.1, read as the reverse complement.
AAAGAAGGGGTTTCCTTTCTCCAAAAAACAACAAAAAAGGAATTTTAACAGTTTTGTAGCTACGCAAGACCAGAAAAGAGGGCGGCAGTACAGGAGGGGAAGGGGCAGAGGTGGCTTCCTTTTCAAACACTCCCAGCCTAAAGACCCTTCCCAGTGACTCAGTCGGCCATGTGGGGGGGAAGGTTAGGGTCATTCCTCCCACAGTGGCAGGCCATTTCCAGTAACCACTTTATCTTGGATCTGATCAAGTCGGGGTACAGGATAGAGCTAGTGGGCTGCCCCCCTCAAAAATGTCACCCAACAATTCCCCCTAAAGACATGGAGAAATCAACAGCTATGTCTTCCCTCCTACAGAGTATGCTGGAGGAGAAGGTGATAAGCTTCATCCCCCCCCCAACTCTAAGAAAATGGGGGTTTTATTCTAAAGTTTTTTTGATAAAAAAGCCATCAGGAAAATTCCAACTCATTTTGAATCTAAAGCAAGTGAATATGTTTGTAAAGTACAAATAATTCAAAATTGAGTCAATATACACCACCAGAGATTTGTTAACCCCTGGTGTCTTCATGGTCTTGTTAGACCTAAGAGATGCCTATCTTCATGTCCCCATTAGAAAGGAGTCCAAGCAATATCTCAGGTTTGCAGTGTAGAATGCCCTTCGGATTGGTGTCAGCACCACACATCTTCACGAAGATTCTGAGGACCCCGAGATCAGAAGGGATTCACATAATTCCCTGTCTGGATGACCTGCTGATCTTTGCAGACTCAGACGAAGTGAAACAGTACCTGAGTAGAACTATCAGACACCTTCAGCAGCTGGGGTGGCTGGTAAATCAGGAGAAGTCACAGTTAGTACCTACTCAAAGTATAGTATTCCTCGGATACTCCCAAATTTTCCTGACGAAAGAAAAAGTGGCAACAATAATTGCAGAGGTGAGCAGCCTTTGCGCATGTACATGTACATCTGGCCAAGGAGGTCTTGGTTCTCAGGACTACTAAGACTCAGCATCACAAAGCCTTGGAGACTGCCTTTCAGGACAGACCTCCTATATCGGGGAGAGGTGAATCATCCAGAAGTGAGCTCTTTCTCTGACAGCCTGGCTTCTGAGAGGGAGCTGTTACAGCGGAGAGGGTTATCGGCAAAAGTAATCAATACCAATCTTAGCAGCTAGAAGCTGTCCACTAACGCAATTTACAATAAAATCTGGAAGAAATTTGGGGCCTGGGGCATGCTCAACAGCGTGTCAGGAGCCATGATCCTGGCGGTCCTAGATTTCCTCCAAGCTGGAGCAGAACTAAATCTTGTGGTCAGTACCCTTAACCACTTTCCGTCCGGCGCACGACGATGTACGTCCTGATTTTGAAGAGGGATATCTCGGTAACGGCAGCAGCTGCTGCCACAACCGAGATATCCATCTCTTCAGGCGCCGGTCGGCATTCCGATAATGGTGGTCATCGCGGCGGATTCGCCGCGAGATCACCGTTTTCGGCGGCGGGAGAGGTGCCCCCCCCCCCTCCCGCCGCTCTCCCGCGCCTTCCGCCGCTTACCGGAACCGTCGGCAGCGGCGGAGGCGATCGGTCCTTTCTCCTGCTGGGCATAGAGATGAGTGATGGTAAGATGGCCGCCACTCATCTCTATACCATAGGAGGGCGGAAGCGACGTCAAAAACGTCACTTCCGCCCATACCTCTTAAAGAGGAATTTTCAAATGTCATTTTTTTTTTTTTTTTTTTTCATTGAAGTCCAAATATGAGATCTGAGGACTTTTTGACCCCAGATCTCATATTTAAGAGAACCTGTCATGCTTTTTTCTATTACAAGGAATGTTTACATTCCTTGTAATAGGAATAAAAGTGAGCCAATTATTTTTTTTTTTTTCAAAACTGTGTAAAAATAAAGAAAATCAAGAAAAATAAATAAGAAAAACAAAAAAAAATTTTTTTAAAGAGCCCCGTCCCGACGAGCTCATGCGCAGAAGCGAACGCATACGTGAGTAGCGCCCGCATAATATGAAAACGGTGGTCAAACCACACATGTGAGGTATCGCCGCGATCGGTAGAGCGAGAGCACTAATTATAGCCGTAGACCTCCTCTGTAACACAAAATATGCAACCTGTAGAATTTTTTAAACGTCGCCTATGGAGATTTTTGAGGGTAAAAGTTTGATGCCATTCCACGAGCAGGCGCAATTTTGAAGCGTGACATGTTAGGTATCAATTTACTCGGCGTAACATTATCTTTCACAATATATAAAAAAATTGGACTAACTTTACTGTTGTCTTATTTTTTTATTCAAAAAAGTGAATTTTTTCCAAAAAAAGTGCGCTTGCAAGACCGCTGCGCAAATACGGTGTGAAAAAAAGTATTGCAACGACCGCCATTTTATTCTCTAGGGTGTTAGAAAAAAACAATATATAATGTTTGGGGGTTCTACGTTTTTTTCTAGCAAAAAAAACGGTTTTAAACATGTAAACACCTAAAATCCAAAACGAGGCTGGTCTTAAAGTGGTTAAGGTGCAAGTATCGGCTCTGTCTGCCAGCCTTTGATTTAGAAGGCTAGAAGAGCCCCTGGTCAAGAGATTTCTTACATCCATTAGCCGTAAGCGGGTTCCCAAGTCAAGGAGGTTCCCTTCCCGGGACTTATCCACGGTGTTGCAAAGTCTTTGTAAAACACCATTTGAGCCACTGGAGGAACTGCCCATGAAGCTCTTAACCTTGAAAACAGTGATTTTAGTGTCTCCGCTAGGAGAGTTAGTGAGATTCAGGCGCTTTCAGTGGCTGAGCCCTTCTGCATCATTTTTCAAGACAGAATTATCCTCTCTCTGGATCTGACATTTTTCCCCAAAGTACCGTCTAACTTCCATAGATGGGAGGAGATTGTGATATCTTCCTAAAAATTACAAGGAGGCTGCATTTAATAAAATAGATGTCAGGAGATGCTTAATCACTTACATAGACCGCACCATGGTGATGTTCCACCAGCTTGTTTGTGTTATTTGCAGGTTCAAACAAGGGTAAAAGGGCATATAAAAATACCATCGCAAGGTGGATGAAGTCAGCCATTGCAGAGGCATACAAAGCAGCATCCTTGACACCACCTTTAGGAATAAATGCTCATTCCACAAGAGCGGTTTTACTTCTTGGGCTGAAAGGGCATGAGCGTCTCCCCTCCATTTGCATCACTTGGGTCTGATTAGACTCCTGTGTCTCAAGTCTGCGGACTACGCCCTGCAGCTGATCAACGGCAGGTAGCGACACATCAGCCGGGTCCATGGTCTGAGCAAACTGTCAAGTCACCTGAGGCCAGGTGACAGATGCACACCATTGGGGTCAGGAGTGCACAGCTAAGGTAGTGGACCCTATGGCTGACTGCTGCGGATGGAACTCTGGGTGGTTCAGGAAAGCAGGTCAACTGGATCACCAGCACGGATCCCACTGGGACCTAAAGCATAAGTATAAGAGCCAGCAGGTGTTCACCAGAGCCTCTAGTGGTGAGGATGGACTGCGCTGCAACTGGCTCCAGGTCGCGGCTCCCATGGTCTCCCAGCTCCCACTCACAGTAGGCTACTGGAGGATGGAGAGGAAGCAGCAGTCTAGGACAACAAGTGATAGTCAGGCAATAAGCCAAAGGTTGGGGCAACTAGCAGAAGAAGCCAAGATTGATAAACAGAAACAGACGTAGAGCACACGGCAAGAAGCACACAGAAAGGGAGGGTGGGGAGGGAGGCTGTTCAGTAAGTGTGTTTTTTTTTTTTTGTTTAGTCAGTTGGACTATGTTAGTTCGCTATTACATTGTACCTTTTAGGCCATGTGTGGCCAAGATGTGGGCTGGTGTTATGCTGACTCAGCTCATCTGTTTTATGTCATGCATAAACATTTTATAAAAATAATAAAAAAAAAATAAATGAAAAAAACTTAAGGAGAAAGTGTTTAATCTGGAAGACAGATCGCGCAGAAACTTTAAATTCAGGGTGATCCCTGAATCGGTCACCTCCTCTGAGCGTCTCCAGTATCTAGGGAAAATTACTTCAAAAGCTTCTTCTGTCTACACCTCCCTCTAAGCTTATCATTGATCGAGCGCATTGGATCCTGAAACCAGGACATTTACCTTGTGTTGTCTTTCTGGTTGATATATGCTTACTTTATTATAAATATGAGGTCATATGTTAAATTTGTAACTCCACCCTTACTTGATTTTCCTCCTAACGGTCTGGACAAGTTTGTCTTACTGTATTACCTTTTTTTTTTCTCACTTTATTTAGATGGTCATTATCACTTCTTTTAATACTAAAGGGCTTAATAGCCCAAGCAAGTGTTCACCCTTTTGGAGGGCAACTCGAAGATTGTGGAGCGATATTCTTTGTGTCCAAGAGACACACTTTAGTAAGGCTAACCCCCCCCCCCCCCCTCCCCCTCCAACCTCCAACCATGTAAACACAGTCAGTTTACACAAATTTTTTTGCAAATTTGGATAACTAAACTAAAGGAGTTATGATCACTATTAAGAACTCTGTAGTCTTTCAGCTCCGCTCCATATATTCAGACCCTTCTTGTAGATGCATTATTTTTAGTAGCAAAAATATTATGGTCTAGGCACCTAATAAATCCCATAGATCCTTCTTCAAACGTTGTCAAGGTTCATTAATACTTTTCTGAGATTTTGCCAGTGATTAATATCTCCCTTGATGCATCCAACAAATCTTGGAAACAATCCTTTGCTCTCTTATCTTTTGTTAAGACGGAGGACTTATACCACTGCATGCTTATGAATCCAATAGTATAAAATGCAATTTACTCAGGAACTACTTGCCTTCTTTCAACGTAATTCTTCTGATGGTATTGATGAGTTTCTCTTCTATAATTCACATACCTGTGGGGGACAGTTATCAAATTAAGTGTCTATGAGAAGGTAAAAATAGATTTCAGAACTGTTGTCGCAAATTAAGAGAGTAAGTGATTATGAACACAGTGCTGTCGGCTAGACAGCTGCAAACTTTACAGGGCAAGTTGAGGCTTTGCCTCTTAAAAAAATATGACTTTATGATCAAAAAAAGTAAATGTACCTCCTACTCCTAAGTAAACAAAGCTGGCCCATTTCTAGCAAAACAATTTAGGCATCAACAAGAGAAAGATAAAGTTGCCTACCTGACTGACCCCACTAAATGGAGACTTACCAACCCTCTACCTTTAGCAGATACAGTACTATGCTTCTTTATACAATTTGCAAGACTCTCAAACTTTTATCACACCTGCTGAGGAACAAATTAACAATTTTTTACAGTTACTCTATCTCCCTAGACTCTCCTCAGACCAACTAGCTTCATTATCATCACCTTACGGTCCCAGAAATGTCTTTAGGGGGAATTGTTGGGTGAAATTTCTGGGACAAAGTAATTAAGAGTCTCCTCCTTGCATACATTTCCAGGACCAGATGGCTATACAAATTAATATTAAACATTTAGGTCTATTCTTTCCCCTTATCTTTGTAATTTTGCTAAGCAAGTGACCTAATCTGGCTATATCCAGGAATCATTGGAAGCACTTATTACTTTACCTAAGGAAGGTAAATTGCCTACGGTTCCAGCTAACTTCAGACCCATCTCTCTACTGAATTCTGACATGAAACTATACGCTAAAATGTTAGCCAACAAACTCCATTCGTTGATTCCCCAGTTGATACACCCGGATCAAGTCAGATTTATCAACAACAACATGCACCATGTAGAATCCGTTCCCAGCCAAATATTAATGGTATCCAAATAGGCGAGGAGATGCATAAAATAATACTTTTATGCTGTTCATATAATAATCACTATGACTGACTTGCTTACTTCCCTACAGGCATTACAGACTGTACTGTCGCAATTTAGCTTAATATCTGTATATAAGGTTGATAAAAATCTGCATTGTATATTGACATTTCACAGATTTCTACCTTTTCCTGGGCACCTTCTTCTCAAATTACTTACTTAGGAATAAAGTTGACAGCTTTTTGCTCTAAGATCTTTAAAGTCCACTTCTCAGCACTACTCATTACATTTGGAGACATATGCAAGGATATATCTCAAGCTACAGTTTCTTGGGTAAGCCGAATCAACCACAAAGATGTTAATTCTTCCACGCATTGTTTACTTTTTTTGGGCTATTCCAATACCAATATTGGCATTCTCTATCCGAAAGCTGCAAGTGCTTATTGACCGCTTTATCTCAAATCGTAAATGTACTTGGATTAGTAAATCGTCACTGTATACATCCAACTCTAGTTATAGGCATGGGAGCCCTGGATTAGAAATCCTATCATGGGGGCGTGACCGGATGGAGGAGGGTGTTTTTGTGAGTACAGGTGTCTCGCCTCCGCTCTCTCATCTGTATGAGCTAATGCCTTGGAGCCTTATTGCTGGCTGATGCTTTGGAGCCCTGCCCTACTGCCGTTGATGCTCTTTTACGGACTACTGGACCGGGAGGTGTTGGGATCTTGGGGCGGTCCATTGCCTCGTTCCCCTACCTTACCCGCTCGGGGTGCTGTTGCTTACCACTGGAGTCGTGGGCGGAGCTTGCGGCTGGCGTTGAAAGCCGAGCTGAGTCGAGTAAAGCCGAATGAGGGGGCGTGATCTCACGAGGTTGTGTGAGCAAGCGTGAGTAGCGTCCTCCCTGTGTTGCTATGGGCATTTGTATAGTGACTTTATTGCAATAATATAGAGTTTTTAGATTTAGTAACAGCATATGTCTACAAAGTTCTCTTCCACCTCCATTGATATGTAAATAAACCAGATAGAAGATGAGCAGAGGAGGTTGGTGGTTACAGGAAGTGGGTGGGGGAGGCATGGAGAGGGTTTGAAAGAGACATGTGTTTTGGGAGAGAGGAGCAGTTGGTGTTTGGAGGACAAAGAGAAAACACATGGCTTCCAGGAACTGGAGAGCGTTGGAGACGCTTTTGTGAGTTGGACTGAGCAAAGGACCATGGAGGACATCTTGACCCCTAAGTTGAGTAGTTGTTTAGTTTACTTGATGTGTACATATTATACATGCTTATATGTGAAGCTATAAGTTGTGATGTATTGTATTGTTCATCCTACAGTTTGTATGTGCAGATTTTTCCCTGTTTAGTAAAGCATTAATACACTTCAGAAGTCTAGGTTTCCTTGGTTTTACCACAAGAACTTAATAGATAAACGCAGGCATAACATTTGGGGGCTCGGCCGTGATTTTTGCTAAAATTTCAACTGAAGCAGACCTGTTTTATATTGTGTGTTTTGTTGCTTGTGCTGGGGGAAAAATGCTGCGTACACTGTTTAGGAGGAGTAAGGCTGCAAAGATTTCTGGTGTCCAGGAGGACTTGAAGGCGTGCACCCTTCCTATCTGGGCCAGAAATAGTCAGTGGATGCCTGTTGCAAAGGAGCTAGCTAGATATGCGTCTCCTTTGAACAGAGCTTGGGGGGATGGAGTCTGTGATCTTTCCTCAGATTTTAGTCTCAAAAGTTTTGGGTTCAGTAAGGGAGAGATGCGGGCAGTTGCTGTGTTTGGTTTGCACTTCCTGCATGCTCTACATATTGAATCTGAAAAGAGGGAAAAGGCGGAATTAGAAAGAGATTTACTGAAGGAGCAGCTTGCAGTGGCATCCAAGTGTTTGGAAGAAACTGCAAGCAAGAAAAAAGATTTAGAAAGGAGGGTAATCAAAGTTAAACCTGCAGTGGCTTTGAAGTGTGTTCAAACCCCTGTAGGCCGAGCTGAAGATTTGAATGAGCGGTGTGCAGCCCTCATGACCAAATCTAATGATGCCCTAACAAAGGACAAAGGCCCAAAGCCTGTAAGCAGAAGTAGGACATGTGCCACTGTTACTTCTCATAACCGGGAAGCAGAGGATTTTATCAGCTCAAATGACCGAGTTGAGTCAGATACAAGGACGGCAAGGCCTATGATCTCCAGGAGACACATGTGGATTGATTTACTTAAGGTGGGGGTCCCTAGAGAGGAAATAGATGGGATTCCTACACCAGCATTGTTTAAGAAGTGGAAGCAAATGGTTGGGAATGGTAGATTCAGTCACATTAAGTGTTTCTGTTGCCATAAAATGGGGCATTTTGCAAAAATGTGCCATGCTGTGAAGGCTGAACAACAGCAGGCCTGTGTGCTTCCCAGGACAGCACGGAGAGACATGCAAGTTTATTCGTTACGTTGGAAGTCAATGCCTTTCCGTGAAAGTATTTCAAGGCAACAGTGGGCACCCTACAATAGTTTTGCAGTTAGAAATGGGCAGATAGAGTAATGTGAGCAGTGAGCTATGTTTTTTGGCACAGTTGGAAGGAACATATAATCTGCTTTGTCTCTTACTCTTTTCAGGTATTGAGCATCGAGAGGTGGAGCAGGCAGAGCAGATGACCATGCTGGATGGGAGGAGACAGACCAGAAGAGAGCCTGAGAAAAGGTGGCTGAATTGGAGTGGACTTCCATCTGAGCATTTTCCTTATGACCAAGAAGAAAAGAGACTTTTCATCTGGGACTTTCTTTACAAACTGCCAAAAGACATTGTTAACCCTGCTCAAAAGTCAGCCTTCCAGGGACAAACCAATCGTCTGACCGCCCACAAGATGGGGGTCGAAAGGGAATTTGTTCCTCCCATTTATACGGGGGGTTTATTTTGCCCTTTCCTGGACAAAAGGCTTGAAGAAGTTTCCTATATTATCCTATAAAGTCAAGAGGTGGTATGTGTTGCTATGGGCATTTGTATAGTGACTTTATTGCAATAATATAGAGTTTTTTAGATTTAGTAACAGCATATGTCTACAAAGTTCTCTTCCACCTCCATTGATATGTAAATAAACCAGATAGAAGATGAGCAGAGGAGGTTGGTGGTTACAGGAAGTGGGTGGGGGAGGCATGGAGAGGGTTTGAAAGAGACATGTGTTTTGGGAGAGAGGAGCAGTTGGTGTTTGGAGGACAAAGAGAAAACACATGGCTTCCAGGAACTGGAGAGCGTTGGAGACGCTTTTGTGAGTTGGACTGAGCAAAGGACCATGGAGGACATCTTGACCCCTAAGTTGAGTAGTTGTTTAGTTTACTTGATGTGTACATATTATACATGCTTATATGTGAAGCTATAAGTTGTGATGTATTGTATTGTTCATCCTACAGTTTGTATGTGCAGATTTTCCCTGTTTAGTAAAGCATTAATACACTTCAGAAGTTCATCCTACAGTTTGTATGTGCAGATTTTCCCTGTTTAGTAAAGCATTAATACACTTCAGAAGTCTAGGTTTTCCTTGGTTTTCCTTGGTTTTACCACAAGAACTTAATAGATAAACGCAGGCATAACACTCCCCCTCTCCGTCTCCTGTACACGCCGAGAGGTCTGGGATCCAGGCAGTGGCAGTGTTGTAAAGTGTTCGAGGAGGCTGAAGCAGACCGGAACACCGGACAGCGTGATGAGCAGGAGCGGTGGTGATTGCGGGGGAAGCGCAGCCTGACGGGGACCAGCGGAGCTGTGCGGGTGGGCTGCAGAGGTGAGAGCCTGCGGCTACCCTATTCCCCCGTCTCCCCCACTCAAGTCACAGCCAGCTGGTGGTTGGACCAGCTCTATCAGTAGTCCCAATAGAATATTGTGGAAGGGGAAGAGTGAGAGGCTTCCCCCTGCTAAAGAACACTGGAGGTGTAATTGAGATATCTCCATCAACACTTCTGCTTAAACTAGTCAGAATTAGAGTATTGGGAAACAAAACAAGTCTTGGTGAAGTGTGTCAAGGAGCAGTGAAATTTGATATCCGGACATCTTCCATTTATCCTCTGGTTCCTATCCATATCTCACAGGAAAGCAGGAATTGGATGGACTTTTTCCAAGAAACTTTAAAGAGGGACACTCTGGATGGGTGAGAGACAACCATTGTTTTTTTTTTTTTGTTTTTCTTTTTAGTTAATTGAACTGCCTGCTCTTTTTTCTTGAAGGAAATAATTTAGGTGGAAGTTTGCTTCTTTAAGCTAAAAGCGAAGTAGTAAATTAAGACTGTACGTGTTAAACTTTGTATTCTTTGCCTCTCCCCCCCTTTTTTTTTATATTTTTTTGTTGTATTCTCCGCTACGAACTAAAAGCCACTCACAATTTCGGTGGAACTTTAAAATAGGATTGGTATAGCTAAGTGGAGGTACCAAAAAACGGTGTTTGGCCTATAGAATTCTACATATATCTCTTGAGTCAATAGTATGCCAACCCAGCACACCACAAAGGCTAGCCAAGCAGCAAGTCAAGCAAGCCAAACGGCAGCTAAATTAGAAAAATTGGCTCATATCCCGGGCCAGGTTCCAAGTCAGACCCCCCCCTAAAAATATTCAACAAGGCCAGCAGGCACATTCTAAAAGACAAACTGGGGCCACAGGGACAAGGAAAAGCCAAGGCCAGAATCAACCTTCAATGCCAACGGAGGTTGGAGACTTAAAAGGGAGACCTCAGGGCCAGATGCCCAAAATGGTTTTGGGGGATGCCACCTGGAGGAGGGACCTCAGGAGACCCTAAACCATCGCTAAAGGAGGTCCTGCAGGCAGTTAACTCTTGTAGGGACTCTTTGATTTAAATGACTGTCCAATTGAAACGATCCAAGAGGAACTTTTGTTTGTCAGGCACGATTTACAAAAAGTTCAGGAAAGGACTACAGCCCTTGAGATGAGGGTGGGCCTGGTAGAGGACGATATTGCCCCCCTTAAACGGGAGATAACAGCTATAAGAGAACAACTGTCTAAACAAGAGAGTAAAATGGATGAGATGGAGAATAGGATGCAAGGAAAGAATGTACGAATAGTAGGATTTCCAGAACATAGTGACGGTGCATACCCTGCCGCTTTCTTAGAAAAATGGTTTTCCAGATACATTTGGTCAAGAGTCCTTTACACCATTCTTTGCAATCGAGAGAGCACATAGAGTCCCTACTAGACCCCCTCAGTCTGGAGCCGCTCCAAGACCTCTTTTGGCAAAAATATTGTACTATAAAGATAAAGTGACTATCACACGCAAAGCTAGGGAGATGGGCAATATATTGTTCAATGGCTCCAGGGTGTCTATTTATCTGGATTTTTCACCAGATCTCCAGAGGAGGAGAGCTAAGTTTGGTTAAGTAAAGCACAAATTACGTCAAGCAAATCTTACATATGCACTGCTCTATCCAGCCAGACTGCGGCTAACTTCTTCTGGGGAGGGCTATATTTTTGATACACCTGAAGGGGTAGATGAATGGTTGTCAACCCATAAGGAGAAACTATAGAAGATCTGGACTGCCCCTAAAGGGGCTTTTTTTTCTGGGTCTAACAAGAAGGAATATGGGTTATGGTTACTTAATAGGGAGGGGGGGAGGGAGGCGATTTCCATGAGGTGGGTGGGGGCGAGGTGTATGGAAGGAGGGAAACTAAAAAAGCATGGTATCCCTATTCTTTAAGGCGTACAGCAAAAAGTTCCCATCTTGTATATGTTGTATTTGTCTTCCTTTTTTTTTGGGAGGGAGGGTTAGTGAAGGGGAGGGAGAAGAGAAAAATTTAAATAGATTTACATTGTTTATATTCAGAATGTGGTGTGTATGGTTAGGTCACAGTATAAGGTCCCCGGGTATGCCTGGCGAGGCAATGAGAGAAGAACACAAGAGAAGTAGATGGTGTGTGTGTGGATCACTTGGTATGTAAGGTATGAAAGACATAGTTGGTATGAAAGGGCCAAGGATGACTGGAAGAAGCACACTATAGAGAAAAAATGTTTTCACAAAACTCACTCGATTCTTAAGATATCACAGGTAAAGGGTTTGAGTAAAAGATGGATTGAGTTAAAAAATAAAGAAATGATATATAATTTAACAAGATCACAAAGAAACTTAAGCACTTATGACTAAGGGTACACTGTTAAAAAGGAAAAATATTGTTCTATGTTCATGGAACGTTGGAGGCCTTGGGGACCCAGGGAAGAAAACAGCAGTTTTGTCAATGGGAAAGATATATGGGGCCACACTTTTATGCTTACAGGAGACACATCTTACTAACACTCCCATACCACATTTGGGGTGGGGAGAGTTCCGCTCAGTTTCACTCGGTCCACACCTCTTTTTCTAGAGGTGTGAGTATCTTGATTAAAACAGGGGTTACATTTAATTGTATACAGTAAGTAAGACTGAACAAGGGCGGTATATTTTTGTATATTGTAAGATAGAGAATAGACTACTTGTACTAGCTAATGTTTACATACCACCTCCCTTTAACACTGAGATCCTGTATGATCTGGTGGAGTTTGTGCTGGATAAGCCAGGAGTTCCATTATTAGTCATAGGGGACTTCAATATGGTTGTTGACCAGACTATGGACAGGCTCCCTTATGGGACACAACGGGGTGGTACAATAGATTGCCGACTATCCCAGTTTATGGGGAGGTGGGTTTGAAAGACATTTGGAGAATACAGAATCCGAAGTCCCGGAGCTACTCGTGCTTTTCTAGGACACGCTCCACATTATCAAGGATCGATTTGTTACTTGGGAACGATGATGCGATAACTATGGTAAACAATTTAAAGTACATGCCAAGAGGTCTTTCGAACCACTCACCAATGATAGCGTCATTGGAAATAGGGGAGGGAAATTACCTTTGGTAATGGAGAATTAGCCCCTCCTGGTTGGAACTCATGAGAGAACCACAGGATGTACTAACTGCCTTAAGAGAATATGTAGACTTCAATACCGGTACAGCTTCACAGGGGGTAGTCTGGGATACAATGAAGGCCTTCCTTAGAGGACTATTGATTCAACAGATTTCGAAAATAAAAAAACAATCTAAAGAAAGGGAAGAACGGGGGCATCAGAAAGAGTGACATTCACAGAAGAACAATATATTAAAGACCCGACACCTGGGAACCTTGGGGTTTGGATAGAGGCACAGCAGAATTACCATTTGATAATGTTAGGTAAAGCCGAGAATAAACATATTTTCCAAACGCAAATAGCTTTTGGAGTGGGGGAAAGCGTAGGTCGGATGCTGGCTCACTTAGAACAAACTCACCATCATCTGTGGTGCCAATGATTGCCATAAGGGAGGACAAGACATCTATGTACACGCTAGAAATAGTGGATAGGTTCAGAGATTATTATGAGGACTTATATAGATCCAACCAAGAAGATATGGGGGAAATAATGGATAATTTTTTCAGAGACCTGACGATCCCCTGTCTCTCCGAGGAGGATAGGGCCGCTTGGACGGCCCTATAGCTCTGGAGGAGGTACAGCGGATCATACAGGAAATGGCGGGACAGAAGTCCCCAGGTCCAGATGGCCTGCCTGTTGAGTGTTGCTTCCTGAATTGCTGAAAGTTCTTAACTGGTCGGCGATGAAGGGAGAGCTCCCCCGATCTATGACGGAATCTACTATAATAGTGATTCCCAAAGAAAATAAAGATCCGCTTGACCCCTCTTCATATAGACCCATTTCCTTACTGAACTCAGACACAAAGATCTTGGCAAAGGTCTTGGCGGCTAGACTAAATAGAGTTATAGAGAAACTTGTCCACCCTGATTAATCCAGGATTTATTCCTGATAGGTCTACTAGTATAAATATACGATGGGTTTATTTAAATCTTCAAATACCCAATGACAGGGATGGACATAGAGCTATTCTCTCTTTGGCTGCCGCCAAGGTCTTTGATACCCTAGAGTGGGGATTTCTCTGGAGAGTTCTGAGAGAATTCCAGATAGGACCGACTTTGTTAAATGGGTAAAGCTGCTTTATGCCTCACATGAGGCGAGGGTAAAAGTAAATGGTGAGTACTCTGCCGGGTTTCGGCTGTTGAGGGGGACGAGACAGGGGTGCCCCTTGTCTCCTGTTATGCTTGCGTCTATCTAGCAAGTTCTTGTGGTAAAACCAAGGAAGCTTAGACTTCTGAAGTGTATCAATGCTTTACTAAACAGGAAAAATCTGCACATACAAACTGTAGGATGAACAATACAATACAACACAACTTATAGCTTCACATATAAGCATGTATAATATGTAAACATTAAGTAAGCTAAACAGTTACTCAACTTAGGGGTTAAGATGTCCTTCATAGTTCCTTGTTCAAAGTCCAACTCACAAAAGCGTCTCCAACGTTATCCAGCTCCTGGAAGCCATCTTGTCCTTTGTCCTTCCAAAACACAACTGTCCCTCTGTCCCAAAACGCGTCTCTTTCAAACCCTCTCCATGCCCCTCCCACCCACTTCCTGCAAAAACCAACTTCCTTAGCTCATCTTCAAAACCTGGCTATCTGGTTTATTTACATATCAATGGAGGGGGAAGGGTCTCTGTATTGCAATAAAGTCACTATACAAATGCCCATAGCAACACATACTACCTCTTGACTTTATAGGATACTATAGGAAACTTCTTAAAGCCTTTTGTCCAGGAAAGGGCAAAATAAACCCCCCGTATAAATGGGAGGAACAAATTCCCTTTCGACCCCCATCTTGTGGGCGGTCAGACGATTGGAAGGCTGCAACATTACTTTTGAGCAGGGTTAACCATGTCTTTTGGCAGTTTGTAAAGAAAGTCCCAGATGAAAAGTCTCTTTTCTTCTTATCTTGGTCATAAGGAAATGCTCAGATAAAAGTCCACTCCAATTCAGCCACCTTTCCTCAGGCTCTCTTCTGGTCTGTCTCCTCCCATCCAGTATGGTCATCTGCTCTGCCTGCTCCACCTCTCGATGCTCAATACCTGAAAAGAGTAAGAGACAAAGCAGATTATACTGTATGTTCCTTCCAACTGTGCCAAAAAACATAGCTCACTGCTCACATTTCTCTATCTGCCCATTTCTAACTGCAAAACTATTGTAGGGTGCCCACTGTTGCCTTGAAACACTTTCACGGAAAGGCATTGACTTCCAACGTAACGAATAAACTTGCATGTCTCTCCGTGTTGTCCTAGGAAGCACACATGCCTGCTGTTCAGTCTTCACAGCATGGCACATTTTTTGCAAAATGCCCCATTTGATGGAAACAGAAACACTTAATGTGACTGAATCTACCATTCCCAACCATTTGCTTTCACTTCTTAAACAATGCTGGTGTAGGAATCACATCTATTTCCTCTCTAGGGACCCCCACCTTAAGTAAATCAATCCACATGTGTCTCCTGGAGATTATAGGCCTTGCCTTCCTTGTATCTGACTCAACTCGGTTATTTGAGCTGATCAAATCCTCTGCTTCCCGGTTATGAGAAGTAACAGTGGCACATGTCCTACTTCTGCTTACAGGCTTTGGGCCTTTGTCCTTTGTTAGGGCATCGTTAGACTTTGGTCATGAGGGCTGCACACCACTCATTCAAGTCTTCAGCTCGGCCTACAGGGGTTTGAATACACTTCAAAGCCACTGCAGGTTTAACTTTGATTACCCTCCTTTCTAAATCTTTTGCCTTGCTTGCAGTTTCTTCCAAACACTTTGATGCCACTGCAAGCTGCTCCTTCAGTAAATCTCTTTCTAATTCCGCCTTTTCCCTCTGTTCAGATTCAATATGTAGAGCATGCAGGAAATGCAAACCAAACACAGCAACTGCCCGCATCTCTCCCTTACTGAACCTAAAACTTTTGAGACTAAAATCTGAGGAAAGATCAGACTCCATCCCCCCAAGCTCTGTTCAAAGGTGAAGCATATGCAGCCAGCTCCTTTGCAACAGGCATCCACTGACTATTTCTGGCCCAGATAGGAAGGGTGCACGCCTTCAAGTCCTCCTGGACACCAGAAATCTTTGCAGACTTACTCCTCCTAAACAGTGTACGCAGCATTTTTCCCCCAGCACAAGCAACAAAACACACCATATAAAACAGGTCTGCTTCAGTTGAAATTTTAGCACAAATCACGGCCGAGCCCCCAATTGTTATGCTTGCGTCTATCTAGCAAGTTCTTGTGGTAAAACCAAGGAAGCTTAGACTTCTGAAGTGTATCAATGCTTTACTAAACAGGAAAAATCTGCACATACAAACTGTAGGATGAACAATACAATACAACACAACTTATAGCTTCACATATAAGCATGTATAATATGTAAACATTAAGTAAGCTAAACAGTTACTCAACTTAGGGGTTAAGATGTCCTTCATAGTTCCTTGTTCAAAGTCCAACTCACAAAAGCGTCTCCAATGTTATCCAGCTCCTGGAAGCCATCTTGTCCTTTGTCCTTCCAAAACACAACTGTCCCTCTGTCCCAAAACACGTCTCTTTCAAACCTATCCATGCCCCTCCCACCCACTTCCTGCAAAAACCAACTTCCTTAGCTCATCTTCAAAACCTGGCTATCTGGTTTATTTACATATCAATGGAGGGGGAAGGGTCTCTGTATTGCAATAAAGTCACTATACAAATGCCCATAGCAACACATCTCAACAAAGCAACAAAATGGGGTTAATTAGGGAATGGGAAAGATGAGGTATAAAGTACATTTATCAACTTTATCAAAACGGAACGTTCAAATCCTTTCAGGAACTAAAGGAAGAATTTGTAATTTCGAACAGATCCTTCTTTAGATACCTGCAGGTAAGACACAAAATGACAGAGCAGTTTAGAGGGAGGTTATTAGAATGGTGCACTACCGGTACTGCAGCAAATTTTTAGAGCCAATCATCGAAAGGCCTAATATCTAAAATTTATCCAAGTCTACATAAAGGAAGTCGGGAGTTAATACAGGAACGGCTGCATAGGAAGAAATGGGAAAGAGATGTGGGAAATATAGCAGAACCACAATGGGAAAGGATTCTTGAATTAGCAACGTGGGTCTCTCTCTCTCCACCCCAGAAGATGTCGCACTTATTCCTATTATACAGAGTTTATAATACTCCACAAAAACTGTTTAGGTTTGGTCGAAGACAGGATGCTGCCTTTCCGAGATGTGGAAGGATGGAGGGGGACATGATCCACATGTTTTGGAGATGCCCTAAGCTATTTCGGTACTGGAGGGAGGTGGTGGATATAATAGCCCAGGTGTTTGAAGTATCAATTATTATGGAACCCATGCTATGTGTATTGGGTTGGATAGAGGGAGAGGGCAAGCCAAAAGATACTAGATTAGCAATTCTGAGATCGAGGCAGCACCATTTTTTTTGAATGTAGAGGCCAGGCGTGACCTCATAACGATCATATGAGCATTCTTATGGTGTAGGGAATCGTCGGCTCTGAAAGACGATATCTGAATGATGCCTGTAGCTGCTGGCATCATTCAGATATCCCTGCTCAAATTCAAGGATGTCATATGACGAGATGTGGTTAAAAAATTGAGTAAAGCGCAAAATCTTTTTATTAGCTTTTATTTGCATACACACAGATGCATTGGGAACATTGCACAGTCTATTCCAAATAAAAAACATGAAGAAAAAGGTTTCAAATAGGTTATTACAGAAAGTAAAGGAAAAGGAATATTAGGCTTTTCCAAAAAATAGCAATGCATTTACTGTATGAACTGAAAAAAAAAAATGCTTAAAGATTTAGCTTTCCTGTGAAACACTGAACTAATATTTAGTATAACCACTGTTTCTGAGAACTGCTCCGCATCTGTGTTGCGTGTAGTTGACCAACTTCTGACACCAGGTAAACCAGCCCAGGACGATTTTACTACATTCCATAATTCCTCTACATTTCTTGGTTTTACCTCAAACAGCATTTTTGATGTCACCCACAAATTTTCTATTGGTCTGGAACCAAGATGCGGCTTGCATACGGGTGTGCTTGGGATCATTGTCTTGTTAACCACTTAAGGACCAAGCCTCTTTCTGAGATTTGTTGTTTACAAGTTAACATTTTTTTTTTCCTCGAAAATTACTTATCCCCAGACATTATATATTTTTTTCCTAACACCCTAGAGAATAAAATGGCATTGTTGCAATACTTTCTGTTGCACCGTATTTGCGCAGCAGTCTTATAAGCGCATTTTTTTTTTTTTTTAAATACACTTTTTTGAATAAAAAAATAAAACAACAGTAAAGTTAGAACAATTTTTTTTTATATTGTGAAAGATAATTTTACGCAGAGTAACTTGATACCCAACATGTCACGCTTCAAAAATTTTGACATCGCTTCCGCCCTGCAATAGTATGGAGACGGGTGGGGGGCCATCTTCCCCTCACTCGTCTCCATACCCAGGAAGGACAAGGATCCGTCCGGAGCGCGGCGGGCCCTCTCCTGCCACTGATAAAAGTGATCTTGGGGATGAATCCGCCACAGAGACCACTATTATCCGAAACCATACTGCCCGCGGAAGAAGAGGATACCAGGTTTATGGCAGCTAGCTGCTACCATAACAAAGATATCCCTCTTCAAAGTTAGGATGTATATCGGAGTGCGGCGGTCCAAAAGTGGTTAAAAAACTTTAAGGGCATTTCCTTTTCAGCAAAAGGCAACATGACCTCTTCAAGTATTTTGATGTATTCATACTGATCCATAATCCCTGGTATGTGATAAATTGGCCCAACAGTATGAGAAACATCCCCATATCATGATGCTTGCGCCACCATTCTTTACTGTCTTCACAGTGTACTTTGGCTTGTATTTGGGGTCGTCAGACAAACTGTCTGTGGCACCTAGTCCCAAAAAGAACAATCTTGTTTTCATCTGTCCACAAAATGTTTCACTATTTCTCTTTAGGCCAGTGGCAAATTGTAACCACTTTAGCACATGTCAATTTTTTACCAATGGGCCTTTACGGGGGCTTCTTGCTGATAGCTTGGCTTCACATAGGCATTTCCTAATTGTTACAGTACTCGCATGTAACTTTAGACCTTGTTTGATCACCCTGGAGCTGATCATTGCCTGAGTCTTTGCCATTTTGGCAATTCTTCAAACCATTTGAATTGGTAGTCATTTTAGCTGAGCAGCCCATCAGTTTCTTCTTTATATATGTTATATGTATATATGTATATATATATATATATATATATATATATATGTGTGTGTTTTCCCCTCTTCAATCAACTTTTTAATCAAAGTCTTCTGAACAATGTCTGGAACGACCCATTTTATTCCGATTTTCAGAGAGAACTGCACTATACCCATCATGTACAACATTAGCTACCTTTGTCTTTAAATAAGGGCACCCTGGTTGACACCTGTTTTTTTACAGCCTGAATGACCTCACTAACTGAACTCCACAGTGCTATTATTTTGAACACGCCCCTTTCAATTAATGATTCAATTACACAGAATCCGCAGCATGTATGTATGACTGTTAGATCTGTTGGTTTTCTACTACACCTACTAGTAAATTATTTGCCATGTAGAAATATAATTTATACCAAAAACAGTGATTGATCTGGTTAGTGATGTTGGACTGCTATTATTTTGAATGCTACTATAAGATTTCCAGATATTGCAAGGACACAGTAAATGTGACTCTACGAACCTGGCTGTCAGTGATTCAAACTTGTCTTAAGACTAGGGAGCTACAGTTAATGACTCTCTACTGTTGCTCGCTATAGGTTGCTACTCCAGTCTTGGATCTGAACTTCTGGTCCACAGCGGGTGTATATCTTACCTTGCATCTACATTCCAGCGGAACATTAAAATCCTTTCATGATATTTTATCTACGTACATTATTGTTTCCAATTACTTTTCTTTTTAAATACCTGAGAATTTGTTATATATTACAGAGACTGGACCATGTATTGCCCGGCATTTTGCAGGTCTGTCTCGGGCCAATCTGATGCCCCCAAAAAAACCTGTGGTGCCACATCGCCACTTTACTCAGTACTTGTTCTGGCCGGCTGAGATGGTCACCCTAGCTGAGAAGTGTCAGTTTTAGCTTGTTCCACCGCTGGCTCTGCCCTGCAGAGTTGGGAGGTGGGATTTATGATTTCCCCAATCACAAGCAGGGGACAGGTCAGGTGTTTGTACCTCTCCATTACCGCTCCTCTGTGTTCTGTCAGAAGCTGATCATGGCTGGACACTAGGCTCCCCTCTCCCAGTCATCACACACAGAAGAAAGCGTGTCAGTCAGTGGTCGGGCCACAAAGCCAGCCAGCTGAGACCATGACCATGTGTGCCCCCTTCCCGCCTCTCCATTATCCATCACATAGTACAGCCCCCATCCAGACTGTCTTTTCTACATACATGGGAGGGGAGGGGGTTCTGTGATTGTAGGGGGGATGTATGATATGGGGGGTTCTTTGGTTGAAGGGAGGATGTGTGATATGGGAGGGCTCTGTGATTGGAGGGGGGGGTGTGATATGGGGGAGCTCTGTGATTGGAGGGGGATATGTGATATGGGGGGTTCTGTGATTGGAGCGGGGATGTATGATATAAGGGTGGGATGGCCACTTGTTCCACATTTTGCAGGTC
This sequence comes from Lithobates sylvaticus, assembly GCA_028564925.1. NCBI lineage: Eukaryota > Metazoa > Chordata > Amphibia > Anura > Ranidae > Lithobates > Lithobates sylvaticus. Next base: position 309,072,807 of record CM053030.1, on the reverse strand, counting down.
TGTCCAGGATCCTGGGCACTTTCATTCCACTACAATACAGTGTCCCAAAATGAAATTGATACAGCCACCCTTCAGGCCGATCTGATGTGTAGGGCCAGCGTTGGACCAAGGTAAAATGGGTCTCAGCCGGCCTGCCGGTGATTTAAGTGGCAATGCAGCAGACTTTTTTGGGGGCGTGATCAGTACTGCTGGGTAGAGTGCGCACCCTCTGCCCTGGCTGTGCTGTGATTCGTTACAGCACAAGCTGATTTTTGGGAAGGGGGGGTGTGTCCCTGAATGGCAGTTTGGAAATGTGGTTACCCTATCGTAAACGTGGCATATCATGTATCTACAATCTTCTCCTTCAACGGTCCACCAGCATTACTATGTTGGGAGAGAGACTTAACTGCTCAGTTCTCTATCCAACAATGAAGGTATGCTGTTCAATAGTCAAGAAGAGCTTCTAGATGTATAAGTTTAAGGAGACTTTACTGGTACCAGATATTGATATAAAAAGTAGGTATTTATTACACAATCTAGTTAAAACACATAAAAACATGAAAAGAGTGCTCTCCTTGGGTGTTACAAGCCATACAATCAGACTACGCTAGTAGATCTTTGCTATATACTCCAAGACAGGGGCGGATCCAGGGGGGGGGGCAACAGGGCAATTGCCCCCCCCCCCGAACTTGCTGACATGACTGTCTCTCACAGTCACAGTGCACTCATGTCACTTGCTCAGCTGCCTCAGCTCTGCGGCTGCCGCTGCCCGGTCTGCCGAGTCTCTCTCACAATCAGCCGATCAGCGGCGCAGAGAGAGAGACTCGATTCATAGCAGGAGGAACAGGTGGGTGGAGCCTCTTCCCTTCACTCGTTGCTAACGCCTGGGCCGACTGGCGTCTAGCAACGAGTGACGTCACTGAGTCACGTAGGTCTCCAGTCAGTCAGACTCAGAGCTACTGGCCGCTGCCCCGCCCCCGACGTGACTCGCTGACTGGAGCTGCTGAGAACAGGCCAGGGAGAGGAGAGAACAGTGCAGTGTCTGTTCAGTTTAAACTTTACAAAGTGAAAGTACAGTTCCAAGTTCCCCACCATTCTTCTAACCACCGCCGGCGCCGCTAACATTATCATGACAGTCAGCGTCCACAGAATCTGTGACTGCAGAGCGCCAGCATTCTTTCTCCGCCCCTGACTGTGTTGGCCCCACCCACCGGCAGGCACCCTCCTCCCTCCATCTTGTCCATGCTACAAGCCTCCGCCGCCCCTGAGTTAGTGTTGGCTGGCTCCACCCACCTCCTCCATCTTCTCCACCTTGCGCAGTCTGCAGAGCGGCTTGACTATACAGTAAGAAGACAAGACTTATTGAAAAGATTACTGGATCCATCCATCCCATCCATCCCCACTCCATTGCTCCTGCATGGAAACCCCTCCCCTCTCACCAGAGCACCAAAATAATTGACTAAACGTGAGTAAATGTATGAATGAATGTCATGTGACAAATCGCAAAATACATGTGTGCCATTAGGTATGAAAAAAAAAAATGCCCTTTTAGTCTTAACTTGTTTAATCTTCACCCCTGCAGCTCCGAAAAGTTTTAACCCTCCTTATGACCAGGCCATTTTTTGTGATTCTGCGCTGCGTTACTTTGACTGGCTGATAATTGTGCAAGCCTGTACCGAAATAAAATGTACGCCCTTTTTTTCCCCACAAATAGAGCTTTCTTTTGGTAGTATTTGATCACCTTTTTATTTTTTGTGATATAAACAGAAAAAGAGCGACAATTTTGAAAGATTTTTTTGAAAGATTTTTTTGCTTTTTGCTATAAAAAAATGTCTTCCTCAGTTTAGGCCAATATGTATTCTTCTCCATATTTTTGGTTAAAAAAAAAAAATCGCAATAAGTGCATATTAATTCGTTTGCGCAAAATTCATAGCGTCTACAAACTAGATTTATGGCATTTATTTTTAATTATTTTTTACTAGTAATGGCAGCGATCAGTGATTTTTAGTGGTACTGCAACATTGCAGCGGAGAGATCGGACACCTAACTGACACTTTTGACACTTTTTGGGGACCAGTGACACTAATAAAGTGATCAGTGCTAAAAAATATGCACTGTCACTGTACTAATGACACTGGCAGGGAAGCGGTTAACATCAGAGGTTGATCAAAGTGTTAACTGTGTGCCTAGGGGGTTCTTGCTAATTGTGTGGGCGATGGACTCACTAGATGAACAGAGTGATCTGTGTTCCTAGTTAGCAGGAACACAAGATCACTCTGTTCATCTCTGACAGAACGGCAGTCTTGTTTATATCTGTAGACCGCTGTTTTATCTCTGTGGAGAGCGATCGTGGGTGGCTGGCGGACATCACTTCCTCCAGACTCTCTGATTGGCTCCCCCTCTGGCCAATCAGCATGCACGCTTTCGCTGGCTGTTGCACGAAATGGCCTACAGGTATGTAGTTTCGTGCGATAGAGCCGACCTGCTGCAGTATATGTACTGCAGCTGGTCAGCTAGTGGTTAATCTAATTATAATGCAGGATATTGATTTAAATGCGGAGCTGCAGAAGCGCAAACAGTGCTTTAATCTGGCCACCTGAATTTATTTTTTATATTTACATTTTTGAAACATTTGTTAAATCAATAAATCTAACACTGAATTTTAAACACTGACATGGCAATTGAGCAAAAATTTTCATGGTTTCCGTGCAATATTATAATAAAGTTATGTGGTTAAACCTATCCTGTCTGTTTGTAATGTAATAATCTAATCTGGAATGATAAAAGCGTCACTGTTTTAAACAAGGTTAGGACTGTACGATACGTTAAATAGAGTTCTGTAAGCAACACCTTATTTTCTGGCAGTGCCCCTCCCGAGATTTGACTCTGGATCCGCCTTTGCTCCAAGAGGTCTATGCATTGCACATCTAACTGCTTCTTCAGGACCTCACTGTCTTGGTAGCAAAGAATTTTGGCCTATCCAAAAGGAAAGAGCACACAATAATCAATATTCAGTACATAGCAGGAAATCATTGTTTATGCAAAACACACTGTGCCCCCCCCCCCCCCCCCAATAAACAAAACAAGCCAGCATTTATTGTAGGAATTCCACTATGAAAAACTACAGTATTACTCAGTTAATTATGGATTATATAGGGAGTCACTGTGTGTTATAGAGGGAGATGAGGTCTCTTGTTAAATATCCTGTCCTCTAAAAAAGCAGGGAGACGTGTAGTGTCATATATGTGTAAGTTAGAAACCATAACAACATCTATGTGTAATAGCTAAAGGGATAGCATCAATAGGCAGTTTATTTAAATATATACAGTATCTCACAAAAGTGAGTACACCCCTCACATTTTTTTCTAAATATTTTTTATTATATCTTTTCATGTGACAACACTGAAGAAATTACACTTCACTACAGTGTAAAGTAGTCAGTGTACAGCTTATATAACAGTGTAACTTTGCTGTCCCCTCAAAATAACTCAACACACAGCCATTAATGTCTAAACCGTTGGCGACAAAAGTGAGTACAAGTGAAAAAAGTGGTGGATAAATACAGACGCCACTTGTTCTGATGTCTAGTCACGCATTGCAAAGTGGTATGTCTCCTCACTGCACTTGCGTGCGCCCATACTGCGCATGTGCGAATAGGGGACAATGATCGATGCGGTCTGGTGTGTCAGTGATTGGGGGTTCATGATGCTAGTGGGTGTGGTTACTGGTGGATACTGGCCCACTCCTCTCTGTCTGGTAGACGGGGATGGATTAGTGCAGCTGCTCTGGACGAGCTGCACCTGAATGTTTCACATCCCCCCTTTGGCGCCAAAACTCACAATAAATAGGGGCAGTTTTCTGTGCATAGCTGAGGATGGTGAGATGTAGGCGTGCATATTCCTGTGGTGAGTGTTATCCCTTTTGGTCATAATAGCAATGCTTTCTTGATGCTTTTTAGCTTGTTGATGTTTATGTATATTCTACTGGCTTTTTATGTAACTTCTAGAATGGATTGTCCTCACGTGCCAGTGTATAAAGAGGAGGTGCGTTTGAATCATCTTATGCTTTGGAGGATTGGATGTTTCTTCTGCTGTCTTATAATGGCATTATATACAGTATCTCACAAAAGTGAGTACACCCCTCACATTTTTGTAAATATTTTATTACATCTTTTTCACGTGACAACACTGAAGAAATAACACTTTGCTACAATGTAAAGTAGTGAGTGTACAGCTTGTATAACAGTGTTAATTTACTGCCCCCTCGAAATAACTCCACACACAGCCATTAATGTGTAAACCGCTGGCAACAAAAGTGAGTACCCCCCTAAGTGAAAATGTCCAAATTGGGCCCAAAGTGTCAATATTTTGTGTGGCCACCATTTATTTTTCTGCACTGCCTCAACCCTCTTGTACATGGAGTTCACCAGAGCTTCACAGGTTGCCACTGGAGTCCTCTTCCACTCCTCCATGACAACATCACGGAGCTGGTGGATATTGGAGACCTTGCGCTCTTCTACCTTCTAATTTGAGGATGCCTCACAGATGCTCAAAAGGTTTAGGTCTGGAGACATGCTTGGCCAGTCCATCACCTTTACCCTCAGCTTCTTTAGCAAGGCAGTGGTCACCTTGGACGTGTGTTTGGGGTCGTTATCATGTTGGAATACTTCCCTGCAGCCCAGTCTCCGAATGGAGGAGATCATGCTTCAGTATGTCACAGTACATGTTGGCATTCATGGTTCCCTCAATGAATTATAGCTCCCCAGTGTTGGCAGCACTCATACAGCCCCAGACCATGACACTCCCACCATCATGCTTGACTGTAGGCAAGACACACTTTGTACTCCTCTCCTGGTTGCCGCCACACACACTTGACACCATCTGAACCAAATAAGTTTATCTTGGTCTCATCAGACCACAGGACATGGTTCCAGTAATCCATGTCCTTAGTCTGCTTGTCTTCGGGAAACTGTTTGCGGGCTTTCTTGTACATCATCTTTAGAAGAGGCTTCCTTCTGGGAAGCAAGCCATGCAGACCAATTTGATGCAGTGTGTGGTGTATTGTCTGAGCACTGACAGGCTGCCCCCACCCCTTCAACCTCTGCAGCAATGCTGGCAGCACTTATACATCTATTTCCCAAAGACAACCTCTGAATATGACGCTGAGCATGTGCACTCAACTTCTTTGGTCAACCATGGAGAGGCCTGTTCTGAGTGGAATCTGTCCTGTTAAACCGCTGTATGGCCTTGGCCACCGTGCTGCAGCTCAGTTTCAGGGTCTTGGCAATCTTCTTATAGCCTAGGCCATCTTTATTTAGAGCAACATCTCTTTTTTCAGATTCTCAGAGAGTTCTTTGCCATGAGGTGCCATGTTGAACTTCCAGTTACCAGTATGAGAGAGTGAGAGCGATAACACCACATTTAACACACCTGCTCCCCATTCACACCTGAGACCTTGTAACACTAACAAGTCACATGACACCAGGGAGGGAAAATGGCTAATTGGGCCCAATTTGGACATTTGCACTTAAGGGTGTACTCACTTTTGTTGCCAGTGGTTTAGACATTAATGGCTGTGTGTTGAGTTATTTTGAGGGGACAGCAGTGTTACACTGTTATACAAGCTGTACACTCACTACTTTACATTGTAGCAAAGTGTAATTTCTTCAGTGTTGCCAGATAGATATTATAGATATAATAAAATATTTACAAAAAATGTGAGGGGTGTACTCACTTTTGTGAGATACGGTATATTCAGGTAAACTGCCTATTGATGTGTTGTTACACCTCCCTTTTGCTATTACAACATAGTTGTTATGGTTTCTAATGCCTAATACATATTTGACACTACAGGTTTTCCTGCCTTTTTGGAGGACATGCTATTTAATGTGAGACCTTATCTCCCTTTATAATGCACAGTGACTCTCTATATGATCCATAATTCGGTGAGTAATAGATTTCCATAGTGGAATCTCTACAATGGATACTGACACTTGTTTGTTGATTTTTGTATAGGGCTATTGAATAGTGTTATTTTGTCTACGTTCTTTTGGGCATTAACTTTGCACCAAATTTTGTACCACCATCCTTTCATTTATTCTCAGGGTGTAACATGTAAGTTGATCTGGGGGGCACAGTGTGTTTTGCATAAACAACGATTGCCTGCTATGTATTGAAAATGGATTATTGTGCTCTTTCCTTTTGGATAGGTTAAAATTCTTTGCTACTAAGACAAGGAAGTTTTGAAGAAGCAGTTAGATGCAAAAAGCGTGAACCTCTTGGAGTATATAGCAAAGATCTACTAACATAATTTGATTGTATGGCTTGTATTACCCAAGAACACTCTTCATGTTTTTATAATGTATTTTAACTATATTTTGTAACTACTTTTTATATCAATATCTGACCCTCTGTACCAGTAAAGTCCGCTTAACCTTTTTTTCTATTTGTTGTGGTTTTGTTACTATTTTATACCTCATCTCTTTAGTTGTAAATTCTAATAAAGACTAAAAGTTAACAAAAAGTAATAACAATGATTAAAATGGGGATATTCTACTATTAACACTCCCAGAGATCAGCCATGTCTTCTGGAGGCTGGAGTAGAGTTTTTTTTTTTTTTTTTTTGTGGGGGTTCGGTGAATGTTTTGTTTGTTTTTTGGAAAGCAGTTTGTGTAAGAGTGTGTGTGTGTGTGTGTGGGGGGGGGGGGGGGGGGGGGGGGGGCGGGGGGGCGTTTGTCACATTACCTGACATACCTATGATCACTAGAGGGAGCATTCACAGCTTTCTTTGACATTTAATGAACATTGATTATGAGTAAACATGTAATTAAAAGCTTTATTGGTAAATGTTACAATAGATAAAATGTATTTTAATATTTGTTTCTTTATGTGGCATGTAGACAATGCAAAAACAATGGAAATGCAGATCTGTGTTCTGCCTTATGTTAATACTGTCTGTCTGTAGGTATCTATCCAAGTGTGTTGTAATATAGGTATATTTGTATTTCATTGAATTTCACATATTTCAGCTCTTTAAGTACCTAAGTAAAGGCAAAAAATAATGTTGGATCTACTGGCAGATAAAGATTGAAGTAGCAAAGTATTAAAGAGGAGAGGTATTCCTGGTTAACAGTTTATCATTTTTTTTTTCTTTCTACAGTTCTTTGAATACACATCGTACAATGAAATTCGATACAACACTCGCCAGCCTGAAGGATGTGCAGCAGTAGATCAAGACTCTGATCACTTGACAATGTATTTATGTCGAGAAAATGGCCAGGCGGTGCCTGAAAACCAAAAGTTTATTTTCAGAGAGGTATGTTTTTTTGAGCCAAATTTGTAACGGTGACATCTCCTTTTTTCTAGTTCACTCCTGCTCCAAGCATAAAGGTTAAAATGTAAGGTTTGTAAAAGGAATGCTTTAGGGCAGGGGTCTCAAACTGGCTGCCCTCCAGCTGTTGCAAAACTACAAGTCGCACGAGGCATTGCAAGGCTGGCAGTTACAAGCATGATTCCCACAGACAGAGGCATGATGGGACTTGTAGTTTCGCAAGTTTCGCAAAAAATCTGCTTCTACAGGCGTTTGCACTTTTTTTTAAATTAAAATGTTTTTTTTTTTCCATTTAAAAAAAAAAAAAAAAAAAAAAAAATTTCAATTTTTCCAAAAAATTGTGACAAAAAAATTACAAAGATTTTAAAAAAAAAAAACACCATGCCTCTTTACTAAATACCCTGGGGTGTCTACTTTCCAAAAAGGGGTTATTTTGGGGGTATTTGCACTGACCTGGCATATATATATAAAATCCTATACCCACAGTTGATCCAGAGAAGGGCAAAAAAAAAAAACAATAAAACATGATCCAATTTGTTCCAGCAGGGAAAAAAATTCCTTCCTGATCCCCCAAGAGGCAATCGGACATTCTCTGGATCAACTTTATCTAAGTATTAGTATCCAGATATATTTTGTGCATCTAGGAAAGAATCAAGGCCTTTCCTAGAACAATCTACTGAGCTGGGCATAACCACCCCTCGAGGGAGTCTATTCCACATTTTCACAGCTCTTACTATGAAGAAGCTTTTCTGTATTTAGAGATGAAATCTCTTTTCCTCCATACGTCCTCTATGACAACCTTAAAGTGAATAAGTCAACACCAAGTTCACTATATGGACTACTTATGTATTTATTATACATGTTGATCATAACGCCCTTAATCTCCTCTTCTCAAGAGAGAATAAATTCAGTTCAGCTAATTGTTCCTCATAGCTGAGCGCCTCCATGCCTCTTATCAGTTTGGGTGCTCTTCTCTGCAGTTTCTCTAGTTCCCAAATATCCTTTTTATAAACTGGAGCCCAAAACTGAACTGCATATTCCAGATGAGTTCTTACTAATGATTTGTACAGGGGCAAAATGATATACCTCTCTCTTTGCAGTCTATGCCTCTCTTAATACAAGAAAGGATTTTGCTCGCTCTGGAAACTGCAACTTGGCATTGCATGCCATCATTAAGCTTATGTACCAGAACATGCAGATCCTTCTCCACCATGAAACAGTGTATTGAGGTTGGCTTGTAAGTTGGAGACATCCTGTAAGGATGTTTTTTCACTGCATAGCTTGGTGTTATCCGCAAACACTGAAATGGTACTTTTAATCCCAGACCCAATATAATTTATAAATATATTAAAAAGTAATGGTCCCAACACTGAACCTTGGGATACACTCAGTGCAGGGTGTTCACTCCACACGGGCCCACCCACCCTGCACACATAGTTACATAGTAGGTGAGGTTGAAAAAAGACACAAGTACATCAAGTCCAACCTATGTGTGTGATTATATGTCATTATGACATTGTATATCCCTGTATGTTGCGGTCGTTCAGGTGCTTATCTAATAGTTTCTTGAAACTATCGATGTTCCCCGCTGAGACCACCGCCTGTGGAAGGGAATTCCACATACTTGCCGCTCTTACAGTAAAGAACCCTCTACGTAGTTTAAGGTTAAACCTCTTTTTTCTTCTAATTTTAATGAGTGGCCACGAGCCTGGTTATATTAAGGTATGTATCTCTGCGCTTGCCTAGTATGCAATGGAAAGTAATCTAATACTGCGATAAACACTGGTAGGAGATTTCTGGTCCCAGGAAAATGAATATAGTAAAGAGGTAGTGCTGCGCTGTTTGTTAAACTAGAGAGACTGAATTTCATTGACAATAGAGGTATTGCAACAAAATAGACTTATTTGTGTTAACCAGTGATGGTAATCTTGTTATAAAAGTGCTTAATGTGCATAAATAGGTGAATAGGTGTAGATTTCATATATAAAATCACATAAAAATCAATAAATGTATGGTTACTTCAATAAAATCGCATAAAAGTCGCATTTAGAAAATAAAATCGCATGGAAATCACGTTTAAGAAATCGTATAGAAGGTGGGTAAGTGCTTAATGTGCATGGATAAGTGATAAAACCCAGGAAAAAATTAGGATTACAATAAAATTGCTTCAATAAAATCGCATAAGAATCGCAATTAAAAATGCATAGAAGCGTGAATATAAGTGTAAATGGGGATTCACATATATAGGCGTAAATAAAGTTCATCAAGGTATTTCAGTGCCAGCAGAGCAATGTAGTGTGGGTAAATAATACAGTGCAAAGAAAGTCCGTGGGGTGAACCCTTCCTCTATTAGGGCTATAGTGCAAGCTTCTGTGACACTGGTTGTAAATCCAAGTTATAGTGAGTGGTATCAGTAGTGGTGGATGTTTCTCATAAGGGTTGTGCCAGGTAGCTGTGGGTGACTTCTGTTCTTCCGTGAGATATGATACACGTGTCCCCTTACCTTACCACTGTAAGGTAACAGCGTATATGTATATGTTGGGTCCCAGGGGGCCTCTGCTTCCTCTGAGTGGCAACTCCCTTTTGTTCCAGATGTTATGCGTCTCCTTAGTGGGTGTCCCTTCTAACTCTGGTGCAGGTATATGTACCTCACAGATAAGTAAAGAGGAGGGGATACTCGATAGTGTAATATGTTTTTAAAAGATTTATTTTCAAATGGTAGCATGAGCCTGGTTAAACTCCCTCCCTTCTGCGAAAAAGTTTTGTCCCTATAGTGGGGTCACCAGTACGGTATTTGTATATTGAAATCATATCCTCTCTCAAGCGTCTCTTCTCCAGAGAGAATAAGTTCAGTGCTCGCAACCTTTCCTCATAACTAATATCCTCCAGACCCTTTATTAGCTTTGTTGCCCTTCTTTGTACTCGCTCCATTTCCAGTAATCCTTTTTGAGGACTGGTGCCCATAACTGGACAGCATACTCTAGGTGCAGCCAGACCAGAGTCTTGTAGAGCGGGAGAATTATCGTTTTATCTCTGGAGTTGATCCCCTTTTTAATGCATGCCAATATTCTGTTTGCTTTGTTAGCAGCAGCTTGGCATTTCATGCCATTGCTGAGCCTATCATCTACTAGGACCCCCACGTCCTTTTCCATCCTAGATTCCCCCAGAGGTTGTCCCCCCCAGTGTATAGATTGCATTCATATTTTTGCCACCCAAATGCATTATTTTACATTTTTTTACATTGAACCTCATTTGCCATGTAGTTGCCCACCCCATTAATTTGTTCAGCTCTTTTTGCAAGGTTTCCACATCCTGCCGAGAAGTTAATGGCCCGCTTAGCTTAGTATCGTACGCAAATACAGAGATTGAACTGTTTACCCCATCCTCCAGGTCGTTTATGAACAAATTAAAATAGGATTGGTCCCAGCACAGAACCCTGGGGGACCCCACTACCCACCCCTGACCATTCTGAGTACTCCCCATTTATCACCACCCTCTCAATCCATGTACTCACCCTATGGTCCATGCCAACGGACCTTATTTTGTACAGTAAACGTTTATGGGGAACTGTGTCAAATGCTTTTACAAAATCCAGATACACCACGTCTACGGCCTTCCATTATCTAGATGGCAACTCACCTCCTCATAGAAGGTTAATAGATTAGTTTGGTAATAACGATTTTTCATGAATCCGTGCTGATTACTGCTAATAATACCATTCTCATTACTAAAATCTTGTATATAGTCCCTTATCATCCCATCAAAGAGTTTACATACAATTGATGTTAGGCTAACTGGTCTGTAATTCCCAGGGATGTATTTTGGGCCTTTTTTAAATATTGGTGCTACATTGGCTTTTCTCCAATCAGCTGTTACTATTCCAGTCAGTAGACGGTATTACTTGACTGAGTTCCCTAAGTACCCTCGGGTGCAAGCCATCTGGTCCCGGTGATTTATTAATGTTAAGTTTCCCAAGTCTAATTTGAATTCTGTCCTCTGTTAACCATGGGGGTGCTTCCTGTGATGTGTCGTGAGGATAAACACTGCAGTTTTTGGTTACTGAAGCCCCCCCGATTCCCTCGTGAAGACTGAGGAGAAGAATAAATTCAATACCTTCGCCATCTCCCCATCCTTTGTAACCAGATGTCCTTCCTCGTTCTTTATGGGGCCAATATATGGTCTGTCCTCCCTTTTTTACTGTTTACATACTGAAATAATTTCTTGGGATTTTGTTTGCTCTCCTCCGCTATGTGTCTTTCATGTTCTATCTTAGCTGTCCTTATTGCACCCTTACCTTTCTTGTTGCGTTCTTTAAAAAAGTCTGAATGCTGATGATGATCCCTCAACCTTTTATTTTTTGAAGGACTTCTCTTCTGCTTTTATATGCATTTTTACATTGGAGTTAAGCCATCCAGGACTTTTTATTTATTTTATTTTTTTATTACCCAATGGGATGCATTGGCTAATGCCCCTATTTAATATGCTCTTAAAGCAAACCCATCTGTCCTCCGTGTTCTTTGTTCTTAAGATTTTATCCCAATTTATGCTTTCTAGCAAGGGTCGTAGTATAGGGAAGTTGGCTCTTTTGAAATTCAGTGTCTTTTGTATTCCCCTTATGTTTCCTATTTGTGTGATTTATACTGAAGCCAATTGACCTGTGATCGCTGTTACCTAAATTGCCCCTTATTTCCACATCCGTGATCAGGTCTGTTTTGTTGGTAATCAGTAGATCCAGTAACACTTTATTTCTTGTTGGTGTGTCTACCATCTGACCCATAAAATTGCCCGCAAGACATTTAGGAACTGGCGAGCCTTAGACTGGGCAGAGGGAACCACGCATTCATCTATGTCTGGATAGTTAAAATCCCCCATTATGATAACACTTCCCATCCTTGCTGCTAATCCAAATTGTGATAGGAGATCTGTCTCCCCTTCCTCCCTCAGGTTAGGATGGATGATTGTCCCTTGACAGCTGGAGATGATTGGTGCAGTGGGTAGACAGTTGCAAGCACCAATTTCCCTGTATGGCATTTCAGACAGCCGCTTCTCCTCCTCTCACTCCCACGGCTGTCAGCTAAAATGTCATACAGGGAGATCGGTGCTCGCAACTGTCCCCCTTCCGCAGTGCCACACCGATCATCCCCCCAATGTGTCCTGTAATAACTGTGTGTTACTGTGCTTCAGTTTATGAATGAACAGGAGCGGCTGTTCATTCATAGCTGACGCTGCTGAGAAAGGGTCTGGGGAATCTCTGTCCTCTGTCCCTTTCTCTGTCTCAAAGGGAGATGTCAGGGGTCTGTTTAGACCCAGTCACTGTCCACTGCCCCATACTGTGAAAATGTTTTTTTTTTTTTTAATATGGTTTAAAAAAATAAATAAATAATAGCTAATAAAAACAAAAAACTGCTGACACTGTCCACAGCCCTACTGTCGCTGCCCCCCCCCCCCCCAGTCGTGGGAAGAAAAATACAAAAAATTGTAAATTATAAACAAATTATTACAAAATAAATTTGTAAAAAAGAATAAAAATGAAAAAAGATTTGACACTCGCCATTGCCTTACTGGCACCATCCAGTGGCCCCCAAAAAGCATTTTTGAAAAAAAAAATAAATGTAATTGTAAACATTTTTTTTTTTAAATTAAACAAATTAAGAACTACTGACACCATCCTGCACATACTACCACTACCATACACTCCACACTCCTCTTCTGCACATACTACCCACCTCCATACACTCCATACTCCACTTCTGCACATACTACCTACTGCCATACACTCCACATCCCTCTTCTGCACATACAATTTTTTTACAATTTTATTTTTTAATAATTCAGCAGTTTTTTGTTTTCATTATCTTTTTTTTTCTTTTTTACTATTTAGTTTTTTTTTATTTATTTTTTAAATCATTAAAAAAAAAAAATCACAGTGCTTCTGGGGAAGAGGATGGGGCAGTGTCAGTAGAGCAGTGGATGGTGTCAATCGTTTTTTCATTTTTATGTATTTTTTTTTAAATGAAATTTTGTGTTTCATTTTTTTTCAAAATGCTGTCAGTTTTTTTTTTTATATATATATATATATATATATTCTTTTTTTACACAATTTTAGATTTTATAATTTTTTTTTACAATTTTATTATGTAATATTTATTGTATTTTTTTTTTTTTTTTATCGGCTCTGTTGGGTGGGCTTTGGTGACATATCAGGGGTCCAGACCCCTGACATCTACCCTTTGAGACAAAGGGATCGAGGACAGAGATTCCCGGTCCTTGCCATACATTCCACACCCCTCTCTTACACACACTACCCACCTCCATACACTTCACACCCCTCTCCTGCACATACTACCCACTGCCGTACACTCTGTACTGTACATAATAGTCATTCAAAGTGTGACAGTGCTGAAATCTTAAATTTGGCCTGGGCAGAAAGGGGGTGAAAGTGTCCAGTACTGAATTGGTTAAAAAAATATAAACATGGTTCCCCTTTCAACCAGGGTATGTATCACAAGACACATGAACATTTGCAACCCGTGATACAGTATCTCCTTTCACCAGATGATATTATTTTACTTGGCCATTTACAGAACTGTTCATGTTATAAACTAGGACACACTATATAATCAAGTTATTGTTTATTGCTTATTTTTTTTTACATATTGTCACCAGTTAATGTCCCTGATCACCACCATACAAGTCATATAGTGACACTGTACTGTTCTGGTGACAGTATGTAAAAAAAAAAAAAAAAAATAGTGGGGGGAAAAAATCTTTTTTTTATTTTTCCAAAAAAATGTGACACAAATTTACAACTTCAATAAACTACATCTTTATGGCAATGGTTCGATTTTCAAACAATCAAGTTAAAAACGTATGGTCTATTGTGCATTGGACAAGAGACCATACGCTGGACAGCTTGTCTGGTAATAGTGAGTATACAATTGGAAGATCTCATTGCTGAAGCTCCATTGGCATGCATCCAGCACCTTACTTTGCCCTACATATTATGACAGAAAGACTTTGTCAGGGCATGGAGAAGCAGGCACGATATGGCTGTTTTACCATTGTGTATTGAATAATTGCCATGGTAACTAGAAGCTGAGTTCAGCCCCTATTGCAGCCTTCAGCCATCCACCTAAAAGAGAAAGTATAGAGGAAGCTTTGCTGATTTCTGCTTTGAAAGGTGCCAGTTGAAGGCTGTTATGCTGAATCACCAATGTTGGAGTTGCTTGATGACCCAGAACAAGTTGACAGATAAGGTGTTCTGACTTCACTCACACTGACTGCATGCTTTTTCTGCGTTAGTAATTCTAAAAGTATTGAAACCAGAGACAGCCAATTGACACGCATATCCAGGAGGCAGCTTCCGTTTTTCTATTTGTACAAGTGTGCTTTATTGTTCAGTAGTGATGAACTGGCCAAAATAATTTCACTTTGACCTTTATTCACTGCATGAAGAAGCAAAGACAGAAAAGCGCTTCAGAGTAAAGTGTTTTAATCAGTAATGCAAAAAAGTAGTAAACACTTACATTTCAGTAAGTACAAGGATACTCCTCAAGAGGGGCAGTATCATAGGGATGTGGCCTGTGTCAGAGGCATGTTTCCAAGAGAGACTTCATGAGCCGTAAGGAGCCGGGAAGGAAGCCAGCTGTGTCCTATAGGGAAGAGGTAAGACACTGAGACAGAAGTCATGGAAAGTTGTCTTTCTAAACAAAATACAGCTTCCCCACGTGAAGGGCAGACAGTAAGTTCATGCAGTTCTCACATAACCCTGTCTGGCTTCAAGTGGTGTAGGGTTAATCCACCTATCCCCTAAGTCTGGTAACAATTCTGGCCCGGTGTGGCTCTCTGTCGCTCAGGTAGATGAGCTGAAGAAGTTTGTCGGGTTTGGCTTGGTAGCATAGGCCTTGGGGTGCTTGTGAGGGCTTGGTGGTAATGACATAGATGGTGTGTCCCTATAGAAGTACTCAAAGGATAGAGTGGGTATTAGGAGAAAGGGGTAAAGGTGACAGTGACAATGCTGTATAAAGTCCTTGTCTGTGTTTGCTTGACCAGGTGTCGTGGTTATGTATATCCTGCTGCTGACATGATCCAGCAACGGGGATATATTCTGAGGCAGATAATGATGATTGGGTATCTGTCACTGTGTCTATGCAGCTAGATGTCTGTTGTCAGATGTTTCCTGCTCTTCGTGCAAGCTATCTGTGCTCTTTCCTTCAGCATGTTACTGCTCTCCCACTTTCCTTTACCCCACCCAAGTATGGTCTGACAAATTATCGTTCACTGTCTGATCATCACTTGAGCTCAAGCTTGCTGCCACTTTGATGACTGTGGCTGTTGTCCCCTGCCTTGAGCGTAGCTTCCTAAGGAGTGCTGACAGGCACTGGCACACCCTATCCTGCTTTGAATAATCCATTCTCTTTCTCCCTTTGCCACTGCCAGTCTGAGAACAAAGGAAGACCTGTAACAGTGTAATGTTCCTGTGCTGAATCTGAATGCCACTCCCGCATGTAACAAGCCATAAAAAGTGCTTATATAATTCAGTTGACTCCTTGCAGACAGTTTTAAGGAGTCTGGCCAGATTAGAGGAGGAAGAAAGAGCATCAGCAACACTGGCTGTATACTAACTGGTCTGCAGGATTCCAGTTCTGTAAATCGTGAAATCGTTTTTGACCCAAATTCAAATCTCAACACTAATGTTTAGACCTTTTGAGGATAAAAAGCTTTTGCAACTTCTGCAGTGAGATAAAAGGGAACAAATGTATGTTTTATGGCTTTATGACCATGAGATTGGTTTACAGCAAACATGGAAAGGGGGGTCTTATCTTGCACCCATACCTGCACTCAAGCCATAACACCTCAGTAGATGTGGGTGCATAGCCAATGAAGGAACCGCCAGAGACATCAATGTAAAGAATAGCCAGCACTCATGCAGTGTTTTAAGCTTTTATGGTGCATAACCTGTATCTTTTTTTTTTTTTTTTTAAATAACATAGTCTTTATTTGAAGAGTAGACAATTACAAGTTATTATCATTGACAACATCAGTACAAATGAGCAGATTT
Organism: Lithobates sylvaticus; assembly: GCA_028564925.1. NCBI lineage: Eukaryota > Metazoa > Chordata > Amphibia > Anura > Ranidae > Lithobates > Lithobates sylvaticus. The sequence goes on along the minus strand of CM053030.1, from coordinate 309,056,438 downwards.
GTAGCATCAATCTCACATTAGGCATCACTTACACCAAAGAATATACATTTGGGTTTGCGTTGTTTGACAACTTATATTTCTCATATAAAATAGTTGCCATGTAGCTCTGAGGGAATCAGGAGCCAGGTGGTAGTTTTACCTTCTGTTGTACTTGGGGGGGGGGGGGGATTTCTATTCAATGACATTGGATATTCAATATTGTCAGCAGGATCAGTCAGGGATCTCATTGCATGTGGCTGCATTCTCCAGCCATGAATCCCAGATCTTCCCATATTTGGCTGGGCATCCCCTGTGGGCATAAGTCTCCTTTTTATACGGTAAAACATTATTGACTGCTATTATCCATTCCCAGATTGTTGGAGGCGTGGCTCTCAATCATTTCCTCGCTATGAGCAATCTGGCCATGAATAGTGATTCCTGTAGAAATGTTTTGTGAAATTTATCTGAGTCTGGGTCTGGAAATATACCCAGTAGACATTGTTTAGGGCATAGGGTTAAGGGGGATCCCATGTCGTCATGTATAAACTTTACAATGTGGGACCAATAGTTCTGTATTATTGGGCATGACCATAGAAGGTGAAAAACGGTACTGGAGGGGCTGTCGCATCTAGGGCACAGTGGATTATGATCAGGTCTGTATTTGGCTAGTCAGAGGGGGGTCAGATAAGATCTATGCATGATAAACAGTTGCGTGAGACAGTCTGAGAGTCTGGTGGAGACCTTTTTACTAGCTTCCAGGGCGTCCTCCCACTCCTCATCCTCCAGCTCCCCCACATCGCCAGCCCACCTCTCCTTCAATTTATATGCTATGATCACCACAGTGGGGCGGAGAAAAGAATTATAAAAGGTGGAGATAAGTTTTTGAGATTCTTGTCCCAGTAGTATACTTAGGACGTCCATTCGTTCTAGATTGGGAGGGGTTATTATGAAACTGGGTCTGGAGAGCATGGCGGAGCTGGAGAAAGCGGAAATGCATAGAGTTGGGCAGGCTAAATTCCTCTTTTAGTTATTGAAATGATTTGATGATGGTTCCATGGTAAACATCAGATAATGTTGTCACCCCCCTATCGAGCCAGAGGGCCTGATCTGGTACGGTTTGTAGTTCTCTGAAGGCCGGATTGTCCCATAATGGTGTGTGAGAATGTGTGGGTGGGGTGTTCGGTATTCGTCTCACTACCTCCCAAATTTTACAATGATTGTATAATAGTCCCCTGTGGCTACCCAATATCCAGGGGTCTGTAGGTTCTCTAAAGATGATCTGAAAGGGATGGGTGTACCCTCGGGTGTGGGGGAAGCATATCAATGACATGTAGTGTTCTTTATCATGTTTGTTCAAGTGGTATAGGTGGGACGTTTGTGCTGCTAAATAGTAAAGGCCGAAGTCTGGCAATGCTGCCCCCCCTAGGTCTGTGGGGTTTTTCAAGACTCTCTGGGATAATTTGTGCCGGGTTTTACCCCACACAAATGAGTTGAGTATAGCTTCAGTCGTTTTGAAGATTTTTAAAGGTAAATAAATTGGGGCGTGCCAAAAGACGTATAACAGTTTGGGAAGTAGGATCATCTTTATTATATTTACTCCACCCATAACGACCAGGGGTAATTTGGACCATGTTTGTACTTTAGATTTCATAGTTGTGATTATGGGTTCTAAGTTGAGTTTCGCATAGTCCTCTGGGGAACGGGTAATTATAATTCCCAAGTATTTCATGGAACTAAACCTAACTAGGGGGGGATGAAGTCTGTGTTTTCGTTGGGGCACTTATATCAATGGGGAGAATCTGGGACTTGTCCCAGTTTATTTTCAGACCTGAATAGTTTCCAAAGTTTTGTATTACCTCTAAAGCTGTCTGTAGGGATGGACCTGCGTCTGGCAAATATAACAAAATATCCACATAGAGACTAATCGTAACCACCAAATTTCCACTCTGTAGGCCGCGTATATCTGCGTTGGTTCTAAGGGAAGATGTGAGGGGTTCTACTGCTAGGGCATAAAGCAGGGGGGATAGGGGGCATCCTTTATGTGTGCCCCTGGAAAGTGGAAAGGGGTCAGAGACTTTTCCATTTACTAGGATCCTGGCGCTAGGGCCGTGGTATAGGAGTCTAATCCACCAGATAAAGTTAGGTCCGAACCCGAACCGAGACGGGCATTCCCAGAGGTACTCCCATTCGACAGAGTCAAACGTCTTTGCAGCATCGAGACACCACAACCTTGGAGCCCATCTGGGAATGCTCAGCCTGCAGGTTCGTGTGGAGCCTCCTCAAGTTATGTGCTGTATTTTTGCCAGGCATGAAGCCGTTCTGATCCGGATGGATCAGGGACAGGATCACTTTATTCAACCGTAGCCCCAGGACCTTAGCCAGGATTTTAATGTCGAGCTGAAGGAGGGAGATTGGGCGGTAGGATTCGGGTATTTATGGATTTTTGTCTGGTTTCAGTATGAGCACTATATAGGCTTCACCCATGGAGAGGGGCAGGTTTCTGGTCTGGAATATGTGGGAGGATAACTTGTGTAGTTTGGGGGTTAGTGTGTCGGAATAGGTGGTATAGAATTTGAGGGGGAGCCCATCGGATCCGGGTGATTTTGAGGGATTGAGGTTGCATAAGGCTTCTGTTATATCATCTTTGGTGATTGGGGCTTCTAGCATCTCAATCTGGAATTGTGTGAGTGTAGTGTACTATCCAGCAGCGTCGCTATCTCTTCTCTGGGATTATTGGCACTAGATGAGTACAGTGATGCAAAGAAGGAGCGGAACTCCCCAGCCACCTCGTCAGGGTCAGTGGTTAATGAACCATCAACTTTGCTAAGCGAGACCACAGTTGGAGGTCTGTGATCCATGTGGGCGAGGTACGCCAGGAGGCGTCCCGCACGTACCCCGCATTCATACACCCGCTCTTTATTATAAAATATCTTTCGTTCTGCTTTTTCAAAGTGTAAACTGTTCACAACCCTTGTCTGCAACTTAAGTTCATCTGCTTTGGATTGGGACGGATTATTGGAGAAATCCTTTTCTATATCTATTGGATTTTGTTCTGCTTGTCTAACCACCTGGGACGAGGTCTTTCTATATCTAGATATGCGTTGGGACAGTATCCTGCAGGTGTGGGATTTAAATGAATCCCAGACCAATTCGCATGGTGCAGTGTCTCTGTTAGCTTGGAAGAAAAACTCCCACTCAGTGCCAGCCTCCTCCAAGCCCGGTACTACAGTCAACCAGAATGGGTTGAGCTTCCAGGCATAGGTTGCAGGGGACAGTCCAGCCGGAGCTCAGCCCAATAGGGGGCATGGTCAGAAAGGATACGAGGACTGAAACCCACTTCCCCTAGTATGGACAGGAGAGAACGGGATACCAGTTAGGGTCTATGCGTGACATTGAGTTATATGTTGCGGAGAAACATGAGAACACATTATTATGTGGATATCGGTGTCTCCATGTGCCAACCAGGGCGAGGTCGGTTAGAAGTTTACCGAATCTTGTCTGTGAGTGAGTAGGATTGTCCAAGGGGGGTCAGTGACAGTCTGTCCAGCTCCCTGTTGGCAATGTTGTTGAAATCCCCCAACCAGATTGCCGCCACTGTGGGGAACTGGGACATGAAAGACAGCCCCTCCATCAACAGAGCAAATTGGAAAGGGGGTGGTATGTAAATGGCTAGGATCAAGAGTTCTAGATCATTCATTTTACCATGTAAGAATAAAAATCTACCCTGCGGGTCTGATCTAAGTGTTAGCAGTGTAAATCGTGCCGTCTTGGCCACCAATATTGCGACCCCTCTGGAGTTAGCAGTATGGGGGGCCTGATACATCCATCCCACCCAGGGCTTTTTGAGTGTCAGCATGAGCTGGCCCGTAAGGTGAGTTTCCACCAGCACTATAATTTGAGATATGACAGTACTGCGTTTCTCTTTGGCTTGGCTCTACGTTCCACGTGATGCATTTCACTACGGGCATTGTAGGCGTGTACGTCTATTCATGTCCCCAGCACCCGGGGCCAACGCACCGACGCCTCGGCCCCACCCACGGGGCCCAGAGCGACGAGGACCGGATAATGCAACCTGGACGGCCGAGGCCCCAACGACACAGTAGGGCACAGAGTCCCAGCACCCCCGGCAAACAGTGTGTCAAACAGATACCAATATACATTACTCTTCATAACTTTACTTGACATAAGAACATTAAACCAACTATGGAACTTAATGAAACCATAAACTTGTGTGCCGGCCAGTCCGGTTGGGCCATGTACTAAGCCACCAGCTGGTGTCACACACCCGATCCGGCGAGGCCGGGGAAACCATACTTGTGCCATATAGCAGCCGCCATATTTGGCATTGGTAATAGTGGGGCCCACGGGGGCTCCCTTAAATAAGGGGACGGTTATTCTCTGCAAACCAAACCATGCTGCAAGGGGTGCAACTCCCGGTTTAGGGACAATAGGATAGTATACAGGGGGGGAACAAAAGGATATAAGGAGTAAAGTCCATGTCCCGGGTGTCATGACGGGTGGCAGCCTGCCATAGTCAGTAGGAGTATAGGGCTAGTGATAATGATCGTTGTGCACTAACACACATATATGACATTATAGTAGTCGTGCTGAAGACAGGGGTAATGAGGGGGGAAAGAAGCCATGGGGAGGGCAAGGATTGACTTGGCGGGGGAAGAATAGTTCAGTGTAGGGGCAGCACCAGTCCGGGGTGCCCAGATGTCTCAGGTTAAGTTGTATGTCACACAGTACCTTTTTTACACGTGAAGCGAGTCCCCAGGGCGGTCACTGGTTTGGGTCTCCTATGGCAGGTTGGCTCCTTGGTCGGGCAATCAGCGCCCTTGGATTGTTGTCCGGCGCTGCTCTATTCTCTAACCATGTAAAAACGGCCTCCGGTGTATCGAAGAAGTGCGCTCTGTCCTCTCCAGCCACCCGAAGCCTGGCCGGGAAGAGCATAGCGTAGGAGTAGTGGCGGATCCGCAGTTCATAACCTGTATCTTAGTGACTCTTTAAATTTTATTTAGTTTTTAGTTTTAGTTTTTACCCCTGTATTTAAATTGATAACCATTGTCATTATAGAAGAAAGTAATGGGGAACCCAAAATTTTAGAGTTGCCCCCTGAACAAGAAATGAGGGCATAATTTCAAATGGGGCAAATGGTCTGGGGACAACTATCGGGAGGGGGGGGGGGTGCAGTTTTTATTTTTTGCACTATAAACAAAAAACGACAATTTAAAAAAAAAAAAAAAACATACTTTTTGATATAATAAATATCCCCAATTATTTTGCTCAGTTTAGGCTGATATGAATTCTTCTACATATTTTTGGTAAAAAAAAACGCAATAAGCGTATATTGATTGGTTTGCACAAAAGTTATAGCGTCTACAAAATAGGGGATAGATTTATGGCATTTATTTATTTATTTTTTTACTAGTAATAGTGGCGATCTGTGATTTTTATTGGGACTGTGATATTGCGGCGGACAAATCGGACACTTATGACCCTAAAAATAGCCACGACTACTGTATAAATGTCGCTGGCAGGGAAGGGGTTAACACTGGGGGCAATTAAGGAATTAACTGTGTTCCCTCAGTGTGTTCTAACTGTGGGGGGATGGCACTGCCTAGGGTAGCAGACTGATCGGTGTTGCTATATACTAGGAACACACAATCTGTCTCCTCTCCCATCAGAACGTGGATTTGTGTGTTCACACACACAGATCCTCATTCTGGCTCTGTCAGGAGCGATCGCATGTGCCCGGCAGCCACCGGGCACGCGCATTGGCTCCTCAGTACCGTGGCGGGCGCACGCCCCCTATACCCCTTAAAGCGGCCGCCATACAGCTACGGCGATTTGCGCAGGGGAGCCATTCTGCAGCCGTCAAACGACAGCGGTCGGTCGGTAAGTGGTTAAAACAATGGACCCTGTTTCAGAATGATTGTTGCTGGGAGAAGTTCACTGAACCTCCTGTCCACGTGGGCAAAAATATATAAACTGTGAACTACAGTGCCTTGCGAAAGTATTCGGCCCCCTTGAACTTTTCAACCTTTTGCCACATTTCAGGCTTCAAACATAAAGATATAACATTTTTATTTTTTGTGAAGAATCACCAACGAGTGGGACACAATTGTGAAGTGGAACGAAATCTTTTGGATTTTTGAAACTTTTTTAACTAATAAAAAAATGAAAAGTGGGGGCGTGCAAAATTATTCGGCCCCCTTGCGTTAATACTTTGTAGAGCCACCTTTTGCTGTGATTACAGCTGCAAGTCGCTTGGGGTATGTCTCTATCAGTTTTTCACATCGAGAGACTGAAATTCTTGCCCATTCTTCCTTGCAAAACAGCTCAAGCTCAGTGAGGTTGGATGGAGAGCGTTTGTGAACAGCAGTTTTCAGCTCTTTCCACAGATTCTCGATTGGATTCAGGTCTGGACTTTGACTTGGCCATTCTAACACCTGGATACGTTTATTTGTGAACCATTCCTTTGTAGATTTTGCTGTATGTTTGTTGGAAGATAAATCTCCGTCCCAGTTTCAGGTCTATTGCAGACTCATCCAGAATGGTCCTGTATTTGGCTGCATCCATCTTCCCCTCAATTTTAACCATCTTCCCTGTCCCTGCTGAAGAAAAGCAGGCCCAAACCATGATGCTGCCACCACCATGTTTGACAGTGGGGATGGTGTGTTGAGGGTGATGAGCTGTGTTGCTTTTACGCCAAACATATCGTTTTGCATTGTGGGCAAAAAGTTTGATTTTGGTTTCATCGGACCAGAGCACCTTCTTCCACATGTTTGGTGTGTCTCCCAGGTGGCTTGTGGCAAACTTTAGATGAGACTTTTTTATGGATATCTTTGAGAAATGGCTTTCTTCTTGCCACTCTTCCATAAAGACCAGATTTGTGCAATGTACGACTGATTGTTGTCCTATGGACAGACTCTCCCACCTCAGCTGTAGTTCTCTGCAGTTCATCCAGAGTGATCATGGGCCTCTTGGCTGCATCTCTGATCAGTCTTCTCCTTGTCTGAGCTGAAAGTTTAGAGGGACAGCCAGGTCTTGGTAGATTTGCAGTGGTCTGATACTCCTTCCATTTCAAAATGATCGCTTGCACAGTGCTCCTTGGGATGTTTAAAGCTTGGGAAATCTTTTTGTATCCAAATCCGTCTTTAAACTTCTCCACAACAGTATTACGGACCCGCCTGGTGTGTTCCTTGGTCTTCATGATGCTCTCTGCACTTTCAACAGAACCCTGAGACTATCACAGAGCAGGTGCATTTATACAGAGACTTGATTACACACAGGTGGATTCTATTTATCACCATCTGTCATTTAGGACAACATTGGATCATTCAGAGATCCTCGCTGAACTTCTGGAGTGAGTTTGCTGCACTGAAAGTAAAGGGGCCGAATAATTTTGCACGCACCACTTTTCAGTTTTTTTATTTGCTAAAAAAGTTTAAAATATCCAATAGATTTCGTTCCACTTCACAATTGTGTCCCACTTGTTGGTGATTCTTCACAAAAAATTTTTTATCTTTATGTTTGAAGCCTGAAATGTGGCACAAGGTTGAAAAGTTCAAGGGGGCCGAATACTTTCGCAAGCCACTGTATGTATGTTGACTGTTGTTTTGCCCACCATTTTGGGGTCTGTTGTCAGTTTAGTCTAACATATTACCATGCCACCACATACAGTGCCTTGCAAAAGTATTCACCTACCTTGTCTTTTTACCTATTTTGTTACATTACAGACTTTAGTTCAATGTTTTTTTAATCTGAATTATATGTGATGGATCAGAAAACAATAGGCTAAGTTGGTGAAGTAAAATTAGAAAAATATTTCCATAAAACTATTTTTCAGAAATAAAAAAATGATAATTGGCATGTGCGTATGTATTCACCCCCTTTGTTTTGAAGCCCATAAAAAGCTCTGGTGCAACAATTACCTTCAGAAGTCACATAATTAGTGAAATGATGTCCACCTGTGTGCAATCTAAGTGTCACATGATCTGTCATTACATATACACACCTTTTTGAAAGGCCCCAGAGGCTGCAGCACCTAATGAAAAGGCACCACTAACCAAAACACTGCCATGAAGACCAAGGAACTCTCCAAACAAGTAAGGGACAATGTTGTTGAGAAGTTCAAGTCAGGGTTAGGTTATGAAAAAAAAAAAATATCCAAATCTTTGATGATCCCTAGGCGCACCATCAAATCTATCATAACCAAATGGAAAGAACATGGCACAACCGCAAACCTTCCAAGAGACGGCACAATAAGCCGTACACTCCATTTGGGCTTTATGGTACAGTGGCCAGAAGAAAGCCATTACTTTCAGCAAAAAAACAAAATGACACATTTTGAGTTTGCGAAAAGGCTCGTGGGAGACTCCCAAAATGTATGGAAGAAGGTGTTCTGGTCTGATGAGACTAAAATTGAACTTTTTGGCCATCAAAGAAAATGATATGTCTGGCGCAACCCCAATACATCACATCACCCAAAGAACACCATCCCCTGTTTTTCAGCAGTCGGGACTGGGAAACTGGTCAGAGTTGAGGGAAAGATGGATGGTGCTAAATACAGGGATATTCTTGAACAAAGCCTGTACCACTCTGTGTGGCAATGACCCCAAACACACTGCTAAAGCAACACTTGAGTGGTTTATGGGGAAACATGTAAATGTGTTGGAATGGCCTAGTCAAAGCTCAGACCTCAATCCAATAGAAAATCTGTGGTCAGACTTAAAGATTGCTGTTCACAAGCTCAAACCATCCAACTTGAAGGAGCTGGAGCAGTTTTGCAAGAAGGAATGGGCAAAAATCCCAGTGGTAAGATGTGGCAAGCTCATAGAGACTTATTAAAAGCGACTTGTAGAGCCGCAAAAGGTGGCTCTACAAAGTATTGACTTTAGAGGGGTGAATAGTTATGCACATTGACTTTTTCTGTTATTTTTTTATAATAATCTTTATTTTACAAAACATTTTTTACAAATTTTTATATGACATTTACAAATTCACATGTTAACTATTACTCTATATGGATTGCTTTCTATTGTCCTCCTCAAATCATTGGTTGTGTCCCAAATCATATTAACCTCTATTTGTGTATTTACGTGTTTGTTTACTTATTAAATCCATATCTTTAATGATACAATATTTCCAATTATTGCCCACATTCATCCCACTACTCACACCCACTCATTCCTTTCACATCACTTCATTCTCCCTTCAAATGCATCTAACGTAAAAAGATGAAAAAAAAAAAAAAAACATGTCAACATGACAATTATCCAAAACACTCTAGGCCACTGCTGCATTTCTGAAGAACAGAGTGAAAAGTGATTCAGTGGCCAAGTATGTCTCCTTATCTGAACCCAATAGAACACCTATGGGGAATTCTGAAGAGACAAGTTGAGCATCACTCTCCATCCAGCTTCCAGGCTCTAAAAGAGGTTGTTCTTGAAGAATGAAAACAAAATAGATGTTGCAATATGTCGCCAACTTGTTCATTCCCTGCCTGGAAGACTTGGTGCTGTCCTTGTAAATCATGGAGGTCATAGCATTTTACTAGACATAGTAGTTTTTGTTGTGGGGTGTATTCATTTTTGAATCAACTAATTTGAGTAAAACTGAAGATTTTGTAATCTGTTATTTTATTAACCTTATTTTCATGTAATGAGCTAAACAAATTGTTCTATAAAACATTTTGGAAATTGTTCTTGTGTTCATTGAGATATTGATTAAAATTTTACTTCTCAAAAGGGGTGTACTCATTTATGCTGAGCAATGTGTATGTGTTTGCGAGATAGATAGATAGATAGAGATAGATATATATATATATATATATATATATATATATATATATCTATCTCTAATTATATTATTATTATTTTAATTTTTATTTTTTGTGAAGGTGACTGTGAATTACTTAGGTCACCCATTTCTTTAAATACATTCAATATTTGTTTTGCTTCTTTACAGGATGGTACCTTCCTACATCAACAAACCCAAAAGTGCATTCAAGCTGAAAGAAATTCTCAGACAGGAAATCCTGAGCCTGTATTAAGGCCCTGTTTAGATATCGATCTACAGAAATGGGTTTTCCAAGAAAGAAGTTGAAAGTGTTGTGGAGTGGTGTAGCTTTAACAGAAAGGAGCATTTGGCAGCTATTTTGATGTCACTGGCACTTTTTGTCTCGGATTTATGTAATATGTGCTATATTCGATGTTCACAATTGTTGAAAATCTCAGTACGTTTCTTTTGAACTGTGCCCTTTTAGAGTAACGAATGGTGGAATACTTCCAGAATTTGAAAGCAGTCTAAGATTAAATTTTAGATGCATAGTCCACCTTTCTGATGATAAAAATAATAATAAATGCACCCATATTTATTATAAAAAAAAAAAAAAAAATGTGCATCTATTTTATTTTTTTGCATTGGAGCACCTGCAAAGCATTACAAATGCAATCAGTTGATTGCGGGCAAAAAAGCCCTGGCTCCTGCAGACTATTTCTCCATCCACAGGTTTTGTACCAAGCTACGGACCACCAGTTATGGGGCTGGAGGAAGTATCAATGGATTCCAAGACTTCCCTCTGCCGCTGTTTTTTTTCCATTTACAGATCCCTGTTAATGAGTGGTGCGACTGTGTGGGCAGAGCCATGCACAGCTGTGCCAAATAAAAAAACATAAGGCGATTCTACAGGGAAAAGAACTCCTGGATGTCCCTACATCCAGGGGTTCTTTACCCACTTTCAGACCGGACCAATTTGCAGCCAAAGGACCAGGCCCCTTTTTTGCGATTCGGCACTGCGTCGCTTTAACTGACAATTGCGCGGTCGTGCGACGTGGCTCCCAAACAAAATTGACGTCCTTTTTTTCCCACAAATAGAGCTTTCTTTTGGTGGTATTTGATCGCCCCTGCAGTTTTTATTTTTTGCACTATAAACAAAAATAGAGCGACAATTTTGAAAAAAATGCATTATTTTTTATTTTTTGCTATAATAAATATCCCCAAAAAATATATAAAAAAAACATTTTTTTTCCTCAGTTTAGGCCGATACGTATTCTTCTACATATTTTTGGTAAAAAAAAAAATCGCAATAAGCGATTATTGATCGGTTTGCGCAGAAGTTATAGCGTTTACAAGATAGGGGATAGTTTTATAGCATTTTTATTAATAATTTTTTTTTATTATTAATGGCGGAGATCTGCGATTTTTTTTTTGTGACTGCGACATTATGGCGGACACATCGGACATTTTTGACACATTTTTGGGACCATTGTCATTTATACAGCAATTAATGCATTTAAATGCATTGATTTCTGTATAAATGGCACTGGCAGTGAAGGGGTTAACCACAAGGGGGCAGTGAAAGAGTTAAGTATGCCTAGGGGTGTGTTTTTTACTGTGGGAGGCGTGGCTGTCAGCTAGTGAATGCTGATCTCTGCTCCAATCACAGGGAGCAGAGATCGGCGTCACTAGTTGCTAGGCAGAACGGGGAGATGCTGTTTATCCCGCGGCCGGACTCACGGGGGTCCCGACCGGCGTGGGAGCGTGCCGCTCCCGGCGCGCTCCCGATGGCACGGACAGGCTAAAGGAGGGACGTATATATACGCCCTCCTGCCTGTACGTGCCATTCTGTCGACGTATATCGTTGTGCGCCGGTCGGCAAGTGGTTACCCTGTAGCATTTCCGGTTCTTTTCCCTGTAGCATCCCCTCATGGTTTTTAGTAGGGGTGGCAGACTGTGACCACGTTTCATGTTACACCCTAAATATGGGTGTAACATTAACTATGGTAAGAAAGATAAGTTATATATATTATAAAGGTGATGGTGTGTAGTGAAAATAAAGCATTTATTTCTCATATAGCATATATGAAAAGATTGCAACTTAAGGGGAATTGCTGTATTATTGATTTCTGTTTTAAAACCATGTTTTACCTTTCCTTTTACCAGAATTGTAGATCTTGATTTCTGTAGGTGGAAGGACTATATTGAGCCCCTGTTTATTTTTATACTAAAACAAAGCATGTTTACATTTTTTTTCAAAAGCTGATGATTCGCAAGTCACTTATGCAATTATTTACATGCAAAATAATCACATTTGTTAAAGCTGCTGCAAATGACCTATAGTTGTCATGTTCATTGTACATTTTCTGCAATTTTTTGTGTGTCAGAATTTATTTGGCTCTGCTAAATGAAACCTGTAATGAGAGAATGTGGAGGCTGACATTTTATGACAATGTTAGTTGCTGGCATACGTGCTGGGCTTTGACTTTCTAATATGCATGTTTGCTGCTCATAACGTGTGGTCAGGTAATGGGACACTTCTTTTTTTTTTTTTTGTCTTTTTTTTTTAAAGGTAATCATTGGAGGCCCTCATATTTTTATTATTTAGTATAAGTTTCTAAATATTCACTTTCTGTGGTGAGTGGGTCTAACTTGCACTGAAGTAGTTTCATAAAGTTTTTAATACTGAATATCATCATTCCATAAATAATAGTATATGGACAGAGTAAGGAGTAGTGGGAACCCGTCATGACAGAAATGCTGTATGTTCTTTTTGGACATTTTGAGGTGCAGAGCTTTGAGCACCAATGTCAAAATAATGACCATGGACCATATTAGTGTATGTTACGATTATAATTGAAGTGTGTTGGACTTTATTTTTTCAGATGTTGGAGAATTCCAAAATAATAAATGGTTTCTGGAGTTCTCTACCATAGCTCAAGAATATTTTTTTCCTTTGGTTGGCCAAATGGTTGGTTTAGAAATAATGAAACACACCTGCAGAGAAATAAGATTAGCAATTTTTGACACCAGGAGCTGTAATCAAGCCAAGAGTCAGATTTATATATATATATATATTACTGTGTATATATACAGTATACTGCATCAGTTACCTTTTACAGCTGACGGACTTTTGTGATGGACATTTAGTCGAAAACTGTCAGTAAAAACCAACCCTTTTTTTTCAGGCAGGTCAATGTTGGCTTGACACGTGTAAAGCCCCATACACACGGTAGGATTTTCCCATGGATTCTGTCCTATCGGACAATGTTGTCGAAAAATCCGACCGTGTGTAGGCACCATCGGACAGTGTACGTCGGATTGTCCGACAGACAAAGTCCTATCTCCTGCTGGATAGATTTTTCGACAACAAAGTCCGATCACACCAAATCCGATCGTGTCAATCAAATTCCTGACGGACAAAGTGCTACGCATGCTCAGATCACATTACAAGACCAAAGCTATTGGCTACTAGCCTCTATGTAGTCCCGTCGTACACAACAAACGTCACCACGTTCAGAATGATCGGATTTTCCAACAACTTTGTCCGACCGTGTGTATGCAAAACCAACATCGGACAAAGTACGACGGATAGGATCCGACAGACCTGGTCCTCGGATAATCCGCGCGTGTGTGTACGGGGCTTTAGAGAGAACCCCTTGACAGCTTGATGCAGCACCAGCAGCCACTTATCCAGACAGTGTTTGGAGCCAGTTGGGACTATTGTTAAATGGAAGCAGGCCGGAGCTGGCAGCCGCATTTGCCAATCCTGCTTCTCTAGATCAGAGTTTGGAGTGATCTTAACTGTGCTTCACCTGCCGCCTCTCTGCATAGATAGGTAGTTAAAACCCAATGCTTGTCTGGCGGCAACAGCTCCTAAAGCCTGTGCCCATGGCCCCGCAGCTACACTACACTCTCCTCCTGAGTAACCTATCCTGCTCATCTGCAGCCACAGTTATCTATCAGCTACTGCCAAGGAGAGGGAGATGGGGGTGGGAGTAGACACCTGCACTGGAGGGGGCGATTTAGAGGGGGAAAAAAAGGGCACTGCAGCATCCCTAAACCCTGTGCTCTGTACACAGCACACCCCTGAACCCACTGTTAGTGTAGGGGGTGATACTGCTGTCTCCTGAATGTGTTTTTTTTCTTCCAGCCGAATGGGAATTTTGCATTGCAATACTGTGTCAAAATCACAAATCTAGCATTTGGCTTGTGGCTGCCCTCATTGAGCTAAACAGGCAAGTTTGAGAGGTGATGCTGCCTGTGAAACTTGGCATGTCGAGTTAAAATTGCCCCACTATAAAGCAAAGCATCAAGGTAGTGGCAATGTGTACTCACCCAAGCAGATGCTATGTTCATTTAGAGGTAGGTGGCCAGGGAGTGAACCACCCCTTCACAACAGCTGAATGATGGCTACAGTGTTTTGCACATTGCTGGGAGGGCGTAATATATTTTTAAATGTAAACCAGTGCAATTACCTGTTATAGGTATTATCAGTGCTTAAAGGTTGTGTTTATACTGATAAAATATTGATTGTTTTCGTTTCTAATGGCAGTTCTGTAATTTTTTCAGATTGTCAGTAAATGTTTCATGTCCTGTTAGGGAAAAAAATTGTGGGACGTTGGAAACCCTGGTTCCAAGCACTGTTCTCCCTCTTCTTAGATCTCACCATATGCAGACATTAACTCATGCAAAGAAAAATTGGATTAAAATAACACTCACAAACAAATGCACACAAAGTGCCATGTACATCACATTTAAATGAATTAAAACAGCATCCCCTCACCACAGGCTTGTGCCTGCAAGATGACTGTCGTCTTATGTCACTGATGTGGCTCCACCCCTATATGCATTATGCCAGATCCACAGGCTTCCTCAGTAGGCTACTGTCAGGCTACCTGAGGAAGCCTGTGGATAAAGCGTATAGCCACGCCAGTCAGTGGTCATGTGAGCCTGTGGTGAGAGGGTGATTCTGCCATAATTCATTTAATGCGATGTACATTGTGAGTGGACTTGAGTTATGCAACAGGATAATGATCCAAAGCACACCAGCAAGTCCACCTCTGAATGACTCCAAAAAAACAAATTAAGGTTTTGAGGTGGCCTAGTCAAAGTCTGGACTTCAATCCAATTGAGATGCTGTTGCATGACCTTAAACTTTTTCACATAGGTTTGGACAGCTTTTTTCCCCCCTTGATAAATTAAATCATCATTTAAAAACTATTTACCATCTTCATATATATTTGTATATGTTACATTTTGTTTGATGATCTGAATCTACAAAAAAAAAAAAAAAAAAGTAGTCAGGAAGCCGCCAATTCTTTTTCACAACACTGAACAGAATCCTATACCCACAGTTGGTCGAATTCTAGAAGGTTGACCACCTTATTTCAGCATTTTAAATCACTGACTTGGCATAAGTGTGCAGATGGGTTCCTGATCCCGAAAGTGTTAAAGCATGCAGGCCAGAAATTTAGCTAGGAAACAGGGACTTTCGAAAGGTACACTCAGTTATTCATTCATAACAGGTTTGCTTTCAATAACTAAAAAAAAACAACAAATGTGACAAATTACACATAACATTAAACACTTCTAACCATTCCCTGTCACAAATACCTCTAGGGTAAAGAAACATACTTGCGGAGAACCTCTGCTCGGATATATGAAGGATAATAATAACAAAATATAAATAAAGTTTACATAACAATGTTTTGTGTAAGCACAGCATGAAAATACTGTACATTCATGTTCATTTGCTGAATTTAACTGTGAACGTTGATTTTGTTTGTATGATGGATCTTTTCTACTATATGTTATGTAATTGATTCCTTTTTAACATTTTAACAAACTGATTTACTGCAATGCTAATTTTGGAGTGTGATTATGGTGAGCAAATCAAGGGCCCTAAAATATGTTTTATCAATAAAATTTTGACAAAAGAAAAGTTTTGTGTTGCATACACCTGCTTTCATTATCACAAAGGTCTTGTTATACCACCAGATGTTATATGACCATCATTTTTCTTTTGACAGCTCTCGGTGGTAGCATACATATATGTTAACTTTTCCCCTTAACCCTATAGGGTGAGTGAATAAAGATTGCTCTTACAGCCCAATTTCCATACCTATGCTTTTTACACTGTCTAAGGCAGGGGTAGGCAACCTCTGCACTCCAGCTGTGGTGAAAACTACAAATCCCATCATGCCTGTGATTGTCAGGGTCTTGCAATGTCTTTTGGGATATGTAGTTTCACCACACCTGGAGGGCCGAGGTTGCCTATCCCTGGTCTAAGGGCATGAATTTGTTGCCATGAAAAAATTACATGTGTAATAATCATACAATTTTCTTGCAATGCCATGGCTGCATACATATGGCACCTAGCTAGAAAAAAAGACTTGGGGTGGAACACACACACACAATCTATTTTATTGTTCGACAGAAACCACCTGAATATTTTTATTTGTTTTTTTCTTTTCTAGCAAATTGTAGGTTTGATCTGATTGTAATATCCTATAAGGACTTGTCAAAGCTGTTATAACATTATTATCTTACTCATACAGTACAGGACACAGGCATGATATTCATAGACCCTGGGCTGTTACCTTCAGGTCTCCTAATTGGCTAACTGGCAAAGATTTTTAGAACATGGACCTGTGCATACCCTCTATACTCTGTGAGTTTTCATTTTTTTGTTTTTGAAGATAATGGGCCTATTCTCAGTTACAGAGAAATCACTCTTAACTGTCTTTAACAAACAAGAGGCTTAAAAGGGTTCTAAAATTCCCACTTAATTGATAAACTGTAACCAATCGGAAATCATTAGTTATTGGAAATGTACTTAAAAGGTAAAACTTTTTTTTTTTTTTGTTTTGGATAGAGTAAAGAGGAATTGGAACTAGTGGGGTTTTTATTGCTTTCTGTGTCTCCATTTGGGAGATTCACCCTCTAAATTTGTCCTGTTTAGGCCCCTTTCACACGGGACGGATCCGTAATGATCAGCCCTGAGAACATCCGCTTGCTCAGCGGGGATCGCTCCGTTGATCCCTGCTGAACCGGCGGATGACAGGGCGGTCCCTGCACACTGTGCAGGGACCGCCCTGTCAGATCTCCGCTCTCCTCTATGGGGGAATCAGATGAACACGGACCGTCTCATCCGTGTTCATCCGATCCACTCTGCAGACAGATAGAAAAATAGGATTTTCCTCCGTCTACAGAATCGGACCATAGCGGGGACGGATGATATCGGGTGTCACCGGATCCGCTGACACCCGCTATCCCATAGGGATGCATGTATGTCCGTATTTCATCTGAAAACAAATGGATGAAATACAGACATACTGTCCGCACATGTGAAAGGGGCCTAACTTATTAAAAGTGAAAGTAGAAGAAAATCCAAAATTTTGGGTTGACACCAGAACAGTAATAGAGGGGAAATCTTCCAGCAGGGACACTAGTTCTGGTGACACTCCATGATTGCCTTACTTTGTAGGGATTTCCACTCATTTTCATCTACGGGACAGGAAGTGAAGGGAAATCTTCTATGGGACACAGATGGCCAAACCCTCCCTTACTCCCTCCAAAATGAAAACCAATAAAGTTTTGCCTTAGTGACACTTTAAATGCTGCTTGGTCCATACAGTTTTTAGGGAGGGGGGAGAAGCTTCTCTGAAATGCAACCTAGCAAAAAGTGTCCTTCAATGGGCACAGGGAATTCTCAAACAGCGTGGGGTGGACAACAGCAAGCTACAGAAGGGACGAGTTCCAACATCTGGCTCCCAGGGTGCCTGTGTTTTGGCGCTGGCTCCAGGATTCCTTACTTGCTGTTTTTTAAGCTAAAGACAGCTACCAGTGACATCCTGCTTTGTGAGTGAATTTGTTTTATTGACACATTAAAGAGGATTGCTACATCATGTTGGTGCACTCCCCTCTTGCTATTTTTTATGTTAAAGTCCTATAAAGAACATTGGGCTCCATTCACAAAGCAGTATCTATTGCATTAAGAAATGTGGCATTCACAAAAAACACTTCTGAAAATACTGCATGCAATATCCAGAATGGATATTGATAGTTGATAGTAGAATGGATACAGTGGAGAATTAGAACCTGTCAGGTTTTCTATTCCTAATAAAGGGGTAAAATGATTTAAGCCGTAGAAATATGCCAATATTTAGTTTTTCTTTATATCGTTATTTTAATAGAAAAAAAAAAAACAAAAAAAACCGTTATACTTACCTGCTCTGTGCAGTGGTTTTTCACAGGGCAGCTCGGATCCTCCAGTAGCTCCCGCCAGGGACCCGAGAAGAGGAGGATCCGGGCTTCCCCGTGCAAAACCACTGCACAGAGCAGGTAAGTATAACATGTTTAGTTCTTTTAATAGAAAAAAAAAAACAAGACTTTACAATCACTTTAATACATATGCTGCAGAGACTGCACTGACTTTGTGAGTTGGCATATTTATACGGTTTAAATCATTTTGCCTCTTTATTAGCATTATCCATTCAGAACTGGAGCTGTGGTTTGGCCCCGCCCCACCCCCTCTCTCCTGATTGGCTAACTAAGTTTGATTGATAGCAGCGGGAGCCAATAGTGCCGCTGCTGTCTCAGCCAGGAGGGAGAGTCAGCGATGGCCAAGGTACTCCTGGACATCACCGGATAGAGAGGGGGCTCAGGTAAGTATTAGGGGGGCTGCTACACACAGAGCATATAATGCATTAAGATAAAAAAAACCTGAGCTGCAAGAAGATGGCTGCGGTTTGAGCTTGCGACTAACCTCCACGGGTTCACCACAGCATCATAATGCTCCTCTACGCCTGAGTAAGCCACGGGGAAACAAAAAAAAAAAAGGGAAGGTCCGTGGAAACTGATTATTTTTTTTCCCCCCACGGCCGGCACTTTGCCTCACCAATTGATTTCTACTCTGCGTCCCTTAGTTCCAGAGAGAGAGAACTAGTTGTAGGTAGGGCCCACAGGCCAGATCACGTCCCCAGAGATGTTGTTGCAAATTTTTTTTTCATGTTAAGGAAGACCTCATGCATTTTGTAATGTGCAACACCCCCTTGCCTGATCCTTATGCGGATATTACCCTCTATACAGATCCAGCAAAGCTACTCATCACTAAAGATGAGCTGTGACCTCCCTGGATGAGGGACTTCACTTAATGAGGTCCTGGGGCCTCCTTTCGCCCTTGGGACACTCCCCCTAATCAAATTCGCCCAGTGGGCCCCTGTCGCCATAACTTACTGTAAAGTATTGAATTCCTGCCGTAACTCTTCTCTGTTCTTTTCAAGTTACTCGAGGACTGTGGTTGAATGCCAAATCCCCCAGCTGTTGTGTGCAGCAAATGCTGCTTGATGAAAGTACTTACGCTGTTTTTATTGCTTATTTCACTTTCTTTTGATAATTGACTTTTCTTTTTTCAAGGGGCACAGAAAAAAGGTAGTCAATAACAAGTAACAGAAATAAGTAATAAGAACAGCGTGAGATATGTTGTACCTGAAATGGAATGTTGATAACAATATCAATATTCCATTTCGGGTACAACATATCACGGTAGCCAGATCTTCTTAGAGGAGGGCCAACTGGTCCAGAGTCTCCAATTTCTGCAGTCATCGTCTACTAGGTAATCCTTACATTACTCTGCAGACCCTTTTTACGTCACCACTATCATCAATGTTCTTTGTCTCCTTGAACGTACATGGTATAAATAGTCCATATAAGAGAAGAAGATCAATGTGGTTAGAAGCTAAGCAGCTGAAGGTGGATGTCCTGTGTCCAAGAGACTCTCTCTCTCACAGCCATAAAGCACCCAAGTGTACGCATGAAGATTATCTGCATACATTTTTTGCCAACGCAGAGGGAAAAAAGAGAGGTCAAAAACTTTATCTTTTAACCACTGGGCACTTAAACACCCTTAATAACCAGACCAATTTTCAGCTTTCAGTGCTCTCACATTTTGAATGACAGTTACTCAGTCATGCAACACTGTACCCATATGAAATTTCCGTCCTTTTTTTCACACAAATAGAGCTTTCTTTTGGTGGTATTTGAAAAAAAATGCATTTTTCTTAGTTTGTGATAACATTTTGCAAATTATTAATTTTTCTTCATAAATTTTGGCCAAATTTTGGCCTACATATCTTTGGTAAAAATAACCCAAATTAGTGGATATTATTTGGTCTTTGTGAAAGTTATAGAGTCTACAAACTGTGGTGCGAATCATAAAATATTTAGCACACCTGATGTACTGGTGACCTATCTCATTTCTTGCGACCCAAACAAGCCAGGAAAGTACAAATACCCCCCAAATGACCCCTTTTTTGAAAGTAGACATTCCAATGTATTTAGTAAGAGGCATGGTGAGGTTTTTGATGATGTCATTTTTTTCCCCACAATTCTTTGCAAAATGAAGATTTTTTTTTTTTTTTCCACCAAATTTTCATTATAATAGGTTATTTCTCTCACATGGCATGTGTATACCACAAATGACGCCCCAAAATACATTCTGCTACTCCTGAGTATGGCGATACCAAATGTGTGAGACTTTTACACAGCCTGGCCACATACAGAGGCCCAATATTGAAAAACCACCATCAGGCATTCTACAAGCATAAATGACACATCTAATTTCTCAACCACCTATTACACTTTTGAAGGCCCTGGAGCACCAGGACAATTGAAACGCCCCCAAA
Source organism: Lithobates sylvaticus (assembly GCA_028564925.1). Classification (NCBI taxonomy): domain Eukaryota; kingdom Metazoa; phylum Chordata; class Amphibia; order Anura; family Ranidae; genus Lithobates; species Lithobates sylvaticus. The sequence continues at coordinate 309,035,988 of CM053030.1, read as the reverse complement.
GTGACCCCATCTTGGAAAGCAAACACCCCAACGTATAATCTATGAGGCATAATGAGTCTTTTGAACGGTTCATTTTTTTCCAGAAGTTTTGGGAAAAATGTGGAAAAAAAAAAAATGAAAACGCATTTTTTTTTTTACACAAAGTTGTGCATTTACAAGATATTCCCAACACATAGCATGTACATAGCAAAGATGACACCCCAAAATATATTCTGCTACTCGGCGATACCACGTGTGAGACTTTTACACAGCCTGGCCACATAGAGGCCCAACATCCAAGAAGCACTATCAGGTGTTCTAGGGACATAAATTACGCATCCAATTTCCTTACAATCACATTTTTGAAGGCCCTTTGTTAGGAAAGTGGCGCTCGTGGAGTCTGCTCACGGAATCAGAGCGAATAGTTGCTGGTGGGCTTTCAGGGTACAAAAACTAACTTCTTCTTGGTAGTGCAGATAGGGTACGGGGGTTCTCTGTAGATTTTTCGTAAACATAAGTGTAAGGCTACTTTCACACCTAGGCGCTGGGGGTAAAGCGGCGCTATATTTAGCGCCGCTTTACTGTTTTTTTAGCGGCGCTAATCGGCCGCTAGCGGGGCGGTTTTACCCCCCGTGAGCGGCCGAAAAAGGGTCAATACCGCCCGCAAACCGCCGCTGCAGCGGCGTTTTGCGGGCGGGTTTGGAGCGCTGCCCCATTGTTTTCAATGGGAAGGGGCGCTATAGGAGCGGTAAATATACCGCTCCTACAGCGCACCAAAGATGCGGCTTGCAGGACATTTTTCAGCGTCCTGCAAGCGCACCACTCCAGTGTGAAAGCCCTCAGGCTTTCACACTGGAGAGACAGCAACTGCTGTTTCAGGTCGGTTTGCAGGTGCTATTTTAGCGCAATAGCACCTGCAAACCGCCTCAGTGTGAAAGGGGCCTTATACATGGCCATATAAAAACACAGTTCAACCAGCGCTAAAAATAACACACCCTAAAATAATGCCGCTGAAATACTGAGTGTCAAAATATCAAATCCCTAAAGTGAATAATGTGAAAAAGCAGTACAGCGCAAGAAAATAATAATAATAATAATAATAATAATAATGATTAAATATACTATAAACTCAAAAAAAACTGATCAAAGAAATGTGATCAAAAAAAATGTATGTAAACAAAGACATTAGTCCATTCATTTAAAAATTCCAAAACCAAAAAGTTAATGAATCCAGCGGAAGTGCAGTAAAACGATATCCAGTGATAAAGTGATATGAACATCAAAAAATGGTGACTTGAGTGACACCCTCCCCAGGTTGTGGTGCAGTCAGGCAGGGGAGCACGGAGTTGGCGGAGGGCTTTTGTTTTGCTCTGTACACTGTACCCAGGATTTTTCACCTTGCTGGCTATTGTCACACGCGGAGCTGGTGAAAGAGACAATACCTGCGTGTGATTCTGCACCATTTTGCACACTGATTTTTTCTTTCCCATGCAGACAAATGAGGGAGAAACACTTGAAGAAAGCTGCCCCAAGCACACTTTTTTTCATAAATTAGCCCCTTGGGTGACAGTCTTTGTGCCCAGTATTCATTTGGCATTCAGCTAGAAGACTGTAAACAGGAGAGTTATGACTTTTAACCTGTGATACCGGTCTGAAGCTGCATTAGATATCTGCATCTGAGTCCGCCAGTGTTTTACTTCCCTGTTTGGGACCGCTCTATTTGACCTGACTGATACACTCAGGGGTCCAATACTAATGCTGGTGGAGGGTGTCACTCAAGTCACCATTTTTTGATGTTCATATCACTTTATCACTGGATATCGTTTTACTGCACTTCCGCTGGATTCATTGACTTTTTGGTTTTGGAATTTTTAAATGAATGGACTAATGTCTTTGTTTACATACATTTTTTTGATCACATTTCTTTGATCACAGTTTTTTTGAGTTTATAGTATATTTAATCATTATTATTATTATTTTCTTGCTGCTTTTTCACATTATACATGGCCAAACTGAAAAAATAAATGGACACTTTTTTATACCAGTGGCGTGATTTTCTTGTGGGAAGGTAGGGTTCAATCATCTGATCGTTGAAGTCCATTCCCCCCATAAACAAGTTATAATCGTATATGCAAGCTGGTTTCTGGGGTGGGCCGTTTCTTCTGGAGACTTCCACGTAGGTGTCATTATGAATTGTCGTAAGCATGTGGACGTTTCATCTGTCCCTCCACTTAGCTCCTGGTTCCGCAAAGATGCTGTCTCCCCTCGTCGTAGTCTTTCATTGACGAGTTTTTACGGGAAGCCCTTTCTATTGGCTCTTACTGTTCCACATGCTGGGGTGTCTCTCCGGTGAAGATTGTGGAAGAGGGGCAAGCTAGTGTAGAAATTATCCACATAAAGATGTTTTCCCTTTCCAAGGAGTGGATAGACAAGCTCCCAGACCACTTTTCCGCTGGCTCCGATGTACTCTGGGCATTCAGGGGGATGCGGTTGGGAGTCCTTCCCTTCGTACACAGGGAAGGAGTAGATGTACCCCGTGGCTCGGTCACACAGTTTGTACAGTTTAACCCTATATTGCTGGGGATAGCCCTTTTGTTGGGGATAAACTGTTTGATGCCAAGCCTGCCTGAGAATTTTACAAGGGACTCATCCACGCAAATATTCTGTTCGGGGGTATATAATTGGGGAAATATTTCAGAGAAATAATTTAGGAGTGGCCGAATTTAAATAGTTTGTCATAAGCTGGGTCATTTCAGGGAGGGCACTGGGTGTTGTCATTGTAGTGGAGGAAACACATAATTATTAGATATCTGGATCTTGGCATAAGGGAGGAGAAGACTGGCATGTGGTGGAGGGGTTTGGTAGACTAATAGGAGTACAATTGTTTTTGTTTTTTTGAGAGTCCCATTGAAAAAGTTAGGCCTAAGAAAATTTTGAATTCCTCTACGGTTAGTTCTCTCTACTGAAAGGGATGGGCGTAACTAGAGCCAGGGTTACTTACTATGTGCTGCTGTGCGTAGAGGTTGCACTGGGCCACAATGGACGATAGTAAGTCTTTGGTGAAAACTAAGTGAAAAAAAATCAATCATTGCAAAATCATCGGTGTTCACCTGGACACCTGGCTGGGCGGTGAAAGGGGGGATATTTGCTGCTCCGGAATTAGGGGGAAGCCACAGGGGGTTTTGAAGGGCATAGGGAAGGCTGGCATGGCCCCTATCCCATTGGGGCTGAGGTGACACCCTACTGGTGACTGACCTTTGTTGTAGTGGCTCTGCTCTCGAGGTGGACGGCTCTGCTCTCGAGGTAGTAGGCTGCTGCTCCACACCACAACGCCTTCTTTTCACGGGCACACATTCCTCTTCCTCTTCTGTATCAGACCCGCTGCTTGTAATGGGTTCATAGGCCGAATCTGTATTGGACTAAGACTCAGAGAGCTCCCCACTGCTCTCATCGGTCATACATAGAAGCTGGTAGGCCTCCTCACTAGTAAATATTTTTTTTGCCATACTGGTGGCTGGTGAGGCTGCACTGGTGGGCACAGGCAGCACTGCAGTAGTGCAGGTGCCACTGATTAGCACAGACAGACCGGACTGGTGGGCACACAAGCGGCACTGGTAAGGACAGGCGGCACAGGCAGTGGTCTGGCACTGCAGTGGCGCAGATGAGCACTGATGGGCACAGGTGGCACTGGTGTGGCAGAGGTGACACTGCTAAAGTATACAGCCTCATTGTGTGGCACACGATCACTCTCCTCTTTACGCTGCATCGGTGTGAGGAGAGGAGAGCGATGAACTTTCCCTGACCTTTCCGTGTTGGCATTTGTGATTGCTCCTTCATTGGACGGAGCGATCACGTGGTAAAGGGCCGCTGTCATTGGCCCTTTACCGCAATCCGTGTTGCACGGATGTTCCCGTGTGCGCGCGGGAACGATTCTCTGGGAGGACGTCACTGTACGCCCTCCCAGAGTTAAGAAACCGCCCTGTAGCCGTTTTTTCGGCTATGGGCCGGTTATTAACTGGTTAAACTTCATGAAAAACTTTAGACCCTCAGGGTAGATTTATAATACTGACCTGAACAATGCTACTTTTACTGTTTTGAATCTATATGCACCTAATGCAGGTCAGCTTAAATTCCTGCAAAAACAATATAGACGCATTAAAAAAAAAAAAAAAAGCCCAAAAGGGTAGCCTCCTAGTATTCAAGGACTTTAACCACTTCCGTGCTGCCCCGCGTGCATGTACGTGATTTGTGGCTAGGGGGCATGCGCGTGCACCCGCTGTCCCCGCAATGATCAAATCCGTACAGAACAGATCAGTCATTAGGTCCAGGCCAATGATGTATTGCCTGCTGATCGGTTCTGACCAAGGGAAGAACCTCCTGTGTAATGTAAACACAGGCACAGGAAGTGATGCAATTTCCCCTCCTGGAGCCCTTTTGGTTCCAGCGAGCAAGGAGAGAGCATCAGATAGTGAGTACACAAGCCCTACATGTACCAGGTACACGTAAGCACATATTTAACCCCCTGACCCCTGTCACAGGGTCACCAAGTGCAGTGTACAGATTTTTTTTTACTGATCACTGTATTGGTGTCACTTGTGATGCTAAACAGCGTTAGGGGCTGTTGGCGTTAGTCTCAGGTTCAGGGTATATATTCCCTAATAAAGGTTTAACCTCTTGCTCAACCCTAACTATATAGACGCATTAAAAAAAAAAAGCCCAAAAGGGTAGCCTCCTAGTATTCAAGGACTTTAACCACTTTTGTGCTGCCCGGCGTTAACTCTTTCACTTTGTCTTTAATACGGTATACAGATTTTTTTTTTCTTCTGTTTACTGTATTAGTGTCACCGGTGACGCCAGTTAGGCCCGATTCACATATATGCATGTTGCTTTTGAGCGTGTTTGCAGTGCTTTTTGCGGTGCTTGCCGCGTTTTTGGACACACGTTTTTACTGCGATTTTGCCGCGTTTTGCGCTTTTATTTTTATTTACACTGTGGTTGCTTAGCAACCAGCTATATACAGTGTTAAGAAAAAAAAAATCGCGGTACTTGCATTTTGGATGCGGCTCCATTGACTTCTATTACATCCAAAACGCTGCATTTTGCATGAAAAAGTCCCCGACCCTTTCCAAAAACGCAGAGGCACAAAAATGCATTGATGTGAACATGTTCCATAGGAACCCATGTTAAAAAAAAATTCCCTGCATTTCTGCAAAATGCATCAAAAAACACATTAGTGTGATTCAAGCCTTAGTGTCAATCCCAGACAGCGTCAGATTTTAACCCTTTGTTATAATCCCCACAAATGACCCCTTTTTGGTAACACACACACACACTATATACCCTAATTACTAGAAAAGTGTCTGAACGGATCAATATCTTTGATCTGATCTTTACTAACGTCCCCAATAGTATATGTTCCCAAAAATGCGGCGTTAGCAGGATCAGCACCTCTGTCCAGCCCACCCAAACAAGTGCATGATGAGGATCACTGTCACTTCCTATACACAACACACAAAACCGCAGCATTAGCAGAGTCCGGCCTTTTTTTTTTGTAGCTGTTCAAACAGTTCTTGATAATCAGATGCTTTTTTACCCTTTTACTAGGTACCTGTAAATTTATTGGCCAAAATGTCAGTGTCTAGTGAAGAGGCCTACAGGGTATGGAGCATGACAGATGATGGGGAGTCCTCACTGTCATTTTCAGGCTCAGTATTTTAATCTGGAGAGAGCAGCAGCACCCTGACAGATATCTCTGACGTCAGAGTAGTAGTCCCTGCTAAGGTAAGATGACCCGATCCCGGTCTTCGGTTGCTGAGGTGCTACAATCGCATGATTCTCGTATGCAGCAAAGTGTCAGTACTAGTGCCGCTCAACCTTCTGGTGAACTGACGAGCACCAGCGGCCTAGTACACCCTGATCATTGACAAACCAGCACTGCAGTAACACTTGGTGACATGGCGTGTCCCATAAGTGCAGTTCAAGCTGGTGCGGTGGCTAGCACAAGTAGTGTCCCGCAGCCACCAAGAATTAGAACGCTAAGCCCATAGTGTCCTTCCTGATGCACTTTCAAATCCTGATTGGCAGCCCACAGATTTTGCAGCCCCGTAATTTAATCAAAAATTTGCAGCCTTGTATATCCCCGACCAAGATGTCTGCTTTGATAAGTTTTATGGCCGCCTTGTTTTCAAACAGTTTCTCCTCAGCAAGCGTGCCAGATATGGGGTCAAAATGTATAAGCTCTGTGACAGGGCAACAGGCTATACATGGATTTTTCTGGTTTACAAAGGAAAAGATAGCAGCTTGGAGCCCCCCCAACTGCCCAGACTACATAGGGAGCAGCGGCAAGATTGTTTGGGACTTGGTGTCAGCCTCATTTGGAAAGTGGTACCATTTATATGTGGACGATTTTTACACAAGCGTGACACTTTTTAGACACCTTTTTCAATTATGACTTGGCGCACGTGGCACTGTGCGATCTAATCGTCGGGGCTTCCCCCAATGGCTTGTAAATGCCCCACTTAGTCTATTACTACAGTGACTGGTGTTGTTGAGAAGCCCATCTGTGTCCATGACTACAACCGTAAAATGGGAGGGGTGGACTTCAACGACCACATGATGGCCGTAAGGTACAAAAAAAAAAGTCTGATTACTTATTACATTTGGCTCTGTTCAACGTTTTTGTACTATACAAAGCTGGATACAAGAACTGGATCATTCCTAAAATTCCAGGAAGAGCTCATCACAGCCCTTCTGTGTCCAAATTTCCCAATCCAGATGCAGTGAGACAGCCACATAAGAGGCATTTTCTGGATGTCCTGCCTGGTACCCTTAGCCAACGAGCACCCCATAAAAGATGTGTCTGTAGCAAGCACGGATACAGGCGCGACACCTGCTATTTTTGTCCCTCCTGTCCTGGCGAACCTGGTCTCTGTCGGGGACTGTTTCCGTCGCTACCACACACTAGTGGAGTATTAGTATAGGGTTTTATTGTATTTTATGCTATACTGTAATGTTATTGCGTTTGCTTTGCATTTATGTCATTCTACTATTTTACTGTACTGTTATGCTGTGTACACAAGACCAGACTTTTCGGCATCAAAGGTCTGACGGTCTTTCTGACGGACTTACGACGGACTTTCGAATGACTGGACTTGCCCACACACGAACGGACTAAAAAAAGTCCAGTCGTTTGAAAGTGATGACGTACGAAGGGACTAAAATAAGGAAGTTCACAGCCAGTAGCCAATAGCTGCCCTTGTGTCGTTTTTTTAGTCCGTCGGACTAGCATACCAGATGATCGGATTTTTCAATCGGACTCAAAGAGGTCCAATGAAGCCCACACATGATTGAACGGATTTGTTCCGTCAGACCAGTTTGGTCGAAAAGTTACTAATGGGACAAGGCAAGGTTGAACGTTATCCCCTATAAATTTTACCATGATAATGGTAGAGACCATAAGATCTAAGATCGTAGCTAATTACTCACATAAAATTGGTTTATTTGCTGATAATGTGATCCTCACTCTAAAGCCTCGTACACACGATCAGATTGTTGGCCAACCGAGCGTCTGATTTTTGTCCAAAGGGCGTGTGCCAGGAATTTATCTTGACATACTAACGGTGCACAATTGTCAGCCAACAAACACGAACGTAGTGACGTAATAGTGATATGGCAATATTTAAAATGAGTCCTCACAAAAGGTATGCTGGCTCCATAAATATTGCAGCAGCGCTTATATGATTTAAAAGTTCATCCAAAAAAATCATAAAATCTTAAAAATCCGTCAAATCATGAATAAATCCTGTACGCAGTGCAGCTTAAAACAATTCCTTTCTGTGATATAGAGATGTGACTTCCTCCCGACACCAATCTGGCTGGATTGGATTTTTTTAATGGGGTCGGATACAAGCTCCAAGAACTTATACTAGCACGCAAGAAAAAGAAAATGGTCAATATAGAGACGAAAATTAAAAACTTACAGAAAGAGCTAGAACCCATAAAAGACAGTCAACAGATTGTAGAATTTAATCTAAGAACCCAGAAAAAACTAGAAAAGGTAGATAGAGACACCCAAAGAAAGAAGATAAAAAAGTATCAGAGAGACCTTAATGATTTTAAAAATAACACTGTCTATTCTTGGCAACAACATAACGCACAAGGGACCAATCCAGGCCCCCAACATCCATTACCCCAAAGAGCACAACAGCACACTACCCCCGCGCAGGTACCAACAGAGCCCAACACGCCTTGGATACAAAGAAACAGAGCACAGAACGAAATAGATTCTCCCGTGTATCACTCCACTCCTGTAAAAAGGGGCAGGGGAAAAGCCAGTATAAATAGAGGGAGATCCTATACTGGCCACCAGGGAGACAATCAATACAGAACTACCTACAATACTTATAATGCCCCGCCTTACAGTAGGAACCAACCACCATACCAACAGGACGGATACAATGGGCAATACCAGCCACGTCCTTTTTAGGGAGGGGGGAGAGGGGGACAGTGGAGGGGCCGAGGCTTCCAACCACGAAGAGGGAGACCCCCGGGTTACCCCCAGCCACCGTTTCAACAGCAAACCCACCCCCCACACAGGGACGACCAGGGGCTAACACCCCAGGGAGACCCACATGTATGGCCCCAAAGGGGAGAACGGGACTCACACGGTTATCAACGGGAAGAAAAACCAGAGGATGTAGGGCAGGACAGAGGGTCCAACAAAAGAAGGAGGGGCTCAGAGTAACTGGAATTTACAACCTAACACCAGTAGTATTATCTCATAAGGAGCTCAACATATTAAATTTAGGATTGAAATGTGGAATAAAAAAGCCAATCAATAAGTTTGATGTATACATTGACATCCACAAATATGTGAGAAAACTAAATATAAAAAAAAACATTTTTTAGGGATCACGCCCGGAATCAGACCTGCTGTGACCTATACCAATGGGGTTATAAGTAGTGGCCTCAAGAATAAATCCCTGTTTAACCCCCCAAATAACCCTAATCACCACATTGAAGTGTTCAAAGGATTGGTATTACAGGATTTAGAAAATATAAGGCCAAAAAAGGAAATAAATGTAAGACATATCAGTGAGGGCATAGAAATGCTGGAGAAACGTAAAGATATAGTCATCCGACCTGCGGATAAAGGTGGAGGAGTGGTATTACTAACCAAAGAATATTATGAAAACCAGATAAAAAACATGCTGGCAGACACCATCACATATAAAAAGCTGGACAAAGATCCAACATTAGCATATAGGAACCAATTGGAAATATTGGTGAATATGGGGAGTGCAACCGGAGTGCTATCAAGCAAAGAGAAAAAATACTTGACTCCTATGAGTAGTAGAGTGCCCACGCTCTATACGTTACCGAAAATACACAAAGATCCAATAAATCCGCCTGCAAGACCAATAGTCAACAGTATTGAGTCGGTTTCCTCGAGGTTAGGCCAATATTTGGACAAATTTCTTCAAACTAGTGTACAAAACACCAGATCGTACCTGAAGGACACTAAGAATTTTCTGAATCTTCTAAATGAGGTGGACCTCACCAATAAGTCGCAGATCTGGCTTGTCACAGCAGACGTGTCATCGTTATACTCGATAATCCAACACGAGGATGCCCTATTGGCTTTAAACTGGGCCTTGAGTAAAAGACGATATCCCCCACAGTCAAAAAATATTTTTAAGAAACAGTCTGGACTTTTGCCTTAGTCACAATTATTTTTGGTTTGACAATACTTTCTATTGCCAGCAACGCGGAGTAGCTATGGGAGCTAAATTTGCGCCTAGTATTGCTAATTTATTTATGGCAGAGTGGGAGGATAAGACCATTTTTAATAGACAACGAGCTGAGCTAGTTTTTTATAAGCGTTTTATAGACGATTTGTTTTTTATATGGGCAGGAAATGAGGAGGATTTAAATGCGTTTTTAGAATTTTTAAATAAAAATGATCGTAATATTGGTTTTAACATCTGACAGAAGCAAGGAGGAAATTAATTATCTGGATGTCACGGTATACAAAAAAGGCGACAAGCTTGAAACAAAAGTGTTTTTTAAAAAAACAGACAGAAATAGTTACTTACCAGTCACAAGTGGACATCACCCTCAGTGGCTTAAAAACATACCTAAAGGACAAATTATGCGGGTACGACGAAATTGCTCTGAGGACGAGATCTTCACCACCCAAGCAAAAGTACTAGCAGACAGGTTCATTACTAAAGGCTACGACCCAGACACCTTGGAAAAAGTAGTAGAAGTAGTGAGGATGATACCGAGAGCCACCTGTCTAGCAGAGAAAGTACAAAATGGGGACACCGCGCCACATGAGTCGAATGAGATAATTAAGAGCACCACAAGTAAAGAATGGGGCTTTATTTCCGGATTCCATGCCCAGTATAGAGACGTCGAGAAGATATTCAAACAACACTGGCATGTTTTAATGTTGGATAAAAAACTAAAAACAGAGCTGCCACCAGCACCACAATTTATTTACAGGAAAGCCACCAATTTTGGAGACAAAATCGTACGGAAGATTTTAGACCCACCGAAGCGACCACCGACGTTTTGGGATCAAAACGTTTTTTTTGCCTGCAGAAGATGCAGGGCATGCAGAGAAGTGACCACCCCATGTAGATCCTTGGACACATTCATCTCTCCAGTCAATAATCAAACTTTCACGGTAGAACAATTTATTACCTGCAACACCACGCATGTGGTATACGCATTAAAATGTCCATGTGGACTGATGTATATTGGAAGAACAAAGAGAAAACTAAGGATACGAATTGCAGAACATATACATAACATAAAAATTGGTTACAAGGACCACAATGTATCACTGCATTTTAAGCTAAAACACAACATGGATGCATCAGGTTTGCTTTTTTGGGGGGTTGAACATATCCAGCCCCATTGGAGAGGTATGAACCTAATACGAGAGCTTTCAAAACGTGAAACTCACTGGATCTACTCCACAGACGTTTTGGTGCCAAAAGGCTTGAATGTAGAGTTGGATATCAATTGCTTTATAAGTGACACATAAATAACCATAAATAACCTACAATAAGATATCCCTCAGCATATATAAATGACGCATTGAGACTGGATGAATGGATAAGAAAATTTCCATTATGATAGCCTTTTATCGCATAGTAGCCTGTTATTATGTTTTAATGGGATCATATATATCCCTAACAGAGCATTTTATATCCATTTTAGCTAATTTTAATGAATTTTAGTTAACCAGTTCAATACCCGCCCATAGTCATATGACGCCCACAAGGTGGATCTACCATCCTGGGTGGGCGTCATATGACGTCCTCGGATTCCCGGCCGCCTGGGGGGCGCGCGCCATCGCTCGGGACCCGGTGCGAGTGCCCGGCGGCCGCGATGTCCGCCGGGCACCCGCGATTGCCCGTTAAAACAACGGGACCGGGCGGGACCGTGGAGCTGTGTGTGTAAACACACAGCTCCACGTCCTGTCAGCGGGGAGGAGACCGATCATGTGATCCCAGTACAGAGGATCACATGATCGGTCTCCTCCCTTAAGTCCCCTCCCCCTACAGTTAGAATCACTCCTATTAGGGACACACATTAACCCCTCCAGCGCCCTCTAGTGTTAACCCCTTCCCTGACAGTCACATTTACACAGTAATCATTGCAATTTTATAGCAACGATCGCTGTGTAAATGTGAATGGTTCCAAAAATGTGTCAAAAGTGTCCGAAGTGTCCGCCGCAATGTCGCAGTCACGGAAAAAAAAAAAAAAAAAAAAAAAAAAAAAAAAAAAAAAAAAAAAAAAATCGCAAATCGCCGCCATTACTAGTAAAAAAAAAAAAAAAAAAATTCAATAAATCTATCCCCTATTTTGTAGACGCTATAACTTTTGCGCAAACCGATCAATATACGCTTATTGCGATTTTTTTTACCAAAAATATGTAGAAGAATACGTATCGGCCTAAACTGAGGAAAAAAATTGTTTTTTTTTTAAAAAAATGGGATATTTATTATAGCAAAAAGTAAAAAATATTGTTTTTTTTTCAAAATTGTCGCTCTTCTTTTGTTTATAGCGCAAAAAATAAAAACCGCAGGGGCGATCAAATACCACCAAAAGAAAGCTCTATTTGTGGGAAAAAAAAGGACGTCAATTTTGTTTGGGTGTAACGTCGCACGACCGCGCAATTGTTAGTTAAAGCGACGCAGTGCCGAATCGCAAAAAGTGCTCTGGTAAGGAAGGGTGTTTAAAAGCCCTGTATTGAAGCGGTTAAATATGCTCTTTTAGTCTATTCTGACCTCGATTTATGTGTTTTATGCGACTATATGCGATTTTATGGAATTTTATGTAATTTTAGGGAATTTCAAGTAATTTTTTTAAACGCAATGGGGGCGAACCTGTTTCATCCTCATACCACTCATCTCCAGCAAGAACTAGTCCATTATATTGGTCCAGTGTATTTTTCCAAAAACATTTATTTCACTTTTTTTCCAAAATTCTCTTCAATTTTTGCATGTATGTCATCTACTCCGTCTCCCGGGGGCTTGATTTTACTCTATTGCATTTCTTTATTGCAGTTTTAATGGAAAGACTATGTTTTTATTTATAATCCTTCAGTCTGATCAGCACGTGGGGCATGCATCTAAATTCCCGGTTACTAGGGTCATAGGTCACGGCAGGTCATGATTACCATAAGCTAAAATACAGAGGGTGTCTAACACCTTTAGAACATATCCCCAAATGTGCTCACCATCTATATCAATAACCATGGGTAGTTTTAGGGTTAATAGGCACATAATTGTATAATGCATTCCAAGCGAATCTAATTTAATTTAATCTTATTTTAATTTAATTTAATTTAATTTAATTTATTTTAATCATCACAGCTCTCCATGTGTATAGGAACCAAAGATGTTTTAAGAATATATACATATGGTGCCCCGAGTGGCTCTTTCTTTAAATGATGAATGTCTATCTTTATGTAAAACGAAGGTGTAAGCTATGTTATAATAATCATATCGCCAGAGAGTCATATGGATGCCGTTTTTATAATAGCCACCATACACAGTAAGATAAACGGCCGACCAATCGGCTCATGTTGCAACTCACTAAAGTTAGTAGTAACCGATATATACACACACATATATTCATAATATATTGGTGTTATACATCAATATATGTGGAATTGTCATTCCCAGGGCCGGTATCTGCACACATAAATCCGTGCAATCGGCATTAATATACTGACAGGCGATATGAGAATCTATCATAGCAGGGTGTATAACATGCTGCACAATATATGGTGTATAAATATCATTAAGTAACAGTTCAACATGGTCTCAAACATGATTGATATAATGTATTGGTTGTATAAGCGGTCGAATGTTCAGGCTAGTTATGGAGATCAAGGTTTACATTATGTGTAGACAGTATTCTATTAGTATTATAGGCGCTGGTCTGATTGGCCGCATAAAAGGTCATTCAGACTGGCGGCGATCCGGATTGGAGACAATCTGGGCGATGCCCAAATAAATGTAGCACTTCCTATGGCGAGGCCACACCCTCAGACGACGTCCGGAAGTGACGAAACGCGTCAGGGTCGTGGCCTCGCAGGAAGTGACGTTTTGCGGTCCAGAGTGCGCTCCAGCCAGCCCAGATACCAGGAAGTGGAAGGGATACCTAGACACAGCGGTCTTTGGCGGTTTCCGGCGGACGGAAACCTTGCAGGCAGAGTGCAGTTTCATCTTTTTATACAAATGTGATTGATTATTTGTATTCTGGTACGCATTTTACTGGGGGGAATGGGAATATTGAAATAAAACTGTGTTTACCAAACTGTACTACGCTATCCGCAATACTTTATTTTTTCTATGCTGAATACTGGTGGAGAGGAACTATTCTGAGACACACAGGTGGAGGAAAAGCGGACGCAGTAAGGAGGTTGCAGTGGCCAGTGGTTCTCTGATTGATATGCCCAGTTTTGTCTACGCTCTGGTGAGTGCATCCCCAAAGGGGAACTTCCCCAGCATGTGGTGATAAGAATTGGTGTCGGGAGGAAGTCACATCTCTACATCACAGAAAGGAATTGTTTTAAGCTGCACTGCGTACAGGATTTATTCATGATTTGACGGATTTTTAAGATTTTATGATTTTTTGGATGAACTTTTAAATCATATAAGCGCTGCTGCAATATTTATGGAGCCAGCATACCTTTTGTGAGGACTCATTTTAAATATTGCCATATCACTATTATTGTTTTTACTACACAGTGGCTGCTTTTACAGGTGTATTGCATACATTTTATTATTTCCATATCCCATTATATTTATTTATTTGTATATATTTATACACTTTAAAAGTTCCAATCCATAAGCGCGGAGTGATAGATCCACGAGGACGGCAATTTATCTGGCTCTATCCATACACCACGTAGTGACGTAATACAAGTAATTTCAGCTCCTGAGCAACACCCTTTGGGCCGCTTCTGCTAATTTTGTGTTTGGTGAGAATTGATTCCCAGCATGCGTGTTTGTACTTTAGACTTTTGTGTGACAGACTTGTGTACTGACCATCAGAAAATCTGACAACAAACCGTTGTCTGCTGAAAATTTACTAGCATGTCATCCAATATTTGTTGGCAGAAAGTTGGACAATTGTCAAAAGGAGTGTACTAACGGTCTCAGGCCAACAGTCTGTCAACAGACAATCTCCTGCCAACAATCCGATCGTGTGTACGAGGCTTAAGACCCCATACACACTATTACATTTTCTGCAGATTTTTGTCTTCAGATTTACCAATATGAGGTCAAACCTTAATAGTTTCAATTTGTATGCAATCAGGCAGGTCCTTGGTTTTGGTAAATCTGAAGACAAAAATCTGCAGAAAATCTAATAGTGTGCATGGGGATCTAAAGCTGAATACACACTATACAACTTTTGTTGTTTGATCTCCTTTAGATTTACCAAAACCATGTAGTGCAAGGGCCTGCCTGATTGCATTCAAAATGAAACTGTTTAGAGATTTACCAAAAACATATAATATGAGGTCAAACCTTAAAGTGGTTGTAAACTTACAAAAAACAACAACCTGCAAGACAAAGGCATAATGAGCTAGTATGCAGAGCATACTAGCTCATTATAAAATACTCACCTTAGATTGAAGCCCACGCAGCAGTCCCGGCACACTGCTCTGCCCGGCGGAATGTCTCCAGGAGTTATTCCCAGACATCGTGATTGGAAGGAGCCACGATCACGTCACTCCTGCGCATGCACACGGGAGCCGCCATTAACGGCACGTCAGCTGAGGCAGGCTTAGGAGATATCCAAGGTAACTACAGGTAAGCCTTATTACAGGCTTACCTGTAGTGAAAAGTGGTTGTACGGGGTTTACAACCACTTTAAGGAAACAATCTAAATACAATTGTATAGTGTGTATCCGGCTTCTTCCCTACAGGCAGCACAGAATGAAATTTCCCGCTTTAGTGCAATATCATACTATAAAGTTAATGTGACCAAGTCCTCTGTGCTTCCAATTGCAATCCCTAAACCCTAACTACTCTCCCTACAATCACAATTCCCCTATAACTAGGAATCCAAATCCTTAACTTCCCTCGGGAAACATCTCTAAAACATTTGAGGCTAACTTTCCTCTAAGCTCATATCTGAGATGAAACGGGAGATGGCTGTAATAGAAACTTACAAACTCTCTTGGCTAGGCCAAATAGTGGCCTTTAAAATGATCCTGCTACCTAAATTTGTTGTATCTTTTTAGAACCATCCCAATTTCTATACCACTTCCTTTTTAAATGTTTGAATATTACTTTACGTAGATTTATTTGGCAGGGGAAACCAGCACGTATTCCTTATAATACATTGATAAAACACAAATCTATGGGGGGCGTGGCCTAAATCGTCCTAAACGGACACCGGAACACCGCCTGAGGCTCCTGGACCTACTCAAACCGGTCACGCCGGGTATGGTGACCAGAGGAAGCAAGGGAGAAGCCGCGGCTGCGGCCTCACAGGACTCTCAAGATGGCGCCTGGATGTCTTTACCTCCCAAAGTACCACAAGGCCAGGAGAGGGAAACGGAGCAGGGTAAGCCACCTAAGACTCCTAAAGCCAAAGAACAGCCCAGAGACATGCTATGCTATATTACACCAGAAAGCTCACTGGCCCAGATGACTTATTACAAGCTGACATGCAGCGGCCTGCAGTGTTCAGAGAGCAAGTTGAGGGAGATGGCAATGATATGCATGACATGGAACATGAGCCTATGGAGTCAGTCCCAGACCCCATGCCAGCCCTATATGATCAACAGTCAGCAGATACCCCTGAACCCACGCTCAGTGAGATACAACATGCAGTACATAGATGCACTGCCGCAGTCGATGCATTGAAAGAGAGATTTGGGGGATTGGAGGAAAAGGTATCTCTTCTCAGACATGACATACAGAAAGTCAGAGAACGCACCACGGCTGTGGAGGGCAGGGTGAGTGACATAGAAGACCAGATGCCCCATATTAACAGGGAAGTGAGAGTGGCAGCTCAGCACGCGCACCAGGCCTTTGACAGACAAGATGAAATCGAGAACCGCCTAAGGCGAAACAACGTCCGGATAGTGGGGCTCCCAGAAAAGGTGGAGGGCAGGGACCCCACCCCACAGAGACCCCACTTCCTTTGTAGAAGGCTGGCTACAGGAAACCTTTGGTAAAGATGCCTTCTCCCCCCAATACACGGTGGAAAGGGCACATAGGGTGCCGCCGCGTCCCCTGCACCCCGGAGGCCCACCGAGATCAATGCTGGCCAGGCTCCTAAACTACAGGGACCGTGAAGTGATAATTAGAATGGCCAGAGAAAAAAGGGGCCGTGCACTACAATGGTACCAGAATTTCGTTTTACCCCGACTTCTCAGCAGAGGTGCAACGCAGGAGATCCAAGTTTGTGGATGTCAAGAAGCGACTTCAGAGAATCCAACTACCCTATGCCATGCTGTACCCGGCCAAGCTCTGCATCACTGCCAGGGATCAAAACCACTTTTTTGAAAACGCACAAGACGCTGCTGAATGGCTGGATCGCAACGAGCAAGGTCTACGCAGAAGGGCCAGAGAGGACGGCGAAGGGTGACTATAACCTGCTATCGTATCACACGAGAAACAAAGGCGAATACATATGTTTATTAATGATATTGTTAGAGGGCCTTTACACTATTTTCTGCTATCAGCAAAAGGGTTTCCGCAGGAAGCTGAGTTTGTACTTTGCTGACCTATGTGTTTAGGCGAAGTAAGTTTTTCTACGCCCATGGAAGGTTGCCTGCTGCCATGGTTTACATGGCTCCAGTGGTTGTGCCCCATTGGCACGTGGAAAGTACCCGAGTATGACTTCCTTTCTGGGTGGGTGATTCCAAGGCACGTCATGATGGCGTACCGTGGCCCACCAGTCACTGACTACTCTGCTACTTGTTTTAAATCTGACCGCAGTGCGCTGTTGCGCAGTTGGTTTTTTCTCAGTTTCCACAAAATACGCCACCAAACATGGCGCTGTTTGGCTTTGCTATGTGTACAGTTGCTTTGATGCTTCATGGCTGCACTATTGAACAAATGTTAACCAATGGTGGGGTTACCCCCCCCCCCCCCCCCCCACCGCACATGCAGGATGATGTTTAGACACTCGGGATGTCCTCTACGCCCTTAGTGTCCTGGAATGTCCGGGGGGTAAATGACCCACTGAAAAGATCTAGGATCTCAGCAGGGCTGCGGAAATTTCACCTGGCCATTTTTGGATTACAAGAGACCCATTTAACTAAGGATACGGTTGGTTACCTACAGTATGCATGGGTGGGGAAGGCGTATCACTCCACTCACACCACCTATTCTCGCGGTGTGAGTGTATTGATCCACAAATCACTTGTATACCAGGAGCTTGACTCCCTCATTGATATTGATGGGAGATTTATTTTTCTGTACTGTAAACTGTATACCATAACCATGATTATAGCGTTTGTATATATACCTCCGCCATTCTCCAGGGAGGTGTTACAGTTGCTGCTGTCTTACCTGGGGAATAAGCCCGATATGCCAATATTGATCAAGGGGGATTTTAACTGTTATTTGGATCCCAGACTGGACAGACACCCCCCCAAGGGTGGCAGGGGAACGGCCCTCAGCCGACTAGCGGAGGAAGTTGGATGGG
This sequence comes from Lithobates sylvaticus, assembly GCA_028564925.1. Lineage (NCBI taxonomy): Eukaryota > Metazoa > Chordata > Amphibia > Anura > Ranidae > Lithobates > Lithobates sylvaticus. The sequence goes on along the minus strand of CM053030.1, from coordinate 309,017,814 downwards.
TGGACTTATGGCGGGTTAGCAAGCCACAATGCAAACAATTCTCCTGTTTCTCTAAGACTCATGGCTCCCTTTCCCGCATAGATTTGTGTATGGGTACCCCAAATGTGGTTAACCTCACTTCTAAGGTAGAGTATTTTCCACGCGGAGTTTCAAACCACTCCCCACTGGGACTGTGGATAATTACCCAACCACTCAGCACGCTACCCCGGGCCCCATGGAAGCTAAATGCCTTTTGGCTCAAACTATTTACTTCACAAGACCGTGTAGAATCTAAAATTACAGTCTTCTTTCAAACACACAAACATCACTTTGACCCACTGCAGAAATGGGAGAGATTGAAGGCATACCTTAGGAGGGATATTTATAGAAGAAATACAAATAGTGAAACACAACTCTTCGGCTCTTGGAGCAGGTGGGTGACCAGGTGAGACAGCTGGAACTTTCGTATGTGACTAACCCAACTGAACAGGCGAGGGAGGCATGGATGTCGGCCCAGGATTCCCTGGACCGATTAAGATCCTCTACTGCCGAGAAAAATTTTTTTTTTTTACAAAACTTGCATTCTACGAGGAAGGTGAACAGACAGGCAGACTACTGGCCAAAATAGCAAGGTCCCAGCAGCACTCCCAAGCCATTGGCGCAATAAGGGCCGCCAATGGTAGGGTGGTCAATAAACCTGAGGACATTATCTCTGAGTTGGCATCTTTCTATAAAAACTTGTATGGGTCAAGAGATGCCTACACGGACGAGGATTTAGAGGTATATATGGCTGGGGTGGACTTGCCTCTGCTACCTGTAGCAGCTAGGGAACTGATCAACGCCCCCATCACTATAGAGGAACTACAAATGGCAGCCAGTTCTTTCCCCACGCATAAGGCCCCTGGGGAGGATGGTCTCCCCATTGAAGTCTACACCAATTATGGAGAACAGTTACTACCTGAGCTTCTGAAGGTTTTGCCAGAATCTATGTCTAGAGCTAACATAAAATACTATTGTTGAAACCTGGGAAGGACCCGGTTGACCCTGGGTCGTACAGACCTATATCCTTGCTCCAGAGCGACGTAAAACTCCTAGCCAAAGTGCTGGCGCTCAGGGTCAATGGGGTAATAACCAGCATTATCCACCAGGACCAGGCTGGCTTTATGCCGCAGAAATCTACAGCCACAAACCTGAGATGTCTGTTTCTTAATATGCAATTACAGGCAGACAACGGGGGCCGCAGGGCTCTTTTGTCCTTAGATGCCAATAACGCATTTGACAGTGTTAGCTGGCGGTAACTATGGGCAACACTGGGAAAGTTTGGCTTTGGAGAGAGATTTATAGCTTGAGTGAGGCTGTTATACACATCACCTCAAGCGACTATCAGAATGGCCGATAGGATGTCCCCGGCCTTCGCACTCAGCAGGGGGACGAGGCAGGGGTGCCCGCTGTGCCCGCTGTCCCCGCTGCTGTTTGCGATCGCAATAGAGCCACTGGCTGCCATGGTGAGGGCGAGTACCTGCATCCAGGGGTTCCAATACGTTATGATACAGGAAAAGATCATGTTATATGCTAATGACATGATGCTTTTCCTGGGGGACCCGTCACAATCCCTTCCCGGGGTCATGTCCATCATAGGGAAATTTGGCCACTTTTCCGGTTTGACCATAAATTGGTCAAAGTCAGCATTGATGATGTTGGATGAGAGCCAGGAGGTGCACCTCCCTGACTCTTGCCCCATCCTGGTGGTGGGCAGCTTCAAGTACCTGGGGGTACAGGTGTCGCCCAGGCTTGGGGACTACTGTGCCCTCAATGTGCATCCCTTACTGTCCAGGTTCAGGGATAAAATTAATACATGGAACGCCCTTAAAATGTCACTTGCAGGCAAAGCCAACTTAATAAAAATGATATTGATGCCCCAACTGCTTTACTTTCTTCACAACTCTCCAGTGGTGATACATCTAAAAATCTTTAGGATAGTGAATACTCTCTTCAGACGGCTTCTGTGGCACACTAGACCCCCCCCCCCCGAATACGACTGGAACAGCTGCAGCAACCAAAAGGACAGCGGAGGGTTGGCAGTTCCCAACCCTTGGCTGTACTACATTGCGGCCCAGTTGTAACATTTGATTGGCTCTATGTCTCAGAATCCAGGTAGCTCGTCGGCTCAACTGATGCTGATGGCCACGGGGGCAGAGACCATACCGGCTGGACTGGAGGCTCAAATGTTCTTGAAATCCAATAAACAGACCCCAACGCTTTCATTGGTACAAAAGATATGGAACAAGAGTAGACAGTTTCAGTGAGTGCAGGGGTTCACAGAATATAGCCCAATTTGGGATAACAAATCCTACGTAGAGCTGGTTAAACTGCAGCAGGGACCCAGATGGCGGGCCTGGGGGGGGTATCCCAGCTGTCTCACATATTTGAGAATGGTAGATTGCTGTCCTTCCATGAACTGCAGGTGAGGTTTAACTTACCTGCTAATATGCACTACTACTACATACAACTACACCATGCTGTCGCTGCGCAGGGGAACGCGGTGGAGTGGATACAGTCTCCCACTCCGGTGTTCCATGTGATGTATGACAGTACAGAAACCAAGGGGTTCATCTCCCAGTGCTACCAGATGTTGTTAACAAAACACTTACGAGCATTCCCAAACAGAGCAGAAGATATGTGGGAAAGGGACCTAGGCCAAATAACAGGGGACCAATGGATTGAAGCTATGCAAGCGGTAACTATATGCTCACTTAATGTAGCGCAGAAAGTATCCCAGCTTTACATACTGTTGAGAGTTCATTATACCCCTACCAAACTTTATAAAATGGGTAGACTACCGGACCCACTCTGTAGCCGATGCAGGAGACAAAACTGAGATCTTATACATCTACTATGGAGATGTCCGAAACTCCATAGGTATTGGCATGAGGTGGTAAGCACACTTAATGGAGTGTTTCAGACAGCGATCCCCATGGACCCCTTGTGCTGTTTGCTGGGGGTCCTTGAGGATATAATTCCAGAAGAGCCAACTAGAATAGCAGCCTCTAGAGCGTTGTTCCAAGCTAGAAAGCTAATATTAATGGGATGGAAATCCATACTGCCACCGACCATGTTCTCCTGGATAGCACATATGGGTAATACTCTTATAATGGAGAAACATATATATCAGCACAGGGGAAGCCCAGGCAGGTTCGAAAAGATATGGTCTAAATGGCTGAACACTCCTGGCTTGAGCCCCAGGGAACTGGTTATGTCCAGACTTCTGCAATGTTCATAGATTTTACCACATACGTTTATGCAAGCATTGTTTATATGTCAATAAGTAAAGCCAAAGAGAAAACTGTATCAGTTGTAAATGTCTGGCACAAAGTTATTGAGAATTTTTTGTACAAAGGAAACTGTTGTGATATGCTTAATGTTAAAAAAAACCTTTTTGATTAAAAAAAAAAAAAAAAAAAAACAACAACAACAACACAAATCTATAGAATGAGCTGGCCTCCTGGTGATACAATTTTACTACAGAGTGGCCCTTTTGGACCAATTAAAGGCGTGGTTTAATCCTAATCCAGAACAATTATGGGTACATATTGAAAAAGCAGTCCTTGGTAACAGGGACCTACCGTCTTTTTTACTAGCTAAGGCTACAGGTATATTAACTCGGGCCCCAATGTCCATTCAGATGTCCATTCAGACATCATTGGAGGCGTGGACCTTTTCTCTACGCCAAGCATCTCCTGGCCTCTCTTTAGCCACCATCACTATCCCACTTACGGTATACCAATATCTGATCCCAATGTTAAATATCAAAGTATGGCTCTCACAAGGTTACCAAACTTAAAATGATATCCCTTCAGAGGATAAATCTAAATATGGTCTCTCAATGTTACAAATCTTGTCGTTCAACAGATGTCATTCGCTAAAGGCTTTGCAAATGAGCTCTGTCTCATGGTTTTATGGCTACTTATGCCCCTCTAAAGAGGAAAATAAGCCATCCTTTATGCTTGCTTGGGAAAAATAATTGGGTAAATTATTCTCTATCGATAGGTGGCATGTTGCAATAAAACATAATTACCAGATGTCCCACTGTACTGATCACTGGAATAACGCTCTTAAAATACGCTCTTGGAATGCAGTCTTTTCATTCATTTTCAGAATCTCAGGTATCCTTACGAAACCTGCTCCCCAATTAGCAATATAGAACTTTTGTCGCTCATATTCTTATCGCAGCCTGACTGGTAATCACTAAAAAATGAAAGACTACACTTGCGCGCACAATTTCTGAAGTAGTTCATATTGCCAACACTCATTTTCATTATGAATGGGTCATTGGTCACTACTCTGACAGCCTTAAATCGTTTTACTATTAATGGTCTAACTGGTCTCAAATGTATCCGTGACAGATGACCTCTACCCGGTGCACAGGGTTTGTTTGTTGGTGTAGTTCTGTAGTATCCTTTCTTTTATTTTATGTTTAGTTTGGTGAAATACCATACACTGTTCCTTTTCATAGAATACAATGTGCATTGCACTATTCATACTACTATTGTCTCATTGAGTCTTGGATCTTACCAGGGTTGCCAACCGCCAGTAAATTTACTGACAGTTTGTAAAAATCTGCGATTTTTTTACAGCTACCAGTAAATATCAGGGGCTGATAATTTTATGTGGTGTTGACTTTTTACGTGTAAATCAAGCAAATTACTTTGTTGTAGGTATTGTCAGTGTTTATACTGTTCAAATATTCACTGTGTTAGTTTTCAATAGGAGTTCTGTAATTTCTCATATTGCCAGTAAAAAATGTGCTCCGTCAGTAAATAATGCTGCAGAGGTTGGCAACCCTGGATCTTACTGAAGTGACAACATTGTTATTATACTGATTTCTATGGACTCAGTCATTCTTTAACCACTTAAGGAGGAATTTACCACCTTAATGACCAGGCAATTTTTTGAGATACGGCACTGAGTCGCTTTAACTGTGTACATGTCGCATGACCGTGCAAGTGTCAAACAACATTTATTTCCTTTTTTTTTTCCCACAAATAGAGCTTTCTTTTGGTGTTATTTGATCACCTCTGCCGTTTTTATTTTTTGCGCTATAAACAAAAAAAGAGCAACAGTTTTGAAAAAAAAACAATATTTTTTACTTTTTTGCTATAATAAATATCCCCCAAAAAAAATGTCTATCAGTTTAGGCCAATATGTATTCTTCTACATATTTTTGGTAAAATAAGCTAATTTTGCAATAAGCTTATATTAATTGGTTTGCGCAAAAATTAGAGTGTCTACAAAATATGGAATAGTTTTATGGCATTTTTATTATTATTATTTTTTTTTTTTTTTTTACTAGCATTGGCGGTGATCAGTGATTTTTAGAAGGACTGAGCTATTGCTGCGGACAGATCAGACACTTTTTTTGGGACCATTGACATGTATACAGCTATCAGAGCTTAAAATAGCCACTGATTACTGTATAAATGTCACTGGCAGGGAAGGGGTTAAGTGTTCCCTTGGGAGGTGTTTCTAACTGTGGGGGACTGGATCACCAGATCTCTCTCCACTCCCTTGTCAGAACACGTATCTGTCTACATTGACAGCTCCCCGTTCCAGCTCTCTGAGGAGCGATCGTGGGTCACCGGCGGACACAGCGGCCACCGGCCATGCGCATTGACTCCGGCGTAGTGCGCGCGCCCCCTAGAGCTTAAAGGGGCTGATGTACAACTAGGCGGTTCGTGCAGGGGAGCCAACCTGCCACAGTATAATGACAGCGGCTGGTCGGCAAGGGGTTAAAAACCTCTCAAAAAAATATTGAATGATGTGATAAAAAAAACCTTCTGACTTTACAACCACTTTAATACAAAAGAATAAAGGTGACAAGAATGCCAAACAAAGGGAAGCTGCTTTCACAGGACATGCTTGGTGTATCAAAAACAACTAGTTAAAAAGTAAGTTCACCCCGGTCCCGCTGTACCTGAGGCTGGCAATCTCCCGCTGTGACACATCGTATAGCCGCTTTACCGGTCCGGAGATCTGAATTAAAATCCCTGGACCGGTAAGGCGGCGATATGATGTGTCAGTGCGGGAGATCGCAGGCCTCAGGTACAGCGGCTCCAGGTGCGATGGGGAGGGGCGGGGGGTCAGTGTAAGTTCACCTTACAGATTTTCTGTAAAGGTTAACTTACACTAATTTAAATTAAGTAAATACAAAATATCTTTAGAAATGTCAAATATTGAATGAAAATAGTATAAAAAAAATTAAATAAAAAAAAAAAAAAACGCACACATATTTGTGTGTTCTTCTACAACATTGTCTTTTTTATTGGCGGAAGAAGTGTATTTATATATGGAGGCACGAGGAAAACAGAAAATTGTATCATACTTACCGTAATTTTCTTTTCCTGGTGCCTATCCATGGCAGCATACTGAACCCACCCAGTTTGTTTCTAGCAATGTACAGGGAATCAGCTGTTTGTTTTTGTTTTTTCTCTATAGCTATGCACTGGTCCTGTGGGCATAATTAGGCGGGGCTACTATCACATGTATGCTGCCATAGATAGGCACCAGAAAATTACAGGAGTAGGATACAATTTTTATTTTTTTTTCGTTTTGGATAGGGTGGGTTTTTAGTTTTTGGTTAGGTTTTTTATTGCTGACTCTGTCCCCATTAGGGAGATTCACCCTCTATTTGTCCTGTTTACCATTACCGTTGAAAGGTAAATTAAAAGAAAATCCCAAAGTTTGGGTTATACCCAAAAAAGTAAAAGAGGGCAAAGGGAGGGACAGCGAAGAAGAAAGGGGGGGCAGTAGGAGGAAGATGGGGGGGAGAAAGAAGGGGGGGTTGGAAAAAAAGGGGGGAGGTGTGTAGAGAGAAAAAGAGGGGGAAGAAACATAACTGGGAGGGAGAGAAGTACGGTAGGGAGAAGAAAAACAGGGGAGGGGGGGGGGGGGGGCGAAACAGGAGAAATTATGAAAAAGGGAAGGAAAATGAGTAGTAATGGTACACATGGTAGTGTCCAAATCATAAAGTAACAAGGTTCTAGTACGAGCCAATGCTCCGGTAAATGCCTTCCTCAAATTGGTACATGAATAGCCCCCTAAGAGGCCTTCACGTATTACTTGTGTATTACTTGTGCTTGTGAACGAAATTCCCTTTCCTAAGCGCAATGCCTGCAAAGCCACAGATATTACATGAGGTCTTGGATGTGCACTAGAGGCATGTAACAGTGTGTTACCAGCTGTGGGTTTGTGATATAGGTCAGTGCCAATGGTACCGTCTGGTAATTAAAAGTGAAATGCAGATCCAAATCATTAATATTCAATTGTTGGATGAATTCAGGGCCCGTCTCCCTCCCCCACCCCTCCAACATTTTCCGCTCCCCTTGCCCTTGACCTTCCTTTTTAATCATTTCTCCTTTTCCACCCCTTGTGTTTCTACCCCCTCCCTGCCATACCCCCATTCTCTCCCTTCCTCCTCCCTCCCCTCTTTTCCTCTCTACACACCTTTCCCCTCTTGTTTTCCTTTTTTCTTTCCCTTACTGTTTTTCCCTCCCCCTTTTTTCTTCCCTCTCCTTCTATTTGATTGAGACTCTGGATATCATTAATATTATTAGATTATACTCGGTACTGGTCACTCTGGGATACCTGCTGCATGCTCAGCCCAGAAAAGAGCTGCCGACCTCCCCTCAGCCCCTGTCAGCAGAGTGCAGAGCTGGGGTCCCGCGGGAGGATAACGAGCATGTGGGGGAGAGGCAGCTGGCTTTGAGAAGACCCTGTGCTTCCCGATCATTCTGGTCAGTGCTGGCATCCAGGGCCGGCTGAACTCCTTCACCTATGGCATCCTACTGGCCACTTTAAGCAGGATATGTGCTGGGCAAAGCTTCTCCAGTGCTGACCTTGTCCAAATTATGTCCATATTGTACATTATATTTAATAGATTGGAAGTGAGGGAAAATCTCAGTATATTGCTGGATATGTCCCCACTGAGATTTCCCCTCACTTCCTGTCTTGGTGTCACCAAGGATGGGGGGAGGAGGAGGAGGACATGGGATGGAGGAGAACATGGGATGGGACTGGAGGAGGAGAGATGGAATGGAGGCGGAGGAGGACATAGGATGGAGGAGGAGAACATGGGATGGGACTCTAGGAGGGGGACATGGGGTGGAGGACATGGGATTGGACTGGAGGAGGAGGACATGGGATGGGACAACAGTATATAAATTGATACTGTTGTCTTTTTTGTATGTGGATACTTTGTCTTTTTTATCATTATATTTTTGTGGCATAAATAAATAAAACTTAAATTTTATTCTGTGTACTTTGTTCAGGGTACCAATATAGTAATGGATTAAAAGGAGACAATTTCCCTACTATTCTCCTAAAAAGGAAAGAATGGACTGTTATATACATGCACATTGTATTATGTTTGGAGTGACTGAGTTTTTTTTTTTTTTTTTTTTGCAGCAAACGATGTATATTCACAAAAAAAAAAAAAAATTTCTAAAAATCTGGCCAAATGACTGGAGAAAATCGATTTTACTACATGTAATGGGTGGATTTACTAAAGGCACATAGAGTGAGCACTTTGCAAGTGAAGTTGCTCCAGAGCTTAGTAAATGAGTGGGATATCTGCTGATTTCCATCATCCAATCATGTACAAGCAAAAATGCAGGTTTTTTTTGTCCTTGCATGTGACTGGATAAAGTGAAGCCTTACCCCGTGTACTCAGCTCTGGAGCAACTTGCAAAGTGCACAGTCTATTTGCCTTAAACACTTTTTTTTTTATTTTGGATAAAGTAATGGAAGGTTAAAACCCCTGTCAGTTTTTTTTTTTTTTTGCCATCTGTGTCCCCAGTGGAAGATGTTCCCTCTATTACTTTTCTGGGGACAACCCAAAATTTGACATTTTCTTTTACTTTCAATGATAATGGTAAACAGGACAAATTACAAATAGAGAGGGTAAATCTAATAGGGGCACAGACAACAATAAAAACCTGACAGGTGTTCTAATTCACCATCACTCGATCCAAAACTAAATGTTTGCTTTAGTTATACTTTAAGTAAATCAATCACAATGATTTCCATATTACAGTTTATATGCATTACTCTTGAGAAAACCAACCCAAAAAGGCAGAGACTGCTCAAAATTGGCTATTTAAGGTCATCACAGAGGACAAGGGGGCACCCTATGTCTAGAGAAAAAAATTGTATTTTTGTACTCACCGTAAAATCCATTTCTCTGAGTTCATCGACGGACACATCGCTTCCTTAATCTTGACCATTGGGTTATATTGCCTCTAAACAAACCTCTCCCTGCGCTTCCTACTCTGCCTGTCATTGATCGGCTGTTCCCTGTCATAGGACTAGGCAGAACAAAAAACCATGGGCTGTACTCAGTCAGTATATCTGCTCTAGGTATTCCGTTTAGTAGCAAGCAGTAATAGAAGTAACAAAAACTCCATAGAGGGGTGGGCGCTGTGTCCGTTGATAAACTCAAAAATCCCATTTTCTATTTCGTTCATCGACGGACACATTGCCTCCTTAATCTTGACCATTGGGACATCCAAAAGCAGTGCCAAAGAAAAATGAGGGGTGGGCAAAATAACCCAAGGCTAACCACAAGAGCCCTAACCAGGACACATGAGCCTTAACCGGGTCATAGGAGCCCCATCTGAAATAAAAAATGTTTAAAGAAAAAAACACCCCTTATGAGGGAACCCCCTCTTAAAAAGGAGCCTGCAAAACCTTGTACCAAAAGAAGCATCTACAGATGTCAAAATATCTAGCTTATAGAATTTAGTGAAGGTATGCACTGACACCCAAGTGGCCACCTTGCAAACCTGTGATATTGACGCTTGATGAAGTACTAAGCGCCCGAGTAGAATGCACCATGTCAGGGAAAGGACAAGAACCCGACACTTAATAGAATAGGCCTGAGTCACAGTCTGTCTCATCCATCTGGAGATGGTAGCCAAAGAATCGGCCATCTCTTTTCTTGGTCCTTGTGTAACCAAAAAAAGTGAGTCTGACCTCTGGAATTGCACAAACCACATCCAAGGTATGCAAAGCTAATTTCTTTGCGTTTCTGTCTTTGTGTCCCAAGCCGGCTCATCCAATGTCCTCATTTAAATGGAAGTCAGAGACAACCTTGGGCAAAAATGGCGGACATGGACGAAGAACCACTTAATCCCTATGGAGTACTAAATAGGGACTACGACAGGATAATGCCACCAATTCCGAAACCCTGCAGGCCGAGGTAACAGCCACCAGGAATGCCACCTTCTGGGACAACGTAGGTAAGGGAATCTCCTGAATATTCTCGAATGGAAGTTTCTGGAGAACGATAGCACCAAGTTTGAATCCCATAGCGGCAAAAGAGACCGCACAGGCAGAGCCACATGCCGGACTCCTTGAATGAAGGTACAAACTAAAGAGTGAGTGGCTTGGGGTCACTAAAAGAAGACTGCTAAGGCAGATACTTGGCCCTTGATGGTGCTCAAAGCCAACTTCTGCTCAACGCCCTGTTGAAGAAAAGCTAAGATCCGAGCCACAGAAAAGGATCGAGGATGAACGTCAATCGACTCACACCAAGAAACGTACGCTTTCCACATACCATGGTATATCTTACTAGAAGTCGACTTCCTCGCCTTCATCATAGTAGGGATCACTGATCCTTACAGACCTCTATTACTCAGTACCTGGCATTCAATGGCTAGGCCATTAAAACCAGTTACTGTAAAGCAGGATGAAAGCTCAGCCCTCGGTACAACTGGTCCTCTTTTAGAGGTAGCTTCCAAGGGACATTTTCAGCCACCAGAAAACTTTCGCCCTTGGTCCTTCGTAGGCACTGCAGAAAAGGCGGCTCCGCAGTGGCACTAGGACGACTGCGGCGTCTACCCAAGGAACTTGCGGATAGCCATGAGCCTAAGTTACTTCCTGTTGAACTTAAGCTGCTGAAGCTGCCGTTTGAGAAGAAAAACTACTAACCTAGTCAGCATTCACTCCAGAGTCAGACCCAGGTAGCCCAATTTCTTGGACAGGGCTAGAGGGGACCCTTGGGTAGTTCGGATGTCACCCAAACCTTTACAGGAATTATACCCACACAAGGAGACACAGGCCCCCCCAATGTGGACAAATTCTGTCCCCCTTCTTTGGTACCCCCAAAAGATTCAATTTGTGGACCCCCTTGATGCTCACGAAGGAGGTCTATGAATCTGGAAACTAGCAAAGATGTCCCCCCAGCAATTGTGGGGCAGACCTTCATACTGAAGGAGTCTTGTCAGTGGATCCGGAGAAGCCTGCTCTAGGCTTACCAGACCAAGATTGCTTGGAACTTCCCGGGGAAGACTTGAGAGATCTGTTTCCTTTATCTGCAGTCCCGGAAGGCTCCTTCCCTTTCTTAGATTGAGGCAGGAAGGTACTCTTTCCCCCTGTTACAACCTCAATGATGTCATCCAGGGTAGCCCCAAACAGGCGGCCGCCTTCAAAGGGCAGATCAATGAGAGCTTTTTTAGAGGCTTGGTCTGCCAACCAATTCTTAAACCACAGCCCACATCTAATCACCACCACTGAAATAGAAAGCTTGGACAGCACAGGAGCTGTATAAAAAATATACTGTAGCCCATGGACCAACTGGTCCACTAAATCAACATAAGCAGCGGGAACCTGCTCACTACCCAGACCCTGGCGCAAAAGCTTGGCCCATTCAGTTAGGGTCTGCAAAACCAGGGTCGAGGCCAAGATTGGACGCAATGCCGACCCAGCAATAGTAAACATGCTGTGTGTCACAGCCTCTGCTTTCCTGTCAGTTGGGGTCTTAAAGGATGGGGATTCCTCTACTGGGATCATGGTTGCTTTATTCGAAAAAAGAGGATTCCCCATGGGGCTTTTTAGCAGCACGTAAGAGGCAATAATTCGTAAAAATCACAAATTTTTATTATCAAAAGACTGTTGGACATGATTCAAGTACAAAAGTTAAAATAGGAGCTCTGGTGTACACAAGGCTAGACAATTAGGGCTAGAAAAGAACATACATCAAGAAATAGTTCCTTATAGTATTAATAATAAACATATACATCAAAGGATAGTTCCCTACAGTATTAGTGATTAACCATCCGATGTGTGGAAATGCCCCAATCCATTTCGACCCTAAAGGTTATGGTCTTCTTCAGGGGGTTCTTACATTTCTATAAATACATCAAAAGAACAGGTTTTAATATGTCATATGGTATAATATTTCGTATCCAATACAATCATTTCAGTATACAATGTCATATATTGAGCATTATAATCACAGTGAATTTACCCTTTCCGCCAAATGGGCTTGCTTAACCAGAGACTTCTTGAAAAAACAGAAAATTCCCTCAGAGATGATCCCGGACCCCGCTAGGGAATTGGCCACACCCCCACATCAAGGGGGCACCCTGGCCTGTGAAGCTTACAAGTGGTCACATAATAGTAGGCCCCCCACAGAGGAAGCGAATGGGCAAAAACACCTGAAAATGACAGTTATACACAATTAGCATATCGAGGAGGGAAGGGCGAACACTTAGAACTATTTCAAGAGAGGGAAACTCAAAACAGTGGGAGTCCCCCTCTCTTGGTGCTGCCGGGAACAAATGATTTCATAATATTTTTTTTATATTTTAATACATTATGTATGATTCTCCACGTACAGAGACCGGTAGCATTATACTCGATCCCCAAACGAGACACACATGGCCAGTTCATGTTGTGCATGATTATTTTCTCTTAATATTTTATGTATTGTGGATTGTCTTAATGATAATCTTTGTGTTCAACATACAACAGTTGATCACAGTGCATAATTGTGCTTTTAAAATGTGAGCAAAAGAAAAAAAGAGTGCATATAGAGTATGTCACTGCCACTTATGGCGACCAAATAAGTGCAATACATGCAATAGATGCATATAATCAGAAAAAAAGTTTTTGTACATTATGTGGATAGTGTGCGAGTATGCACAGCAAAAATGAAATTGAATAACCAAACACAAAAAAGGGGCAAAAAACATGATCCATAAAAAGTTAAAATTAGCAAAACATTATATTGAATGTGACGATCCAATAAAAAGTGAACACGATTATGTTGTGTAATGCTACAGCATCCACACTAAAAGAAAAAAGGGATGCCAATAGAGTGAGTGCAAAGTTGGTGCTATTGAATGACCATTGAAATACATGACCAAAGAAATAAGCACCTGATGATTTTGTTGAAGTTACTCATACACTGTAAAATCTGAAAAAAGTATACAGTGCCTGTATATTCAGCTCAAGAGAATGTGAGTGCTGCATCTAAATTGAAAAGATTTGTGATAAGCTGATCAGTAAGATTCGCAATAATGAAACCCAGCTGTGTGCTAGTGTCCATCCTTACCCGTCCATCCTAAAATGCATATCACTGCGCTCTCACCAGGGATCAACTGAGGAACTCCGGCAGAGAGCACATCTTAAATACCTTACTTTATTGATTAGGAATCGCTGGCAGGTGTGTAAAGCTTCGCCCCTAGGCATTCCCCCAGGAGGGGGCCATTAGGCCACTAACGACGGCCCTTCTGTGGCCACCTTGGCGTTCCGGAAGGCGGAACTGCCCCGGTCTCCTCCGTTCGCCTTCAACGTAATTACGTGACGGGGAAGGTGAGAGGTAATGCGGGGCAGAGGATTCCTCTGCGCTAAGTGCGGGGGCCATACCGCACATGCGTGTGACGTCACCACTGCATCCGACGGCGATCACAGGACGCCACCGGAATGGTGTGAGCTCCCCACAGTGGTGGATGTTATAATTGTGGGTTCTGGAAAGGGAGATGCATGAAAAACGCGTCTCCCTACCGTGTCGGGAAGCCTGGCGGACCAAGGGTATCGCCCCCCAGGGGTGAGGGTCAGACAAAGCAGCGGAGGTCCAATGCATCTATGGGGGAAGAAACATGGACAATTAGTTTTATACTTTACTTTTAATTTTGCACGTGGCTTGACACAATCTTACATAATAGTGTTAATATCTCTATATATAATCATATTCATTAAATAATTATTTATAATGAGCAAAAAAGTGGTACACTGTGGAATATGTAGCGGACAGTGACAGCATTGGTATAAGGTATGGTTTCCTTAAACCTAATTCCAAGGAGTGCAGACCAGTCAGGAATGAATGGCCACGGGAGCAGAACTTCTGTTCCTACATAGGAAAAGATGGAGGGAGGGCAAGAGGAATTTTTTGGTTACCTATATTCATATAAATAATTTTATTACCCAGAGAAAGCGTACTTTCAAACCCGGGGAGAGGAATAATGCCTCTAGTATATTATGCATACCAGTAGATGCTATCTCCATAAAGAAGTAACACCTGAATTCATATCGAGGGGAGAACAATTCCCCACCATCTCCCTTTATGTCAATGCTCTCATGGCCCAGCCATCCTAACTTGTCTTCCCTGAATTGAAGCCCTTTAAAAAGGGTACATATGAAATAGACTCATTGAGGCCAGTGTATATTGTGGCCTGGAGTCTGTATATCCATTTTGTTCTATTTGCAATAATTTCTTACATAGTTACATAGTTAGCTAGTCCATCCAGTTCAACCATAAAAAAAAAAAAGAAATAATAAATAAAAATAAAAATATATCGTACAATCCAATAAACCCCATTCTATACCCACAGTTGATCCAGAGGAAGGCAAAAAAAAACCCCAAAAGAGCATGCTCCAATCTGCTACAGCAGGGGAAAAAAAATCCCTTCCTGATCCCCCGAGAGGCAATCGGATTTTCCCTGGATCAACTTTACCTATAAATGTCAGTACCCAGTTATATTATGTACATTTAGGAAAGTATCCAGGCCTTTCTTAAAGCAATCTACTGAGTTAGCCAGAACCACCTCTGGGGGGAGTCTATTCCATATTTTCACAGCTCTTACTGTGAAGAAACCTTTCCGTATTTGGAGATGAAATCTCTTTTCCTCTAGACGTAAGGAGTGCCCCCTTGTCCTCTGTGTTGACCGTAAAGTGAATAACTCAACACCAAGTTCACTATATGGACCCCTTATATATTTGTACATGTTGATCATATCCCCCCTTATTCTCCTCTTCTCAAGAGTGAATAAATTCAGTTCCTCTAATCTTTCCTCATAGCTGAGCTCCTCCATGCCTCTTATCAGTTTGGTTGCCCTTCTCTGCACTTTCTCCAGTTCCCCGATATCCTTTTTGAGAACTGGTGCCCAAAACTAAACTGCATATTCCAGATGAGGTCTTACTAATGATTTGAACAGAGGCAAAATGATCTCTCTCTCTCTCTCTCTGGAGTCCATACCTCTCTTAATACAAGAAAGAACTTTGCTTGCTTTGGAAACCGCAGCTTGCTATTATTGAGCTTATGATCTACCAAAACCCCCAGATCCTTCTCCACTACGGATTCCCCCAGTTGTACTCCCCCTAGCATGTATGATGCATGCATATTCTTAGCCCCCAAGTGCATAACTTTACATTTATCAACATTAAACCTCATCTGCCACATAAGTCGCCCAATTTGACAGAGCATTGATGTCAGCTTGTAAATTGGAGACCTCCTGTAAGGACGTTATTCCACTGCATAGCTTGGTGTCATCTGCAAAGACAGAAATGTTACTTTTGATCCCAGACCCAATATAATTTATAAAGATATTAAAAAGTAAGGGTCCCAGCACTGAACATTGGGGTACACCACTGATAACCTTAGACCATTCAGAGTAAGAATCATTAACCACAACTCTCTGAATTCTGTCTTTTAGCCAGTTTTCTATCCATTTACAAATCGATATTTCCAAGCCTGTAGACCTTACCTTACACATGAGCCGTGTGTGGGGAACTGTATCGAACGCTTTTGCAAAATCCAAGTATACCACGTCCACCGCCACGCCTCTGTCCAAGGTTTTACTTACCTCTTCATAAAAAGAAATCAGGTTTGTCTGACAACTTCTGTCTTTCATGAATCCATGCTGTCTGTTGCTTAAAATGTTTTTTTCCAGCAAGAACTCGTCTATGTGGTCTTTTAATAATCTCTCCAGTATCTTCCCAACTATAGAAGTTAAACTAACAGGTCTATAGTTACTTGATAAAGACTTTGTTCCCTTTTTAAATATAGGCACCACGTTCGCCCTGCGCCAATCCAGTAGTACTATTCCTGTCATTAATGAGTCCCTAAAAATTAAATACAATGGCTTTGAAATTGCAGAGCTCAATTCTTTTAAGATCCGTGGGTGGATGCCATCTGGTCCAGGTGCTTTATCCACCTTTATTCTGTCTAAATATTTCTGGACCATATCACTTTTGAGCCATTGCGGATCATTCGGGGCTGTGTAAATACCACCCCCATTATGGACATGAGCTCCCCCATGCGCCTTTGTATACACAGAGCTGAAGAAAGTATTTAATAAATTAGCCTTCTCTTTGTCCCCTGTCACCCACTCTAGATTATTTTGTAAAGGGCCTACATGCTCAGACCTGACCTTTTTACTATTAATATATTTGAAGAATTTTTTGGGGTTTGTCCCACTATCTTTTGCAATCTGTCGTTCGTTTTGAATTTTTGCATCCTTGATTTCCTTTTTACATATTCTGTTAAATTCTTTGTAAAATTTAAACAACACTAGTGTTCCTTCACTTTTATATTTTTTAAAAGCTCTTTTCTTATTGTTCATAGCTTTTTTAACTTTTAAACTTATTGCCCATGGGAATATACTTTGCAGTGAGGTCCCAGACAGTCTTTTTGAAGAAATCCCATTTCTGTTCTGTGCTCATTGATGCCAATATTCCCTCCCAGTCCAAGTCCTGGAGAGCAGCCCTCATCCTTGGAAAATTTGCTCTCTTAAAGTTGAGCGTTTTTATCTTTCCTGTATGTATTTCTTGCTTACAGCTAACATCAAATGAAATCATGTTATGATCACTGTTACCCAGGTGTTCCTTTATCTGAACATTAGTAATAAGCTCTGCATGGTTTGAGATTACCAGATCCAGCAGAGCATCATTCCTAGTTGGGGCCTCAATAAACTGGACCATAAAATTGTCCTGTAATAGGTTTATAAATTTTTGCCCTTTAACTGTCCCAGCAGTGCCATTACTCCAGTCAATTTCTGGGTAGTTAAAATCCCCCATTATTATCACCGTCCCAGCCCTTGCAGCCCTTTCCATCTGTGCAAGGAGCTGAGTCTCCACCTCCTCGTGAACATTGGGTGGTCTATAACAAACCCCAATGATTAACTTAGAACTACGCACATCTATAAGCAGTTCCACCCATAATGCTTCAGACTCATCACACTCTCCATCAACCAGGTCCCCTTTCACGCTTGCTTTGAGATCACTTCTCACATAGAGACAGACCCCCTCCACCTTTCCTATTTACTCTGTCTCTCCGAAAGAGTGCATAGCCAGGAATATTAATAGCCCAGTCATGTGAAGATTGAAGCCAAGTTTCAGCAATACCAATTACATCATAGCTCTCCTCATGCACCAGAGCTTCCAACTCACCTATTTTGCTTGGCAGACTTCTGGCATTGGTGAACAAACACTTTAATGCATTACTACATTTTGCTCTGGTGTTTTTCATATAATTTTTAGTAGTACAGATGGCACTATAGTTTCCAATGGCAGTTTGCAACATGGGAAATTTCCTGTCACCTGCCATAACCCTCCCCCCATCTATTCCCATTCCACCCTCCATTAATATCAGACCCCTAGCTAACCTGTCTGCCCGATGTAATTCTAGTTCACCCTCCCTCCTCAATCCTAGTTTAAATACTCCTCCAGCCTTCCCATAAACCTCTTCCCCAGCACAGCAGACCCCCTTCCATTCAAGTGCAAACCGTCATTAGCATATAGGTTGCACCCCAATGAAAAGTCAGCCGAGTGCTCTAGAAACCCAAATCCCTCTTCTCTACACCAGGTCTTTAGCAATGCATTCAGCTCTCTAATCGCCCCCTGCCTTTCCTGTGTTGCACATGGCACATGGCACAGGCAATATTTCAGAGAATATCACCTTGGAGGTCCTTCCCTTCAACTTGCAGCCTAGTTCTTTAAAATGATTCTTAAGGAGCCTCCACCTTCCATGTATACTGTCATTGGTTCCAACATGGACCAAGACAGCTGGGTCATGCCCAGCCCCTCCCAGTAATTTATCCACCCAGTCCACCACATGCCGAACCCTAGCACCAGGGAGACAGCAAAACATTTGGTTGAGGCAATCCTGGCGACAAATTATTCTATCAGTCCTTCTGATTATAGAATCCCCTATTACCACCAACTGTCTAGGCCTACCTGCACTCCCCTCACCACCTCTACTAGATCGTCTGCTCTCCCGGCTGTTAGGGGTAGCAGTGACATCTAGGGCTGCCACCTCTTTGTTTGCCACCTCCACATCTTCACCCAACTTGGCAAATTTGTTTTGATGCACAAATACAGGACTGGCCTTCCTTTTCCGCAAGCCCCTTCCACTCCCTCTTACTACATTAACCCATCTTCCTATCTGATAATCCTGACTTGCCCCTCCACCCTCCACATCACCCCTACTGACCACCTGCTCAGCGAGCAGAGGACCCCTTTCAAGGTTGTCCTTTCCGCCCAGTGTTGCAACTTGCTCCTCCAGATCTCTGATGCGAGCTTCCAGAAGGGCAACCCGCTCACATCTGTCACAGCGGTATCCATCCTGGAGCAGTTGCACCAATTTTGCATACATGTGGCACACTGTACACTGAGCAAAACCTCCAACCCTGCTAGCACTCATTTCCCAGTTACAATATAATTGCTTGTAGGAAGTTTAAGATGTCACAGGTTTGAAGACTCCTGTCCTAACCCCTGTTTTAAACTCTGGTTTTAACTCACCACTTAGAATAGTTCCACTAACTCTGGTTTTAACTCACCACTTAGAATAGTTCCACTAACTCTGGTTTTAACTCACCACTTAGAATAGTTCCACTTGGACAGAGTTCAACCAGTCTCAAAGATGAGAAGGCTCACGATGAGCTTTACACAAACTTATATAGGCCTCAAGCACCTGTGATCAATTAGGCACTCCCCTTAATTAGGAAGCTGAAGGAAGGAAAGGAAAAAAAAACTGTTTAAAAAGTGTCAGAAAGGGTATTAGGCCCGGTTCACACTGCTGCGGTGCGGGAACACTGCGAATCTACAGCGGGTTCCCGCACCGCATGTCTCTCGCAGGCAGTTCACACTGCCCTATGCGAGCTGCTGGGAGTGTCAATGAAATGTTAATGACACCCCCATAGCAGCTCGCATATCGCAGTGCGATCTGCAAACTCGGACAGGAATCGATTTTGGGCCGAATGCGATGCGAATTCAGCCATACTATCTGTATGGCTGAATTTGCATCGCACAGAGATCGCATATGATTTGAAATGCGGTGCGAATCATATGCGATCTCCCCCACCGCAGCAGTGTGAACCGGGCCTTAAGAAGATACAAGGAAAAGGCCCAGAAAGACCCTAAAAATGCAATCCAGCAATCACCAGCAGTCAAAAAAGCAAGATTTGATCACTCTCCACACAGTGTTTGGCTTCCAACCAAAATTCTGGCAATTTCACATGTGCTTTGTTCAAGTCGCTGCCGCGACCCGGAATGTAAATCCGGTCTAAGGCGGCGAAGGAAATTTTTGGCATTTTATAGTGGTGCTCTGTGACCACGTCTCCCTAGGGGAAATGGATGTTGCCTATTTCCATGCTGTAGACATGCTTGGACGTTCTGCACCAAAATCTCTGGCTCATTTTGCCTGTAAAATGCGCTGCATTCGCAGGTCTTCAAGTAAACTACTCCTGACAGTTTACAAAGTGTTTTGGTTTGAAAACCTGACCATCCGGGAAAGCAAATACTTTTCTCCTTTCTAATTAATGGGCAGTGGGCATAATGTCCACATAGGAATGTGCCATACACTTATTTGGTTGCCATAAGTGGCAGCGACACTTTGTTCACATTTTGAAATCACAATTATGCACTGTGATCAACTGTTGTATGTTGAACACAAATATGATCATTAAGACAATCCACAATCCATAAAATATTAAGAGAAAATAATCATGCACAACATGAATTGGCCATGTGCATCTACATTTTGGGATTGAGTATAATGCTACCAGTCCTCACACGTGGAGAATCGTACATAATGTAAGCTCCATAGGCCAGGGCGCCCCCTTGAGGTGGGGGTGTGGACAATTCCCTAGCGGGGTCCAGGATCATCTCTGAGGGAATTTTCTGTTTTTTAAAGAAGTTTCTGGTTAAGCAAGCCCATTTGGAGGAAAGGGTAAATATACTGTGATTATAATGCTCAATATATGACATTGTATACTGAAATATGATTGTATTGGATACAAAATATTATACCATATGGAATATTGAAACCTTTCCTTTTGATGTATTTATAGAAATGCAAGAAACCCCTGAAGAAGACCATAACCTTTAAGGTCAAAATGCATTGGGGCATTTCCACACATAGGATGGTTAATCACTAACACATTATCATTAATAATGCAGGAAACAATTTCTTGATGTATGTCCTTTTCTAGCCCTAATTGTCTCGCCTTGTGTACACCAGAGCTCATATTTTAACTTTTGTACTTGAATCATGTCCAACCGTCTTTTGATAAAAAAAATTGTGATTTGTACGAATTATTGACTCTTAGGCCCAGTTTAACCAGGGGACTTTAGGATGAGAGGAGGGATCCTGCAGGCAGGTCCGACCATCCCTGGAGGGTACCCGCGTCCACCCCAAACCGCACCAAGGGGGAAAGGGGGAACTGTACTTGCCGATCCATGGTGCAGGTGACCCTCCAGACAGAACTCCTCGCCACCGAAGTGAGGCGCTGTCGGCCAAGGGACCTCTGCGACTCAGACCAGAGCTCGTTCGTA
This sequence comes from Lithobates sylvaticus, assembly GCA_028564925.1. Lineage (NCBI taxonomy): Eukaryota > Metazoa > Chordata > Amphibia > Anura > Ranidae > Lithobates > Lithobates sylvaticus. The sequence continues at coordinate 308,996,946 of CM053030.1, read as the reverse complement.
TGCAACCCTGCAAGACTTAACTCACAGGCCAGCCTCCGTCGGATGAGGCTATGTCGTGGCCAACCTAGCGCGCAGCTGCGGTCTGCACGTGCTCGCTGGCTGGACTGGGGAGACCACTGAATCTAGATTATCCAGCCCGTCCCCCAGCCCGGCAGTTGATTGCAGATCTCCCAGAAGAAAATGCATGGGAAAAAAAGAGACAAAAAGTAAAATTTGCTAGGACCAAAAGATCCCATCAAGGAGTTAGTTCCTTACTCCTGACTAGACAGAAATAAACTGAATACCTAGAGCAGGGAAGGAGTTATATACTGACTGAGGACAGCCCATGGGCATAGCCAGGTGTTTTTTGTTCTGCCTAGTCCTACTCCTGCAGAGGCGATATAACCCAAGGGTCAAGATTAAGAAGGCGCTTTATATGCCGAACAAAAGAGATCTAATCTCCAAATAGGGAAAGGTTTCTTCGCAGTAAAAGCTGTGAGAATTAGGAATAGACTCCCTCAAGAGCTGGTTCTGGTGAGCTCAGTAGCTTTAAAAAAAACGCCTGAATTATTTTCTAAATGTACATAATATAGTTATAGGTAAAGTTGATCTAGGTAGTTGATTTATAAGTAAAGTTGATCCAGGGACTATCAGATTGCCTCTCAGGGGATCAGGAAAGAATTTCTTACTCTGCTAGATCAAATTGGTTCATGCATTGCTGGGGTTATTTGAATTCCTCTGGATCAACTGTGGGTATAGGATTGTGTATATAGGATTGTACGATTTACTTTTATTTTAGGATCCCCCCCCCTTTTATTGGTTGCACTAGATGGACTTTTGTCTTTTTTCAACCAGACTATGTAATTATTTATTTCCTTTTGTGAATTGACTTTAACCGATTCAGCCCCGGCAATTTTATCCCCTTCCTTACCAGAGCACTTTTTTGCGATTTGGCACTGTGTGGCTTTAACTGACAATTGCGCAGTCGTGCGACGTTGCACCCAAACAAAATTGACATCCTTCTTTTCCCACAAATAGAGCTTTCTTTTGGTGGTATTTGATCACCTCTGCGGTTTTTATTTTTTGCACCATAAACAAAAGAAGAGCGTCAATTTTGAAAAAAACACAATATTTTTTACTTTTTGCTATAATAAATATCAATTTTTTTTTAAAAAAAACTAAATTTTTTACTCAGTTTAGGCCAATATGTATTCTGCTACATATTTTTGGTAAAAAGAAAATCGCAATAAGTGTTTATTGGTTTGCGCAAAAGTTATTGCGTTTACAAAATAGGAGATAGATTTATTGCATTTTTATTTTTTATACTAGTAATGGCGGCGATCTGCGATTTTTTCGTGACTGCGACTTTGCGGCGGACACATTTTTGGGACCATTCACATTTACACAGCGATCGTTGCTATAAAATTGCACTGATTACTGTGTAAATGTGACTGGCAGGGAAGGGGTTAACACTAGGGGGCGCTGCAGGGGTTAATATGTGTTCCCTGCAAGTGATTCTAACTGTGGGGGGAGGGGACTCACAAGGGGAGGAGACCGATCGGTGTTTCTCTGTTCTGGGAACACACCATCGGTCTCCTCTCCAGTGACAGGACGTCCTGCTGTTTTCCCAGGGAATTGCGGGTGCCCAGCAGACATCGCGCAACGGGTCCCAAGCGACGCCGTGGGTGGCGCACGCACGCCCCCTAGACGGCCGGGAAGAGGGCGTCATATGACGTCAACCCAGGATGGGAGATCCATCTTGTGGACGTCATATGACTATAGGCGGGTATTGAAGGGGTTAATGCCATTTCTGATGTAAATACCGCAAAACGGTTTTAGTGAATTGACAGTTTCAGGATTGCATGCAATATTTAGGGAAAATGTGTCTGGACACCTAAATACTGCATGCAATCTACTTTAGTGAATGGAGCCCAACGTTCTATCGCCTGCCTCGAATGTGTCTCTGAAGCCTGCCATCCTCCTCAAACCTGTATTATGAGATGGGGCACCAGATATATCTTTAGGCTACATCCACACGGGTGATAGGGAACTGATAGTTTGCTGCGTTCAGCTCTACTTTGTGCTGTGAATGCAAAACTGACTGATTAGCTGCTGCCAGAAACTCTGCAGAAAAACCTTCCCCAGATGCAGAGTCAGATGTCCAGAGTCAGTTGGAGGCTCCATATACAGTGGATATAAAAAGTCTACACACCCCTGTTAAAATGTCAGGTTTCTGTGATGTAAAAAATGAGACAGATAAATAATTTCAGAACTTTTTCCACCTTTAATGTGACCTATAAACTGTACAACTCAGTTGAACAACAAACTGAAATCTTTTAGGTGGAGGCAATTTAAAAAAAGAATTATAAAAATAATAATATGGTTGCATAAGTGTGCACACCCTTAACCACTACGTGCCCGCGCTATAGCCGAAAGACGGCTGCAGCGCGGACGCTCCCTGCTGGGAGGACGTCCCTGGACGTCCTCCTGTTTACTTCCCTAATGCGCGCTCCTGAGAGCGTGCATCGGGGAAGTTCTGTGCTGGCCGTGTCCGTCGGACACAGCCGGTCACAGATCGCGGGAAAAACGGCCAATCACAGCAGCCGTTTACAGCGAGATCGGGCTGTCCAATGAGAGATGATCTCATGTGCAAACATATGAGATCATCTCTCAGCGCCGCTCTGCCTCCTCACACAGACAGCGTGTAAGGAGGGAGAGATGAACGGCGCCGGTGCGCCGTAAGTAAAAAAAATAAATTAAAGAAAAATAAAGTGATCTGTCCCCGCTGCCATCTGTCACCAGTACCACCTGTCCCCGCTGCCACCTGTCCCCAGTACCACCTGTCCCCAGAGTGCCATCCGTGCCATCTGCCAGTGCCACCTGTCCCCAGTGCCATCTGCCAGTGCCACCTGTCCCCAGTGCCATCAGTCATCAGTGCCATATCAGTGTCATCAGTGCCACGTCAGTGACATCTGTCATCAGTGTCACCTGTCAGTGTCACATGCCATCTGTTATCAGTGGCACGTGTCATCAATGCCATCTGTCATCAGTGTCACGTGTCATCAGTGCCACGTATTAGTGCCATCTCTCATCATTGCCACGTATTAGTGCCACATGATATCAGTGCCACGTATAAGTGCCATCTGTCACCAGTGCCACATATTAGTGCCATCTGTCAGTGTCACGTGTCATCAGTGCCCCCGTATTAGTGCCATCTGTCATCAGTGTCACGTGTCATCAGTGCCCCGTATTAGTGCCATCTGTCATCAGTGCCACATCAGTGTCACGTGTCATCAGTGCCACGTCAGTGTCACGTGTCATTGTCCTGGTGCTCCAGGGCCTTCAAAAGTGTACTAGGTAGTCAACAATTTAGATGTGTAATTTATGCTCCTAGAACACGTGATGGCGCTCCCTGCATGTTGGGCCTCTCTAAGTGGCCAGGCTGTAGAAAAGTCCCACATATGTGGTATCGTAATACTCAGGAGGAGTAGCAGAATTTATTTTGGGGTGTCATTTGTGGTATACACATGCCATGTGAGAGAAATAACCTATTACAATGACAATTTTGTGGAAAAAAATAAAAAATAATTCATTTTGCAAAGAATTGTGGGAAAAAAATAACATCAAAAAGCTCACCATGCCTCTTACTAAATACCTTGGAATGTCTACTTTCAAAAAAGGGGTCATTTGGGAGGTATTTGTACTTTCCTGGCTTGTTCGGGTCACAAGAATTGAGATAGACCACCAGTACATCAGGTGTGATCAATTTTGTATGATTCGCACCACAGCTTGTAGAGTCTGTAACTTTCACAAAGACCAAATAATATCCACTAATTTGGGTTATTTTTACCAAAGATATGTAGCAGTATAAATTGTGGCCAAAATTTATGAAGAGAAATTAATAATTTGCTAAATTTTATCACAGAAACAAAGAAAAATGCGTTTTTTTTTTTTCGAAATTTTCGGTCTTTTTTCATTTATAGCCCAAAAAATAAAAAACCCAGAGGTGATCAAATACCACCAAAAGAAAGCTCTATTTGTGGGAAAAAAAGGACAAAAAAATCATTTGGGTACAGTGTTGCATGACTGAGTAATTGTCATTCAAAGTGTGAGAGCACCGAAAGCTGAAAATTGGTCTGGGCAGGAAGGGTGTTTAAGTGCCCAGTAAGCAAATGGTTAAACTAATACTTTGTTGAGGCACTTTTTGATTTTATTACAGCACTCAATCTTTTTGGGTATCAGCATGGCGCATCTCTTCAGATCGCCCCCACAGATTTTCAATTGGATTCAGGTCTGGGCTCTGGCTGGGCCATTCCAAAACTTTAATCTTCTTCTGGTGAGGCCATTCCTTTGTTGATTTGGATGTATGCTTTGGGTCATTGTCATGCTGAAAGATGAAGGTCCTCTTCATGTTCAGCTTTCTAGCAGAAGACTGAAGGTTTTGTGCCAATATTGGCTGTTATTTGGAATGGTTCATAATTTCCTCTACCTTGACTGTTCCAGCTGAAGAAAAACAGCCCCAAAGCAGGATGCTGCCACCCCCATGCTTCACTAAGGGTATGGTGTTCTTTTGGTGATGTGCATTTTTTTTTTTTGCGCCAAACATAACTTTTGGAGTTATGGTCAAAAAGTTCACCCTTGGTTTCATCAGACCATAACACATTTTCCCACATGCTTTTGGGAGACTTCAGATGCCTTTTTGACAAATTTAGCCGGGCTTGGATATTTTTCTTCCGTCTTGCCACTCTACCCCATAACCCAGACATATGAAGAATACGGGAGATTGTTTTCACATGTACCACACAGCCAGTACTTGCCAGATATTCCTGCAGCTCCTTTAATGTTGCTGTAGGCTTCTTGGCAGCCTCCCTGACCAGTTTTCTTTTTGTCTTTTTATCAGTTTTGGAGGGACATCCAGTTCTTGGTAATGTCACTGTTGTGCCATATTTTCTCCACTGTCTTCCATGGTATATCTAATGCCTTGGAAATTCTTTTGTACCCTTCTCCTGACTGATAACTTTTAAAAATGAGATCCCTCTGATGCTTTGGATGCCCTCTGTGAACCATGGCTTTTGCTGTAGGCTGCAACTAAGAAAATGGCAGAACAGAACAGCTGAACTTTATTTTGGGTTAATCAGAGGCACTTTAAATTATGGCAGATGTGTGCTGACTCCAATTTAACATGAGTTTGAATGTGATTGCTCAACTCTGAACATAACTACATCCCCAGTTATAAGAGGGTGTGCACACTTATGCAACCACATTATTATATATTTTTTTACTTTTACTTACCCCTCCCCCTCTTCCTAAAATATTTTAGTTTGTTGTTCAATTTAGTACAATTTATAGGTCACATTAACCACTTACAGACTGGAAGATTTGCCCTCTTAATGATCAGGCCATTTTTTGCCATACGGCACTGCGCTGCTTTAACTGACAATTGCGCGGTCGTGGGATGTTCTACCCAAACAAAATTGACGTCCTTTTTTTCCCACAAATAGAGCTTTCTTTTGGTGGTATTTGATAACCTCTGCAGTTTTTTTTAAACTATAAACAAAAAAGAGCATCAATTTTGAAAAAAAAAAAAAAAGAAAACAATTACTTTTTGCTAAAATAAATATCCCAAAAAATGTTTTTAAAAAACAAAATTTCTTTATCAGTTTAAGCCAATAAGTATTCTACATATTTTGGGAAAAAAATAAATTGCAATAAGCATATATTGATTGGTTTGCGCAAAAGTTATAGCGTCTACAAACTATGGGAAAGATTTATGCGATTTTTAGCAGTGCTGCAACATTGTGATCAGACCTATAAAAATGCACTGATTACTGTGTAAATGTCACTAGCAGGGAAGGGGTTAACACCAGGGGGCGATCAAGGGGTTAAATGGGTTCCCTTTGTGAGTGTTTCTTACTGTGGGGGGATGGGACTAACTGGGGGAGGAGACGTATCGCTGTTTGTAGTTACTACAAACAGCAGATGTGTCTCTTCTCCCCTGTCAGAACAGGGATTTGTGTGTTCTCCTGCCCGTGATCACAGTGGCGGCGCGTGCGCCCCTGCTATGGCTCTTAAAGGGGGCCGACGTACCGATATGCCGCTTTGCGGTAATGAACCACTTTGCCAATGCAAATGTGCGCGAGCCGGTCAGTAAGTGGTTAAAAGTGGACAAAGTTCAGAAATTATTTATCTGTGTCTCTTTTTTTACATCACAGAAACCTGACATTTTAACAGGGGTGTGTAGACTTTTTATATCCACTGCACATGCTCATTCTGAATGTGGAAGTTTTGTGTTTGTGAAATACAGACATACATATTCAAGCGAATGCTCATGGAAAGAAGCATCTGCATTTAAAAAAGTGGCGGGGGCGTGGCCTGGCGTTACATGGAGTAGGACGCAAGCTGCATAGCTCCGCACATTAATCCTGCAATCCACAGCATCCTTAACCCCACAAACAGCATCTTACCTCTAGATCTATCTCGGGTGAAACCCCAGACCCTGCACATCATGTCGCTGTCGAAAGCGCAGAAAACGGCAGCTGCTAAGCTCGAGCAATACCGCCGACAGGAGAAGGGGTAGATGGAGGAAGATGGCGGTGCTGACAAGGTCAGTGAGGAGCGCCAGGCGGGAGATACTGACAGGCTCCTAGAGGCAATCACCCTATGCCGTACCTCACTTACTGCACAAATGGAAGAAGTGAAGGTAGATATATCGCTGATCAGGCAGGACTTTCACAAACTCCGCAATCGGGTCAAGGAGACGGAGAACCGTGTAGGCCTCATGGAAGACGCACTCCCGCCATTACAGGCAAGCACAGAACGCATGCAGTGGCAGATACATCAGCTATTCACTAAACAGGACGATATGGAGAACAGGATCAGACGATGTAATCTCCGCCTGATCGGTCTCCCAGAAGGGACAGAGGGGAAGGACCAAACTAAGTTTTTGGAGCAGCTGCTTATTGCAACATATGGCAGAGAAGCCTTCTCCCCCATGCTAGCTGTGGAAAGGGCACACCGCATGCTGGCTAGGCCACCGTCGCAGGGAGCCCCCCCTCGCACCTTTATTGCCAAGCTGCTGAACTATAAAGACCGGGACGCGGCACTTAGATTGGCCAGAGAAAGAGGCAATATCCTTGTTGGTAATGTTAAGTTTGCCGTTTTCACGGATTTTTCGGCTGAAGTCCAGCGTCGCCGGCAGAATTTTATGGTAGCCAAACGCAGACTACGATCGCTCCACATTAAATATGCTATGTTGTTTCCAGCAAGGCTCCGAGTGGAACATGATGGCAGAGTCTCCTTTTTCGAGGACCCTGAAGAGTTAATCACCTGGATCGAACACAGAGCGGCTCCGGAGAGGGCGGATTGAACCCCCTGTGAGTATGCTATTCATGATAATTTCACAGCAGTTACCATGCACTACAACTCACAGCATAGCTTTGCCTATCCAGCCCTACATGGGGGGGTCTATCGGCCAAGTGCCTTACACCTGTTGCTATGACAGAGTAACGAGCCCTTACAGACTGACACCTTACAGCCTGCTACCTTAGAGCAGCTTCACCTACACCTGTTTTTTTTTGGTTTCACCTGAACTCATGCAATTCAGACAGCCCTGAATATTGTGGGACATCACCCTTATACGCTTGACTATCCTAACATTGCCTTCCCCTCGGGGGCTAACGTAACACATAGCTACGCAGGTAGCTGGAGCTTCGGTGCTGTACAAGTCCTACCACCCACATGTACAGTGCAGCTGAAGTTACCCCCCGCACACAGTTGTGACATGCAGCCCACCTACTACTGGACTCCACAGATCCACGTTTAATTGGGTCCCACCTAGGCCGGGTAGCCATAACCTCAGTATGAGAACCCTGATACAACCAGAAGAACAACCTACATGCAACAAGAGGCTACCCGGGGTATACACACACGTTGAAAACAAGATGGATTCACAGATCGTTTCTCATTGGACTGCAGGTCAAGTTTTGGTTTGGGAAAATGCCCGCACCAGTTGGGGTGGGTGCAGGGCGGGGAGGGGAAGTTAAAGGTTTTACTACACTCAAATTCTCAGGGACAAAATAACTCACAGGTATTCCAGTGTCTTTTATTGTCTAAATGCTATGATTATGCTGCTTCTTTGATACTGGCACTTTATGTGATTCCAATGTTTAGCTGGGATAACATAGTTGATATGATACTGCACCTATTTAGATCACACTCCAAATGGCGTCTCTGAAATTTCTTACCTGGAATGTGAGGGGTCTCCGAGACAAAATTAAGCGCTCGGCAGCCCTTACATTCCTGAAGAATCAGAGGGCGGATGTTATTGCCTTGGTCGAAACCCACATTGAGGGTTCACTCCAGCGGGCGCTCCGGAGGCCGTGGGTAGGGTGGACGTACCATTCAGTCCACACCTCTCACTCCAGAGGGGTGTCAATACTGATCGCAAAGTCAGTCCACTTTGAATTAATTGAGGTTTGCACAGACCCATTGTATTTGTGTCTGCTAAACTGTTTGGGGAGCCCTTTCTCATTCTAGCCTCATATGCCCCCCCCCCCCCATTCTCCACCACTACAATTACGGAAGGCCTTAAATTTATAACTAGATACCCGACGGCTCAGGTGGTATGGATGGGGGACTTTAATACCACATTAAACGAGGACCTAGACAGACTGAGGACCACTCGAACTACCCCCAAATCAGTAGGTGAATCTAGACTCTCCAAAATGGTCTCCTCATTTAATCTTACAGATTCATGGAGATTCAAATAGCCGCAGAAACGCCACTATTCCTGTTTCTCTTCCACCCACAACTCTGTCACGGATTGACTTTATTTTCATATCCCAGAGACTCGCCCCGCGCCTCTTGGAAGCATCCTTTGGACCCAGACTTCTATCAGACCACAATCTCTATACTATCACTATAAACGTCCCCTTAGACAAACCACCACGGTCATGGCACCTGAATCCTTTCTGGCTGTCACTGTTACCAGATGACAATACACTAGCCTCTGAACTCACTAGGTTCTTCACAGAGAACGCAGACTCAGCATCTTTTGCTGCAGTCTGGGATTCTTTTAAGATGTTTGCCCGCACCGCCTTACAAACACATATTAAACAGATAAAAACAACCTCCTCAGCCGCCCACGACAAGGCAGTGATGGAACTATCTCAGAAAGAGCTAAGATACAAAGAGGACCCCTCTATCCAACATGCTGACATGCTTAAACTACAAAGCAGAGTAGTGACTCAGCTACAATATGAGAAAGCCAAACAGAAATTGTTCTTTAGCAAACAGAAGTATTTTGAACATGGGGAAAAGGCTGGTAAACTTCTGGCCTACCTTGCCCACGGCAAGGATAGACCACCTGTAGTCATTACACTACACGACACACAAGGACGGCCTGTCTCAGACCCCAGCACTGTTTCTTCTAAATTTAGAGACTTCTATGAGGACCTGTACACATCCACAACCCAAGAGGACCTGACCCCTATGCTTCTTTTCTTGGAGACCATACAGTTCCCCCAACTATCCTAAGAACAGGTTGATCTTCTAGAAGCCCCCCTTACTGTGGAGGAAATAGCGGGGGCGATAGCAAGCTTCGCCAACTCCAAGGCCCCGGGCTCAGACAGTCTGCCCATAGAGTTCTACTCACACTTTTCTGACATACTTACACCAAAACTACTAGCCCTGTACAATGCCATGTTCGAAGCATCCACCCTCCCCCCCCTCTATGAGAGAAGCCACGATAGTTCTTATTCCTAAACCCGGTAAAGACCCTGGCCTCCCGGAATCTTATCGTTCCATTTCCCTCTTGCAGGTTGACACTAAAATTATAGCTAAAACACTCGCACTTCGCCTCAATCATGTTGTCCTTTCTTTAATTCACGTAGACCAAGCAGGCTTCATGCCGGGCCGCAACACCTCGTTTAACCTCCGAAAACTCTTTATCAACCTCCAAGCCCCCAATGATAATGTCGGCTCTAGGGTAATAGTTACACTAGACATGGCCAAGGCGTTTGAATCCATAGAATGGGATTATCTCTGGAAATGCCTTGCAGGATATGGCTTTCGCCCGAGGTTCGTTAAGTGGATACAGCTATTGTACCAGAACCCGACAGCCAAAGTGGTAGCGAATGGGTGGCCACCCTCGCTGTTTGACCTTAGTAGAGGCACGAGGCAGGGCTGACCACTATCCCCCCTTCTTTATGCTTTGGCTGCGGAACCCCTCGCCATATCCATCCGGGCAAATGCAGAAATTGTAGGCTTAAAATTAGGACCCCTTACTGAAAAGATAAGTATGTATGCAGACGATACTCCCCTCTATCTGGCGGATTCCGGCCCCTCCCTATCCAATGCCCTCGCAACAATCGAACAATTTGGACAATTCTCAGGACTCAAAATTAATTGGGGAAAATCCCAAATTCTCCCACTAGATAGTTTCCCTCCCCCTGAATCCCAAGCTACCACACAATTAAATATCTGGGGGTGCATACCTCCAAAAACACAGCGGATTATATTAAGCTCAACATAAAACCATTGTTTTCCTTAGTAAAAAATAAGATAAAAGTGTGGTCTCGCTTACCCCTTGGGGTCTGGGGTCGCATGAACCTGATAAAAATGATTCTGCTACCAAAGATTCTTTATGTTATGTGGCACACCCCGACTTATATACCCCTTAAATACTTTAAGATCATTGAAGCACTTCTCAAGCCCTTTGTGTGGGGGACAAATAGGCATAAACTTAACTGGCAAGCGCTCAAAAATCCCACAGACATGGGTGGCACTGCACTCCCAGACTTTAACAACTACTATATAGCGTCCCAACTCTCCCAACTCTACCATATAGACAAAGTGGATAAAGAGAGGTTCCTTCAACTGTTAAACCCCAAGCAGACCCAACCGACAGCTGACCCGATATATACCATAATCATAGGGGGTGAAATGAGACCGGACAGGCACTCACTGATGTACCACTATAAATGCATATGGGACTTGGCAGTCACCAAACTGAACATACCTCCCCTCAATGATTACACGCCACTATGGTACAACAAGTCGCTACAACATCTTTTTGATTTCCAGGGTGCACACCTCTGGCTCAAACAGGGCATTTTCTATATGCATCACCTATTAGCTAATGGAACAATTAAAACATATGATATGCTGAAAACAGAATTTGCACTACATGACCGCATGCTCTTCAGATACACCCAACTGAGACATGTGACTCACAGTTTCCGCGCTCTCTCCCATTGCCTACTCCTAACCCCATCATTGCAATTACTAAAGGCACGGAACGGATCCCAAAAAGCTGATATCATGTTTTTACAGCATGCTAGGCGCATCTCACTCAGCCAAAATAGCATATGGATTGAAACCCAGATGGGAAAGGGACCTGGGTCCACTAGAGGATGAGGAGTGGGAGGAGGCTATGGAAACCTGTAAACAAGTATCCCCTAAACTTTCAGATAGACTATCTCAAATATACATACTACATCGCGCATATCTCACCCCACTTAGGGTAGCTAAATACAAGAGAGATCAACCTATCACTTGCCCCATGTGTAATACAGAAAATGGCACCTTCTTCCATCTTATCTGGGCATGATCAAAATTGCAGGGATTCTGGGAGCAATTAGTGGCATTCCTCCATGACAACATGGGCTCCCCCCTGGCACTGGACCCAAAACAATGTCTTCTGGGGATATTCCCAAACATTAATTGATAAGTTCACCAAAACATTCCTCCAGGAGACCCTATTCCCCCGGCAGGAAAGTAATGGCAAGAAAATGGATGAGACCACAGCCACCCGACATTACGGAATGGAAGGCGGACATCAATGCCTCCCTCCCATATAAAAAGATCCTTTATATTAGTAGAGGTTGCCCCGAAAAGTACGATAGATATGGGACAGGTGGCTTCAAGACTCCGAAACATGTACTTGACAGTTCTGATCCTTCAGCAATGTCAGGCCCATGCTCACAGAGAATATCCAGCGTTAACATAACTGTTGCTTGTTTTTGATAGCATGCATATATATGAATATATTACTAGTTACCATCCTGACGTCTACTGTATACCTATGGTTTCGCATTATGACATATACGCATATTTTGATGTAAATGTTTATACCGGTTTTCAATAAAAACGTTTTTTTGAGTAAAAAAAATAAATAAGAGTATGGCAGCATACAAGCCATCCACTTGCACAGCAGACTGTACGAGGCATGTGTAGCTCCCTGGGAGCAGGAAAATGCTGGGAAATTACGCTGGGCAGATAAAATGCCTGTTTAATGCTCTGTGTGCATGAACCCTTAAAGGGGTGTTCCAACCAAATTTATACTTTTTAAATAAAAATACCCCTATAATACAAAAGCTTAATATATTCTAGTAAAGTTAGTCTTTAAACTAAGGTCCGTTTTGTTAGTTTATAACATTAGTTTGTTATTTTATAAACTTCCAGCAGGCCGTGGCCATCTTAAGTGTGGGCATCTGAAGCCAGACTTCCTGGATCTCATCCTTGCAGATCTCACACATGCTCAGTGCAGCACAAGCAGTGTAATAGATTTCAGGTCAGGTTACCATAGCAACAGCAGTGTCAGAGGAAGTTGCATCACATCACCCCAAGCTATGCAAACCTCCTCCCTCCAGGAACCAGGAAATAAATTACAATTGCATTATTTCTTGTATTGCCTACCTGCAAATTAGCGGACCTCCAGCTGTTGTAAAACTACAAGTCCCATCATGCCTTTGCCTCTGGGTGTCATGCTTGTGGCTGTTAGAGTCTTGCTATGCTTCATGGGACTTGTAGTTCTGCAACAGCTGGAGGTCCGCTAATTACATTTCCCTGGTGTAGACCAAGTATCACATCGCCCACAGCAACTCTCACCGCATCAAACCACATCGCCCGCAGCAAATCGCACCGCGTCAAATCACATCGCCCACAGCAAATCGCACCGCATCAAACCACATCGCACCACAGCAAATCGCACCGCATCAAACCACATCGCCCACAGCAAATCACACCGCAGCAAATCGCACTGCATCAAAACACATTGCCCACAGCAAATCGCACCGCAGCAAATCACACCGCATCAAACCACATTGCAGCAAATTGCACCGCATCAAAACACATTGCCCACAGCAAATCGCACCGCAGCAAACCACATTGCAGCAAATTGCACCGCATCAAAACACATTGCCCACAGCAAATCGCACCGCAGCAAATCGCACTGCATCAAACCACATCGTCCGCAGCAAATGGCACTGCATCAGACCACATCGCCCACAGCAAATCGCACCACATCAAACCACATCGCCCGCAGCAAATTGCACTGCATCAAACCACATTGCCCGCAGCAAATTGTACCGCATCAAACCACATCGCCCACAGCAAATCGCACAGCATCAAACCACATCACACCGCAGCAAATCAAACCACATCGCACACAGCAAATCGCACCGCAGCAAATCACACCACATCAAACCACATTGCAGCAAATTGCACCGCATCAAAACACATTGCCCACAGCAAATCGCACTGCAGCAAACCACATTGCAGCAAATTGCACCACATCAAAACACATTGCCCACAGCAAATCGCACCGCAGCAAATCGAACTGCATCAAACCACATCGCCCGCAGCAAATCGCACCGCATCAAACCACATCGCCCGCAGCAAATGGCACTGCATCAGACCACATCGCCCACAGCAAATCGCACCGCATCAAACCACATTGCCCGCAGCAAATCAAACCACATCGCACACAGCAAATCGCACCGCATCAAACCACATAGCCCACAGCAAATCGCACATCATCAAACCCCATTGCACCGCAGAAAATCGCACCGCGTCAAACCCCATCACCCACAGCAAATTGCACCGCATCAAACCACATCGCCTGCAGCAAATCGCACCGCATCAGCCACATCGCCCGCAGCAAATTGCACCACATCAAACCACATCGCCCGCAGCAAATTGCACCGCGTCAAACCACATCGCCTGCAGCAAATTGCACCGCATCAAACCACATCGCACACAGCAAATCGCACCGCAGCAAATCACATCGCATCAAACCACATCAGCCGCAGCATATCGCACCGCATCAAACCACATCGCCCACAGCAAATCGCACCGCGTCAAACCACAGCACCAACAGCAAATCGCATTACAACACCCCCATCAGGATCCCCAGAGCGCACCCCCCTCCTATCATCAGGATCCCCAGAGAGAACCCTCCATCCTATCATCAGGGTCCCCAGAGAGCACCCCCCCTCCTATCATCGGGGTCCCCAGAGAGCACCCCCCCTCCTATCATCAGGGTCCCCAGAGAGCACCCCCCCCCTCCTATCATCAGGGTCCCCAGAGAGCACCTCCTATCATCAGGGTCCCCAGAGAGCACCCCCCCTCCTATCATCAGGGTCCCCAGAGAGCACCCCCTCCCATCATCAGGGTCCCCAGAGAGCACCCCCCCTCCTATCATCAGGGTCCCCAGAGAGCACCCCCCTCCCATCATCAGGGTCCCCAGAGAGCACCCCCCCTCCTATCATCAGGGTCCCCAGAGAGAGGGTGGGCAGCAGGGAGATGATGTAATCTATCTGCTGCCTGGAGCTCGGCATAGTGAGGGCAGAAAAGCAGTGAGACATTCCCATGGTACCGCTCTCTGTCTCCGGTTCTCCCATGCTGCCCGCTCGATCTCCGGAGCTGTCTGCAGAAAATAGGGTCTACCCCCTGGCTCCAGTCCTACCTCAAAACTTCTGTATGTTTCGCTTCCTCCCGGCTGATGCCGAAACTCCGCCCACTCGCGTCGTTTCCTATCTGCCAAAAAACGTGAGATTTCGGCAATAGGCAATTTGCAAGGACTCCTGGGATACATGACGAAGCTATCCCAGGGACCCTTGCGAATTGCCTAGTGACGTAATCACCTAGGCGATTAGGGGCAAGTGGTGCAGAAGAAACAAAATAAAAGGTATTTAGAAGCATAAAAAAATTTAATAAATGGCCATTTTGAAAAGTACAATCTAAGGGCATGCAGCACAGGCAAAGTTCAGAAAATGGGTGGAGCTCCGCTTTAAGTACCTGTAGGGGGTATAAAATGTTAGATGATCAGGAGAAGGAGTGCATCTTGCAGTTTACACAGCAAAGTTTTGTGTACAGACGAAGAGGAGTGCTGCCAAATACTTTTGTTCCCACTACTTCCTGACTTCCCATATGCAACCTCCTCCCAGTTATAATGATCTGTTATGCTGAGAGATGGACTTTTTAGCAAAAGACATCACACATCGACTTGAAACCTGTACTTAAAAAAACTTGTAAGCTGTCTCCTTGGCTGATAAGCTGTCCAGTAGGCAGCCTGGAGCAGATATGGTGGCATAGTAAGCTGCATTACTAAACTAGGAAAATGCATGTTATCTGCCTGCCAGTGTGGCAGCAGGTAAACTAGTTCTCTCTCTTTTTTTAATATATATATATATATATATATTATTTTTAAGCAGTCTTACAGTCTTCAAGTGTCTAAAAAACATTGTTTTTTCAAGCAAAACTGCTTCCTCTCTATTTTTTACAACATATACGTTTTAACATATTCACTGAAGCATGTAACAAACAAAACTCTGTGGTTTTACAGACCAAAAATGTTTAGGCTAATTTGCACACTTACATTGTTAATTTGCACAAAGCATTGTTACAATATATTTGGAAAATTTATTATACAAAAACTTTACAAGCAATATTTATAATGTACAGGCATACAATTTTCTGTTTCTGCTTTGCAGACTAGAAAAAAAATTCAAATGGTAATGTATTTTTTATCTACATAACAAAGTGCAAACTAATACATGGATGAAGGCACTTCCTTCCAAGTGCGGAGACTAAATTCAGGATCACTTTGCACCTCCAAGATAGTATTATACCAAGTCACTTTATGAGTCCACACATGGATTCCAGTTCCTGCATACAGCTTGCAACTGCTGGTGGGATGTCATTCTTTGCAGAGTCCTTCCAGGTTTGTAGTGTCTTGTATATTGCAGCTGGGTCGCTCGGTGCCAAGTCAAAAAGCATGTACACACAGGCCAATTGCACTCCCCAAGGCATACCTGCACAATACAGAAATACAATTCATGAGTATTTTGCACAAACCAAATAATGTCACAGGGCAAGTTCAAAGGGTTCTGCTTAGATCAGCAAAATTAAAGAGATTGTTAATTTTTTTTTTTTTTAAAAAGCATTTACAAACATGTCACACTTACTCTGTGCAATGGTGCAATAGGCGCTACGAGGAAGTGAAATCACCATTTTATGCCTTTAGAAAGCCTGAAGGTGGCGATTGGTTTTTCGGGGTCCTTTACACGGCTAGGCTCCCAAAAAGTCTCACACATGTGGTATCCCCGTACTCAGGAGAAACAGCAGAATGTATTTTAGGGTATAATTCCACATATGCTCATGGCACATTTGAGCAATACATCATTTAGTGACAACTTTGTGTAAAAAAAAATGAAAAATTAAAGTTTGTAATTTTCCCAAAACGTGTGGCAAAATATAATATATTCCATGGACTCAACATGCCTATCAGCAAATAGCTTGGGGTGTCTACTTTCCAAAAAGGGGTCATTTTGGGGGGGGGGGGGGGGTTTACTGTCCTGGCATTTTATGCACAACATTAGAACCTTATGTCACACATTACCCACTCTTCTAACTACTTCATGACAAAGCCTTTTCTGACACTTTGTTTTCATGAAAACATTTTTTTTTTTGCTAGAAAATTAATTTGAACCCCCAAACATTATATATATTTTTTTTTAAAGCAAATGCCCTACAAATTAAAATGGTGGGTGTTGCATTTTTTTTCACACAATTTTTTGCAGCAATTTGTCAAACGCAATTTAAAAAAAAAAAAAAATGAAATAAAAAAGATGATCTTTTGCATGGGTACCAAACACGACATGCTTTAACCTCTTGCCGACCAGCTGCCGCAGTTATACTGTGGCAACATGGCTCGGCTGCGCGAATCTCCGTCATGGTACGTTGGTACGTTGGTACCATTGATGGCCATTAGTATAACTGCGGCAGCTGGTCGGCAAAAGGTTAAAGCATGGGTTTCCGGTTCTCTGAGGGGAGAACAGACAGATCGTCTGTTCATACAGAGTATGAACAGCGATCTGTCATCCCCCCTTCAGTTAAAACACACACTAGGACACACTTAACCCCTTCACTGCCAGTGACATTTTTACAGTAATCAATGCAATTTTATAGCACTGATCGCTGTAAAAATGCCAATGGGCCCAAAAATTTGACAAAATTGTCTGACGTGTCCGCCATAATGTCGCAGTCCCGATAAAAATCACAGATCGCAGCCATTACTAGTAAAAAAAAAAAAAAATAATAATAAAAAAGCAATAAAACTATCCCCTATTTTGTAGATGCTATAACTTTTGCGCAAACCAATCAATGTGCGCTTATTGCAATTTTTTTTTCCAAAAATATGTATAAGAATACATATCATTATCGGCCTAAACTAAGGAAAAAAAACTTTTTTTTGGTATATTTTTGGGGAATATTTATCATAGCAAAAAGTTAAAAATATGTTTTTTTTTTAAATTGTTGCTCTTTTTTTGTTTATAGCACAAAAAATAAAAACCGCAGAGGTGATCAAATACAACATAAAGAAAGCTCTATCTGTGGAAAAAATCTGAATGCTGAATCGCAAAAAGTGCTCTGGGCAGCCAAATGGGCCGGGGCTGAAGTGGTTAAAATTGCGCAAAAACGTGCAGCGGTGACAAACTGCATACATTTTTAAAAGCCTTTAAAATCCTTTACAGGTTACCACTTTCGATTTACAGAGGTCTACTGCTAAAATGACTGCCTTTGATCTGACCTTCGCGGTGATACCTCACATGCATGGTGCAATTGCTGTTTACATATGACAACAGACCGACGCTTGCGTTCGCCTTTGTGCATGAGCACGAGGGAAGCAGGTGCTTTTTTTTTTTTCCATTTTGCTTTTTTATTTTTAAACTGTTCTTTCATTTTTTTTTTATAATTTTTATTGTTATCTCAGGGAATGTAAATATCCCCTATGATAGCAATGGGTAGTGACAGATACTCATTTTTGAAAAAAATGGGGTCTATTAGGCCCTAGATCTCTCTGCCCTCAAAGCATCTGACCACACCAAGATCAGTGTGATATAATGCTTTCCCAATGTCGCTGTTTATATCAGGCAAAACCTAAGTCATGAAATGCTCGTAGCTTCCGGGTTCATATCGCTCCTCCACCCCTGCCCCCATGCTTTGTCATATATGCTTTTTTTTTTTTTTTTTTTTTTTTTTAACTGTGGTGGTGAAATCACCTCCTACAGCGCTGGAGTCACGGCTTTATGTATCGCTGTTGCCGTCAGAATAAAAAAAACACATGCTGCAGCTGAATGGCGTACCTGCTAAGCAAATGATGGTTAACAATAAACAAAGTAACATGACAGTTTAACAGTAAGACATACCATACCTACAAAGCAAGTACAAAACATTACAGTTCTAAAATACAGTAACAATAGAGAGAACAATAGATATGGAACAATAGAGAGTGAGCAATAGAGGGTGAACATAAGAAAGAGAACAATAGAGAGAGAAGAAAAATAAAACCACAACTATTTTTGGCTTTTTTTTTTTGCACTGTTATATAAACTGTAAACGTTCCAGATTAGGGTCTCTCAAAATGTGATGGCCATCTCATCTTTCGAGAACCTGTGCAAGTGTGCCCTAGGACTGTGCAATGCTGTACACTACGCTAATACTCCACTAGTGTGTGGTAGCGTTCAAAACATTCATTAAGGCAAAGACCAGGTTAGTCGGGACAGGAGGGACAATAAAAGCAGGTGTCACACCTAAATCCGCGCTTTCTACAGACACGACATCTTCTTTGAGGATTTCTTTGGGTAGGGGTACAGTGGCGGAACTACCGCCATAGCCACCCACGCGTTCGCTATGGGGCCCGCAGCTGAGTGGGGGCCCCGTCCTAGTTGCCAATAAATATCACTTTTTCGCTGCCCGCCGCCGCTAGAGGTCTGCGGCCGGCAGAGATATTGTCTCCGCCGGCCACCATTTTCCAGAAGACCAGACGAGTTAGACACGAGAAGGGAGCTTGCTGAGTAGCTACAGTATAAAAAGAGCTGTGGCGCCTATCATCTGTGACCTGCTGTGGAAAGGGGTGGGGGTGGGCGGTGCCACAGCTCAATTTCTATTGTAGTCGGCCGGCTCTGCCTCTATTTTGTTTCCCCCTAAGAGACACTGCTGTTGGGATATAGAAGGGCTCCAATGGGGGGGGGGGGGGACACCTGAGATGTAAGGAGGCACTCCGCTGGCTGGGGACACCTGAGATGTAAGGAGGCATTCCGCTGGCTGGGGACACCTGAGATGTAAAGAGGCACTCCCCTGGCTGGGGACACCTGAGATGTAAGGAGGCACTCCACTGGCTGGGGACACCTGAGATGTAAGGAGGCACTCCGCTGGCTAGGGACACCTGAGATGTAAAGAGGCACTCCGCTGACTGGGGACACCTGAGATGTAAGGAGGCATTCCGCTGGCTGGGGACACCTGAGATGTAAAGAGGCACTCCCCTGGCTGGGGACACCTGAGATGTAAGGAGGCACTCCACTGGCTGGGGACACCTGAGATGTAAGGAGGCACTCCACTGGCTGGGGACACCTGAGATGTAAGGAGGCACTCCACTGGCTGGGGACACCTGAGATGTAAGGAGGCACTCCGCTGGCTAGGGACACCTGAGATGTAAAGAGGCACTCCCCTGGCTGGGGACACCTGAGATGTAAGGAGGCACTCCGCTGGCTGGGGACAGTGACACCAGAGATGTAAGGAGGCACTCCGCTGGCTGGGGACACCTGAGATGTAAGGAGGCACTCCGCTGGCTGGGGACACCTGAGATGTAAGGAGGCACTCCGCTGGCTGGGGACACCTGAGATGTAAGGAGGCACTCCGCTGGCTGGGGACACCTGAGATGTAAGGAGGCACTCCGCTGGCTGGGGACACCTGAGATGTAAGGAGGCACTCCCCTGGCTGGGGACACCTGAGATGTAAGGAGGCACTCCGCTGGCTGGGGACACCTGAGATGTAAGGAGGCACTCCCCTGGCTGGGGACACCTGAGATGTAGGGAGGCACTCCGCTGGCTGGGGACAGTGACACCAAAGATGTAAAGAGGCACTCCGCTGGCTGTGGACGCTTGAGATGTAAGGAGGCACTCCGCTGGCTGGCGACACCTGAGATGTAAGGAGGCACTCCGCTGGCTGGCAACACCTGAGATGTAAGGAGGCACTCCACTGGCTGGGGACAGTGACACCTGAGATGTAAGGAGGCACTCCGCTGGCTGGGGACAGTGACACCTGAGATGTAAGGAGGCACTCCGCTGGCTGGGGACAGTGACACCTGAGATGTAAGGAGGCACTCCGTTGGCTGGGGACGCCTGAGATGTAAGGAGGCACTCCGCTGGCTGATGACACCTGAGATGTAAGGAGGCACTCCGCTGGCTGGGGACAGTGACACCTGAGATGTAAGGAGGCACTCCGCTGGGGACACCTGAGATGGAAGGAAGCATTCCACTGGGGACACCTGATGGCATCTGGTGGCAGGCGACGTGGCAAGTGACACACTCGGGGCTCCCACTGATTCTGATTTTGCATTATGGTGAGTTGAAGTATTTCATTTTATATTACAATGTAATAATAGAAATAATGTGCTTCAATCACCCTGACACCATAACAACCATGGTGCCGGGATGATTGAAGCACTAACACCAGGTGTTTGGAGTATCTTTATCTGCTGATTGTTAAACTTTCTGGAATACACATATTTCTATTGTGGTGTAGGATCTGGGCCTGCTGTCCCTCCATTCCTCTTTTTTCCTTCCTCTCTCTCTCTCTTTCTTTGTTTGTTTCTCCCTCCATCCCTTGTTCACGCCCCTTTAAGCCAAGCCCAATATTACGATGAAACCACGCCCATACTTCACCGCATTTTTCTTTCCCCACTAGGCCACACCTACAAACAAATGTCCGCCCCCTAATTTTAATAAGACTCTGCCCACGACAAAAAAAGTGTCCCGGTGAGGAGGAGGAATGTAAGTTTACTGTTAAGCCTCCCGGGCCCCGCGAGTCCAGCCGTGTCCCGACACACGCAGCTGCATACAGCAGGAGGCAGGAGCAGAGTGGGTGAGGCAGAACGCTCAAGTGCACTTGTGAAGGGACATCGTTTTCGGCACATGAGGAGGCTCTGGAGTCTGGACAGGAGGTAGGAAGGGAGTGGGAGACAGACTGTCATCTGTTTTGTACAGTTCAATTTTTTTTTTGGGGGGGGGGCAACATTTTGCTATGGGGCCCTGTGATTTCTAGTTACGCCCCTGACCAGGGAGGACATACGTAAAATGCCTCTCATGCAGCCGGCTCACTGCATTTGAATTGAGAAGTTGGGCCACAGCACCGTCTGTAAACAGAAGGGCTGTGATGGTCTCTTCCTGGAATTTAAGGAAGGATCCAGTTTGTTCTGAAGCTTTGTATAGCACCTAAGCAATCAGCAGAGCCAATTGGAATAAATATACAGACACTTTTTTATACCAGCGTCTGGCCTTACAGGCAAATAGGTACAGCGCCAACAACTGGTCCTTGAGGTCCACCCCTTCCATATTAAGGTTATATCTGTGGACACAGAGGGGTTTCTCCCCAATACCAGTTGCCGTTTGAATTTGGATCATCGCGTCTGCGTGAAGGGAGGACAGAACAAAAAACAAACATTCTTATTATCCCTCCACTTCACAGCGAGCAAATTATTAACACTTCAAGCAGGCTCTCTCCCACCTAAGACGGAAATCTACAAGGCCCTGGGGTAAGCCCCAGCGATTAGATTGCATGGTGCCACATGTGCCAATTCCATGATCAAACAAGTGACTAAAAAGTGGCACGCTCGTGTAATAATTGTCCATATACAAGTGGTACCCCTTTCTGAATAAGGGTGACACCAAGTCCCATGCAATCTTACCAGCGCTCCCTATGTATGTTGGGCAGTTCTCTGGCTCTACGCAACTATCTCTTCCCTCATAAACCATAAAACTATATGAATAGCCTATTGCCCTGTCACAGAGCTTATACATCTTGATCCCATATCTGGCACGCTTGCTTTGAAGATACTGTTTGAATGACAAGTGGCAAGAAAACGTAATCAGGGACTCATTAACGCAGACAACTTGATCGGGAGTAAACAAGGCTGAAAACTGCTGGTTGAAGTGGTTTATGAGGGGCCGGATTTTGTAGAGCCGATCATATTCAAGGCCACCCCGAGGACAACAGAGTTCATTGTTAATGAAATGCATGAACCGCAAGATCTGCTCGTATCGTGTCCTGGTCATGGAGGCAGAGAACACGGGCATTTGGTGAATTGGGTCAGTGGACCAATATGACCGCAACTCACTTTTTTTAGTTATGCCCATGAGGAGGGATAGGCCCAGGAAGGTCTTAAATTTGGAGACCGTAATAGGTCTCCAATCTCTGGCACAGGTCAACTGGGGATTAGCGGCAATGAATTGACCAGCATACAATTTGCTTTGGTCCACAATAGATCTATAAAGATCTTTTGTGAAAAACAGCGAATAAAAATCAAGTGACGTAAAAACAACTGCTTCCACCTGAATTCCGGGTTGGCCAGTGAATGGGGGATGTACGGGTGCTGCAGAAGTGGTGGGCTCCCAATTCGGATTGGCAAATGCAGCAGGAAGGGCACTATGGTCTCGATTGGCCTGTCTGTCTTTTTGGTGGCTGCAGGACACTACTTGTGCCAGCCACCTCACCAGCTTGAGGCTCCACAGCCTGTTTCCCTTAGTTAGGATGGCGGCGCCGGCAGCCAATCCGATAGACGAATCAGCCTGGGGGGGGGGGGGGGGCGACATCGCTGGCTCGCTGGACAGGTAAGTGTCCTTATTAAAAGTCAGCAGCTACAGTGTTTGTAGCTGCTGACTTAAAAAAAAAATGGCCAGAACACCCCTTTAAGGTCACTGGTGCTTGCCAGTTCACCAGAAGGATGAGCGGCACTAGTACTGGCTCTCTGCTCCATACGAGAGCCCTGCGGTTCTAACACCTCAACAACTGGGTCGGGTACGCCTGACCTTGACAGGGGCCACTACTCCGTCGTCAGAGCCATCTATCTGTCAGGGTGCCGCTGCTGTCTACAGCTTCGTATTCTGAGCCTGAATCTGACAGATGGGCGAGTTCCTCTTCACTCTCATATGTCATGCTCAGAAACGTGTAGGCCTCTTCACTAGTGTACCTTCGATTAGACATTTTGGCCTCTAAATTTACTGGTACACTAATGAGACTCACAGGAAAAACTGTCAGTGACTGCTTCAAACGCTAACAAAAAAAACTGTTAGCCTTCGCAGGGATCAGGCCTGACTCTGCGAATGCTGCAGTTATGTGTTTAGTGTTTTGTAAGTGACAGTGATCGATTGATACAACACTTGGGTGGGCTGGGCGGAGGGGCTAAACACAGGTGCTAGCAGGTAGATATCGATCCGTTCAGACACTATACTATTAAGGGAGGTGTATGGTGCGTGCGTGGGTGTTAGTGCTACTGGCACTAATCTGACGCTGCCTGGGGCGACGCAGACCCTGACTGACACCAAAACAAAACTGATGTCACCCGCCGGGTGATCAGGGGGTTAAACCTTTATTGGGTAATATACGGCGGGTGCCCTGACACTATAAAAAAATAACTAGCTAACCAGCATCACCCGTACCACTAATACGGTGACCACTGGTGACAGCGGGTGATCAAGGGTTAAAACCTTTATTAGGGGGGTTTAGGGGGGGTCCCTAGACCTATCTGGGGCTATTACCAAGTACCCTAATGCTGATTAGTGTCACAAATAACACCACTACAGTGATCAAAGAAAAATATGAAAACTGCGCAGGCCTGGATTATTTCCTAAATATATATAATATAACTGGGTACTAACATTTATAGGTAAAGTTAATCCGGGGAAAATCCGATTGCCTCTCTGGGGGTCAGGAAGGATTTTTTCCTCTGCTGTAGCAAATTGGATCATGCTCTGCTGGGGTTTTTCGCTTCCTCTGGACAACTGTGGGTAAAGAATTTGGTATATGGGATTGTATATTATTTTTATGGTTGAACTTGATGGACTTGTGTCTTTTTTCAACCTGACTATGTAACTAAGTCACTTCGCCCATCCGTGCCATTCTGTCGCAGTAAAACTGCGGAAGCTGGTCGGGAAGCGGTTAAAGCTGACGTCAAGTGTCAACTATGCCCATATCAAGTTTTTTTATTATTAATTTAATAAGTAAACATAACCCCAGCAACTCCCAGCTGCTAAATATAGGCCTTTATCCTTCTAGAATTTGTGGTCGATTTACTAAAGGCAAATATACTGTGCACTGCAAGTGCACTTGCTCCAGTGCTTAGTAAATGAAGATTTACTAAGCACTGGAGCAAGTGCACTTGTAGTCCACAGTATATTTGCCTTTAGTAAATCGACCACAAATTCTTCACTTTGCAAAGAATACTCAATCGCATGCAAGGAAAATAAGACAGTATTTGTGTTTGTACATGATTGGATGACAGAAACCAGCAGAGCTTCCCCTCAGATCTAGAGAAAATGCACTTGCAGTGCACAGTATTTGCCTTTGGTAGTCAACCTCAACTGCCCTGTGTTTCTACCATGACAGTTTACTTTTCCTGTGAAGGAAAATTAAGGGAAAGTATAGAATAACACTTTTACCCTTTTGTCTAGCGGCAGGTTTGCTTTACTTTTTAGGCCCTGTAAATCATTACATTTGTTTAAAACATTGCCCCAGCTGTTCAGAAAATTTCGCAACTACCAAATATTGTTTTGTATTGTATTTGTATGTTTCTCAAAAGTAAAAGAATCTCTTTACTAGGTATGAAGTATAGATACCCAGAAGTGACTGCACATATCCTAGTGCATCTTTCATTGTACCCTGCTTTACCTGAATTTTGTACATTTATATAGGCCAGTGAGGCAGCCTATCACAATGATAGGCCAATAGGAATGTGGGAGTGGAGAAAGTTATTCTGCTGCCCACAAGAGCAAATAGCAATATATTTACGATAGCAAACAAAGCTGTTGGCCAGATATAATACCTCCTACTTCCATCATACTCCAGTTTTATGCTAGTGTATTAAGAGGATGGACAACTTCCCTCTTTGATAGTATTTGTTCTACTTTTTTGCTTACTGCAGAAACTGCGCTTAAATCTTGTAGTTTTCCAGATCAGCTGATACTTGTCAGTCTTGGAGGCTGTACTCCGACCCCACCATCCTGAAGATGCTTAGCTGGTCTGTAATTGACCCCACGGCACAGGGCTCTGCTTGGGGTGTGCTCACCAGACACCTAGCGTATTGTGTGAACCAGCCGCAAAGCGCCTTACTAGTCAAGGGGCCAGCTGTACACCTACTCTGGCACTCTTCATCTTTGGAGGCCACAGGGTGCCTTGTGAACCACCACTGTGGTAAGTCATACAGGGCCTAGCTCTTTTGGAGCCAGGGGTGTGCTTATTGTGCTACTGTCTCTGGATGCAACACCACAGCTTTGCACCACTTTTAAATTTGGCACCTTATGCACCCTTACTAAGCCTTCATGACTCGCTATTTATGTTGCTTTAAACCTTGCATCCAGCAACATGAAATAAAATAGCAAGGGCACATGGATGCATTAGTATCTTGCACTCTTTAACCCTTTCACTGCCAGAGCAGTTTTTGCTATTTTTGCACACGTTTAAAAAAAACATTTAAGGCCTGAAGATTACATGAAATCCCCAAACATTATATCTTTTTTGAAAGCAGACAACCTAGTGAATAAATAGTGGTAGTTCTAATTTGTTTATTTCATATATTACCTCAAAAGGTTTAGGAAATGCAACATTTCAGTATAAAAAAATAAAAATAAAAAATGAAGGTTAATTTTAGGGCATACAAATGCAAGTAAAATTTAAAAGACAAAGTTGCACCGAGTAAATTGATACCAAACATGTCAAACCTTAAATGTGCGTGCGCCCGTGACAAACTTCAGTACCCAATATTTTCCATAATTTTGCTTTAAAAGCCCCCTATAGGTCATCAGTTTAGCATTACGGTATGGTAATGGTATGGTGCTAGAAATGGTGCTCTAACTCCGGCGTGCGTGATGATACAAAACATGTATTGCAATCAATCTTTTCAGGTGTAGGCTCCCCTGGCGTGTCCGTTTAGGTTTGTATGTGCGTATAGGTGGGGGTGGGGGGCATCAACATATTTTTGGGGGAGGATTTTATGTGAGT
Organism: Lithobates sylvaticus; assembly: GCA_028564925.1. Classification (NCBI taxonomy): domain Eukaryota; kingdom Metazoa; phylum Chordata; class Amphibia; order Anura; family Ranidae; genus Lithobates; species Lithobates sylvaticus. Next base: position 308,970,630 of record CM053030.1, on the reverse strand, counting down.
CTGCTCAGCTACCACCTACCCGACGGCACCTGCTATGCTGGTCCCAGGCTTGCAGATGGGCACATGTTAGGGGGCATATTACTGGGGGTGTGTATAAGCAATTTGGCAGCAGTGCAGTTGCCAGATTGCTTCTACCTGACAGGCAGAAGTCTGCTTGTCCGATTTACACACAAGTCCGCTGGCTGCAGCCACTGTGAATGTGTGTAAAACCCCCTGCTGTCAGATCCGTACGACATAAGGACCTGGCAAGTGAAAGGATTAATCAGTACAAAGTATTCACTTAAAATAGCAGAGATTGTCCCGCTAAAGTGCTGGAGACCACACTCAGATACATGCCAGGCAACACTTGGTGAGGGGAAACAGGAGCTGAAGCCACCAGCTTAAAGCAGAGTTCCACCCATTTAAAAGTCAGCAGCTACAAAAAAAAAAAGTAGCTGCTGACTCTTAATAATCAGACACTCACCTGTCCCATGGTCCAGCGATGTGGGCTCAAAAAGCCCTGCTCCTCTCCGAGGCGCCAACATTCTAACTGTGGGCGCCCGGCTGTGGTTTCACAGTCGGGCACGCACTGTGCGCTGTGAATGGTCTGGGCAATCTTCTGGGACCTGTGATGTGTCCCAGAAGATTGCAGGGAGGGAGGGGGGAGAGGTGAATTTCCTTCCGGGCACCGTGGAGCCCGGGGGGGGGGGGGGGAATGGGAGCTGGGTGCCCATAAAAAATGCGTAGCTGCTCCCCCCTCAAAAAAATGACATGCAAAATGTGGCTAGTCGGGGGTCACCATCACTTAAAGTGGAAGTTACATTTTTGGGTGGAACTCTGCTTTAACATATACACAACGTTGTCCTTTTCAGTATACTGGATGATCTGGACACCTTCCACACAGAATAAGCAGAGGAGGTGGACAGGAACAGGCCAGGCAACATATTTTCTGGGCTTCATGCCCCTTCACGAGAAAGGATCAGTAACAAGTTCATTTTTTAAGAGATGTCGATGAGTATAGACCAGTTTTGCTCTGAAGGAGTCATGTCCCCCAAAACGCATCTTCTGGTTCAAATGGATGTCATAACAACAGAGTTCCATTACATGTTAGACGCTTCGGTTCCTTGGTTGACGCACAATGCTGTTACCACCTTTCATTTTGTAAATATGTACTCTTAACAAAGTGCCATGGATAATGCATTAGGCCTTTGTACCCTTTGGTTTTATTCGGTTTCTAAAAGACAGGGGCCTATCCCATTCCATAATTCCTATGTTAGTACTGTAGACAGAATATGGCAAAACAGGTATCTAACGCCACCCACCTTTAATGCCCTGTCCCCAACCAGCTGGCACGGGCCAAAGTGGATCACTGGGGACCTGCTCCCTTATGGCCAATAAACTGTTAACATTACTGCATTTCCAACGCAGCAGCTGTCACCCTGTCATACACTACTGTCTACAGTGCTGAGGGCTTATAGTGAGGAGGGAGCTGGACTGAGCCATTGTCACTAAGCCTTCAGGTGATAAGATGGAGCAAACAGCTGCAGTATGACAGACATCGGTTACCCTATTGCAGGGGTAGGCAACCTGGGGCCATCCAGCTGTTGTGGAACTACATTTCCCATGAGGCAATGCAAGGCTGGCAGTTACAATTACTCCCAGAGGCATGATGGGACTTGTATTTCTGCAACGGCTGGAGGGCCCCAGGTTGCCTACCCCTGCCCTTTTGTAACATTGTAGCGCTTACACCTGCAGGAGATGATAGGTTCCCTGTTCTGCCACAACTCTTAAAGCTGCTCAGTCCCCACTGACACACGTGGCTATCGGTAGAAGGTCACTCACACCTGTGTAACGTAAGCGTTAGTATGCTACATTACAACACTATACAAGCAAGCGGCTACATAGTTACATAGTTAGTAAGGTTGAATAAAGACACCAATCCATCCAGTTCAACCTGAGTCAGTGTGGGTGTGTGTCTACAATTGTCCCTATCCCTGTACATTGTGTCTCATTAAGATCCTTCTCTATTATATATGTTATTTATTTAAGGTACCCATATAGCGCTGTCAATTTACACAGCGCTTCACACATACATCGCACACTCACATCGGTCCCTACCCTCAAGGAGCCCACAATCCAAGGTCCCCAACTCACATTCATATGCTAGGGACAATTTTTGGACAGAAGCCAATTAACCTACCAGCATGTTTTTGGAGTGTGGGAGGAAACCAGAGTACCCGGAGGAAACCTATGCAGGCACAGGGAGAACATGCAAACTCCAGGCAGGTAGTTTTGTGGTTGGGATTTAAACCAGCAACCCGTTTTACTGCTAGGCGAGAGTGCTATCCACTACACCACTGTGCCATCCAGTGGTGCTAATCAACTGGTGGTAGATTTAATGAATGTATTGAAGTAATGCTGTTAATACATACTGTACATAATACAACAGGCAGCTAAACAGATTTAAACATACTGTACTTAGATGACCACTGACCCATAAACTGGCAATCAGTTTATGCCGTTACTTAAACTTTAGTTGCACTAGTTTTAGTTAACTTTAACATTGCTGCAGTTGTACTAACTCCCCATAAACTAACTCCCCTAAGTCCCAAAAGTGGGTAAGCGTATGCGTTCTTGGGGTAGGGGTGCCACTGGAGGTGTTTGAAAGTATCTGGCACATAAATGTCAGTGTTGGCCAAGGATGTTGGGGCCCTTCTGTAGGTGGTGCACTGTCCATTCACGAGTGCGAGTGATGATTGGAGGACAAGCTGATAGGTAAGAACGGTCTCTATTCCGGTAACTGCGTGTGTGGCAAGAGTTTAGGATGTGTAGTACAGCTCACCAGGCACTTGGAAGCTAGCTGTCTCAGTCCTCACTGGCTCTCCCAGACTGTAGGCACACACGGCTATAGGTCCCCCCAGCTCTGGGTCCTGGCACAGTCGAATAACTCTCAGTCACTCAATCCTGTGGTCCGTGGTTTGGGCATAGACACCTCAACATTGGGTCTGCACTGCTCCAGGTCCACACACATAAAAGGTTCACAATGGCTTAGTCTCTCGGCCTTCTGGGGTATGTGGATGCAGACACTCTAGGTCAGTGATAGCGAACCATGGCACCCCAGATGCTTTGGAACTACATTTCCTATGATGCTAATGCACTCTGCAGTGTAGTTGAGCATCATAGTAGTAGTTCCAAAACCTCTGGGGTGCCAAGGTTCGTTATCACTGCTCTAGGTAGAAGATCCTTATTTGCTCACTCCTAGCCTTAGACTGCCTTGATCCCCTTTGATTTGCCCAGGAAAATGCTAAAGCTCTCCTCCTCTCACACATGGAATCCTGGGTATTGCAGTTCTGAAGCCCATAGACTCCATTTTCTTACCTAACATGCTTTACCCCATAGGGCAGAGGTATGTGGAATGATTCTACTGCTTTGTGATGAATGTGGTATAGTGGAACAGTTATTGGCATTCATTTCTGGCCTTTGTGTTAGGGCAATGATTATACTGACAGTTAAGCAGGTAAGATAAAAGATTTTAGTAGGTGAGGCAGTCCCTATGTGATATGTTTTAGTGACCTTTTGCTTTTGTTGAAATTTGTAACTTAAGACATGTCTAACAGACACGTGAAGCATCTTTGATGGTGCAAAGTGCAATATTTATTACTTGCATGCAGTTGCATGGGAGGTATCCCTCTGGCTCAACTTCAAATAACCTGGTTTACCATCCAAGATCCCGCAGTATTGACCCGGGGGGTTTGCTCTATCATAAGGGTACAGGCATATATCAGTTTTATAATTGGATTTAGGTTATATGGGATAATATTGTGAGTGACAACTTTATCATTTTTAATATGGTGGTATGTTAAAGGGTTCTTTGCATTGTTTGCTTTCTTTTAGATATTATTAAAATTAGGAATAGCATTATACTGCATCATGTCCCATGAATAAGATCTTTTGGTGACCACACTTTGTGGCCATATCAAAGAAGGGCTGTAATCACTTCTTCCTGATGCTTTGTATAGTACATAAGCGTTGAACAGAGGCAATTGGACTAAGTATACAGACACTTTTTTGTATCAGCGTCTGGCCTTACGGGCAATTAAGTACGGCCCCATCATCTGGTCGTTGAAGTCCACCCCTCCCATTTTACGGTTGTAGTCGTGGACACAGAGGGGCTTCTCAACATCAGTCACAGTTGTAATTTGGACTGCCGTATCTGCTTAAATGGAAGTCAGAACAAAAACATTCAGTTTGTCCTTCCACCTCACTGCAAGCAATTAATTTCACCTCAAGCAGGCTCACTCCCCCTGACTAATTTGGGCATTTACAAGCCATTGGGGCAAGTTCCGGCTATTAAATCGCACAGTGCCACATGCGCCAATTCCTAATTGAAAGAAGTGTCTAAAAAGTTGCATGCTTTATAAAAGGGGTATATAAATATTACCCCTTTCCGAATAAGGATGACACCAAGTCCCAAACAATTGTGCCACTGCTCCCTATGTATTCTGGGCAGTCAGGGGGCTCCACACTGCTATATTTTCCCTTAATAAACCAGTAAACTCCATGTATAGCCTGTTGCCCTGTCACAGAGCTTATACATTTTGACCTCATATCTGGCATGCTAGGTGGGGAGAAAATATTTAAAAACAACGCAGCCAGAAAACAATCAGGAACTCTTGTTCGGGGATGTACAAGGCTGCAAATTTTTGGTTGAAGTGGTTTACGAGGGGCCAAATTCTGTGGAGCCGAACATATTCAGATCAGCTCGAGGAAGTCAGTTCATTGTCGATGAAGTGCATGAACCGCAATATTTGCTTGTATCTAGCCCTGGCCGTGGCAGCAGAGAACACGGGCATATGATGAATTGGGTGAATGGACCAATATGACCGCAACTCATTGTTTTTAGTAATGCCCATGTTGAGGGATAGGCCCAGAAAGGTCTTAAATTCAGGAACCGTTATAGGTTTCCAGCCAAAATTGGCTAGCAAGGGTCAAATTTGGGTTTGCGGCAATAAATTACTCAGCATACAAATTGCTTTGGTCCAAAATAGATCCGTACAGATCTTCAGTGAAAAACGGCTCAAAAAAAAAAAAAACAAGGGACGTTAAGTCTGCTGTTTCCACCTGAATTCCAGGTAGGCCAGTGAATGGGGGGAAGTACGGGTGCTGTAGAATCTGTGGGCTGCCAATTAGGATTTGCAAGCGCATCAGGAAGGGCACTACGGACTCTACGGGCCTGTGTTTGAATTCTTGGTGGCTGCTGACCACTACTTGTGCTAGCCTCGGCTTCAGCTTAAACTGCACATATGGGACCAGGACACCAAGTGTTACTACAGTGTTGGTTTGTCTGCGACCAAGGTGTACTAGGCCACTGGTGCTTGCCAGTTCTCCAAAAGGCACTAGTGCCGACACTTTGCTGCATACGAAAATCATGCGGTTGTAGCACCTCAGCAAACAGAAGAATGGGGTCAGGTACGCCTGACCTTAGCCGGGACCTCTACTCCGTTGTCAGAGACATCTGTCAGGGTGCCGCTGCTCTCTACAGGTTATACTGGTGTCAGTGTGCCTACGTGTACTGGTGTCAGTGTAGTGCTTGTATACTCACCGATGATGCTCTCTCTTCGCACATTGGAACTGAAAAGGGCTCCAGGAGGGGAGGTTGCATCATTTCCCACTACACAGGCACAGGAGGTTCTTCCATTGATCAGAACTGATCAGCAGGTCCAGCCTATAAATCATTTGCCTGGACCTGATGACTGATCAGTTCGGAATCAAATCTTTTCTCCACGGGGACCGTGGGTGCAAATCACGCACCTGTACGTGACTTTGCACAGCCGGGCCGCCCTGCTGCAGTATACGTATGTGGGTCGGTCAGGAAGTGGTTAGAGTGGAATTCCAGTCTAATTGTAACTGTGTTTAAAAATGTCCCCTCCTTCCTTGCTGACAAACCTTTGAAAAAAAATAAAAAAATTGTATTCTTACCTGCTTTCAGCATGCTCCGGTCCAGTCACGTGATCCCCTGTGTCAGTGAGAGGTGGCTACAGGGGAGAGAAGATTGTGCTCAATAGTGGCTGGGAAGTCTGGGAGTGATGACATCACCCATAGACTCCCATGCCTCGGCTGTTGTCGCCACACACACCTCTTCCCTGCAGCTGTTGCTGACTGACACAGGGGAGCTGGCTCACATTACCACAAGGGAAAGGGCTGAAAATAATTATACACATTTTTTTTTTTTACACAGATTAGTCAGCATAGGTAGCAGGAGAGGGAGACTTTTTTTTAGAAGTAATTAGTGTTAGGCAGGGATTCTGTTTTAACCCAAATGGCATGAATTTCTATCATAGGGGATATTTACATTCCCTGTGATAACAAAAATGATGAAATAAATAAATAAAAAATGTAAAAAGCACCCGTCCCCCCCGCAAAGGCGAACGCAAGCATCAGTCTCGTGTCGTATGTAAACAGCAATTACACCATGCAAGTGAGGTATCACCGTGAATGTCGGGATCAAGGGCAGTAATTCTAGCAGTAGACCTCTTCTGTAAGTCTAAAGTGGTAACCTGTAAAGGCTTTTAAAAAGGTATATAGTGTGTCACCGCTGCACGGGCATGCGCAATTTTAAAGCAATGCGCGTTTGGCATCTATGTACTTGGCATAAGATCACCTTTTATATTTTACCAAACATTTCGGCAATATAGTGTGCATTAAAATTCAAAAAAGTGTTCATAGATTGTAGACACTAACTTTTGTGCAAACCAATAAATCTACGCTTATTGAGATTTGTTTTACCCAAGACATGTGGCTAAATACATTTTGGCCTAAATGTATGACTAAAATTTAGTTTATTGGATTTTTTTATAGCAAAAACTAGAAAATATAATTTGTTTTCAAAATGTTGGGTCTTTTTTCATTTTTTCATTTAATATATCCAACTGGTGATCAAATACCAAAAGAAAGCTCTATTTGTAACTGCAATTACCAGTTAACCACTTCAGCCCCGGACCAATTTGCAGCCAAAGGACCAGGCCCCTTTTTGCGATTCGGCACTGCGTCACTTTAACTGACAATTGCGCGGTCGTGCGATGTGGCTCCCAAACAAAATTGGCGTCCTTTTTTTCCCCACAAATAGAGCTTTCTTTTGGTGGTATTTGATAACCTCTGCGGTTTTTATTTTTTGCGCTATAAACAAAAATAGAGCGACAATTTTGAAAAAAATTCTATATTTTTTACTTTTTGCTATAATAAATATCCCCAAAAAATATATAAAAAAAACAAATTTTTTCCTCAGTTTAGACGGATGGGTATTCTTCTACATATTTTTGGTTAAAAAAAAATTGCAATTAGCGATTATTGATTGGTTTGCGCAAAAGTTATAGCGTTTACAAAATAGGGGATAGTTTTATAGCATTTTTATTAATATTTTTTTTTTTACTAGTAATGGCGGCGATCAGCGATTTTTATTGTGACTGCGACATTATGGCGGACACATCGGACATTTTTGACCCATTTTTAGGACCATTGTCATTTATATAGAAATCAGTGCTATTTAAATGCACCGATTCCTATGTAAATGACGGTAAAGGAGTTAACCACTAGGGGGCGGAGAGGGGCTAAGTGTGACGTGTTGTGTTTTTTTTTTTACAGTAGGGGGGCGTGGCTGTACGTCTGACGTCATTGATCGGCTTTCCCGATGACAGGGAACAGCCGATCAATGACACGCAGTGTAGGAAGCGCGGGGAGAGGTTTGTTTACACAGACCTCTCCCCGTTCTTCAGCTCTGTGACCCGATCGCGGGACACCGGCGTCGATCAGGTCCGCTGGTCCCGCGGCCACGGAGCTCCCGACCGGGTCGCGAGAGCGCCGCCGGCGGCGCGCACGACCCCACGGCTAGGCAATTAAAGGGCACGTATATGTATGTGCTTTTGCCTAGCCGTGCCATTCTGCCGACTTATATCTACAGGTGGCGGTCGGGAAACGGTTAAAGCAGCGCAGTGTCAAATTGCAAAAAGTGCTCTGGTCAGGAAGGGGGTAAAAGACAATTCTTGCCAATCAGATCAGTGAGTGCCCCTTGGGCCTCAGGCATCTGTTTATCAGATTTACATAGCTACCACCTTCTGTTTACATGTTCGCCAAGTTCTACTGCTCAAGTCTCTTCTCATAGTCCTTCTGGCAACTTTTTGAGCTTTCAAGCTGCCCCAGTTGTACACTGTTTTGGAGGGATTGTTAGTGTTTCACTTGCTTTATTGCCAGCCCCTCAGTTGGACTAGTTTTGGACACCCCTCTTGCCTCAGAGTTAATCCTGGGTCAGTCAACAAACTATAAGAAAATAGTATTCTTGTACTTACTGTGAGGTCCTTCTCTAGAAGTGCATTAGGGGACGCAGGTTCGGCCCTTCTGTTTTATGATCCACTCTTGCTTTTCCAAAAAAACTGGAACATGATAGGAGTAGGAAGGGTTTTATCTACCCAACTAAGGCCCCATGCACACGAGACGCTGTTAAACGCACGTTCAGAGGCAGTTGGACACTTTTTTCAACTGCCCTGAACGCATGCAATGTTATCATATGTGTCCATGTACACAGTCTCGTTTTTTTTCACAGTTTTTATGCAGTTGCGTTTAACCTTGTTTTTCCAGAAGCAAAAAAATGGGTTCAGACACTTTGCTTTTCCACGTTTCAGACGCTAAATGCGGCACCCGCGTTTGCGTTTATAAGCATTTTTAAAGGACCAGAAAACTCAGAAATATGATGGTAAACCATAAAAAATACTAAAAAAATTGGCTTAAAATGTCGTAAAAAAATCATTTTTTTTAGGTAGCTTGGACAATGAGGAATGCCTCCACTTCTTTGCCCCAACCCTTAATCCAATTTATAATCTAATCAGTGACTCCACCTAGTCTGACCAAAGCATAGCAATGTCTTTTTTTCACAAAGAAAAACCTGCATACCAATGTCTAGTCAGCCCCAACCCCCCACCATGTTTGTGAAATATCCAACGGACATTCGCTGTGCCATCAACGGATGGGTCCAATATCGACAAGCTCTGACTCTGGACCTCTCACGCAATTTGCGACGACGTTGCTGCCTCATCAAAAGCAACATCAGGAGCATTTCATGACATATATTTAATATGGGATCCATTTCCAAAAAAAGAGAGGCAAATGCAGGTGTACAACTGCTCTCTTTGCTGCTGCTCACTCTGATCAAAATGTCAGAAATAGTTAATAATACATGCTTTCTGAGCTTGGGGAGGGTCTATATGATGTTATCTTTACAAACGCTTATAGACGCAAATGTGGTAAAACGCGGCTAAACGTGGTATCAAAAACGCGGCAAAACACGCGTTTTTAAACGGAGGTTTCTGCTTTTTAAAACATTCGTTCAGCAGAGTTTGCATCGGCGTCTCGTGCTTTGTTGTCCAAAAATGGTAGACAGCAGTAAAACCCTCTCCACACAAATTAACCCTTTTTTCTCCAGTGAACTAGTTTGATATGTTCATGTGAAGAGTGCAAGAATCCTGGCTAAATGATGAATATCAGAATCGCCCAACATTTGGATATTTAAAGATATTCTCCACCTTCAGTTGCTTTTTTCTTTTTGTCAGGACTCTTGCTTCGTCACTTTTACAAAATGCTAAACAGTGTTCTAAGAATGTTGCACCAACAGCTGAATAATTGTCTGCTTCTGCTTAAAAATTTTTAAAATCCAGTGGGATCGAAGGCAAGCAAAACTTGTTTGAGACCTAAAGATTTATTGCAAGGCTAAGTGTATGTCTGTGTGAAGCGCGTCAATGCTGTCCCCTGCCCGTGGAGCTGTGATATTTGTGTTTTATAAATCTGTTTGCAGTTTCCATACAGTTGAGTGTGGTCATCTGTCTTTCAATGCATATTTATAACGTGGGACCCAGAGAACACAAGACAAAAAATACAAAGGTATTCTCAAATAGTCTAAAATGTATCTTTACCTTCTTCATTAGCATGTTGTAGAAATGCAGTGATAACAGCGCCAATGTTTTTTACAGCAGTAACAAAGCCTTCCTTTAAACCCATTTGACACAGATGCCCTAAAATAGGAAATAAGATAATAATAACATAATTAAAGCACCAATTCACCACTGCAAAAAAATATTTTGCTCACTCAAAAATCATTGCCCAGAAGAAAAAAAAAACACTCCCTTCATATTTTCATAAAACAATGTCAGGATTACCTGTGACACAGAGGAGGCAATAGAATCTTAGAATCTTTTTTAAAAATTGCCCAAACTAGCTTTAACTACCCAGAAATTGACTGGAGTAATGGCTGGGACAGTTAAGGGTCCAATTTCATGGTCCAATTTATTAAGGGCCCCCACTAGGAATGATGCTCTGCAGGACCTGGTAATCTCAAACCATGCAGAGCTTATTATAAATGTTCATATAAAAGAACATATGGGTAGCAGTGTCCAGAACATGATTTTGTTTAAGGTTAGCTGTAAGCAACAAGCTCATACTGGAAATATAAAAACACAACTTTAAGAGAGCACATTTTCCAAAGATGAGGGCTGCTCTCCAAGACTTAGACTAGGAGGAAATATTGGCATCGATGAACACAGAACAGAAATGGGAATTCTTCAAAAAGACTGTATGCAAACTCACTGCAAAATCTATTTCCATGGGCAATAAGTTTAAAAGGCTAAAAATAAAACCTATGTGGCTCACAGCACCAAAAAAAAAAAAAAAAAGTTATAAATAAGGAAAGAGCTTCCAAAACAAAATAAAAATGAAGGAACACCATCATCAATTAAATGTTAAAAAGATTATAACAGAATATGTGTATCAAGCTCTGTGTATACAAAGGAGCATGGCTGAGCCTCCTTTCCCAGTCAAAGCCTCTTATGGAGAAATGCATCGGGTGGAGCTATAGGACCAGATGTATGTTACAGCTAGCTGGCTTGTGCAGCAGCTGTTATTATAATCGATACACAATTTTTTTAAATATTGGAAAAAATGTTTTTCTTGATGTGAACTTTGTACCTAATCAACTACTACTACTGTTTTTAAACTGGAATAAAGAAGCCTTTTAAATCTAGTACTGCATCATAAGGTTTTTTCTTTTTTTCATCTTATGTGATCACGTGTGAGGGATCCCAGTGTGTTCCGAATTGCAGGGAACACGAACAGCACTATAAGCAGATGAATGCTGTGTGGAGGAACCGTCCCGTTTGCTTGCACCACGAATGTGGATGATCCATAGCCGGGGATTGGATGGTCATATCATATGAACTGATTGCCTGGTAGTGAGGATCCATTTTCCATTCATGCTCATACGATCTCTATAATTTGAGATTCTACAGATCCGGTAAGCGGCCACCTAGTCAGACCTAATTTTGATTGCTGCATTGCTGGATGAGTTCAGTATATGGTGTTTTCATGTGAAGGAAAAGGGCAAAAGGAATTTCTGCTACATTTTGTATCATTCAACAATTTTTTGCAACATTGGAAAGGACTCTTTGTGATACATTAATTGAGCCTTTTGTAACAACATTATGTTAATGGACATTGTGGGTTAACACAGACTTGTGTCTGAGCTTACTAATTGATCCATTGAATACCCAGTGAACATTATTTTATATAGTATCATTCTTACGTATGTATTATTATTACGTTAAGTAATTGATTCTTTAGTGAATTTATTTTTCATGTATTATTTAATTTCACAATTTTTTCACATGATAATTAGTACTTAAAAGTTATTTTATTGTGATACATGGATTATTTAACTAATACTGTTCTCAGCAAGCAAGATGACATGGAGAACGGACTCCGCCGTTGTAATCTCTGTTTTGTTTGCCTATGAGGTCTGAAGGCTCTGACCCCCCCCCCACGTTCCTCGAGAACCTGCTAATCAAAACCTTCATGCAGAAAGGGCACCCCCTGCGCACCTTCATCGCCAAGTTCCTAAACTACCGAGACTGGAATGCTATCCTGAGGTTAACCCGTGAAAGAGGTAACATCCCCTTCAACAACATCCACATTACTGTGTTCCCGGATTTCTCCGCTGAAGTACAAAAGAAGAGGGCATGATTTGTTGAGGCCAAGCGGCAACTATGCATCCACCATCTGACGTATGCAACATTATTCCCGTAGAGACTCTGAGTTGTTTGCGATGGCCAGGCCCAGTTCTTCAAGGATCCCAACGTGGTACTGTCGTGGCTGGAGCACAGAGACACGGCTTGACCCGCACTCACCTGACCCTCCAGTTGTCACCTTTGGGATACATTTAAGGCATACTTGAGGGGAATAACAAGATCAACAATATCATACATTAAACGTACTAACAGACAGGAAGAAGAGGAAATGGAACAGTTATGTGCACAGGCAGAAAATAGGTTTATAGGGGACCCCTCAAATATAAATCAAATAAGATGGGCAGCCTTATCACGGCAATATAAGAACCAACTAATAACCAACGCTAAACGTAAGAAATTCCAACATGCACAAAAAAATTTTTGAACAAGAACAGCAAGCTAACAAGATGCTGAACTTCTTGATAAGGAATAACAATAATAATAAATAACAAATCCAATTTGTTAATAAATGGTATATTATCTCCTACAATAAAATTATATAGAGGAACAAGACAGGGTTGCCCAATGTCACCGCAATTATTTGCCCTGGCAATTGAGGCATTGGCAAATAGATTTAGGCAATCAGACAAATATAAAGGGATTAAAGTAGGAAAAAAAACGAACATATAGGCTTGTACGCGGACGATATTATATTATATATGGGAGATGCGCAAGCATCTTTGACGGAAGCAATGAGAATAATAGAAATATACGGGAGGTTCTCAGGGTTAAAAATAAATTGGCAAAAATCCGCACTGATGCTTCTAGGAACATGTAATGAAAGGAGAGTTCAGACCCCACTAAAAATAGTTGACGTTTTAAAATATTTAGGAGTAAATATTACGTTGAAACCTGAAGAAGAGATGGAAGCTAATATACTCCCATTAGTAGAGCATGTAAGAGAAAATTGGAAATATGGATAAAGCTACCAATATCAATGGCAGGCAGAATTCAGTTGATAAAATCTATTATACAACCCAAGTGTTTATATGTATTTGCACATTCCCCAGTAAAAATACCAAGACAGATATTTAAAAAATTAAATTCGCAGATGACTCGGTTCATCTGGGCATATGGAAGATGCAAACTAAAATTTAATAAATTACAAAGACCAAAGACAGAAGCTGGGCTGGCCCTCCCGGATTTATATTTATATTACTTGGCAGGGCAACTGAAACATTTAAGATCATGGGTAGGACAGGAAAAAATAACAAGGATAGAGGAATGTCTTCTTAGTAAAATGCAAATAGATGACTTAATGATGGGATTAGAATTAAAAGATCTGAGGAGAGTGGGAGTAAAAATCCCCCTACTGAAAGTGGCAAGGACAGTATGGAGGGAGGCTAAGAAATTGACGGGATCTGTTGGTATCCCAACAGAAACTGCGCTTTGGAACAACCCAAAATTCGAACAGCTGGAAACATTTGAGGACAGCAAATTTTGGAAGCAGAATAAGATAATAACTTTTGGCCAGCTCTATGATAAAAATGTAATATTAACCTATGAAAACCTGTGCAAACAATATAATTTACTGAGTAAACAGTTCTACAGATACCTTCAGCTGAGGCAGGTGCTACAGGTACAGTTTAGAAGGGAGGAATTAAAAATATCTAAATATCCCCTTATAGGCATCTTGAGATCGCAGGGACCTAAGGGATTGATAGCCAAAATTTATACACATCTGTTACAGAAGAAAATAGAAGGTGAACCACTGAAAATAAGGGATAAGTGGCAGGCGGCTATCCCAGACATGAGCGATCATGAATGGGATGAAGCCTGCACTTCCCATGTGAATGTATCCCCCGCAATGAACAACAGGATAATACAGATGAATATAATACATAAGATGTACTTGGCTCCAAATAGACTGTACAAAATGGGGAGGATGACTGAACCAAGATGTACTAGATGTGGGCAGGGGGGGAGCAGACTTCCTTCACGTAATGTGGTACTGTGGTAAAATAGGAAAATATTGGCAACAGGTAGCTAGGAAAATAGGAAAAGTCTTGAATAAACCTTTTATGGCTACGATGGAATTATGTTTGCTGGGGATATTAAGGGAAGCGAGAGACAATAGAGACAATAATACCTTCTTAAGGGAGGTACTATTTCTGGCAAGAAAACAAATAGAAAAATGGATTCAGCCATATCCCCCGACAGTAACCCAATGGGTGAGAGCAGTAAATCAGGTCCTACCCTACGAAAAAAAAATGTATGAACAAAGGTGAAACGGGCGAAGATATGAAAATATATGGGCAAAGTGGAATAGAACATGGTCAACAGTGGATATAGGAACACCTGAAAACATAGTATAAGGTGACCATAGAGGGTGAGAGAGAATGGAATGAATGAGAGGAGAAAATTTAATTATAATTTGTATTATATAAAGAAATGTAAAAGCATATAAAAATGTACAATGTAAATTATTATGTAAGGAAAAAAAAGATTTTGTAATAAAGAGTTTTTAAAAAAAAAAAAAAAAATACAGAAATTAGACAATTAACACATTTTGAAAATATATGCCTAAAAGGGGACCGGATAAGACATTCACTATCCTATTTCTAAGGAATATTAACGGAGGAAGAGATACCTCAGGAATTAACCTTCCTGAAAGCGTGGGAGAAGGACTTGGAAATAACATTTTCCCAAGAACAAATTAATAAAATATTGATTTTCAATCATAAAGCTTCGGTGGCAAGCAGATACCAAGAAGGGGGATACAAAATAATATCTAGGTGGTATAGAACACCAAGTACCATACATCGGATGTATCCACAACTCTCAGAGAAGTGTTGGAGGTGCCACGAAAGGGAAGGGACCATTTTACATATTTTTTGGGGATGCCCAAAAATAAAGGAATTCTGGGAAATGGTATCGGAAACAATAGAAAATATAACAGGAAGGGCTTTAGGAAACAACCCGGCAACATTTTTGTTGCTAGATCTTCCAATATCAATGGAAAAATGTAAAAACTCCCTAATAAAACACCTAATAATAGCAGCTAGAGCGTGTATTCCTTTACTATGGAAAAAAGAAAGCTCACCGACAAGGGCCCAATGGATGACAAGAATAGCTGAAATACAATTGATGGAGAATCTTACGATGGCAATGAAGGACCAGGATGAAAGGTATAGGAAAATATTGACCCCATATATAGAGTACAGGGAGAGCTGAGATGGGACTGGGGAGACAAGGGGATGGGGTGGCTAGCTGGGAGGGGGGGGGGGGATGGGGTGGCTGGCTGGGGGGGGGGGGGATGGGGTGGCTGGCTGGGAGGGGAGGGGGAGGGGGAGGGGGAGAGATGGAGAATTAAAATAATTTTTTTTTATATATCTTTTTTTTTTTTATGTTTTTTTTTTTTGTGTTTTTGTTGTTTTTTTGTTATTAGTAAGGATGCAGATGGTTTTGATAAATACAGAGGCAATGCCTAAGAGTAAATAGGCTAGGAGATATGAAATAGGGATGAAATGGAAGAAGGAGATGAAATTATAAAGAGATGAATGGATGTATTGAAGTGTATATATGTATAAAATATAAAATAAAGAATAAAAAAAAAAAAAAAGAATCTGCACGGCAAGTGTTGGGGCTGCTCATATCATTTGTTCCAATTCAGCTGCTCGGAACCACTCCAAACCCCCCTTTTTTCTTAGTCACCCCCCTTTTCCCCCCTCCATACCCTATTGATCCTTGCAAATCTCAGGCGCCCCATCTGAACCCCTTGAACTCTTGGAAACTTTCCACCCCGCACCATTGTGTACTCTTCAGTTACTAGCTGCCCCCAAGACCTCAACGGTCACACAAATCAGTACAATTCCAGTTTCACTCTCTGCAGTCGGACCCTCAGGGTCGGTCTTTATTTCTACACGCCACTATGATTGGACTGAAGTTCTCCTGATGGCTTTTTATATCCCTCCTCCATTTCAGTTTAGTGTTCTACAGGAGGGAGTGGCCTTCATGGCTAAAACACCCCACGGTGCCCGCTATTTGGTTGGGGGACTTGATCATAAACGCAAGCCTTACTAAAGCCTAAACTCAAGATATTCAGCTCCACTGTCCCAGTGTCACCTCACCTTAACCCTCAATCACCAGGTATGGGAGGTCCCTTTCGGAAGTTCACCATGGTAGAGACATGGAGGTATAAGCACCCGACATCTGTTGCTTACCTCTGTTTTACCCTTTCACACTCGGCCATGTCCCGCATTGACCTCTTAGTCTTGCCCGCTCTATTACCTGATCTGCTCGACGTGGGGTGTCAGGGTGCTCTCTGACCACTCCCCATACTAGGTGTCCCTACATTGCCTGCTCTCCCTATGGTCTGTATATGGAAGCCAAATCCCTTTTGGCTTACCACCATGTCGGACCTAGAGAGAGTATCCAGCAAGAATGTATTTACTTCTTTTGTACCAATCAGGGGTTGGTGTCGGTTGGGTCGGTGTAGAAATCCTTTAAACAACACGCCAGCATGATCCTTTTTTTCATGTATTAACAGACACAAGGCCTCCAAGATTGTACTCCAACAGGCAGAAGAACGTCCAAATTTCCTTGAGCACGTTTTTATCACTGACCCATCTGCAGCCAATGTTTCCCGTGTGAGATTGCAGTCTAGACTCACTGATCAATTAGTCTTTGAAAAAAAACAAACAGGGAATCTATTTTAGTAAACAATGTATCTTTGAGCATGGTGAACGTGCAGGAAAACTGCTCGCTTATATGGCCCATCTTGACCACAGGCCTCCAGTGGTTGTTACGCTTCAGTCAGCTTCTAGGCATATAGTATTGTCCCTTCTCAGGTAGCTGATGAGTTTAGGCGGTTCTACTCTGATTTATACACCTCCACTGCTTGTCACTCTCAAGATGACCTGACTGCACCAACTTCCAGTTTAGACAGCTTGAGGCACCAATCACCACAGACTGCATATAAGAGGCACTGGCGCATCTTCCACCCTCCAAGGTGCCGGGCTTTGACGGACTCCTCCTAGAGTTTTATGACCAATTCAGGGAGGTCCTCATCCCCAAATTGCACTATATACCCACATATTTGACTCTCTCCCAGCTTCTATGGGTGAAGCTCTTGTGGTCTTAATACCCAAACCAGGGAAAGACCTAGAGTCGTATCGCCCCATCTCCCTACTACAGTTGTCTAACTGTAACAGGGAGTTGGCCAAAATTCTTGCCCTGCAGCTTAACAAAGTGATTCTCAGCTTAATACATCCAGACCAAACGGGGTTCATGCCCAACAAAAACACAGCGTTTAACCTCCGGAGGCTCTTCATGAACCTTCAATCTACACATGACAATACTGGATCCATGGTAGTGGTCAGCCTTGACGCTGCAAAGGCGTTTGACTCTGTGGGATAGAGTAACCTGTGGGAATGTCCCTGCAGCTTCGGCCCAAAATTTATTAAATGGCTCAAACTCCTTTACCTGGCTCCCACTGCCCGAATCCAAGTCAATGGTAGGATCTCAGACCCCTTCTCGCTATCCTGTGGTACTCGTCAAGGCTGCCCTATATCCCCACTACTGTACGCCCTAGCTGTAGAGCCCCTTGCCATCGCCATCAGGGCACACCCAGACATTAAAGCCCTCTGCATGGGACAGGTGATAGAGATCCTCATTCTCTATGCGGATAACATGCTTCTATACTTGGGGGACGCTGGCCCTTCATTCCAGGTGGCTCTGCAGCTTATCAAGCAGTTAGGGATATATTCTGATCTACAGATCAACTGGTCTAAATCCCAGATTCTTCCACTAGATGTAGATGCCCCCGCTGCAGACCAAGCTGCACTTCCCCTGGTCAGAGCAAGCAGGATCAAATACTAATACTAATCAAAAAGACCTCTTAACAACCAAAACCCAGACCTGGTCCCGACTGCCCCATGGAGTTATGGGACGTATTAACCTGGTAAAAATGATACTCCTTCCCAAACTGCTCTACCTTTTTTGGCATGCCCCCTTATATATCCCTACACGTACCTTTACATTTATGGAATATATTCTCAACATGTTCATCTGGGGCCCCTCCCGACACATACTATTATGGCGAGCTCTGAAGTGCCCTGTCCATCAGGGTGGCACTGCTTTACCCGCCCTAGCCCTGTATTATATGGCATCTCAGTTATCTCATATTTTCTATTAAAATCAAGCAGACATGAACAGGTATTCTACACTTGTATGCTCCTTCGTCTCTAGATTGGTGGCCCACCCCTTTCAGGTCTTATTAAGTGGCACCCGAGTGTTGCCTCACATGGGCAACAGGTGTCATATGATATTCCATCACTGCAAAATTTGTCAACTAGCCATGTCCACACACTACTGTTCCTATCTTCCTGAATTGCTGCCTGTCCTTGATTATAAACTATGGATTGCTTGGGGGGTTATATTTCTCTCACAGGCCAATGGCTTGGTTAAATATTTTCAAGCTCTAAAAAACAAGTTCTGTGTGCCCAATCATATGTTCTCCTGTTACCTCCAACACTGCCACGCCCCCAACTCCCAATTCTGTGACTCCATCCCCTTGAATCGTTATATCTGGTGGAAGTGGTCATGGGTCAGGACAAATAAATTTCCCCATTCTAAACCACCTTATATTACCTGCGGCCACTGCTCAGGCCTATCAACTAAAATCCAGATGGGATACGGATGTGGGGGATTTGGCGGATGAGGACTGGGGTATCTGATGGGGGGTAAAGTACTGGCCTCCTGTAAATTGGTGTCCCCTAAATTGTCTGACCGCCTTACGCACCTTTACATTCTCCACAGGTCCTACTTAACACTGATTCGCCTTTCCAAATATAAACCGGAACACAGTCCAGCTCATCCTAAATGTGGTGACCTAGGGGGAACATTCTACCACCTAATTTGGTCCTTCAAGGATACTGGTCGCAGGTGGTTAAATTTCTCCATGATCACATAGGATCCCCTTTGACCCTATGCCCCCGTCCGTGTTTACTGGGCCTCCTCTTCATACCCAAGGAGGAAAACTATCTTAACATATTTTTGCAAGATTCTCTGTTCTTGACCAGGATGCAAATAGCCAGGACCTGGATCAAGGAGTCACCCACCACCATTCGGCAGTGGATCGGGGCTGTCAATGCCACCCTCCCCTACAAAAAAAGTACTGTATTTACACAGGGGTTGCCCAACTAAATACAACAAAATATGGGACAGGTGGCTTGAGGACTCCTCCACTTATACTGACAAGGAGTAACCCTCACCTACCATGAAGGTGGCACAGTGGTGGGCGGCACAGTGGTGTAGTGGTTAGCACTCTCACCTAGCAGTAAGAAAGGTCACTGGTTCAAATCCCAACCACGACACCACCTGCCTGGAGTTTGCATGTTCTCCCTGTGTCTGCGTGGGTTTCCTCCGGGTACTCCGGTTTCCTCCCACAATCCAAAGACATGCAGGTAGGTTAATTGGCTTCTGTCAAAAAATTGGCCCTAGTTTATGAATGGGGACCTTGGATTGTGGGCTCCTTGAGGGTAGGGACCGATGTGAGTGTGCAATGTACAGTGATGGGGATCGTTGTAGACACTCACTCAGGTTGAACTGGATGGACTGGTGTCTTTATTCAACCTTACTAACTATGAAACTATGAAACCATGTGCGACTCCCTCTATCTCATGCTATACATACTTTCAAAACCAATGTTTGTCTTCCCAAACTGAGGCATACCAAGTTTCATTGCACAGTACTGGGCTGTCCCTTTACCCCCCATCAGGGTATAATCAGTTCTTCTAGGTAAAGGTTCTGGTAATCCTTAGTACCTTGACCTTTTATAGCTCTACACTCAGTATGGTTATGTCACTGCTTTATCCTCTATGTATAGTGCCTGTTTGTATATTCTTTCAATATGCTCAATAACATTTTATTTTTGATCAAAAAATAAAATAAAAAAAGACCACATAGATGAGTTCTTACTGAAAAATTGAAAATTGTATCAAATACTAACCGTAACCCACATGACCTGTTTAGCTCTATAAAAGTCTGATTGAGAGCTACCTCCCCCATTCTCCGTATAAAGCAAAAAGATCAGAAAGAGGGTTCGTATGCTGCCATGTCTTGACGTCGGGAAAGGAAACTTATGGCAAGTATTTGATACAAATTTCCATTTTCCTGACGCCAGACATAGAAGCATACATATGATACATAATGAGCTTTTGAGAGGGAGGGTTTAATGCTTCAACCTTAGTCTTTATTTGACAATAGACATAAAAGCTTGGATGGTTTTCCTCCAAAACTCTAAAATTGTAGTAAGAGCTGCTGGATACAACCTGCAATGTTTTAAGAACGTATGATTTGATCACCAGCTAGCCTCTTTTCAAACTGTCTGCATCCTGCCGGTACTGCCCAAGAAGATGACATCACCCTGGTTGAGTGATGAGCTCTAACTACATCTGGAGGATCCTTCCCGGGTCTATATGGCCGGTGAATATTTTTTACTATCCAGGCCAAGGTGGTTCTGGCCGAGGTCTCTTTCTCTTTAAATTTTCATGATGAAAAAGTCTGTCAGAGCTTCTGAATGTAGAAGTAGCCTGTAGATAGGCTTTGAGGACTTTTGGAATGTCCAACTCGTGTAGATCAGCATCTGATTCCGCTGTGAAGGCTGGAAGCACCCATTCACTGGAGAGATGAAATATCAATGCCACTTTTGGGACAAAATGATCCAATGGTCTCAGCACAACCCTGTCTGGAAAGAACATGGAATAAGGTTCTGCCGTCCCCAATTCTTGGAGTTTCGACACCCATCCCCCTGAAGTTATGGCTAATAGGAAAGCCGTTTTTAAGGCGATATCCCTTAATTAACAGTCTTCTGTCAATGTCATTGTGTGTGTTTTTATTTAAAAAAAAAAAATAAATTATTTTTTTGGCACAGTTTTTCTTTGTTACTATTTGCACCGTGTTTATCCCACATTACTGCAGCCTTTTTATTAGTTGTTTTGTTTTTTTCTTTTTTTTTAGGTCAGCGTGGTTTTTCTTTGTACCATATTCTGTTTTGATATTATTACTGCTGCTGAGACCCCTCCTCTTCTCCATCCATGTGATGGACATCTTTGAATTTAGGGCCACGAAGGTTGTTAATATAGATGGTGTTTTTGAGGCATATAAAGATGAAGAGGGTGACCTGGGTGGAATCTTCACCAGACTCAAAAATATGATGGTATCTGAAAACCATACTAAGTGGGATATAGCCTACTTGGAAACTTACATCAAGCACCTTATGGTACCTAGGAGTCTCCTATGGGACGCAGCGCCCTAGAAAGGCGACACCGACTTGGAGGAATGGTTCAAATATTTTAACCAGGCCGGTGTAGCTTTTCTCCGCTTTTTGGTTGAGAGGAAGACTGCTAAATTAACAAAGTTAGATGAGGAAATTAAACTCATCAAGGTTAAACTTAATCCGACGAAAGAAGGGGAAGAATACAAAGATAAATCTTGCAATCTTCTTAAAGTCCTTGAGAAAGAGGATAAGGATCAGAGGTTGAAAAAGAAGAAAAAATTCAATAGGGATCTTGCCGATTATCAAAATAATATTGTGTTTAATTGGCAAAAGAAAATGTTGGAGGATCAAACCGAAACATTCCCTACTGAAATGGATACCTCTGTGCCACTGTCCCAAACAATAGCTGGAGTGGGCTCCAAGCAGGTTCAACCCCTTGCCCCCAAACGGGTTCAGTTAAAACCTAAACCAGGGGGGAACTCCACGTATCAATCTCCTAGGGGTCACAGTATCTCCAGAGGTGGCCCCCACAGGGTAACCAGGGTTATCCCCCAGGGCTCCTAGACCTAGTTATGGTATGGGTGGAGAACCAAAATCATATCCCCAAGGTCCACCATATAAACAGAGGGGCTTTACACTGAGAGGGAGAGGTTGGAATCAGAGTAACCAAAGAGGGAGAGGGACCTATACCGACCAATCAGAAGGTTGGAGACCCAGTCCTTATGATCATTGGGATCCACAGCCGCCCCTTGGAACTAAACCGATTCAGGTTGGGATTATGAAGTTACCACCCAGAACTCCTTTTTTCCACTCAGAGACCGGGATTTCCCAGGAGATGATTTTACTTATGAGGGTCCCCAGTCCTTTGAACAAGGATTGTGAACTAATGACAGTTATTCTTATAAGGCCTTCAATAGACCACCAGGCATTCAGGGCCCTCCAGTGTCTAATGCACAAGGAAGTTGGGGTTTTCACAAACCTACCCAAGGGGTAAAAAGATTAGGAGAAAGAGGAGAGGAACCAGAGGGGGAGGCGGAGCAGAACAACAAAAAAGACTGTAAATGTAGTAGTTCAAAAACATTGTCTAAATAAGAACAACTTCTTTTGTAAAGGGCCTCAAGTTTGCGCCTCCTAAGCGTCTTGATAAATTCCAGACGTTGATGGATATCCATAAGTTTATTAGGAAACTAAACATTAAGAGATATATGTCTGGAATTTCACAAACCAATCATATTGCAGTGAATGATTATGTTCATTCTGGGTTGACAAATGCCTCCCTCTTTAACCCCCCGGGGGCTCTGGCACCATCCCTTAGAGTGTTTAGGGATGTTCTTTTGAGGGACCTGGATACCATGGAGGTTAAGAAGGCTATGCTGAACAAGTTGTTACAAGAAGGCTTGGATTCCCTTTGTCATAATAAGGATCTGGTCGTTAGGCCAGATGACGGGGGGGGGGTAGTTATTTTGGATAGGGAAGACTATTTGGCTGAAATGTCTAAGATATTGGGAGATACTAAAACCTATACCCTTTTATCAGGAGACCCCAAGGCTAAGTACACTAGGGAACTTGAAGCTTTGGTTGCTGAGGGCCTCTATGAAGGGATTCTAACTATTAAAGAGAAATTATTTCTTATCCCTAGAGCCCTCGTACACCGACCATTTACTATCTTCCCAAATTGCATAAAGATCATACCTGCCCCCCCCCCCCCGGTATGTCCCATTGTCAGTGGGATTGATTCCATCACGTACCGGGTGGGCAGGTATATTGATTTTATTTGCAACCATTGGTGCAGTCAATGCCATCTTATGTCAAAGACTCTAAACATATTATCAACTTATTGTCTATTATGGTCTCTACCACTGGGATGTGGATGGTGAAAATTTACGTCACATCTTTGTACACCATCATCCCACATGTACTGGGCTTTGAGGCTGTACAACTGTATTTGGATAGAGACTCTGGTCTCCCCCAGAGACAGGTCTGATTTTTGATGTCCCTTTTAAAATTCGCAGCGGCATCAAATAATTTTTGGTTTGATGGCCAATTTTACAGACAAGACACCGGTGTTGCTATGGGGGCTAAGTACGCCCCCAGTCTGGCCAATTTATTTATGGCCAAATGGGAGGAGGATGTCATCTATTCCCAACATGTACCCCAGGTCGTCCTGTGGGCCAGGTACATTGATGACATCCTCCTCCTCCTGGGATGTTCAGCACCAGGACTTGGATAATTTCAAGTCCTGGTTCAATTCCAACCAGAGAGGCACTCATTTTAAATACGAGGCCAGTCAGTCCGATAACCATTATTTGGATCTGAGGGATGGTATAAGAGACAACTTGTTTGTCACCTCAACCTTCTGTAAGGAGACCGACAGGAATTCATTTATCCTGGTCGGGAGTTGTCATCATAACTCCTGTCTCAAAGCAGTTCCAAAGAGACAATTTTTGAGGCTCCGGAGGAACTGCTCCGATCCTCATGAATTTCTGACACAAGCTGAGGTCTTGACTGGCCGCTTTGTGGAAAAGGGTTACCAGGAGGATACTCTTAGAGACACCCTAAAAACTGCGCTGGCAACCAATAGAGAGGATTTGTTGACCCAGAAAGCACCCAGGGGTGTTGCAGGACCACCTTTGGGGGTACATTTTATTACCTCTTACTCAGTACAGCACAGTGGTGTCAGGCAACTTATAAGTAAACATTAAAAAAGAAATAGTTGGGCAAGTATGTGATAGAAATTGAGACGTCTAACGCTTCCCTAAATTTTAAACATGAAATATATAATTCATAGGCCTAGTGTGCATAAACACAGCCAATACCCCTGGGGGAAGCTTGAATAGATAGACATAGAGATGTATATGCAATCAAAATAAAGTATATTTTATTTAGGGCAATATATACCCAGAAAACAGGATGAATGTTCAGATTTCAGATGTTCAGATGTTCAGACATACATGTGAAATTTTGACCATATGAATGTACATATAATATAGCATTTGCAAAATAACTTGCGATACAACAGTAGTCTTTAGGAAGATGCCGACATGTTTCGGACGGAAGTCCTTAAACATCCTGTGTTTTCACATATAGACTGTGTGAAACAGAGTAAACATTAGTATACAAGATATAATTGGTTGTATTGCCATAGATAAACTTGTCATTACCATTGTATGGACATGGTACTTACATGCAAAGCAATGGGGGTATCCCAGCTATATTAAGATGCCAATATGGTCTTGAAGTAGTGACTGTATATGCAAAAGATCTGTGCTGTTAAAAGCAAGAAAGCGTTGCCCTGTGTACAGGGATGGGCTGCTGGGAGCTCAGGTGGCTGCAGGATCTCGAGCTAGGCACATATAATGTACCATAGCCAAGTGGCCCTTGACCACAGTGTATGAAAAGCTGAAAAAGATTGTAAGCGTATGGCTAGTATTAGAATAGGTAAAACATAAAATGTGTGGTAAGGGTGGTCTAGTTTGGTAGTATATGAATGTAGAGATATATTACCTTGTTCTCAAAGATGTTGTGTGAGGTTGTCTCAGGACGCCAGCAGGGAAGTAGTATGTCCATTCCCGCCATTGCCTGTGATTTAAATAGGGTGTGTAGGTGTTTGCAGCTGAGCTGGGCGCCGTGTAATGACGTCAAACCCAGCTATTGACTAATTGTTGGGTCGAGGTTGGCAGGGAGAAACAGCCAGCTAGGCTGTGTGTGTATCCCTATAGAGATCCCTGACAGAGCGGCGCTGGGCGCCGCCCCACGCAGTAAGGGTGGGACCGCGTCCAGCATCGCCTCGACACAGACGCGGGCAAGTAGTCCCTCCCCATTCGCGCCCCCCCCCACTTCATTCTCTC
Source organism: Lithobates sylvaticus (assembly GCA_028564925.1). Taxonomy (NCBI): domain Eukaryota; kingdom Metazoa; phylum Chordata; class Amphibia; order Anura; family Ranidae; genus Lithobates; species Lithobates sylvaticus. Next base: position 308,945,482 of record CM053030.1, on the reverse strand, counting down.
CAGAATGAAGTCCGCGCATGCGCGCTGTCTTACCCGCGCCGGGCAGCCTTACTGGGCATGCGCAGCAAGTGCCCAAATGGGTGTGTAGGATATAAAGAGTATGTATCACCGTGTACTTTCTTATAGCATCAGTGATTGTAGCTGGGAGGCACCATTGTCTATGCATATGAGTCCAGGCCCACAAGAGTGATTATCGCCACCTATCGGAGAAAAGTGTGTAATTCAAGGTTACAACATAGTTACCAGGAAAGACATTTGACATAAGATAAAACAAGGACCCTAATACATGTAAATAACATAGTCTGTATTGTAATCACCATGATACATAGAAATGACAGAATTATGTACAGTAATGGTATATGGCATGACGTATATTACAAAGCATGGTGAACGATAAGATATTGGCGTGAAAATAGGTATTTTGAATGGAGACCTATATAGTATGAACTGGGGGTTATAGGTCTAGTTCACAGACCCCAGATTGGAACCCTTCAAGGTATGGTTTGAAATTGAAGGCCTCATTGAGGCCAGGAGGAGATGTAGCGTTGAGATGGAAGATCCATCTAAGCTCGCTCTGTAATAGAGCTTTGTTATAGTCACCTCCACGATAGGGTGGGGGAATATACAGTGGTGTGAAAAAGTGTTTGCCCCTTCCTCATTTCCTGTTCCTTTGCATGTTTGTCACACTTAAGTGTTTCGGAACATCAAACCAATTTAAACAATAGTCAAGGACAACACAAGTAAACACAAAATGCAATTTGTAAATGAAGGTGTTTATTATTAAAGGTGAAAAAAAATACAAACCATCATGGCCCTGTGTGGAAAAGTGATTGCCCCCCTTGTTAAAACATACTATAACTGTGGTTGTCCACACCTGAGTTCAATTTCTCTAGCCACACCCAGGCCTGATTATTGCCACACCTGTTCACAATCAAGGCATCACTTAAATAGGAGCTGCTTGACACAGTAAGGTCCACCAGAAGATCCTTAAAAGCTACACATCATGCCGAGACCCAAAGAAATTCAGGAACAATTGAGAAAGAAAGTAATTGAGATCTATCAGTCTGGAAAGGGTTATAAAGCCATTTCCAAAGCTTTGGGAATCCAGCGAACCACAGTGAGAGCCATTATCCACAAATGGCGAAGACATGGAACAGTGGTGAACCTTCCCAGGAGTGGCCGGCCGCCCAAAATTACCCCAAGAGCGCAGCGACGACTCATCCAAGAGGTCACAAAAGACCCCACAACAACGTCCAAGGAACTGCAGGCCTCACTTGCCTCAGTTAAGGTCAGCGTTCATGCCTCCACCATCAGGAAAAGACTGGGCAAAAATGGCCTGCATGGCAGAGTTCCAAGGAGAAAACCACTGCTGATCAAAAAGAACATCAAAGCTCGTCTCAATTTCTCCACAACACATCTTGATGATCCCCAAGACTTTTGGGACAACATTCTGTGGACCGATGAGACAAAAGTGGAACTCTTTGGAAGGTGTGTGTCCAAGTATATCTGGTGTAGAAGCAACACTGCATTTCAGAAAAAGAACATTATACCAACAGTAAAATATGGTGGTGGTAGTGTGATGGTCTGGGGCTGTTTTGCTGCTTCAGGACCTGGAAGACTTGCTGTGATAAAAGGAACTATGAATTCTGCTGTCTACCAAGAGATCCTGAAGGAGAATGTCCGACCATCTGTTCGTGTACTCAAGCTGAAACGAACTTGGGTTCTGCAGCAGGACAATGATCCTAAACACACCAGCAAGTCCACCACCGAATGGCTGAAGAAAAACAAAATGAAGACTTTGGAGTGGCCTAGCCAAAGTCCTGACCTGAATCCTATTGAGATGTTGTGGTATGACCTTAAAAAGGCCGTTCATGCTCGAAAACCCTCTAATGTAACTGAATTAGGACAATTCTGCAAAGATGAGTGGGCCAAAATTCCTCCAGGACGCTGTAAAAGCCTCATTGCACGTTATCGCAAACGCTTGGTTGCAATTGTTGCTGCTAAGGGTGGCCCAACCAGTTATTAGGTTTAGGGGGCAATCACTTTTTCACACAGGGCCATGATGGTTTGGATTTTTTTTCACCTTTAATAATAAACACCTTCATTTACAAATTGCATTGTGTGTTTACTTGTGTTGTCCTTGACTATTGTTTAAATTGGTTTGATGTTCCGAAACACTTAAGTGTGACAAACATGCAAAGGAACAGGAAATGAGGAAGGGGGCAAACACTTTTTCACACCACTGTAGTCAAGTGCTTTAAACGAGATTTTTGGGGTAGAGTCGATTTGATAGACACTCTAGATCTGGACACCATTCTAGCCTATGTCGACGAAGACCCCCCCCCCAGTCACTTGCCCCCTACCTCCCACAAGATTAGCATTAAAAAGAAGTCTAGTTTCTTTCCACCTCCTAGTACCAACCCACGAGCAGCACTCTTTCTACAAGCAGTGACACGTGAAATTCGCAATCTCAAAATTTACCCCAACCGTTCCAAAGTAAAGAATCTTTCATACAATCAACATCTTGCTTTGCAAAATCTCAAAACAAATTCCTCTATTATTATAAAACCTGCTGACAAAGGCGGAAATATAGTCATTCTCAATAGATTGGACTATGTCAAAATGTGCCAAGATATTTTGCAAAATAAGGAATGGTATAAAAAAATTCCCATATCCTATATTTCCTCTTCACAACAGGAACTTTATACACTCATTGACTCAGCCTCCCAACAAGGAGTTCTAGATAAACACACTACTGAATATGTAAGGACTAAATTCCCCAGGGTAGCCACATTTTACGCACTCCCAAAAGTACACAAAAACCTGCCCAGACCACCAGGCAGACCTATAGTGTCCGGAAGAGGTTCTCTCACAGATAACCTCAGCCGATATGTTGATAAGCTTCTTCAACCTCTAGTTGTACAATTACCCTCATATATACGGGACACTACACATCTACTACAAGGGCTGTCAGACCTCCATGTCGATGGCGACACTTTTCTTGTCGCCATCGACGTTGAGGCACTATACAGCTCGATTCCTCATCCCTTAGGACTGTTGGCCATCCAACACATACTTTCTACTACTTCTATATATCCTCCCAATCTCTCTACATTCATCCTTAATGCTTTGAATTTTATACTTACTCATAATTTTTTCTCCTTTGACGGTTCCCACTACCTCCAAGTACAGGGCGTGGCCATGGGTACATGTTGCGCACCGGCCTACGCGAACCTGTACTTGGGGGAGTGGGAACGATTACTCTTCGCAGATCCAGCTGCTACTGTATACACTAAATATATTGCGACCTTCCGTCGCTACATTGACGATATCCTAGTCTTGTGGCAGGAACCAATAAAAACGTTACACGACTTTTTACACTACATTAATACGTCCAACTCACTAAACCTTAAATTTACTATGACATATAGTGCCACTTCTATCTCCTTCTTGGACCTTACACTCATTAAGGACCAAGAGGGACATATACAAAGTCATCTACATCGCAAACCTACGGCTGGAAACACCATCCTGGCTGCTTCCAGCTTCCATCCGGAACCCCTGTTAAAATCAATCCCATACGCTCAATACCTTCGTGCCCGTCGCAACTGCTCGACCGAAGTCACCTTTGAACACGAGGCTTCTGTCCTACGCAGAAGACTTCGAGCACGAGGATACCCACATGCGGTTCTCAAAACTGCATATAAAAAAACTAAATCTAAACCACGATCCACTTTACTTTTTCCCACAAACCCCAGGGAAACCAGTACTTCTCTGAGGATCATAACCAATTACTGTGAACAACATACTCTGATTACTCAAATACTTTCGCGACATTGGCACATAATCGCAACAGACAATTCCCTTTCCCCTTTTGTCCCTACATACCCTTAACTTACTTACAGAAGGGCTCCTTCTCTTTGTGACAAACTCATTAGAAGTGAATACACTTCATCCCATACAACACACAAACAATTTAAAGGTACCTTTCCCTGTGGGAACTGCAAATATTGCAGATATCTCCACAAATCTAACAGATCAAACATTCTGCCAAATGGCCAGCAATTTTTTCCTCAACATTTTGTAAACTGTCGCTCTATTGGTGTTGTATATCTACTTGAATGTGAATGCGGATGTTTTTATGTTGTAAAGACAAAGTTACCATTTTGGAAGCGCATATATCGCTATACTCTTAGTATCAATCAAAAAGACCCAGATTTGCCCCTAGGGCGACACTGTGCACTTGTACACTGAGACTCTACCCCAAAAATCTCGTTTAAAGCACTTGACTATATTCCCCCACCCTATCGTGGAGGTGACTATAACAAAGCTCTATTACAGAGCGAGCTTAGATGGATCTTCCATCTCAACGCTACATCTCCTCCTGGCCTCAATGAGGCCTTCAATTTCAAACCATACCTTGAAGGGTTCCAATCTGGGGTCTGTGAACTAGACCTATAACCCCCAGTTCATACTATAGAGGTCTCCATTCAAAATACCTATTTTCACGCCAATATCTTATCGTTCACCATGCTATGTAATATACGTCATGCCATATACCATTACTGTACATAATTCTGTCATTTCTATGTATCATGGTGATTACAATACAGACTATGTTATTTACATGTATTAGGGTCCTTGTTTTATCTTATGTCAAATGTCTTTCCTGGTAACTATGTTGTAACCTTGTATTACCCACTTATCTCCGATAGGTGGCCATAATCACTCTTGTGGGCCTGGACTCATATGCATAGACAATGGTGCCTCCCAGCTACAATCACTGATGCTATAAGAAAGTACACGGTGATACATACTCTTTATATCCTACACACCTATTTGGGCACTTGCTGCGCATGCCCAGTAAGGCTGCCCGGCGCGGGTAAGACAGCGCACATGCGCGGACTTCATTCTACGCATGCGCGCGCTCCGTTCCCTCGAGGCGCACACTTCCTCCATGCGCCCTCCACTTGCGTTCCACAGAGCGCGAATGGGGAGGGACTACTTGCCGGTGTCGGTGACGCTGGACGCGGCCCCACCCTTACTGCGCGGGGCGGCGCCCAGCGCCGCTCTGTCAGGGATCTCTATAGGGATACACACACAGCCTAGCTGGCTGTTTCTCCCTGCCAAACTCGACCCAACAATTAGTCAATAGCTGGGTTTGACGTCATTACACGGCGCCCAGCTCAGCTGCAAACACCTACACACCCTATTTAAATCACAGGCAATGGCGGGAATGGACATACTACTTCCCTGCTGGCGTCCTGAGACAACCTCACACAACATCTTTGAGAACAAGGTAATATATCTCTACATTCATATACTACCAAACTAGACCACCCTTACCACACATTTTATGTTTTACCTATTCTAATACTAGCCATACGCTTACAATCTTTTTCAGCTTTTCATACACTGTGGTCAAGGGCCACTTGGCTATGGTACATTATATGTGCCTAGCCTGAGATCCTGCAGCCACCTGAGCTCCCAGCAGCCCATCCCTGTACACAGGGCAACACTTTCTTGCTTTTAACAGCACAGATCTTTTGCATATACAGTCATTACTTCAAGACCATATTGGCCTCTTAATATAGCTGGGATGCCCCCATTGCTTTGCATGTAAGTACCATGTCCATACAATGGTAATGACAAGTTTATCTATGGCAATACAACCAATTATATCTTGTATACTAATGTTTACTCTGTTTCACACAGTCTATATGTGAAAACACAGGATGTTTAACTGCCTTTGAAAAAGGACTTCCGTCCGAAACATGTCGGCATCTTCCTAAAGACTACTGTTGTATCGCAAGTTATTTTGCAAATGCTATATTATATGTACATTCATATGGTCAAAATTTCACATGTATGTCTGATTTAATGCAAATCTGTACATTCATCCTGTTTTCTGGGTATATATTGCCCTAAATAAAATATACTTTATTTTGATTGCATATACATCTCTATGTCTATCTATTCAAGCTTCCCCCAGGGGTATTGGCTGTGTTTATGCACACTAGGCCTATAAATTATAAGTAAACATTGATATTCACCAATGACACCGTTTTGGGGGACATTTTGCCATCAAAGCCAAGAGTAATTTAAGTAATTACAGGGTCAAGTGTTAAAATAAGTAAAACAGGGTCAAGTGGCCCCCAATGTTTTGAACCCTCCGGTGACCAGTAGAGGTTTCTTTGACCAACTGACTGAATATTATCAGTGTAGACGCTGCAGGGTATGTCATCTTAATTCTAGTCCCCAAAGAAGGACCACTTCTGTTATGTCTACTGTCACCTAAAAAGTGTTCAAGATTAAACCTTGCATTACATGTGCCACCACTGGGGTGGTTTATCTCTTGCAGTGCCCTTGTGGCCTGCACTATGTGGGCCGTACCAAACGCCCCTTGCAAGTTCGTCTTAACGAAAATATCACTAATATCATTACAGGCTTCAAAAACCATTCTGTCTCAAAACATTACCTCCAGGTACATAATAGGGACCCAGCCAATACTCCATTTCTGGGTATAGATAAATATGAGCCTCACTGGAGGGGGGGGGGGGCTCATGGTAAGAGAGATCTCTAAACTTGAGATGGCGTGGATTCATTGATTAAAAAACGCATGTGCCATACGGGTTGAATGTGGACACAGATGTCAACGCTTTCATTAATAACGCTTGAATCTCTCTTATATGTATAGCGTTGTTCACTGGTGATCCAATATGTAGATTCTCATTATACTTATCCTTTAATGACTAATATTATTAATAATTATTATTAATGTTCATATATTGGGCACTATATGTATTGATATAAAGTCATTTTAGAGGGAGGTTTTGTTATATGTTTACAATACTGCTGTAAACCTTTCTCCTTCTCAAAACCAGGCTTGTTGTGCTACGCAAGGATGGGCATTTATATCATTTTAATCTCCCATTTCACCTTATAAGTTTAAGGTTTTGGAGAAATATTTCTTTATATATATATATATATATATATATATATATATATATATATATACACACACACACACACATACACACACTTTTACTTCAATGTCCAGTATTATATATTTTTTTTAATTTATGTAAATATAATATATTTTTTTATATTATTTTATATTTTCACTTATGTTATTTTATTCATAGATGTCACTTTTCAATAATGTGTATAATATTTCACATTATGATATGCAAAAAATGTTTTATCATTTTTTTTAGCACTGAATTAATCTTTTTCTCTAGGTTTTAACCTGGGGATCAATTTAATTCTCTTATATTATTTACAATTTATTTTGCTCACTAATATAACACTTCCCGCAGGAATGTGGGATTCATTTTTCACTGTATAGATTTATATATATTTATAATTTTTTATTTATTCTTTTATATATATATATTTTTTTTTTTTTTATATTATCTACATATTTACATTATCACATTTCTCACATAAACACTCTCCCTATCATTGGGTTATGTAACAAGTTTTTTATTTTTTTCCCTTTTTTTCTCCTTTTCTATACATAATAAACTCCTAATAATCCATAATGATGTGGATTCACACATTCAAATAAACTGGAATGTGTGAACACTGTGTGTATGATCAAATGATTATGTAGCCTGTGAATACGGAATCAAGTTCTTTCAGCTATTTTTTAGCGCCTTGATATCTCTTCAGTAGTTCGGGCAATTATGGGTATTTTTTCCCTTAGCCAAGATGGCTTCCAGGTCACTTCCTTGCTTTCCATAACAAGGCGTGGTTCTATAAATAGCGGTGAATCCCTGTACCGCCCTATCCCCATTGAAAACGTCCATTTGATGACGAAACCTGGGAGGATGTGCAGTGAAATCACTGCGCTGTTCAGAAAGGTGGAAGGGCTCCATTTGATGCCGGCCGGCGTTATTCATTTTATGACAATTTGTGAGTACAAATTTTTAATTTAAATACATTTTAGTTATCCATCCAGTATTATGCTATGTTTCTTTTTTAACTTTCATGGTCCATGCCGCTATGATCTATATGCACTGATGAGTGCAAAAGTTTACATTGGAGGAAGGAATTTATACATATTAAAGGGTATTATACATGCCAATCATCACATGTCATCTATATAATAAAATGTCCATGTGTCTCTTATATGTGGTAGAAACCACTCAAAAAGTAAAAGAGAGAATAGATAGGCATAAATACTCAATAATGGATAAATTGACAAAATTGCCCCTTGCAAGACAATTTGTTGAAATGGATCACACTGCTTCACAACTCTGGTATATGGTAATTGATGCAGTTCCTATAAATAGACAAGGGGGAAATCGGTAATTTAAATGAAGAAAATTGAAAGTATAATGTATAAAATTACCTGGATACATTACAGCCTAGGGGTTTAAACTCTGACCTTGATTTGCATGAGTATATATATACACACACACACACACACACAATTCCGGGGGAACACTTGTTGATGATAAATTGGGCTTTTTTATGAGTAAAAGATGTACATATTAGGGATATTTAGGGGAATAAGGACTCTCATGGAAAATGTATTTAAATGGATGGGATGTTCCCATTGGTAACAAATATATATATATATATATATATATATATATATATATATATATATATATATATATATATATATATATATATATATATATGTGCCTATTTATCTCATATATGTTTTTCATAATAGGATATTGCTGGAGTGCTTCCTAGGGGATTTTGGAGGGTGATCTTGTCAGGCTGTCTCTCTAAGAATAGGATGGAGTTATGCAAATGTCCTTTTCTGACTTAATTGTTCAATGATTACCTAATTGATTCCTGGTGTGTGAAATGTGGTGATATAAAAGAGATGTGAAGCTATTTGTCATTAGAATTTTGTTCCACCCTGAAGAAGGGCGCAAGCTTTACAGCCTGAAACTGTTGAACTGGAACTGGTATGATATGCAATTCACTTGTATGCGACCATTTTTGAATACATCATTTTAATTGCAGCAATCCCTTGACTGGTTTCTATACTGTATATATATATATATATATATATATATATATATATATATATATATATATATATATATATATATATAAATACATATACACATACAGTTGTGCACACCCTGGCAGCATTTATGATTTCTTGGCCATTTTTCAGAGAATATGAATAATAACAATTTCTTTCACTCATGGTTAGTGTTTGGCTGAAGCCATTTATTATCAATAAACTGTGTTTACTCTTTTTAAATCATAATGACAACAGAAACTACCAACATAACCCTGATCAAAAGTTTACATACCCCAGTTCTTAATACCGTGTATTGCCCCCTTTAACATCAATGACAGCTTGAAGTCTTTTGTGGTATTTGTGGATGAGGCTCTTTATCTTCTCAGATGGTAAAGCTGCCCATGGCAAAAAGCCTCCAGTTCCTTTAAATTCTTGGGCTGTCTTGCATGAACTGCACGTTTGAGATCTCCCCAGAGTGGCTCAATGATACTGAGGTCAGGAGACTGAGATGGCCACTTCAGAACCTTCACTTTATTCTGTGGTAGCCAATGACAGGTTGACTTGGCCTTGTTTTATGGAGCATTGTCATGTTGGAATGTCCAAGTACGTCCCATGCGCAGCTTCCTGGCTGTTAAATGCAAATATACCTCCAGTATTTTTTCATTAAAGAGGAAGTAAACCCTAATGGGTTTACTTCCTCTTTGTTTCCCTGAAAAGGTAAAGCATAATGGGTTAATATGCATCGTATAGTAGCCCTTTATGTGTCACTTACCTGACACAGGAGCCAGCGATGTCACCGATGTCCCCTCTTCCATGGAGCGTTCATCTTCTTTCCGGGTATCACGGCTCCGGCGTTGCGACTGGCCAGAGGCGCGATGACTTTACTCCTGCGCATGGGAGCTGGCACTAATGGCATATCGTCATTAGCAGCGGCAAGCTCAGTGCGCCTGTGTGCCGCTGTCTACCGTGCATGCGCCATAGACAGTGGTGCCTGTCTTTTTGCAAATATCTCTATATTATATCTATACAAGAAATCTATATTTCTTGGACCTACAGGTGAGCCTTAATCTAGGCTTACCTGTAGGTCAAAGTGGTCTGTAAGGGTTTACAACCACTTTAACATTCATCTTGCCAACAATTTTGACCAAATTTCCTGTGCCTTTGTAGCTCACACATCCCCAAAATATCAGCGATCCTGTGCATCTTGAAACAGCCACACCAAATGTTTTCAGAGAGTCCTGTATTTCACCTGAAGTTATTTATCGGCCTTTCTTTGCATCCCAAACTATTTTCCTGGCAGTTGTGGCTGAAATTTTAGTTGGTCTACCTGACCGTGGTTTGGTTTCAACAGAACCCCTTATTTTCCACTTCTTGATTAGAGTTTGAACACTGCTGATTGGCATTTTCAATTCCTTGGATATCTTTTTATATCCCTTTACTGTTTTATACAGTTCAACTATCTTTTCCCGCAGATCCTTTGACAATTTTTTTTGCTTTCCCCATGACTCAGAACCTAGAAATGTCAGTGCAGCACTGGATAAAAGATGGAAGGGTCTGTCAGGAGTCCAGAAATGCATTGACCTTTTATACACACACACACTAATTACAAGCAAACGGATCACAGGTGAGGATGGTTACCTTTAATAGCCATTCAAACCCCTTTGTGTCAACTTGTGTGCATGTTATCAGGCCAAAATCACCAGGGTATGTAAACTTTTAATCAGGGTCATTTGGGTAGTTTCTGTTGCCATTATGCTCTAAAAAGAGTAAACGCATTTGATTGATAATAATCACTAACCATGGGTGAAAGAAATGTTTTTGTGTTATCATTCACATTCTCTGAAAAATGGCCAAGAAATCACAAATTCTGCCAGGGTATGTAAACCTATGAGCACAGCTGTGTGTATGTGTATATATATATATATATATATATATATATATATACACACACACACACACACACACACACACACACACACACACACACACACACACACACACTGTGAGGGGTGTACTCACTTTTGTGAGATACTGTATCTCACAAAAGTGAGTACACCCTCACATTTTTGTAAATCATTTTATTATATCTTTTCAAGTGAAAACACTAAAGAATTGACACTTTGCTACAATGTAAGGCTGGATTAACACCTATGCAGTTTTAGTGCTTTTTGCATTTTTCAGATTTGCACTACAGAACGTGTTCCATGGGAAACCATGGTAAATGGACGGGGGTTAAAATCGGCAAAATGCAAAAAGCACTAAAAATGCATAAGTGTAAATCAGGCCTAAAGTAGTGAGTGTATAGCTTGTATAACACGGTAAATCTGCTGTCCCCTCAACATAACTCAACACGCAGCCATTAATGTCTAAACTGCTGGCAACAAAAGTGAGTACACCCCTAAGTGAAAATGTCCAAATTGGGCCCAAAGTGTCATTATTTTGTGTGGTCACCATCATTTTCCAGCACTGCCTTAACCCTCTTGGGCATGGAGTTCACTAGAGCTTCCCAGGTTGCCACTGGAGTCCTCTTCCACTCCTCCATGAATACATCATGGAACTGGTGGATGTTGGAGACCTTGCTCTCCTCCACCTTCCGATTGAGGATGCCCCAAAAAATAGGGTTTGGGTCTGGAGACATGCTTGGCCAGCCCATCACCTTTACCCTCAGCTTCTTAAGCAAGCCAGTGGTCATCTTGGAGGTGTGTTAGGGGTCGTTAAGTTGGAATACTGCCCTGCGGCCCAGTCTCCAATGGGAGGGGATCATGCAATGCTTCAGTATGTGACAGTACATGTTGGCATTCATGGTTCCCTCAACGAACTGTAGCTTCCCAGTGCCAGAAGCACTCTTGCAGCCACAGACTATGACACTCCCACCACCATTCTTGACTGTAGGCAAGACACACTTGTCTTTGTACTCCTCGCCTGGTTGCAGCCACACACGCATCACACCATCTAAACCAAATAAGTTTATCTTGGTCTCAGCAGACCACAGGACATGGTTCCAGTAATCCATGTCCTTAGTATGCTTGTCTTCAGAAAACTGTTTGCGGGCTCTTGTGCATCATCTTTAGAAGAGGCTTCCTTCTGGGACGACAGCCATGCAGACCAATTTGATGCAGTGTGTGGTGTATGGTCTGAGCAATGACAGGCTGACCCCCACCCCTTCAACCTCTGCAGCAATGTTGGCAGCACTAATACGTCTATTTCTCAAAGACAACCTCTGGATATGCTGCTGAGCACGTGCACTTAGCTTCTATGGCCGACTGTGGCGAGGCCTGTTCTGAGTGAAACCTGTCCTGTTAAAGCGCTGTAAGGTCTTGGCCACCATGCTGCAGCTCAGTTTCAGGGTCTTGGCAGTCTTCTTATACCCTAGACCAGTGATGGTGAACCTTGGCACCCCAGATGTTTTGGAACTACATTTCTCATGATGCTCATGCACTCTGCAGTGTAGTTGAGCATCCTGGGAAACATCTGGGGTGCCAAGGTTCGCATCACTGGCCTAGGCCATCTTTATGCAGAGCAAAAATTATTTTTCTCAGATCCTCAGAGAGTTCTTTGCCATGAGGTGCCATGCTAAACTTCCTGTGACCAGTAAGAGAGTGATAATACCAAATTTACCACACCTGCTCCCCATCATTCACACCTGAGACCTTGCAACACTAATCACTAAGTCACATGCCACAGGGGAGGGAAAATGGCTAATTGAGCCCAATTTGGACATTATCACTTAGGGGTGTACTCCCTTTTGTTGCCAGCAGTTTAGAGATTAATGGCTGTGTGTGGAGTTATTTTGAGGGGACAGCAAATTTACACTGTTATACAAGCTGTACACTCACTACTTTACATTGTAGCAAAGTGTAATTTCCTCAGTGTTGTCACATGAAAAGCGATAATAAAATATTTACAATAATGTGAGGGGTGTACTCACTTTTGTGATATTTATATATATATATACAAATAAATCTATGGTAGCCTACCTATTTCCTGCAGTATAGATTTGCTTACAAGTGATTTTAAAGGATTTATTTTTTATCTCTTTCAAATGCTGCTGTAATATCTTGCAGGCATGCTGCTTTTTGAACTTGTGAACTATTTGTACCTGTATTGTTAGGTTTTCCCCCAGAGCTGGCTGAAAAATCCAGATTGAGGATGACGCCATTCCTTTATAGTGTTCTATGTAGCCACCCTTGTGTGCATGCTCCTAGCTGGCACCTACAGACAATGCATGTGTCCATAGAAAGAGTTATGGGGCTGCAAGCTATTCCCCCTTCCCCCCCCCTCCTCTTTACACAGGCAATGCTACTTCTGAACAGTGTACTGAAGTTACTCGGTGCATTCACTTCCCCTCCTGCTGGAAGTTCAGGGAAGCGTCACACGGAGACCTGGAGCCGGCAGTGGTGTGAAAAAGAGTTCTGTATCTACATACATACAGAGCTAATAATGCACAAAGTAATACTTAACAGCTCTAAGACAGGAGACTGTCTTTCAGAAAGTGTTGTCTGGAATATGTGCATGGTCTCCTTTTTTCACAGCCTCTAAATACAGGAAGGGCATTGGAGAAATATACTATTGGGTACTTTAAGAATGATTTGCCTCACATTTAATTTTCATTGTTGATTGATGTTGGTATTCTTTTTTTTTTTTTTTTAAGAGAGTGAGTTTATGAAGCACAAAAGGGTCAATACAAATGTGCAGTTGACAAACAGACAATAGTTAAAAAAATAAATAAAAAATAAAGATATCAACCAGTACAATGTATGGAGTAAATACATCCAAAATAATGGTACGTAAGCTGAGTAAGGATGTTGGTATTTATTAGACTACTTTAGATCAGTCTTCTCAGGGTATTGCTAGATCATTCTTAGTTAACATTTCCGTGCTTCCAAAGTAGAATTATTTTTTGTTAACAGAGGATGTAGGTGACTGCAAATTACTTCCCCAACATTTTATAAGCATTTAAAAATCATGGAAACCAAGATCAAAGTTCAAAACTATGATGAGTTGACCCTTGAGCAAAAGGGAGACAGGGAAAGTGTGGCAAGTGCTCAATCACATGAGCCTATCAAGATTTACATAATAGAAGCACCCCAGGATTCAGGGCTCCTAGGACCTGCACAAGGTATATGAGCACAAATGCAAGCATCTAAAGTTGCCTGCTTTTCGTCCTCGGCTTCTGACTCAGCACTTTTAAAATGAACAGAGGAACAATAAAACTGCATCATTCTTTCTTCCTTTTTAACTTAATGTTTGTCAAAGATTAAGGCCAGAAATGTAGAAAAAACATTAACAGTAACACTTACCTACTAGACGAAGTACTGTAGCGACAAGGATATCAGAGACAAATGAGACATTAGGATTGCCTTTTTTGCGCTTCACCCATTTATCCAGTAGGGGCCACAATTCTTTACTAAGGAAACATTAGGATAAAAATTTAGTCTGTTTTCTAGTGCCAAAACGCATTTTGTCAACCTTGCACAAAGCAGTTTATAGCAATTACATGAAGAATCAAAGTTAAAACTAAACTCCAGGCAAGCAACTAAATACACAGTTGAAATACCTATATTTAAATTTACTCTTCAATGCTTTGTGTAATTCTGTTTAGACTTGTTATGCAGGCACCCTTGAAAAGCAAATATACATAAACAGTGTCATGCAATACCTCTTTTCCAACCAGTTAATTCACGCACATTAAGCTGCATAGCCAGATTTAGAAAATCGAATTGCAATATAGCTTGCTGAAGAATAAGCCCCCAGTGGACAATGTAAAAGTTCACTCATCACAACATAATCGCATTAAGTATACACATAATTAATTGATTTATCACAGACTTGACCAATTTAGGAGGACCCTTTCACACTGATGCGCTTCTGATACATTTCCATTGACTTACAGTGGAAGGTGATTTTTTTTTGGGTGCACTTTTGAAAAACTGCACCGAAGATGCAGCATGCAGAACTTTTCAAACACTGTAAACCTGCTGGTTTGAACTGTAACTTAGAATGTAGCAGGAAATAGCTGTCACGTGCTTTAGTTTCCCTGGAAAAGCACAGCAAAAGCGCAGTAAAAAAAATAAAAGTGTAAAAGAGACATTAAAAAACCTTTTAGCTCAAAAATAACTGGTCGACAAGGGCAAAACATACATTTGGTCAGTTTTCCTTCAGGATCAAACAATATAATTCTGTCATAGAAACCATTTTACACAGATGTGAACAAATTTGTTGGTATCCTTCCATGAAAAAAAGAAGGGCCCGTAGATTTCTCTGAAACAACTTGAAACTGACAAAAGAAATGTTAAAGTGGTTCTAAGGCCTTAACCACTTACCCACTGGGCACCTAGTGGTTGTAAACCCTTTACAACCACTTTAAACTACAGGCAAGCCTATAATTAGGCTTGCCTGTAGCTGCACTGGATATCTCCTAAACCTGCACGGTTTAGGAGATATCCCTGTATTTGCATGTGCCGACGTCATGCGGCACATGCGCACTTAAGCCAACTGAAGCAATGAATGAATGAATGAATGAATGAAAGATTTGCATAGCGCTGCAACTGCGAACTGAATCGCCTCGAGGTGCTTGATCTGACCTGGGTTGATTCATTCTTAGAAGAGGTGGGTCTTGAGTTTTTTCCTGAAGGCCCGATGGTCTTTTTCTAAGCGGATGTTCGTAGGTAGAGCGTTCCATAGCCGTGGTCCTTGGACTGCAAATCTTCGTTCTCCCCTTGATTTGTACCGGGACTTGGGGACGAGGAGGAGATTTTGGTCGTTAGATCGGAGGTTGCGATTGGGAGTGTAGTGTTGTATTTTTTCGCATAAGTATAGAGGAGCATCTCCTTGTGTGCATTTGTGGGTCAGGCAGAGGGTCTTGAATGTTATACGATCCTTTACAGTTAGCCAATGGAGGGTCCTCAGGGAGGGGGAGATCGATTACCATGGTTTTTTTCCTGTGACTAGTCTTGCTGCCGTGTTTTGAACGACTTGTAGTCGTGCAATCTGGAATTTAGGTAGTCCTATGTAGAGGGAGTTTGCATAGTCGAGTCGAGAGTTGATGATTGTTCCTACCACTATGGCTTTGTCCTTTTCTGGAATGAAGGAGATGAGTCTACGTAGCAGGCGTAGAAGATGGTAGGATCACGTACATGCCGTTGCTTCAGTTGTACTGTGCCATTCGCGGCGGCTCCCGTGCATGCGCGGGAGTGACGTCATCGCGGCTCCGGCCAACCACAGTGCCGGAGCCGTGATACCCGGAAGCAAGCACCAGGTGACATGTCGGCGGCCTGAGGGAGAGACGAGGACGGCTGCGGGGGCTTCGTTCTTGGGTAAGTAATTCATATTACTATGCATATTAGCTCATTATGCCTTTATCTTGCAGGGTGTGTTTTTATTAAATTTGCTCTCACATTCTGAATGACAATTTGCACTATAAATGATGAAAATTCTGTAAATATTCCTCTAGGTTTCTGTTATAAAATTTAGCAAATTAGTAATTTTGTCTTCATAAATTTTGCCCAAAATTTATACTGCTACATATCTTTGGTAAAAATAACCCAAATCAGTACATATTATTTGGTCTTTGTGAAAATTATTGAGTCTACAAGCTATGGTGCCAATCACTAAAAATTGATCACACCTGATGTACTGACAGCCTATCTCATTTCTTGAGACCTGAACAACCACTTTATTACCCCTTTTTTGGAAAGTAGACATTCCAAGGTACTTAGTAAGAGGCATGGTGAGTTTTTTTAAGTTGTAATTTTTTCCCACAAATCTTTGCAAAATGATTTTTATTTTTTTACAAAATTGTCATATTACAGGTTTTTTCTCACACACAACATATGCATACCTTAAATTACACTCCAACCACATTCTACTCTTTCTCCCGAGTATGGTGATACCACATGTTTGAGACTTTTATACAGGAGGCCCACCATGCAGGGAGCACTTCACTCAGGCGTTCAGGGGACATAAAATACACATTTAATCAACCTCTTTAGACTACCTCTTGCACTTTTGAAGGCTCTGGAGCACCAGGACAATGGAAACGCCCACAAAATGACCCCATTTGGAAAGAAAACACCCCAACGTATAATCTATGAGGCAGAATGAGTTTTTTGAACTTGTAACTTTTTTCCACAAGTTTTTGGAAAATGTGGAAAGAAAGTTGTCAATGTATATAATATTTCTAACACATAGCACGTACATACCAAAAATTACACCCCAAAATAGATTGTTTTACTCCTCCCGAGTATGGCGATACCACATGTGAGACTTTTCCACAGTCTGGCCACAAAGGCCAAACATGCAGGGAGCACCATCAAGTGTTCTAGGGGCATACATTTCACATCTAATTTGACTACCTATTACTTTTTTGTGAGGCATTGTAGTGGCACTGATGGGCACTATAGTGGCATAGATGAGAACTGATGTGGCATGGATGAGCATGAATGAGGTATAAATGAGCTGTTGATGGGGATGGTTGAGCATGAATGGGTGAGCTATGAATGTGGATGGATGAGCCAGGGATGGATGAGCCGTGGATGGGGATGGATGAGCCATGGATGGGGAAGGATGAGCCATGAATGGGGATGGATGAGCCATGGATGGGGATAAATGAGGATGGCTGAGTATGTATGGGGATGAATGAAGATGGCTGAGTATGTATGGGGATGAATGAGGATGGCTGAGTATGTATTGGGATGGCTGAGGATGGATGGGGGTGATTGAGCAGGAATGAGTATGGATGGGGATGACTGAGCATCGATGAGTATGGATGGGGATGGCTGAGCATGAATCAGGATGGCTAGCTGAGAATGGATGGAGATGATTGAGCATGAATGAGTATGGCCAAGTATGAATGGGGATGACTGAGCATGGCTGAGGATGGCTGGGGATGACTGAGCATGAAAGGGCATGGCTGGGGATGACTGAGCATGAAAGAGTATGGCTGGGGATGACTGAGCATGAATGAGTATGCCCGGGGATGACTGAGCATGAATGAGTATGCCTGAGTATGGATGGGGATGACTGAGCATGAATGAGTATGCCTGAGTATGGATGGGGATGACTGAGCATCGATGAGTATGGCTGAGCATGAATCAGGATGGTTGGCTGAGTATGGATGGAGATGATTGAGCATGAATGAGTATGGCTGAGTATGAATGGGGATGACTGAGCATGAATCAGGATGGCTAAGTATGGATGGGGGATGGCTGGGGATGAATGAGTATGGCTGGGGATGACTGAGCATGAATGAGGATGGATGGGATGGCTGAGTATGGATGGATGAGTGCATGAATTGGCACAGAGCAGCATTTGTGGGCACTACAGATCCAGCCCACAACGCTGCTGCAACTGATCCCTCTCACACTGTACCAATCGGTATGGAGAGGGGAAGAGCTAAGCCGGGCATGCGCCGGCTTGTTTACAAGTGATCGCTCCGAAGGGCGATTTATCATAACTAATGTATTAATTTGTCTATTCCTATAATTAGCTAGACTATCATAGCTGTTATAGTTTTTTTTTTGGTTGTAATGGTATTTACTGGGTTAAAAATTTTGCAGTGTGTGAAAGGAGGAATACTGTAGACTCAGAACAAAGCATTTGGATATACTGTGCATTTATTACATGAGTTACATATGAATAGAACACACTTATGCCACGTACACACGACCAGACTTTTCAACGGATTATCGGCGGAGTTCTGGCGGACTTTCCGAATGAACGGACTTGGCCACACACAATTACACCAAAGTCCGACGGATTTAAACGTGATGACGTACGACCGGAGTATAATAAGGAAGTTCATAGTCAGTAGCCAAATAGCTACCTTAGAGTTGTCTTTTTGTCCGGACTTTTTGTCGGACTAGCATACACACGAACGGATTTCTCGATAGGAACTGGATCCGTCGGAAAAATTTCTAAAGTCCGTCAGGTTTTTGGACAGCAAAGGTCCGATTGAGCCCACACACGATCGAATTATCCGACGGATTAGCTCCATCGAACCTTTGCTGTCGAAAAGTCCGGTCGTGTGTACGTGGCACAAGGGGTCCATTTAGCATTGTTTTTGACCAAGGTTCATCAAACTTTTGCACAAAATTCACCCATTTTTTTACTTAGATTTTATTTTCCACATTTACTCCCTTTGTTTTTTGCCCATTTTTAACAAGATTCACTGATCAAAAATTTGCATCAAAAAGCATTCCCTAATGTAAAGACTGTATCAAACAAGAGTCACTAATGTAGATTCAATTGAAATTTGTTTAAATCAAAAGTAAAGGTTGGTGGTATGGCCAACCATCGTCATAATGTGCAAATATGTTGTGCATACATAGCTGTTATAGTTGATGGTGAAATAAGGTTAGCTATTAAAAATAAACACACTGCTTAAAGTGGTTGTACACCCTGTACAACCACTTTTACCTACAGGTAAGCCTATATTAAGGCTTACCTGTAGGTGCTTATAATATCTCCTAAACCTCTACGGTTTAGGAGATATTTACAAAAAAAGTCGATCACTGATGCGCGGGAGTGATGTCACGCGACTCCGGCCAGTCACAGAGCCGTAGTTCGCAGCTCCGGAAGGAAGAGGGGTTGAAGATGAACGCTAGCTGCTAGGGGGGGACAGCAGTGACATTGCAGGCTTCGGTTTCAGGTAAGTGACACATAATGGGCTACTATGTAATGCATAGTAGCCCATTATGCTTTACCTTTGCAGGGAAATAAAGAGAGAGTAAAACCCACCAGGGTTTACTTCCTCTTTAATTAAACAAGGGTCTTATTTATTTCCCAAGAAAATAGGAATGCTAACATAAAACACTAAAAGAGCATATAAAAACAACAGAATATCAATGATACATTATGAAAGGTTATCCTCAAGATGGTGTCTCGGCTGAGCTCAATGGAATAGAGCGTTTTATTTCAGAAGGTGTGCAATTTTAATTAGTAGCCGACCGCCCACTGTCAAAAGACGGCGGAGCGGTGCGGCTCTTGTGGCGGGAGGTGCGCGCGCGTGCCCGCCGCGTCGCTGGGGATGCACGTGCCCGGCGGCCGCGATGGCTGCCGGGCACCCGCGATTGCCCAGTAACTGAGCAGGACGTGGATCTGTGTATGTAAACACACAGATCCACGTCCTGTCACTGGAGACCTATGGTGTGTCCCTTGTACATAGGGACACTGATCGGTCCCCTCCCCCCAGTCAGTCCCCTCCCCCCACTAACATAGGGAACATATTAACCCCTGCAGCGCCCCCTAGTGTTAACCCCTTCCCTGCCAGTCACATTTATACAGTAATCAATGCATTTTTATAGCACGGATCGCTGTATAAATGTGAATGGTCCCAAAAATGTGTCAAAAGTGTCCGATATGTCCGCCGCAATGTCGCAGTCACGATAAAAATCGCAGATCGCCGCCATTACTAGTAAAAAAAAAATAATAATAAAAATGTCATAAATCTATCCCTTATTTTGTAGACGCTATAACTTTTGCGCAAACCAATCAATATACGCTTCTTGCCATTTTTTTTACCAAAAATATGTAGAGGAATACGTATCGGCCTAAACTGAGGAAAAAATTTGTTAAAAAAAAAAAAAATTGGATATTTATTATAATAAAAAGTCAAAAATATTATGTTTTTTCAAACTTGTCCCTTTTCTTTTGTTTATAACGCAAGAAATAAAAACCGCAGAGGTGATCAAATACCACCAAAATAAAGCTCTATCTGTAGGGAAAAAATGATAAAAATGTTATTTGGGTACAGCGTTGCATGACCGCGCAATTGTCATTCAAAATGCGACAACTGAAAGCTGAAAAATAGCTTGGTCAGGAAGGAGGTGTTCGTGCCTGGTAGGCAAGTGGTTAAACGACATTCAGACACCGCCCACACAACTCCATTTCCAGCCCATCTCAGAATTCTGACAAATCAAAATCGATAAGAGGCAGTCCTTCTGAAGATCTGTCCATCCTCCAGGAAGCCTGCTGTAGTGTCCACTAGAGGCAGTGTTTGTCCATGAATCACCGCTATCCAACTAGGTTTAAATCTTTAGTGACATCTGGTCTTTGATCCTCTGTAACTCAGCCCATCAGTCGTCTTGGCAGCAGTGTTTTTTTTGAAGCTTTGTTTGCAGATGTGTTAATCCCTTCGCGACCAGCCGCCGCAGTTATACTGCGGCAGGTTGGCACAGCTGCGCAAGCCGTCTTAGCTGTAGGGTGGCTCTTTAAGACGCTGTAGCAGGCGCGCTAGCCCACTAGCCCGCGTGTCCCTGGAGCCAATGCGCGTGCCCGGCGGGGGTGGGGACGATGACCGCCGGGAACCCGCGATCGCTCGTGGCAGAGCGAGAACCGGGATGTGTGCGTCAACACACACATCCTGGTTCTGTCAGGAGAAAAGGAGACAGATTGTGTGTTCCTACCAAGTAGGAACAACAATCTCTCTCCTCCTCTAGTCAGCCACATTCCCTCCACAGTTAGAAACACACATAGGGAACACAGTTAACCCCTTGATCGCCCCCTGCCAGTGACAATTATACTGTAATCAGTGGCTATTTTTTAGCTCCGATCGCTGTATAAATGTCAATGGTCCCAAAAGTGTCAAAAGTGTCCGATGTGTCCGTCGTAATGTTGCAGTCCCGATAAAAATCGCAGATCACCGCAATTACTAGTAAAAAAAAAAAAAAAATAATAATAAAAATGCCATACATGTATCCCCTATTTTGTAGACGCTATAACTTTTGTGCAAACTAATCAATATACGCTTATTGTGATTTTTTTTTACCAAAAATATGTAGAAGAGTACATATCGGCCTAAACTGATGAAGAAATGTGTGGGAATAGGAAGAAATAAGGGATTTTGACGGTGCAAAATATGGACAGATAGAAATCCAATATGAAAGAAATTATGTTTTTTTATAAATGTTTAATCAGTTCAAAGTTAAAAATATATATAACACATGCTTCCATTATAAATAAATTGATGATTTAGCTGATTTCCTGTATTCATTTATTATAAAAAAAAAAAATCTGTTTTTTATTTAATGTATAGCTTATTCTGATATTTGTGGTCCATTTTTGCACATCCCCTGAAGAAGCAAATCAGCGAAACATGTCGGGATAATGTGTAAACATTTTGTCTCATCTGCAATAACCTGTTTGTTACGAACACCATTGTTTTACTCTGTGCAATAATGTGTTATATACATTTTTAACTTTGAACTGATTAAAAATGTATAAAAAAAAACATAATTTCTTTCATATTGGATTTCTATCTGTCCATATTTTTGCACCGTCAAAATCCCTTATTTCTTCCAATTCCCACATTTTCTTGTTTCTGGGATGTGGTGCCAATTAATCTGGATGTTTCGCCATTTATCGGACTAAAAATATATATATTGATGAAGAAATGTTTTTTTTTTTGTTTATTTGGGATATTTATTATAGCAAAAAGTACAAATTATTGTGTTTTATTCAAAATTGTCCCTTTATTGTTTATAGCTCAAGAAATAAAAACCACAGAGGTGATTAAATACCACGAAAAGAAATCGCCATTTGTGGGGAAAAAAAGGACATCAATTTTGGGTACAGTGCCGCACGACCGTGCAATTGTCAGTTAAAGCAACGCAGTGCCTTATCGCAGAAAAATTGCCTGGTCAGGAAGGGGGCAAATCCTTTTAGGGCTGAAGTGGTTAATCAGGCACTTCAGACCTCCTAGTGTAATAAAGAGTGGAGTCAAGATCTATTCCCATACTCCGCTGCCAGGGGGCATGACTCTTCTTTCAGATGAAGGTTAATTCTTTAGCTACAAAGCCCTGATGGGTAACCTGCTAAATGGCATTCCAGGTGGCCCCCAAGAGTGATGAGGTTAGGCGTATCCAGATATCATATTCAAACACATCTTGTATTATGAAATAAAATATAAAATGGGAAAAAGGGTCAAGCGATTTCTTGAGAGAGATTCTGGACTTCCCATGTGCCAGGTGTCCTTCATTATGTAACTCTTAGATTATGCAGCCTCTCATAATTATTTTTGGTTTGGGAATCAATTTTACAGGCAAAGTCGAGGCGTTGCTATGGGGGGCTAAATATGCCCCAAGTCTGGCCAATCTTTGTATGGTCAGATTGTACAGACAGGCAGTTACTGAATGACAGGAAAGATGAATGAACTAGCAAGAATTCTCATCAGTGACCTGGTAGTTCATTCAGAAGTATAAGCTGTCAGCCATAACGGCTGATGGTAGTTGCAGTTTTCTCATTCAGAGAACTCTGAATGAATGATTTGGCTGGAGCCCTGGTTCTTTGTCACAACAGGGACTCGAAAGGCTGCTCAGTTATTAAAGTGGTTGCAAACCTCAGTCATGGAATCTGAGCAATGCACATATATGTAGTGTTTACTTATCTCTCTCCAAACTAAGTGTCATTTCTCTCTGGTGCTGCGTTCCGCTGTTATAAGCATTACACTTCTGAGAAGCTTTCCCAAAACAAGATACATTTTGGTTGGGAGGGAGAGCTCAGAATGGAGCTTGTCTATTCAGAACAAAGTTCTTCTGCTGCGTGGAGGGGGGTGTGTGCCTTTCCTCCAATCACATATCACACACCGTTTCTGCAGCCTCTCCACCCCCTCCTCTGTGCTCCTGACAGATGCAGAAAGTGTTAAAATCTTTCTTCCCGTTTGAAGGGGTGTACAATAGAGAAGACAGCAGATAAAGTAAAACTTATGTAGGAGGATTTATTTAATCTCTGTGTATCATCTGCGACTGTTCACTTGTGCTCATGTGTGAGGGTTTACAACCACTTTAACATGTTACACCCTAAATATGGGTGAAAATATAAAATGTTACTAAAGGTAACATGTTACCTGGATAGAAACCTGTATCCTTTAATAAATGCGCCTATAGCATTAATGTGAGTTGCTCACGTGTTAAAAACATGCCCCAAACACCCTATGTGCGATTGACCTGCGTTATAAAAAACGCACCCCGCATGCCCAGGTTTTTGTTGGCTGTTGAGAACAAGGCCTAATGCAGTGCAAAATCTTCGCAAATGAGTGGTGGCACGGGTTCTATAGACTTGAATGGAAGGCGTTGAGGTACTTCAATGCCTTACAAACTCCACATGAAGGTTCATTTTTGAAGCGCAGCAACACAACATGACACAAATGCTTCATGTTTTGATAATGTGTTCTGTGGACTGTCCATATTCTCAATTACAGATGGTTTTACTAGGTGTTTGAGGAGAATTAAAAAAGCACATCAAGCACATTTTAAAGCCAGTGTGAGCAGGGCATAAGGCAGCCACCTCAGCTGGTATGCTTCAAAATATTCAGTGTTTGTTTCTAGAAACATTTTAGGTTTCATTATCTCTGATCGAAGGTTGAGGCCTAAGTAAATTGTACACTTTTCAAAAGAGAATTTATTTAAATGCACCATTACCTTATGATCTTATCATGTGTCCAAACCCATTTACGGTGACTGCAAAGCAAATCAACTGCAAAGACATATTCCCAAATGCTATCGGTTAAATCTTCTCCATACTGCTTACTCTGCTGAAACTTCCCATCAGGATAAAGCTGTACTGCCATTAAAATGCTGGACAGAAGTACAGTTACACTCATGGGTTGGACCTGCAAAAAAGGATACAAGTTACAAGAATCTTAAAACCCATGTACAAAAGTGATTAGGACAATAAAAGTTGTGTTTAATATCAGAACTGATGTATTGATAAATCTATTTTTTTTACTTCTGTAGATCACAAAAAGCAAGTAAATGAATAAGAGAAGATAAAAGATAATTTTGAGATCTGGGAACACAGTAACAATCAAAATGCACAAAAGAAAAATGAAATAGCACATAACTAAGTTAATAGGATTTAAAAGCAGAAAATATATGTATTTATACAAAATACCACAGGGACTCCAGCAATATCAAAAATTGTAAACATATCAAGAATACATTGAGATTATATGTTATGCAAGTTGTGAGCAAATGTTTTCCTGTGGTTTTGCAATGGCTCCCTTTTGCCTGTTATCTGCCACAGCTATGTGTAAAGGTATTCCTCTGTGAGATGCCAAACACAGGGTAAGTGTGTCCAGAGGAACACAGCAACTGGGTGTACACCTTCCTGAAAGCAAGTTATCCAGGTGAAAGGGTGGGAGGAAGCACCTGAGTACCATATACAGTGCATCCGGAAAGTATTCACAGCGCTTCACTTTTTCACAATTTGTTATGATACAGCCTTATTCCAAAATGGATTAAATTCATTATTTTCCTCTAAATTCTATAAACAATACCCCATAATGACAATGTGAAAGAAGTTTGTTTGAAATCTTTGCAAATTAAAAACGAAGAAAAAAAAAATCACATGTACACAAGTATTCACAGCCTTTGCTCAATACTTTGTTGAAGCACCTTTGGCACCATTACAGCTTCAAGTCTTTTTGAGTATGATGCTACAAGCTTGGCATACCTATTTTTGGGAAGTTTCCCCCATTCTTCTTTGCAGGACCTCTCAAGCTCCATCAGGTTGGATGGGGAGCGTCGGTACACAGCCATTTTCAGATCTCTCCAGAGCTGTTCAATCGGGTTCAAGTCTGGGCTCTGGCTTGGCCACTCAAGGATATTCACAGAGTTGTCCTGTAGCCACTCCTTTGTTATCTTGGCTGTGTGCTTAGGGTTGTTGGAAGATGAACCTTCGCCCCAGTCTGAGTTTGAGAGCGCTTTGGAGCAAGTTTTCATTAAGGAGGTCTCTGTACATCTCTGCATTCATCTTTCCCTCGATTCTGACTGGTCTCCTAGTTCCTGCCACTGAAAAACATCCCCACAGCATGATGCTGCCACCACCATGCTTCACTGTAGGGATGGTATTGGCACCTTGTTTCCTCCAAACATTACGCTTGCCATTCAGGCCAAAGTGTTCAATCTTTGTTTCATCAGACCAGAGAAAAACATTTTGTTTCTCATGGTCTGAGAGTCCTTCAGGTCCATTTTGTGCTGTCATGTGCCTTTTACTGAGGAGTGCCTTCCGTCTGGCCACTCTACCATACAGGCCTGATTGGTGGAGTGCTGCAGAAGATGGTTGTTCTTCTGGAAGATTCTCCTCTCGCCACAGAGAAACGCTGGAGCTCTGTCGGTGACTATCGGGTTCTTAGTCACCTCCCTCGATTGCTCAGTTTGGCCAGGTGGCCTGGTGGTTCTAAACTTCTTCCATTTACAGGTGATGGAGGCTACGGTGCTCATTGGGACCTTCGATGCTGCAGAAATGTTTCTGTACCATTCCCCAGATCTGTGCCTCAATACAATCCTGTCTCTGAGGTCTACAGACAATTCCTTGGCTTGGTTTGTGCAATGACAGGTTATCTGTGTGATCTTCTAAAAACAGGTGTACGCCTTTCCAAATCATGTCCAATCAACTGAATTTACCACAGGTGGACTCTAATCAAGTTGTAGAAACATCTCAAGGATGATCAGTGGAAACAGGATGACCCGAGCTCAATTTTGAGTGTAGCGGCAAAGGCTGTGAATGACGTCTATCATTTTTGATGGCGCTTTCACGTCCGCCTGTCTTCGATGATGGCGACGTTCCCCACCCTTAGGGCGGTGACGCTTCTCGCCCACGTGGTGCGGGGGAAGTCTCCTGCCCATTGGGCGGTGACTATCTCCGCACACTTGGGCAAGAAAATCTACGTCATGCGTCTCCTCATTCTGCCACTTGCGGCGGAAGTCTCGGGATGCCTATTCCCCTACGTGTCCTCATGCAGCGGCCCATGACGTTGTGACTACGCCGTGGTACGTCATTGTTTGGTGCTCCACAAGGCCCATATAAGGAGGACGCCAGGTCTCCTCTGGATGCATTTCTCGGTCCATGCTGCTCTGTTGAACCAACAATTAAGGATTCTTTTGCCAATTCTAAATGAAGCTACTTTTTGGGTCCAACATTGGTAAGTCCAACGTCCTCATTGTCTGAAGCGTCATTATTTTCTTCCCCTTTTTTTTTGGTGATCTTTTAATATTTTCTTTGAAATGACACCTAAACCATTTCAATTAAATATATATATTTTTCTTTATATTTTTAGGGGGGGGGGGGGCTCTCTCCGTCGCCCCCCTTTGTGTTTTGGGACTTTTTCTCCTGTCCCTGATCTATGTGGGTCGGAACATCTTCTCTGGATCATCCCATTCATAGGTCTTGCCCAAGGTAATTATTTGTAAGTGATATACTTTTTCTTTATTACCAGTTTTTTCTTTTCTATATGGCATCAATGGATCCACAGTTCCAATTATACATGGGAGGTTACCAGGGCCTATCCCCCAGTTTTCTGAGGGAGATGCTGTGGTTCTCTTTCCTTCCCCTCTGGTGATGTGGAGAGTGGAGGCTTGCCTCTTAGATATCGGTATATATTTTTATAGATATCTAGATATATATGCAATTTTTGCTTATATAGCTATCTTATTTGTATACACTCCCTTATAGGTCTCTCTACGGCTATTTTTCTCTGGTTATTATTGGCACCACCATTGGATCTGTGATCCTTGGATTCCTTTGTATGTGTAGGGGCTTTAGCAGGCCTATGGGAGATCGGCAATATCGAGGAAGTTGCATTCGTTTTCTATATATCTTGTGACATGCAAGTTCCTTTCTAAATGTTTTTTTCTTTGTTTTATATATTCCTTAGGTGATTTCTATACCACAAGATGAATTTACTACATATGACAAATTGTATATTGTATATGTATTTATATTGTATTTCATATTTCAGAAGTGGCAGAATTGTCCCTGATGAAGATTGTTGTTTATAATTTATCGAAACGTGTTGGACACCCACTCATGGACGATTCTCATTTATGTAGTGAAATTCTACCACCTCTGCCATACTTTGTGTCTATATATTATTATATAAATAATGAATTTAATCAATTTTGGAATGAGGCCGTAACAACAAAATGTTGAAGAAGTGAAACACTGTGAATACTTTCCGGATGCACTATAAGGGTTCTAGGTGAAGCGGTGGTAAAATGTGCAAGACTAAGCTCTGAGTGGTTAAGTTCTAGCGCTAAATTTTAAAAGTTTGAACCAAATATCGCCCCAGTGATTAACCGTAATGGTCAGAAGCATACAGTTTACGGTGAGCATACCCTTGAATAGGTTTTTAGGCACTGGGTTCCATAGGAATGGACCACGGCCTTGGATCCTATAGCACCCTGTGGCAGACTATGCATCGTACTAAATGCCAAGGTTGAGCGCCCATTCAGTATCCAGTGCCCAAAGCAACATTACAAGCAGTCCCCACCACATGGGGTCTAGGTTGTGCTGATCCAGATGCACTGCTTCTATTTGTGGTATTTGAAGACAACGATTTGTCCATGAAGGAGAAATAATCTGTCACCTTAGGACACTAGCAAAAAAACTGAAGATTCATGGAGTGGGGTGAGGTCACAGGGGAGGCGTACAGGGAGCATGTCCTGTAAAGCTTTGCCAGTGTCCAATCACCTGCAGGCACAGGCATATAATCCAAAGTCTATGAACCTTTACTTGGGACCTGCAAAATAAATCTTTTGCTTCTTTTAGTCAGTATGATTATTATTATCAGAGCTCTAACAGATTAGCTGAACAAAAAAACTGATCAAATAAAAGATACATTTCAGATCCAAATCTAATAGCAAATATAATAACATGAAATTATTACCCCCTGAGGAAGATACGAATTAACCCCTTGTATCGACACGCGTAGGGGAAGGGGACAGGACGGAACGTTAGTCAGTGCACCCACTAAGAACGATCAGCATACCACCCTGATATCAGCTGCTACAGCTTGTTTTTATGCTATTTTAGAGTGGCGCCCTGACGCGCCATGCAAATGTGAGTACCCTGCAAGGGATTTTTTACTGTGTTGAGAATAAAAGTTTTAATATACTACACTTGAAGTCCTCCTTTTTCTATTGGTATTACTGAGGCACAAAAGGGACTCCATTACCATATTGAAGCACAGAGTGAGGACACCACAGGAATTCGGGAATCAACACTGAACCATTTACAGGTTCCAATGCGTGTATTGACCAAGCCTAATCAGCAAGGTCACACGCTCTAAGGTGAGCTGCCATTACCTGGGGGGAACACCTGACTGCACATGCAGCACCTTAATATTGGATTGATATCACAGAAACCACTGAATCGCATGGATTACATTGGAGCACTTTTGAACTTTTTTTGATTGCACAGCACAACAGCACATTGGAGCACTTTTTTCTCATATATATATATATATATATATATATATATATATATATATATATATATATATATATATATATATATATTTTTTTTTTTTTTTTTATAAGCATTTTTATAGTTTGGTTCACCATTATATTGGTTTAAGGATTTTATTGATTGCCTTTTTTTCTCACCATATGGACGTTTTATCATATCCTGCATGAAAGCACTTTATTTGGAATATTGTATGTATTTTAGCACGTTATCACTTTACTGCTGTTGTTATATAGCACATTTTTCGTTTCACTATTTGGATTTTAAGTTTGAAAGCGCAGCGTACTTTAGAATATTAAATATAATAACATGTCAACGGATGGGGATATGTTCCCATTCATCTGGCGGATTGCATTGGATGACAGTCGGGTGTAAACAGACAGACGGCCTGTTTAAATACGTCCACCTATGGAGGAGAGCGGGCCGCGTCTGTGTCCATAAACAGACCAGACACGGACCAGCCATCTGCCTGGGGTCTTAGGCTGGCCATACATTATACAATTTTCTTATTCAATTTCCTTCAGATTACCCTTCAACTATGTTGCATACAAATTGAAAGTTTTTAGGTATGACCTCATATATAGTTTTAGTAAATCTAAAGGAAAATTGTACAATAATATTGTATGGCCAGCCTTAGTCTCTGAAGTAGTTTAACCACGTCGGTCGTGCAATGTTGCACCCAAGCAAAATTGATATCCTTTTTTCCCACAAATAGAATTTTTTTTTTGGTGGCATTTTATCACCGCTGCGGTTTTTATTTTTTGCATTATAAACAAAAAAAAAGACACAATTTTGAAAAAATATATATATTTTTTACTTTTTGCTATAATAAATATCCAAAAAAATAAATTAATTTCTTCCTTAGTTTAGGCCAATATGTATTCTACATATTCTTGTAAAAAAAAACTCAATTAGCATATACTGATTGGTTTGCGCAAAAGTTATCACGTCTACAAAATGGGGGATAGATTTATGGCATTTGACAGTGCTATAAAAATGCACTGATTACGCTATAAATTACACTGGCAGGTAAGAGGTTAACACCAGGGGCAATTGAAGGTTTAAATGTTCCCTAGGGAGGTGCTTTAGAACTGTGGGGGGAGTGGACTGACAGTACAGAGAGATCGCTGTTCCTAATCACCAGGAACAGGCAAACATTGAACTCCCCTGACATACCGGGGATCTGCTTTGTTTACACAGGCAGATCCCCATTCTGCCTCTGTGGAGCGATCGCGTATGGCTGTCGAGTCCATCAGACACGATGATTGGCTCCCCCGCTAGCAAATGGCACGCGTGCCCACAGATCTCCGTGTACACACCCGACGTACACCTACGGCGATTCGCACAGCTGAGCCAACCTGCCGCAGTGTAACTGCGGCAGGTGGTTGGCAAGCGGTTAAAAAAATATATATTTTGATATACTGTACATGAAGAAATATTTAGTGTGTTTGCCCCTAATACTAGCACTATCAGGGGCGTAACTATAGGGGGTGCAGCAGTTGCGAGCGCAACTGGGCCCTGTGCTGCAAGGGGCCCATGTGGCCCCCTCTACATATGGCCGGTGGCAGCATAGGCGGTTAGGCACCGGGCACACGGGTGGCTGGAGGTGGGGGGTGACTAGCAGAGCTCCATGCTCGACTACCGCACTGGCTGCTCTTTAGTTGTGCATTCCCCACACAACCTGTGTCCTCTGCCGCTCCTCCGGGTCCCCCCCTCCTGCTCCATGCAGTGTTGCTCAGTCCGGTGTCTGTCCTCCCCAGCCAGAGTCCCACCCCCTGAGTCCGGCTCACACTGCACTGCATGCTTCTCCCGGGCAAACAAACTTTAAGCAGACAGATGCAGTGCAGCCCTATGAGAGCCGGCTCCCCAAAGGACACCGCAGGCTTGTCTGCCAGCACCCCCCCCCCCCTCCCCGTCATACACAGACGTTGACAGGTCTTTCTGGAAGATATGTCCCCTAAGGATAGGGACCAGTTCTCCCTAAAGGACAGGGACCCCATCTCCCCTGGGGACAGGGCCCAGTTCTCCCTAAAGGACAGGGACCCCATTTCCCTTGGGGACAAGGACCCCATCTCCTCTTGGGACAGGGCCCACTTCTCCCCAGAGGACAGGGACCCCATTTCCCTTAGGGACAGGGACCCCTGCTTACGTGGGGACAGGGACTCCTGCTTACGTGGGGACAGGGACTCCATCTCCCCTAAGTACAAGGACCCAATCTCTCCTGGAGACAGGGCCCACTTCTCCCCAGAGGACAGGGACCCAATTTCCCTTTCCCTTCTTCCTCTTTGTCTCAAAGGTGTAACATCATAGGCCTGTTTAGACCTCTGATATCTCACCAAAGTCCCCCAACGGGACTCCTAAAAAATCGTAAAAAATTATAAAAAAAACTGCTGATACCAGTGGTGGAACTACAGGGCTCACAAAAGTCGTACCTGTGACTGAGCCCTGGAGTTTCACCACCGGACTCGGAGGGAAGGGCCTCGGCTGGGGTTCAGGGGGGCCCTTCATGGTTTCTTGCACCGGGGCCCTGAAGGTTCTAGTTACACCACTGAGCACTATATATCCATCTAAATATGATGTAAGCAAGCATTTGAAATTTTGCACAGTAGAGCAGTATATGTGAACCAAGAATGTCTGTTTTTAAGCAAAAGCATGAACAACTGACTTGCCTTTCCCCAGTTAAGGTAGGCACTCAGACAAGAGCCAACATCATCCTTTGCCAAGTTCTTCAATACAGCCTGTATTGCTTTACTGACAACTCCATATGTAGAAAAGATATCATTCCATGAGCTCACAATGAACAGTAGCAATCTGTCAGGGTCTGGAAATTCTAAACAAGGACATAAATAGAAAATGTATCAATTCTTTAAACATGGTCATCTTTCACAACAGCCACATGAGACTAAAAATACAGTTTAAGGGTCTAATGACACCTCTACACTAGGAGTGTTCTTAACTTCACCTCGCAAAAAGAGAAATCGCATCTTCAATAGCAATCAACTACTACAATGAACAAAATACATATATTAACCACTTCGTCTCTAGCACCCATACGCACCTTATGGATCAGATACATTTTTACATTTCTTCCAAGGGCCCACTGATTCAGTAAATTTGCCATTACTCACCATATTAAAATAAAACATATATCTTTGTTTTGGTACAGGAAGACTTTTTTGACATGGGTCTTCTAATTAGACCAGCATTCATGCTAGGTGTTATTTTACATAAAAAAAAGTCTAATAATTTGTTTTGTTTCTCATAAAACTAAATGTTCTTTATTTTATATTAGCAAAATGTAATACCTAAAGCAGCAATTCTGAACCAGGGTTCTGTGGAACCCTAGGGCTCTTTAGGAAGTTCCTAGAGGTTATTTGAGCTGTGACCAACTATCCATTTAATAGTGCCTTAATAGTTTTGGTGCCAGTGCCACCTGGCAGAGCCAGTTGAAGGACACCAATGATTATTTAGAATGTCTGTAAAGGTGGCCATTCTGTCCACCAGTATAAGGGAGACCATCTTTCCACAGGCCACCAATGTAAGTGGCATTTTCCCACTGACCCCTCTCCCCTCTAAATTAATTGGTTTTAGCAGGGGTTACCCAAGTAGTATTTCAAAAAGTTCTCTGGGGTAAAAAGGTGGAGAACAGCTGACCTAAAGGGGGAAGGGCAAGGAGGAGTTAATTAGGGCTGATTAGTACTATGTCACTGCAATCAGATGCTGCTAGTTTTCAGAGCTGAATGACAGTCAGCAGCACTCAACCCATTTCCTCTGTGCCAAGGCTGTGATGGACCAACACATACACTGTAAATGGGAACCATTTATATTACAAAAATGACCCATGTTCAGGAATAAAATTCATTAATGCATTCGAGAAGAGGATTGACCTGTGATGTAATTTGTCAGAAGACCTTTGAGTATATAAATATGCATTGCATGCACACACACTGTATAAATAGGAATTATTTGAAAGAAAAAAAAAAAAAAAAAAAACCTTTTTGATGAAGAACATTCATTGATACACTCCCTTCTCTTCTTCTGTAGTACAATGAATTTCTGATGAGGTCGCTAGCTATTCCCATTGCACATGTCCCTGGACATGGTCTAAAGCACGGTGCAGTAGAAGCTGCCGGCAGATTCACTGGCATCAACATAGATAAGAACATTTGTCAACAGTACACCCTGGATCCGTAGTCAATATTCCAAATGCTTATTTAAAGTACTCACATCAAAAAAAGAGCAGATGCAATGTTTTAATGCCACACAGGAGCTTACATGCCTGATGAAGAGATCCTGTGTGGCCTTGAAATCTTGCACCTACACTTTTTGTGATGTTATCACTTTAACCAGTTCCCACCCGGCCTATAGTCAAATGATGGCTAGGCGGAACCTTTATCATTCCATGTGGACGTCATATGACGTGCTCCTGGAATGGGCCACGCTGTGGTGCGATCTGTCACCAGTTGTGTCCGCCGCACACACAGCAGATCACTGTACCGGGCCGCTGCCGGTACAATGTGATCGCTGTGACCAATCACAACAGATCACATGACAATTGTAAACAATGGATGGCTTCCTTTCACGCCATTTATTGTGTACAAATGTGTTGCTAGCGGTGACCATTCACAACAATGAATCAATTTTCAGTAAAAATTATTGCTTACGATTTTCACTGTCAAAAGCAATAATAATGTGCAAAAAAAATAAATAAATTCCTGATCAGTTCCCAAGGCAACACTGTATTGCTCTGGCCAAAAAAAAAAAAAAGTGTTAACCACATAACGACCGGCTCATGCCGATGTACGTCGGCAGAATGGCATGGACAGGCAAATGGGCGTACCTGTACGTCCCTTTGAATTTGTCGCCGTGCCATCGCGTGAGCACTGCCGGCGGCGCGCATGCGTGCCCGTCGCGAGCACCATGAGTCCGACCACGTGTCCCGCGGACTCTATGTCCGCGGGGACGCCCGCAATCGTCTCACGGAGAGGAAGAACGGGGAGATGCTAATGTAAACAAGCATCTCCCCGTTCTGCCTAGTGACACTGTCACTGATCACTGCTCCCTGTATTTGGGAGCGTGATCAGTAATGTGTCACACACCCCCTCCCCCCCACAGTTAGAATCACTCCCAAGGACACACTTAACCCTTCCCTAGCCCCCTAGTGGTTAACCCCTTTAATCGCACTAATCTCTGTAAAAATGACAATGGTCCCAAAAATGTGTCAAAATTGTCCGATGTGTCTGCCATAATGTTGCAGTCATGATAAAAATTGCAGATCGCCGCTATTACTAGTATAAAAAAAAATGATTAATAAAAATGCCATAAAACTATACCCTATTTTTTAGACGCTATAACTTTTGCTCAAACCAATCAATAAACGCTTTTTGCGATTTTTTTTACCAAAAATATGTAGAAGAATACATATATTCCTAAACTGAGAAAAAAAATGATTTTTTTAAAATATTTTTTGGGGATATTTATTATAGCAAAAAGTATTGCTTTTTTTTCAAAATTGTCGCTATTTTTTTGTTTATAGTACAAAAAATAAAAACTGCAGAGGTGATCAAGCCATGTTGCACAACCGCGCAATTGTCAGTTAAATCGACGCAGTGCCGAATCGCAAAAAGTGCTCTTGTCTTTTGCCAGCCAAATGGTCCGGGGTTAAGTAGTTAAAAAAATATATATATTTTTTTTTTTACATACTGTCGTCAGAGTTCCTGATCACTGCCACACCAGTTATATGATGGGTCATTTGGGGGATATTTGTACTGTCCTGCCGTTTTCGGCGCCTCAAGAAACAAGACAGGCCATCAGAATATGTACGCCATAGTTTTGTTTCTAACTTTTCTACAGACTAAATAATAAACACCGATTTGGGCCATTTTCACCAAAGAAATGTAGCAGAATACAGTTTGGCCTAAATTTAACAAGATTACTTGAAAACTTTTATAATACAAATTAAGAAAATCATGTTTTGTTTTTTTTCAAAATGTTCAGTCTTTTTTTCGTTTAGTTAGCACAAAATTTAAAACCCAGTGGTGAGTAAATGCCACCAAAATAAAAAATTAAAAATTACCACCAAAAGAAAGCTATTTGTATGACAAAGATTTTAATATGGGTGCAGTGTTGCATGACCACGCATTTGTCAATGTCATGCATGTCTCATTAAAGAGAACCTAATATTTGTATGCCTGTGCTAAGGTAGAAAAAAGTGTCTATTAAATTGTAGTTCTGCAACAGCTGGAGGGCTGTCAGTTTGAGACCCCTGCCTTAAAGTATACAAATCATACATATACACACCATAAGTCATAAAAAATTATTAATTATTCAGCTGTGGAAAAAATCAAAGTCAACCCAACAACGTGAAACAGTGCTTTCTTCAAAGTGCAATCAGTGCTCCAAATCTTCTTTTGTGTGATAAGGTGCCACGCTCCTCTTTTGTGCCCTCACTCAAACAATTTGTGTAAATGCACCGGTCACAGATGAGTGCACAGATATCATTTCTCCAGCTCCTCCACAGATTATGAATGTTAAATACACCTATCATAGATACTCAATGCCAAAGATTGGACTTTGAAGAAAGCACTATTGCACTTTGTTGGGAGGACTTTGAGGATTTTTTGCATTTTACTAATAATTTATGATGTATATGTATTAATCGTATAATTTAAGGAGACAGCGCTGGAGACCTGCATATACATTAAAAAGAGAACCTGTCACCAAAAAAATAATATAATGAATAATAATGTGATGACATTTTTTTTTCTCAATTGCAAAAACAAAATAGAGTTATACCCAAGCTTGGGTTATACCCAAAATTTGAGTCCCCCTACATTTACGCACGTATGAACGTAAAACGTACACGTCAGGGGCACCTAGGAATAAAAACTTTGATTGCAATGAGCAATAATTCTAACAAGACCTCCTCCATAACACTAAACTCATGACCTATAGCAGGGCTCAAAATGTCAAGTCCTCAGCTACTAGCCAGGCCTTAAAGTGGATGTAAACACCAATTTTTTTTTTTTGATGTCATAATGTAGAGAATAAGATTCTGTGCATGATATGTAAATCACCTGTCACTCACAGCAAGGGGGCGCTTTTGACAAAGTTTTCAAGACTTTGTCAAGATTTCTCTAACTGAACAATAAAAGAGGATTGCTCATGCCTCGAGTAAATCTGTGTGGCAAGACTGGGCTCAAAGGAAATCGTATTCTCTTTATAATGACATCAAAAAACGAATTTTGGGTTTACATCCACTTTAAGGGTTACTTGCCACCAGTTGCCCTACCTAACCCCAACTTTATATGTGCCCATCAGTGCAGCCTCACCTGGGCTCATCAATGCAACCTCATCTGTGCCCAACATTGCAACCTACCTGTGCCCAACAATGCAGCCTCGCCTGTGCCCATCAATGCAGCCTCGCCTGCGCCCATCAATGCAGCCTTGCCTGTGCCCATCAATGCAGCCTCACCTGTGCCCATCAATGCAGCCTCACCTGTGCCCAACAATGCAGCCTCACCTGTGCCCAACAATGCAGCCTCACCTGTGCCCAACAATGCAGCCTCACCTGTGCCCAACAATGCAGCCTCACCTGTCCAGGGAAAGAGAGAAAGAGGATTGCAGGCTGGATCATCAGAAAGCAGGGAACATCGCTGTAACAGCTTTCATTTGAATTGCCGTGTGTTCCCACCGCTCGCCGCCACATACAGCCCCGCCTCCTGGCCCAGGTACTTTGAGATACGTCACACGTCCCAGCATTGGACGGGTGATCTGTTTATCAAAGTACACGGGCCAGGAGGCTAGGCTGTATTGGGAAAGTGAGAGCGGGGAACACACAGCAATGCAAATGAAAGCCATTACATCAATATTCCCCTCTCTCACTTATAATCTGGCCGCCTGCTCTCCTTTCTCTCCCATCCTAAACTGATGACCTATAGCAGGGCTCAAAATTTCAAGTCCTGAGCTACTAGCCAGGCCTTAAGGGTTACTCGCCCACCAGTTGCCCCACTGAATCGATTCTAGGGCCGTATCCCAATGATCCCTGTCAATATCTGCAATGTCTGTCACCCATTGAGCTCTACATTTCAAAGAGGCATGATCCTGTATAGAAGACAATAGCACTGAATACACTTTAGAGATTAGGCCCTTCTTGACATCTGCCAAGAGGATCTACAGCTAGATGAGGTAGACAAATCTAGAGGGAGTGTTTGTTTTTGTATCTGCAAAGCATTAAAGCAGGAGTTGAATTTCCACATGCATGTATGGGAATGCAAATCCCATTTAAAGCAAACAAAAGCTAGTCTACACAGGTCCTTACTCTGATTTTGCAATTAGCACAAATCTTTAAAGCGGTTCTGCACACATTTCATTTAGTAAATCTCTTTGCCTTCCAAATCAGGCAAAGAGTACTAAATGAAATGTGTTTTTTTTTTTTTTACTTACCTTGTAATTGATGACTTCCTGTCTTCCGTCTCTTCGGGAGTGCAGAACCGCTTTAACTACTTCAGTCCCGGAAGGATTTACCCCCTTCCGGACCAGAGCACTTTTTGCGAAACGGCACTGCGTCACTTTAACTGACAATTGCGCGGTCGTGTGATGTTGCACCCAAACAAAATGTACGTTCTTTTTTTCCCACAAATAGAGCTTTCTTTTGGTGGTATTTGATCACCTCTGCGGTTTTTATTTTTTGTGCTATACACAGTTTTGGCTATAAAAGTATATTGATTGGTTTGCGCAAAAGTTATAGCGTCTACAAAATAGAGCAGGGATCTCCAAACTACGGCCCTCCAGCTGTTGCAGAACTACACATCCCATGAGGCTTTGTAAAACATGACATTCACAGACATGATGGGAATTGTAGTTCCTGAACAACTGGAGGGCCATAGTTTGGAGATCCCTGAAATAGAGGATAGATTTATGGCATTTTTATTATATTTTTTTTTTAGTAATGGTGGCGATCTGCAATTTTTATCGTGACTGCGCCATTATGGCAGACACATTGGACACTTTTGACACTATTTTGGGACCATTGTCATTTATACAGCGATCAGTGCTATAAAAATGAACTGATTACTGTGTAAATGACACTGGCAGTGAAGGGGTTAACCACTAGGGGGCGATGAAGGGGTTAAGTGTATCCAGGTAAATCCACTTTCAAGGAAAAAATAAATATAGCAAATAAAAAAAAAACATATACAAATCGCTACAGATATATTGTAGTATAATCACTTTTTCTTTATTAAGACAAATTTCAACATGCAACATAGAAATACACATTGCACAATATAGCTATATAAATCTTTTCATTAACATAAACCACACTAACCCCCCACCCCGAGAAAACACTCCGGTCCTTAATCATGTCCTCTTCAAAAGAAAGAGAGAAAAAAAAAAAAAAGGAAAAAGCCCACCCACTTACCTACTCATAACCAAAACTCAAATTGTGCAAAAACTTATTCAAAAGTGTATCATTTCAAATTACTATTTTTGTGTCCTATTATGTTTAGTGATTTAATCCAATATAATCTCACTCTACCATTTCATTTTTTATACTTCTGCACCTTTCATTTTAATCTACCCTTCTTTAGGTGATTCCATTACGTGTTGCCCATCCCGTGCCTAATTTACTAATATAACACATCCTCTTCCTTTAATGACATCAATGATCTCTCCACTGTGCCTCCCAGAGGAGGAGGGGGAAAAAAAAAAAAAACACAACACTATCCAATCCATAACGCAGCATTGCCCCCAAAAGGGTTTAATCCACCCCTATTTCTGAGGAGTAATACAGCCAGCCTGCTCATGTATCTTTACATTTATTCTGTTGATCTTTAACCATATGTATCCATCTCTCTGCTTCATTATTTTTTCTACCTCCCTTTTCCAATCTATTATAGTGGGACATCCAGACTGTTTCCAAAATCTAGGTATCAATATTTTGGCTGCATTTAGCAAATGGGGAGTAACGCTTCTCTTATAAAACCTAGCAGATGATGGCATCCCATGAAAAAGAAAAATGTAATGGAGAGAATTCTATGCTACAGATATATTGTAATTTAAAGTGATTGTAAAGTCTAGTTTTTTTTTTTTTTTTAAAAAAATAAACATGTTATACTTACCTGCTCTGTGGAATGGTTTTGTACAGAGCGGCCCAGATACTCCTTTTCTCGGGGGTCCCTCTTCGGTGCTCCTGGCCCCTCCCTCCTGTTTAGTGTCCCAACAGCAAGCAGCTTGCTATGGGGGCACCCGAGCCGAAATACAGCTAACTATGTTCATTCAGACATGACCCAGCTCTGCCCTTTTTTCTCTCCTCATTGGCTGACTGACTTTGATTGACAGCAGTGGAAGCCAATGGCACTGTGCTGCTGTCTCAGCCAATGAGGGGGCTGCTGCACACAGAAGGCTTTTTATCTCAATGCATAGAATGCATTAAGAATGAAAACCTCCTGCCTTTACAACCGAGTTGTAATTTTCTTTAAAATTTAATTCAACAACCTGGAGGCCTTCTGTACACACTTCCCCAGAAATGTAATCTTCTGCTTGTGTGCTTGACTACCGATTTTTCCAGAAGTCTGCACTAAAATACAAGCCAGATATTAGGCATCCTTTGTAAAATACATTTTTGGTGAATTACTTCCAAAGGGTTATTTACTTTATAGTTACATAGTAGACAAGGTTGAAAAAAGACACAAGTCCACCAAGTCCAACCTATGTGTGTGATTATACGTCAGCATTACCTTGTATATTCCTATATGTTGTGGTTATTCAGGTGCTTCTCTAATAGTTTCTTGAAACTATCAAAGCTCGCCGCTGAGACCACGGTCTTTGGAAGGGAATTCCACATCCTTGCCGCTCTTACAGTAAAGAACCCTCTACGTAGTTTAAGGTTAAACCTCTTTTCTTCTAATTTTAATGAGTGGCCACAAGTCTTGTTAAACTCCCTTCAAATAGTGATGCAGACCTTGCAATTTTCCTCATTAGAACACTGCAAGAGCATCAGCTGAATATTGAATCATAGTCACTACCATTAAAGTGGTTGTAAACCATTGGGCTAGTTTTTTTTTCTTACCTGCAAGGTAAAGGCATAATATGCTAGTATGCATAGGATACTAGCACATTATGTGAAACTCACCTAAAAAAAAAAAAGCATTCAAGCGAAGTGAGGTCACTGCTGTAGGCCGCTTCCATCTTCACCTGTCTTCCTTCTGAGCCCGCGGACTCCGGCTATGTGACTGGCTGGAGCCGCAATGACGCCACTCCCACGCATGCGCGGGGAAACTGCCATTTACGAGTGGTCATTCCTTCAGAGCGCATGCGCCCATGATGTCATTGGTTGCATATATAGTAAATATCGCCTAAACGGTGCATGTTTAGGAGATATTTACAGGCTTACCTATAGGTAAAAGTCAGAGATGGAAGTTTAATTCCACTTTTAGATTCAATCTGTACACAGCAGTCAGTTATTCCTTCAGAGGAGAAACAGGTAAAAATTGGCAACAAAATATGTTAAAATTCATGCAATGTACATTGATCACCCAGACAGAATTGTTTTTTTTTTTCTTAACAAAAGTGGAGGTACTCTTTAAATAATAAAAAAAAAAAAAAACACACATACAACTGTACCTTCTTTAAGTATGCTAAAACAGAGAATCCGTGCCCTTTCAATATCTCCGAGCTGACGACACAATCCCACATAAACCCTGCAAAGGGCCTGAAGATATGTTGGGGCTATTGATCTCTTCCCAGTCCTGATTTTTTTTAAAACAACTTGAAGAAAACGATCTGCTAAACTCTACATGCACAGAGGGAAGAAAAAAATAAAAACCAGAAAATTTACAATGTAGCAAAATAAAATATCCAAGCTACCTAACCTCAGCTACCCAGTCTCTTTTTGGGTCTCACAACAAATGTCTCCTAAGGAGACATTAAAGGAGAAGTTTAGCTATGGATCATAGGGGTGCAGTTCGTTCTGCACTCTTGTGACCTGTTTTCAGCAGACAGTGGGCTTTAGCTTTGACGTCACAGAGCTGGTCCAGGCACTGAATCGAGCCTGATGATATGGTCGGAATCCATCCAGCTGGCTCAGACTCTCAGCTAACCAATCTGAAGGATATTTTCAAACTAATGTTGGTTATTCGGTTAAGGTAGTTTTCCATTTGATGTGCTCATAAGGACTTTAGTCGAGTTATATTATTTCACATGGCAACATGGGAAAAAAAAAAAGTTCCTACTGTCCACTTTAGCAAAGTGGAAATCCTCACATAAATGTACTCCCTTTAATTCCATGGCTGAGCAACTCAGAACATGCAGAGAGGACCTCAGAAAAGCACTTTTGATGGAACATAAAAATATCTCAAATGTTTAAAATGGAATGATTATTCACAAGATAATTAAGCAGCTAAACTCTTAGCCCTTGAATTGCATCAACGCCAAACTAAAACTAAATTGGCCAGCTTTTCCCACCATACTACTAATAAGCCTGTTTTTAATCCACAAGATTTTGCAGATACCTCTTGTGAATATTACGAGTCCTTATAAAATTTAAAGATTCTGAGAACCCACAACCTACTACTGATCTTATTACTTTACCAGTAGTGGACTCAGATACCCTCTCTAATCTCAATAGACCCACTTCTGAAAAAGAAGTTAGAAAACGAATCAAATCGCTACACTTAAATAAATCCCATGGTGTTAACAGATTTTAAGCAGAATACTAGAAAACTATTTACAGATGTTCTGGTACCCCAGCTTTACTCAGTGGTTAATTTAGCAGCATCCTTCAGTAGTTTTACTGAAGAAATGCCCCAAGCAGATATGTTGACCTTACCAAAACCAAGTAAAGTTCATATGCATCCACAAAATTTTAGACCCATCTTGCTTCTGAAATATATGCAAACTTTTAGCAAATTGGCTACTGAAAGTTACTACAATTTCGGTTTAGACCAAGTTGGTTTTGTGAAGGGGAGACAGGCGCCAGATGGTCAGATGCTAAAACTGATTACGTTTGTGGAGTCCTGAAGAATGTCTTGCCTTGGATGCAGAGAAGGAATTAGGCAGAATCCATTGGAAGTACTTCGCTTTGGAATTTGAGATTTTGTGTATTCAGCTATTAGGTCTCTATACAATTCCCCTTTGGCTCAGGTTTACACGTCCGGTTTACTATATCTGAACTTTTACATCTCTAATGAAACCCATCAGGGCTGCCTACTGTCCCCTATGATATTTTCTTTACTGATTGAACCCCTTGCAGAGGCCATTATATCCTGTTTACTTATATCAGGTATACCTATAGGGGGGATACAACCACATAATAGGTTTATTCATAGATTACATTATTCTGTAGCATGGTGAAAGGGTTGAAGAAAGTACCCGAGTACCGTATAAGGGCTCCAGGCGAAAGGAGTTGTAAAATGTGTGACCTGTAGTGTGACATGACACCTGGTCAACCACCTGAGACTAAGCTCTGAGTGGTTGAGTTTCAGTTTTAAACTTGAAACATTTACACTGTAGAGAACACAACTCAAATATAACCCCAGTCTTTTACAGTAACTGTCAAAAACATGCAGGGTGACCCTGTCTGACCTGTCCACAATGCTGGACTGCATATAGAAAGTCCAGGATTCACCTATCTTGGTGGGCATACCCCTGATGGGGTCTTGAGGGACTGGGCTCAATAGGGATGGCCCATGGCCCTGGACCCGTACAGCACCCTGTGTCTTACTACACATGTTTTAATAAGTGCCTAGGTGAGCACCCATGCATGTTCCAGTACCCAGCGCAACATTACAGGCCATCCCCACAGCATGGAGGCTGGGTACAGCTCCCAACATTTACCGGGGTTTCACACGTTCAAATATACTGCTTCTATCTGAGGTAAGACAGCGAGGAGTTGACTGAAGAAAAAATAATAAAAACAGTAGTAGAGGTCCATCACCTAGCACACAACTGAGGATTCATGAAGTGGTGTAGGGTTATAGGGGAGGCACCCAGTGGATGTGTCCTCAAAAGCTTGCCAGTGTCCAATCACCTGAATATACAAGCCTATACCCCAAGGTCTATGAATACTTTGCCTGTGTCCTGGACTGTACGATTAAGATAACCAATTTTATTATTTACCCGCTAATTTACTCTGATGCTTTAACGTATACATGTACATATTCTTTTGCTTAAAGGGAAAGTTCATCTTCCCAGAAAAAATAAATGCACATATTTTTGCAAAAATAAAATGTGCATTTTTTTTTTTCTGCAAGTAGTCTGGAAAGCATTGCACCCCTGATCAGTGGATCAGGGGTGCAATGTCAGGCTCACAAG
Source organism: Lithobates sylvaticus (assembly GCA_028564925.1). Lineage (NCBI taxonomy): Eukaryota > Metazoa > Chordata > Amphibia > Anura > Ranidae > Lithobates > Lithobates sylvaticus. The sequence continues at coordinate 308,901,933 of CM053030.1, read as the reverse complement.
CCTTGCAGCCTTTTGTCCATACCTCCATATGGGCTGTCTGTTTGAAAGCTATGCTTGGACTTGTGAATCAACTACAAGAGCGCTCATTGGCACCCTTGCAGTTCATTCAGAACTACAAGCCATCAGCCGCAGTGAGCAATTCACAGTAAAGTGTGAATAAATGATGCAAATGTGTGGGTGGATGCCCCGCAGGGCTACTCTTTTTTTAAAAAGCGCCAGTTGGTGCGAGGAGAGATCCCCTGCCTGCTGTTACAATTGTGTGTGTGGGGGGGATTAACTGAACTGCCGCCAGGAGATAAATACGGGTGGAACACGTAATATGAACTTAGCCTTTTAAAACAAGTGTAGACTGGATAAACTAGACATGATATCAGAAGCTTTACAACTTACTTTTTTAGAGGTGCTGAATTCATAAATTGCTTCTTTTTCCTCATTCCTCATTACAGGAACTTTGGGAATGGTTCCCACATGGACATGGCTTCTAATTACTGGTAAAAGATCAAAACACAAGTCCTCAATTTTTTTAAGAGCCTTAGTTATAATATCTTCATCAATACTGCTGTCTTTCACAACATCTGGAAGAAGCTCACAATAACCAATATTGTGGCAAGTCTCTTGACATTTCTGCACTTCTGTGTCATTGTTTGTAGGTGTTGTGGAACAGTTTTTTATAGTTTCTATAACTGGAGACTCTGTGTCTAGTCGAAGCCTTTTGGCACTTCTAGGCATTAGGAAGGCATCAGTAGTTTGTTTACTTGGGTAACCAATGCTCCTGGATTGCTGTTGAGCCTCAGAACTGCTCAATTTATCTTTACTACTGTCAACATTTGAAGTGCCCCCAGTTTTTATAAATACTGTAGAAGTGGATGTAATAGATTTGAACCCAGTTATTTGGCTGACAGACACATTTTTGGCATCTCTAGGCAAACTTCGGCTTAGCTGAACATTACCTTTTAGGATGTTTAATGTTCTTGCTCGTGCAGATAATTCTGGGTACATTGTGTCTAGAATTTTGACAGAATTCTCTTGAACACTGTTTGAAGAGCTACCAGATGCAGAAAGAGGAAATCTTCCTGGCACAGGGAGAGCATGCTTTGGTGTGGCAGCACAAAACTGCAAAGGAGAAGACAAAATTCTTCTGTTTGCTTTCTCAGCAGGTGAAGGGGTGGTAAGTACTGGAGATCTTTGCCTGCGTCCACCAGACAAAGGTGACACTTGTCGTGGAAATGGAGTGCCTGGCAAAGGAGAAATCAAGTCATCAAGAGGAGATGGTAAAGATGAACAACTTGAAGATGATAAAATAGGTGATAGAGGGTGTATACTTTTCAGAGGAGATGCCAACAGAGGACCTAGCAAAGGAGGCAATGGGGGGCCCATTTCGGATCTCACTTTAGTAATAGTTTCTGGTGAGTGATCTGCATTGGTCGATGTATCAGCATTTGCAAGCACAGTTTCCCCCACATGTATATCCTGTAAACTTTGCTCACCCCGAGAAAGCTTTTGTTGGTGGTTTTCTTTAGTTACAGGTTGACAAACAATATTAGAATATTTTACCTTGTGGGACCTGTTACGTTTTGTCCTTTCCTCCATGTTAAAAGCAGTCCTATGAAATGAGTTATTTGAACCACCATGTAGCATTTTTAGATTTCCTCTTATTTTAGGTTTTCCAGAAATAACTCTAGGGTTGACTGAATCTTCAGGTCTTTCAAAATTCCATATGAAATTCTTAGCTGAAAGTGTTTTTTTGCCCTCATTCTCTATAGTATCAAAGCAGTTTTGCTCAGCATTATTATTGTCATATTGAATATTTTCAGATACCAGCTTTTCCTTATGTTTTTCACATTCCTCTAAAATAGTCGTTTCCTTTTCTTTTTCGCAAGAATATTGATCCCCATTATTTTTACTATTACTTTTGTCATTTTCCGGATCTACAATTAAGTCACCTGTAACCAAAGATAAGTGCTCCATCAAGATGCCATTTTGCGTTTTTGAAGTAAAAGAGCAATTTTCAGAAGTAACACATGCAGCCAAATCACCTGCACATTCTATGTCAGCCATCTGAGTAATTGTAGGCTTATATGGAGAGTTTTTTGATTCCAAATATACATTACAGACTTTCTCCTCTAAACTTTCTGAAGCACTCGTACCATATTTCTTTAAATTCACAGAGTTGTTGGAGACTGCTTTTGCATAGCTGACTTTACGTATCAGAAAATTCTCTTCTTCACTACTATCCAAGGAAACACTACATGCATCTTGATTTGCATCTGTTTCTTTGGTAATTTTATTTATTACCTGAGTTGACCCTGAACACAAGTTAAAAGGTTGCTCTTCTTCTAGAGGGAAAACAGGCATTACTGTAGACTGATTAAACATCTTAGGAAAGGTGTCACTGTTAGACTGCAAAGAATAAACAGTGTTTGTTTTTTCCAAAGCCGAGGCCAATTCAGCGCAAATCTCCTTTTTTGAGTTTATTCCTTTACAAAGATCTTTATTTACAGTATCAAGCTGATCTCGGCTCTCAGTTACGAGGTCTACTGACACTTTAATAAACTGTTGATCACTCAGCTGAGGCATATCTTTTGCAGTCAAAGAAGGTTTTCCTTCCAGTCTATTTGGATATCCATCAGCACTAGTAGTATCAACATTTGAAGAAAGTGTGTTATGCAGTAAAAAAGTTGAGTGAGATTGATTGTGCCTAGCAGAACATAATAGGTCAGCAACTGCTTGACTTTGAGAACAGATATCTAGTTGGGTTTCTATAACTGGTTGTATATCTACCAAAACAGCTTTTTGCTCTTTTGAAGAGACCAGTGTGTACAAACTTGAATCTGAGGAACACATCTGAACTGTCTTTGAACCCATTTTACACTGCTCAGTTACAATATGGCATGTGCTTGTACTATCTGACTCATCTGAATTATGCATGGATTCTTTAGCTTTGATTGCATAAGTCTGTAGACTAGTAAGTATCTTTCCTTTACATTCATCTTCCAACTTCTCCATAGAAAGGTATGTGCTATCCTTGTCAGCAAAAAATTCACATACATGGTTTTCTTTGTCTGCTGTATTAGAATCCAAATGAAATGGTGTTGAGGCTGGCATGATCTCTAAAGAATATTGCATGTCGTAACCGAGTTCATTGGAGTTTGCTTTGTAACAATGCCCACCCTCTGCAAGTCTTCTCAAAGCCAACTTTTGCTCTAGTGAAATATTTGCTTTATGTACAGGTAACTCCTGAATGTGTTTTGGGTCAGTTTTATCAGTATAATACTGGTTTATCAACTTCATATCTTCAAATTGTACAACAGGTGCACTGCTTGAATGCCCTGATTTTTCTTTAAGTTCATCGAGAGGTTGCACTGTTTGAGCAGCAACACATATTTCACCATCCATTGAAGTGGCATTATTAGGCTTTCTAGTATGAACATCTTCAGAACAACTTATTGACTGTTTGGAGTCTTTAAAGTCATTGGAATCATTATTAAACTGTTGATTAAATTCATTTAAATACATTTCAGGTTGAGCAGATAACAGTAAATTATCTTGACTTCTGTCCATTATGGTATAACTGGAATTATCCATAAGCTTATGTACATTTAAATTGTTGTGAACATGATTTTCTTCAGCACTGGTTATAATGTTGGGAACATGGTTTTCTCCAGAACTAATTATATTATACACCTGCAAAGATTTTATAGATTTGCTTTCATCGGAACAAATTTCATCAAGATTAGAGTTATGCACAGGAGAATCTTTAGAAAATAACACCCCACTAGCATTTACAGATTGGTTGTGATGGACAGCCATATTAGATCTTGCAGAACTTGAACCATCTTCTTTGGAACAATGCAGGTTTTCAATTACCAATCTTCCTGAAATATCCCCACCAACCGGGTGCTCCAGCATGCTGGCCATGTCACCAATTGTACCACTAGAGCTGTGTTTTAGTAATTCAACTTCAGAATTATCAATGCAGTCTGATTTTCTTACAGGAACGTTCTGGTTATTATGCCATTCTAAAGATTTTTCAAAGCCATTTTCTCTGTTGACAGCAGAATGCAAAGTGTTCTCCTTTTCTGCTGGATTTTGTTCTGTTAAAACATTTGTTGTCAGTGTGTTACTGGCAACACCAAAGCTGACTTCAATATGCATTGGAGTTATTTCTTCTTTGTCCGTTTCCATTTCTGTAGTGAGTTCACCCTTATAATTAGAACAAAATTCAGACTGAGATGTGAGGCAATCTTCAACTATAGATATGCTGTCATATTTCACATTACTTCCAAACTCAACATTTTGTTTACAATTTTCAGTTACATTTCCTGCTTCTGGACATGGGACAAATTTGGTCTGGTCTTGAACACAATTTTGCTTTCTTTCCAGTGTTGTACTGTTTTTTGCTTTATTTCTCTCATCTGAGCCTTCATTATCACTCGAATCGGTAAATTCTCCAAAAACATACTATAAAAGAAAAAAAGAAGTAAAAACTATATTATTCATTATGCCATGTCTGCCTAGAAGGCTTGCAGAATACTTAACAGTGCATTAGTGAGGTTGAAGAAATACTCAATTGTTAGACATATAGCACTGATGAATAATAATAAAAAAAAAAAAAATCTAAAATGTTATGGGTTCATATTAATAGAATGATCACTCAATAAATCTAAAACAAAAGCTACCTCACACTAAAACAAATGTTAGAAAGAGCACCTTTTTTTTTGCTCCTGTGTGCTTTTCTTTTTTTATCCCTGCTCTTCTGTTAACCACTTTCAGACCGGACCAATTTGCAGCCAAAGGACCAGGCCCCTTTTTGCGATTCGGCACTGCGTCGCTTTAACCACTTCAGCCCCGGACCATTTGGCAGGAAAAAAAAAAAACTGGTAAAAAAACCAAAAAAACAAAAAATGGTAAATTTTTAAAAAAAAAACGAGCGAAAATTTTGAAAAAAAAAGAGATTTTCTACTTTTTGTTATAAAAAAAAATCTAATAAACTCAATTTTAGTCAAACATTTGGGCCAAAATGTATTCAGCCACATGTCTTTAGTAAAAAAAAAAAATGCCAATAAGCGTATATTTATTGGTTTGCGCAAAAGTTATAGCGTCTACAAACTAGAGTACATTTTCTGGAATTTACACCGCTTTTAATTTATGACTGCCTATTTCATTTCTTGAGGTGCTAAAATGGCAGGGAAGTACAAAACCCCCCCAAATGACCCCATTTTGGAAAGTAGACACCCCAAGCTATTTGCTGAGAGGCATGTTGAGCCCATTGAATATTTTTTTTTTTTAGTCCCAAGTGATTGAATAAAGACAAAATAAAAAAGATTTTTTTTTTTTTCAAAAAGTTGTCACTAAATGATATATTGCGCACACATGCCATAGTTATATGTGGAATTGCACCCAAAATACATTTTGCTGCTTCTCCTGAGTATGGGGATACCACATGTGTGGGACTTTTTGGGAGCCTAGCCGCGTACGGGGCCCCGAAACCCAAGCACCGCCTTCAGGATTTCTAAGGGTGCAAATTTTTGATTTCACTCCTCACTACCTATCACCGTTTCGAAGGCCATAAAATGCCAAAATAGCACAAAACCCCCCCAAATGACCCCATTTTGGAAAGTAGACACCCCAAGCTATTTGTTGAGAGGCATGGTGAGTATTTTACAGCTCTCATTTGTTTTTGAAAATGAAGAAAGTAAAAGAAAAAAACATTTTTTTTTCTTTTTTTCAATTTTCAAAACTTTGTGACAAAAAGCGAGATCTGCAAAATACTCACAATACCTCTCAGCAAATAGCTTGGGGTGTCTACTTTCCAAAATGGGGTCATTTTGGGGGGTTTTATGCCATCTGGGCATTCCATGGCCTCCGAAACTGTGATTGGCAGTGAGAAGTGAAATAAAAAAATTACACCCTTAGAAAGCCTGAAGGCGGTGATTGGTTTTTGCGGTTCCGTACGCAGCTAGGCTCCCAAAAAGTCCCACACATGTGGTATCCCCGTACTCAGGAGAAGCAACAGAATGTATTTTGGGTGTATTTCCACATATGCCCATGACATGTTTGAGCAATATATCATTTAGTGACAACTTTTTGTAAAAAAAATATATATATTTTTTTTTTCATTATTCAATCTCTTGGGACAAAAAAAAAAAATATTTAATGGGCTCAACATTGCTCTCATCAAATAGCTTGGGGTGTCTACTTTCCAAAATGGGGTCATTTGGGGGGGGGTTTGAACTGTCCTGGCATTTTATGCACAACATTTAGAAGCCTATGTCACACGTCACCCACTCTTCTAACCACTTGAAGATAAAGCCCTTTCTGACACTTTTTGTTTACATGAAAACATATTTTTTTTTTGCAAGAAAATTACGTTGAACCCCCAAACACTATATATAATGTTAAAGCAAAGGCCCTACAGATTAAAATGGTGGGTGTTGCATTTTTTTTTTCCACACAGTATTTGCGCAGCGATTTTTCAAACGCATTTTTTGTGGAAAAAAAATACACTTTTTTTTATTTTAATGCACTAAAACACACTATATTGCTCAAATTTTTGATGAAATAAAAAATATGATCTTAGGCCGAGTACATGGATACCAAACACGACATGCTTTAAAATTGCGCACAAACACGCAGTGGCGACAAACTACATACATTTTTAAAAAGCCTTTACATGATACCACATTAGATTCACGGAGGAGGTCTACTGCTAAAATTACTTGCCTCGATCTGACCTTCGCGGTGATACCTCACATGCATGGTGCAATTGCTGTTTACATATGACGCCAGACCAACGCTTGTGTACGCCTTTGCGCAAGAGAAGGGGGGGCAGGGGTGCTTTTTTTTTTTTTTTTGGTTTTTTTTTTTTTTATTTAGCTTTTTTAATTTTATTTTTAAACTGTTCCTTCCATTTTTTTTCTTTGTTATGATTTTTATTGTTATCTCAGGGAATGTAAATATCCCCTATGATAGCAATAGGCAGTGACAGGTACTCTTTTTTTTTGAAAAAATTGGGGTCTATTAGACCCTAGATCTTTCCTCTGCCCTCAAAGCATCTGACCACACCAAGATTGGTGTGATAAAATGCTTTCCCAATTTCCCAAAGGCGCGGTTTATATCCGGGAGGGGGGACATTCCCTCCCACTGCTTGTAAAAGCAGTCTAGAGGCTAATTACCCGCTAGAATTGCTTTTACATGAAAGCCGATCACTGGCTGAAAAGAATGATACCAAGATGATACCTAAACCTGCAGGCATCATTCTGGTATAACCATTCAAAGTCCAGCAACATACTGGACATATATTGTAATCTTTTTTTTTTTCATGCAGCCTCTTGGCTGAACGAAAAAAAAGAGATTGATTGGTGGGTGTGCCCACCATTAGAATACCTCCCTTCATCCACCCACTTCTAATGATGGGCATACATGCACCATTTATATATGCCGATGCATGGGGGCATCCTCCCGCAAAAGTTATGCCGTGTACACACGGTCGGAATTTCGACCGTATGTACGTGGCATTAGGAGCCAATCGCTCCTCCCCCCCCCTGCTGCCCCCATGCTTCGGCATATATGCTCTTTTTTTTAACTGTGGTGGTGAAATCACCTCCTACAGCGTTGGAGTCGCGGCTTTATGTATCGTGGGAGCAAACGCTGTTGCTGTCAAGATAAATAAATCCGCGTTGCAACTGAATGGCGCACCTGAAAACAAAAAAATGCTTAACACTAAAACACAGTAAACAAAATTACATACCTGAAAGCAAGCATGATAAAACATAATAAAACATTGCAGAATAGAATGGAGTAAAAAAAGAGCAACAATAGAGAGAGAGAGAGAGAGAACAATAAAACGACAACTATTTTTTTTTTTTTTTTTTTTTTGAGATTCACAGGTAAAAAAGCTCCTGACTGAAGCGACTGAATCAAAACGCTACACAAAAAAAATGTTAGCGATCGCAGGGATCAGGCCTGACTCTGCGAACGCTGCAGTTATGTGTGCTTAGTGTTTTGTAAGTGACAGTGATCGATCGATACTGCACTTGGGTGGGCTGGGCTGGGCGGAGGGGGAAAACGCAGGTGCTAGCAGGTATCTGGGCTGATCCCGCTAACAATGCGTTTTTTTTGGAACCCTAAACTGCTGGGACGCTAGTATAGATCTGATCAGATCAGATATTGATCTGTTCAGATACTGTGCCACTAAGGGAGGTGTATGCTTTGCGTGTGGGTGTTTGCGGTACTGGCACTAATCTGGGGCGACGCAGACCTTATTAGACCCTAAAACCTAATTGATATCACCCGCCGGGCGATCAGGGGGTTAAACCGTTATTGGGTAATAAATGGCGGGTGCCCTGACAGTATAAAAAACAAGCTAACTAACCAGCGTCACCCGTAACAGTAATACAAAAAAAAACTGGTTACCTAGCGACACTAATGCAGCGATCAGAAAAACGATCGCTTAGTGACACTGGCAAAGGGGGTGAAAGGGTTAACTAGGGGCAATCAGGGGGTTAAAACCTTTATTAGGTAATATATGGGGGTACCTGACGCTATATAAAAACCTGACGGGGAACCTAAATAACTAACTGGCTGACCAGCGTCACCAGTGACATTTATACAGTGATCACTGGTGAAAGGGTTAACTCTAGGGGCAATCAGGGGGTTAAAACCTTTATTTAGGTTGTAATATGGGGGTACCTGACCTATAAACCTATTTATGAACCTATATAAACATGGCGGTAAAAAAAAAAAAAAAAAAAAACTGGTTACCTAGCGACACTAATGCAGCGATCAGAAAAACGATCGCTTAGTGACACTGGCAAAAGGGGGTGAAAGGGTTAACTAGGGGCAATCAGGGGGTTAAAACCTTTATTAGGTAATATATGGGGGTACCTGACGCTGTTTCCCACAAATAGAGCTTTCCCACAAATAGAGCTTTCTTTTGGTGGTATTTGATCGCCCCTGCGGTTTTTATTTTTTGCGCTATAAACAAAAAAGAGCCACAATTTTGAAAAAAAAAAACATTCTTTTTTATTTTTTGCTATAATAAATATCTTCCGGAGCGACACGATAGTCGGAAGCTCCGCACCGCTCCGGTCCTCCAAGGCGCCTACTTGCTGCTAACGTAGGCGGACAAGTACATCGAGACCCCCCACGGCCCCCGGATAACACTGGGCACCCACCCGTATGTCAGAATCTCGCCCTAAGGACGTCATTAGACAACTGAACTTCGGCCTGGCCGCACCTGAGCCTTCTAAGATGGCGGCCGCAATGAATACAGGCGGAGACACCGCTACTTACACCAACACCACAGATTCAGCTGTGGATGCCCCATCAACAGTGAGTAGCATCCAGAACCTCTTCTCCCCTGCCTCAACAGAATCACTCCTGGGCAGAATGCAGACAGGCAACCCTTACTCTCCCCTGACTGACACTCCCAGCAGATTGGCAGACTCACTGCAGGCCTCTCCTATACTTCCCAATAACCCCCCTGACATGGCTCAACTTTTAAGCAGCTTCTCAGACATGCTGGCTGCTGGACTAGCCCAAAATGCTATCCAGATTACTTCCTCAATCAAAGCTGACATTCAGAGCCTGGGGGCAAGAATGGATGCAATTGAGCAAGCAGTGGATGATTCTGCAGCACGAACGAACCAGAATACAGCTTGCATCCAGACACTACAGGACCAACTTGAAACTGCTATCGCCAAAATTGACGATTTGGAGAATAGGAGCAGACGCTATAACTTTCGTGTCAGAGGAATTCCTGAATCCATTACTGATGTTCATGACACTGTTAAATCCCTGATTAAAGAATTCATCCCAGATATCCCAGAACACAGGCTCGAATTAGACAGGGCCCACAGAGTTCTCCAACCCCCTCGCCAAGATGGCCTCCCTCGGGACATTGTGGTCAAACCACATTTCTACGGGGTCAAGGAAGAAATCATGAAGAGATCCCGCAATAGGGACAACATCTCTCTACAAGGCCATAAAATTCGAATTTTTGCGGATATCTCCCCCGCCACGATCCAGAAAAGAAGATCCCTGAGACCTCTACTCGACATACTCTCCCAGAAGATGATCAAATATAGATGGGCCTTCCCCTTTCGCCTGCAATTCCACTACAAAGAAAAGTCCTACAACATTACGAATTTCCAAAACGGCGAACGCTTACTTCTTCAGCTAGGGTTCATCTCCTAGGAAATTACCCCCCATCAGATGGAGACCCGTCCAAGCTCGTCCAAGAGGCCTCCTCCGAACAGTCCACTAACCCCACTATGGATGAAACAACAACCGAAGAGACATCGTGACTCCATTCCTCCAAGATGAATTCCAAGCCATCCGACCCCTTGGGGTCTGCTCCAATCCACTCACCTTCACTGGAACTCCTGACGGTGTAGAGATGGCCTCTACACCCACCGAGTAATGAAAACTTTTTTTTTTTTCCCCTATCTGCTTTTATTAATTTTTGTGCCACGGTCCATTCTTCCCTTCCTTTCTAGCCAATGCAGATGACAAAAAAAGGGGAGTTGCCATCCTCATTTCCAAACGCATTCCTTTTACTCTATCTCAAGTCATCAGGGACACTGATGGAAGATACATCCTAGTTAAGGGACATATTAATGGAATACTTTTTTTCCTTATCTCGTACTATGCCCCAAATAAAGGCCAAGCCCCATTTTTTTTAACCATGTTAACCTCCCTCTCTCCACACCTAGAAGGCAAAGTGATCATTGGTGGTGATTCCAACATCGCCTTTGATCATATGTTAGATAAATCATCTCAATATAAATCCCACCTCAAAAGACCCCCCAAACAGAGTCTCAGCATTGCACGGATCTTCCACTCATTGGGCATGATAGATTCCTGGAGGGAATTACACCCTATGGCTAAGGACTATACACATTTTTCTGCACCCCACAGAACTTATGCCCGCATAGACCACATCTTTCTTCACTCTTCAGACATTCATTTAGCTTCCCAGGCCAACATAGTTGAAGTTCCTTGGTCGGACCACTCCTTAAAAATCACCTAAAAATCACCGGTTTCCTAAACCAATCTAGCTCTCCACAATGGCGCCTTAAAGAGTCCCTTCTTTCCAATCCCGTACACTGCACCATGCTTGAAAACGACCTTAAGGAATACTTCCGCCTTAATGACACTCCTGACATTTCTCACAGCGTATTATGGGGGGCTCATAAAGCAGTCATGAGGGGCAAAATCATCCAGCTTACCTCCCGCCTAAAACGTGAAAAACAAATAGACATAGCCAACTTAGAAAACAACTTTCGCTCCTTAAGCAAATCCCACAAAAAACATCCCTCCCCCACATCGATCGCTCTTCTAGATGCAGCATTCAGCTCTAGCGCAGAAAAACACCTTAGATGGGTGAGTGGTAAATTCTATCTAAATTCGGATAAATTCGGCCCCCAACTTGCAGCTAAACTTTCACCTAAATACAGAGTCCATGCCCTACCCAAAATTAAATCATTATCTGGTTCCCTGACTCAAAATCCCAAACAAATCTTACAAACCTTCCATGCATTCTATTCAAACCTATACTCAGGACCTAACCCGGGTAGCACGCAATCAATCAATTATTTTCTAGACAACATCCCTCTCCCCAAAATCTCAGATTCCCACCTCTCAATCATGGAAACCCCCATATCTGAAAAAGAAGTCAAGGAAGTCATAAAAGAGCTCAAACAAGGCTCAGCCCCTGGCCCTGATGGGTTCTCGACTAAATACTACAAGACCTTTACTGATGTTCTATCTCCTTATCTGGTCCGTTTTTTTAATTCCTTGAATGGAGATTCACCTTTGGACCCTGCGGCCAATTTAGCATACATATCTGTTATCCCCAAACCTGGCAAAGATCAGAGCCTAGTGAGCAACTACAGACCCATTTCCTTAATCAATAATGACTTGAAAATCTTGACGAAAATCCTGTCTAACAGATTGGGATCCTTCATAGGGTCCTATGTCCATAAAGACCAGGTTGGCTTCATCCCAGGAAGGCAGGGAACGGACCAGATAAGAAGGGCAGTGGATATAATTTCCCTGCTTATGTCTAGCTGGGACGGAGGACCCCCGCAGGAGGGCTTTCTCCTTTCCATTGATTTGCAAAAGGCCTTTGATACAATTACCTGGCTATACCTTTTCAACATCCTAAAGAGGTGGGGCTTTGTTCACCTCCTCAAAGCCCTCTACTCCCATCCCAGAGCACAAATTAGACTCCAAGGTCACCTTTCAGACCCCTTCCCTATCAGCAAAGGAACTAGACAGGAATGCCCTCTCTCCCCCCTCCTTTTTGCGATTGGTATTGAAACGTTAGCGGTAGCCATCAGAAATCATCCAGACATTCATGGAGTCAAATGTGGACATTCAATACACAAATGCACCTTATTCGCAGATGACGTCCTCCTTTTCATCACCTCCCCCCTCATTTCTACCCCTAATGTCCTGCAACTCCTTCACAAGTTCGGACAGGTCTCTGGACTTCAGATGAACATGGCTAAATCAATAGAACTTAACATCTCCTCCCCTCCGGCCCTAGTTGACAGACTAAAGAATCACTTCCCCTTCTCTTGGAGCTCAACCTCCATTCCCTATCTAGGTGTCTACCTCACTCCCAGTATTGAGCAACTTTATAAAACACAACTACCCACCCATGTTCAAAAAACTTAAGAAAGATCTTGATCAATGGTCACTTCACAAACTATCCTGGCTAGGTAAGATTAATGCCGTTAAAATGACCCTCCTCCCTAGGATATTATACCTCTTCTGCTCTCTCCCCTTACCGGTCCCCAAATCCCACATACTCAACCTTCAATCAGCGATGATACGATTTACCTGGGGCAAATATAACCACAGAATTCCCAAAGACAATCTATTTAGACCCAGACAGAAAGGCGGCTTGGGACTGCCCAACATCTGGTGGTACTACCAGGCAGCACAGCTATGCCAAATTTCAGCCATTTATTCTAGAGGACCCAAACCTGACTGGATAGAAATTGAACGTCAGGCCATCCCCAAGTTCACCATCGATTTCCTCATCTGGCGCCCTCCTAAATCCAGACCCCCGATCATGTCTCCCACTCTTTCTCACTCATTAGCACTATGCGACTCACTACATAAACTAAATTCCATTACATCTAGTTGGCTACACCTTGCCCACATTTTCAACAACCCTGTTTACCCGCCCGGGTTAGATATCAAGGCATTTCAGTGGTGGCTAGATAAAGGCCTCTACAGGATAGGGCACTTTTTCAACTCAAATGGTCCCTTTAAACTGAACCAATGCATCTCTAAACTGGAAATGCCATCCTCAGAAAGATTTCGCTTCCATCAAATAGCCCATTTCTTACATACACTCTCCTCCCAAGACTCTCTCCCACTAACTGTTACCCTGTATGAACAATGGTGCTCCTCAGCCATGGACACGAAGGGGGGAATATCTCTGATTTACTCCGCCTTAGCAGACCCGCAAGATAAAGCGCAATACACGCTGAGCTGGGAGCGCGATCTAGATTTCGAATGGGACTTGGACTCCTGGCACTCCCACTTTGCAAACGCTTTCAAGGGTATCCTAAATACCTCACTGATGGAAGAAGACATCACAGTTTTTACCCAATGGTACATGGTGCCAACTCGCCTAGCTAAATTTTACCCTCAGTCTTCCCCCCTATGCTTTAGGGGTTGTGGTCATCTAGGATCTCTCCTACAGATCCTATGGGAATGCCCCAGAATCAGGGGCTACTGGAACATGATCTTTAACCTAATCCGCAAAGTCACTGGTTTTGCGGTTCCCCAATCTCCGACAAAAGCCCTTTTAAAGCAGAGAATCCCTAAAACCCCCAAAAACGCACAAATCTTGATCCATTACATCTTCATCGGAGCTAAAATGACAATATCCCGAGCCTGGAAGTCTCCAAAAGTCTCCCTCTCCCTAACCAAACAAAAAAGTACCCGGATTATGTACCAGGAAAAAAACTCTAATATTATCCTTGACAAACTGGAAAAATTTAAATGTGTGTGGGAACCATGGGCCCAATACATTGGGATTCTCCTTTAACCAGGATCCATAAGTTCAATCGGAAGTCCGCCCAGAAGTAAGCCCCGCTGACCCCACCAGGCTCTCCTTGAACAGGCACCCTTATGTCCTTGACCCCCTATCTCCCACCTTCTATCCCCTCCTCTAGCTTTCTTCCTATCTCTCTCTCCTTTCCCCACCCTCCCCACCAACACCTGTTGGTGAGAAGGTTGGAGGTCCAAGTTAAGACCTAGCTCTTGAACATCAGTGGAGATATTTCTCAATGTGATCTCTTTTTCAGTTGGTCAGTCGCCAGTTGGGTGAAACCAACCTTGTTCATAAGGACATTTTCCACATCTAGAGCTCATTAGGGCCATTGTTCAGTTTATTAAGTTGTTCTTTCACTGTTTATCTCCTCCTTTTAGTCCTCAACTCGATGGGCGCACATAGACCTCATAGTTTCTTGCAGTCCAGGGGGCCCTGAGGCCACGACACAGCTTGATCCCAGTTGGGATGTCGGGGCCCTGGGCCTTCTGGAGGGCTAATCACCCATCTGCCTATGTGCACTACCCCACCTAACTGCTTCTTGGCTCTTTATCGATACCTTCGATTTACAGTCTAGTTTGGTACATGTACTGTTTATTGTCAATAACTACTTTAGACACACACTACTGATGTACCTGTTCATTGTATACCCTTTCGTACTCCCCTGTGAGGGAGACACTTCTTTGTTATATTTTTGATCTCTTAAAATTAAAAAAAATAAATAAAAAAAAAGAGACGTCCGCAGCCTTGCATAGCCGCATGGTTCTTTTTGTTGACTTTTGCATACCCTACTCTATTACGGACTTACTGTGTCCCCTGGCGAAGGTGCCCATAGCGTCATGGAATATTAGGGGGATCCATTCTCCTCTCAAATGTACTATGCTCTTTATGCATCTTAAAATATTTAACCCTGGGATATTTTGTTTTCAGGAAACCCAATTAACAGCAAAGACGTGAATTGTTTAAGATACTCCTGGGTGGGGAAAGCACACCACTCTACACATACCTCTTATTTCAGGGAGGTCGGTGTGTCAAATCACGGTGCCCTGGATTACCAGGAGTTTGACAGTAAAATTGACCCGGAAGGTCGTTTTGTTTTCATAAACTGCCACCTTGTTTCTTTGACATGTATATTGGCATGTGTTCACATTCCTCGGCCCTTCACTGCGGGGAGGCTACAGCTTCTCATCTCCTATGTGGATGTTAGGCCAGTGGTGCCGTTGCTAGTACTGGGGGACTTAAATTGCTGTTTAAATGCAGGTTTGGATAGACACCCGGCACCTAGTGCCTCTGCCCTCTCCAGGGGTACTCCCTTGGTGAGGTTGTTGCAAGAGGTGGGCTGGGTGGATATCTGGAGACACAAAAACCCTAATGTTATGCAATTTACATATTTTTCTAAAACTCATGGTAGCCTGTCTAGAATTGACCTTGGGGTGAGTAGCTTGAGCATGCTTCCATTTATCTCCGATTTGATATATAGACGCCACAGTGTGTCAGATCACTCCCCTTTGGTGACACACGTAACGGTATCCTGGTCAGTTACACTACCCAAAGCCCCAAGAGAAATTTAATGCGTTCTGGCTGAAGCTGTTCACTTTTCCTGAGGTGATGGCGGGGAAGCATGCAAGAGTACTTCACATTTTAGGGTCCAGATGTGTTGTTTGTAGCAATGGGAGGCCTTATCTGAGGGGTTTATTGATAGCGGAAATTAATAAAGTAAAATATGCATCCTCCGCTAGGCTGCCCAAGAGCATTTGCTCTCCTCCTCGGCAGAGAAGAGATTATTTTCGAGACAGGCATTTTTTGAGGAAGGGGGGAAAACTGGGCGCCTGCTGGCTATGATTGCCAACGCACACCAAAGATCCTCTGCCATAGGCGTGATAAAGTCATTAGTTCACCTGTATTGATTATGCAGGAGTTGGCAGGCTATTATGAATCCCTTTACTGTCCCGGCACTACTTACGCCCAGGAAGACCTTGACCTCTACCTTCACAGTATAGGCTTCCCTGAACTGATGGCATGCCAGCGGGAGGGGTTGTAGGCCCCATTTACCATAGAGGAACTTCAGGAGGCAGTCGAAATATAGAAGCATACAAACAATATTCTGAAGTTTTGCTACCACTTTGCTAAAAGTTTTCAATCAGTCCCTGGAGAGTGGAGCTCTTCCACCCTCTATGTCAAAAGCAAACCTAATTTTGCTTCTCATGCCAAGAAAGGACCCTGTGGACCCATGTTCTTACCGTCCTATTTTGTTGCTGCCGAGCGATATTATGATAATGGCAAAGGTGTTAGCAATTCGGCTGAATGGAGTTATTACCTCTCTCATGCATGACGACCAGACTGGTTTCATGCCAAATAAATCAACAGCCATTAACCTAAGAGGTTTATTTCTGAATTTACAGACTGCAGTGGTCATTGCTGGTAGCAGGGCTCTGCTATCACTAGATGCCACAAAAGCGTTTGACAGCATTGACTGGAACTACCTGTGGAAAGTACTGGGGAAATTCGGGTTCGGCTCAACATATATATTGTGGGTGCGCCTTCTATACAATTGACCACAGGCTGCAATTCGAGCCTCTGGCAATCTGTCCCATATTTTTTGCATTAAAGAGGGGGACAAGGCAGGGCTGCCCATTGTTCCCTCTTCTTTTTGCATTGGCTATTTAACCGCTGGGCATATGGATTAGGGCTAATACACAAATTGTGGGCTTTTGCTATGGCAATCTGCCGGAAAAGATGTTGTACGTCTGATGACACGCTGCTCATGTTGGGTGACACCGACAGTTCCTTGCAGGAGGCTATGACAACTATTACAAAATCATCCTTTAAATATTTGGGAATTCAGGTGACCTCGAAACCCATGGGAATTTAGTCATCTAATTATTTCCCCTCTCCTCCAAAGGTTTAGGGACAAGGTTAAAACATGGAATGTCCTTCATCATCGGTGGCAGGGAAAGTGAACTTGATTAAGAGGATACTCATGCCCCAACTTCTTTTTTTCCTCCACAATGCCCCTGTGGTTATACCTTTGAAGATTTTCAAAATAGTGAACACAATCTTCCGTACTCTCATATGGAATGATAAACCCCCCAGGATAAAGTTAGAACACCTGCAGAGACCCAAGGATGACAGTGGGTTGGGTTTGCCCAACCCATGGTTATACTACCTGGCAGCACAACTGCAACACCTCATTGGTACCTTCAGGGGTGATGGGGAAGAAGGACATAAGATGTACACTTCTTCATAGGCGGTAATGCTTCATACTTTATGTAGAGGACCAATTTCAATGGCTTTGGAGGCTCAAGCCTTTACAAAACCCCCATAAAAAATTCCTGATACATAGTCTCATCCAGAAGGTGTGGAACAAATCCAAATACCTCCACATATATTTTTGTGTGATGAGGATGCAATGCACTGTTTGTAACTGTAATAATGTTACTGATTGTATACCTATGTTTTCTAATAACTTTTTTTTTTTACCCAACAAAAAGAATGAGCACCCAAATATCTGTGAAAGCGAACCGAACCGTAAAACCGAAATGTTGGTCTAGTAAACACTAGAGGAAGGACTAAAGTTACTTGACTTGCACCAAAGTAAGCCTTTCAGGTGCAATGGCAGGCTTTACGAAAAGTCAGCTTCCTAGTTGCTACTTCAAGAGTATTGGGAAGACAAATTCCAAAAAGGTCATAAGATCCTCAGGACCATGGCCTCGACAGCTTTGCTGTTAGAGCCATTGCCCCAGAAGCAGGATAAAACAATGGATTTTGGGTTAGGAGGTCTGGATGATCCAGAAAGACCCATAGAGCATCTGTCAGGAGCTTGAGTATCACATCGTCTTGGGCCAATTGATGAGGATCACCTTAACTCCCTCCTAAACCCTGCAGAGGGGAGGAAAGGAGTAGATCAGGTTGAACTCATCCTACGACACCACCCGGTCAACTACGCTCTAGGGTCCTGGATCTGAAGACAAACCCGTCTAGTTTGCTACTGAATCTGGGTGCCAACGGGTTCACATCTGGCATCCCCTACTTGTAGCAAAGGGCTTGAAAGACCTGAAGGTAAGAGCGTCTATTCCCCCAGATCCATATGCCGATGACTGAGAAAGTCTGCCTACCAATTTTCCAAATCTAGGATGTGGGCAGTGAACAATTCTGGAATATGAAGTTTGCTTTCCTAAAGTGGCACAACATCTAATGCCTCCAGCGACCAAGTCCCCTGCACAGATGGGGTGTTTAGGACTGACCTTGCCAAACGACTGGCATCTATTGTGAAACCCTTCCAAGTCTAGGGAGGAAAGAGCCTCCTTAACTAGAGTTGGCACGATAGGGAAGGTCTAAACTTGGGTGTCAGATACATGGGCGATATAAAAGGCAGATGGCGTTTGTTCCATTTGACCAGATTGTTGCCTTGTAATCCTCTGGAGGGAAACTGGGTGTATGGTATAGCCTTAAACGAGGTAGCCATGAGATCCAACGCCCTTATGCAAGCAAAAGTCAAGAGCTTCCTCTGGATCCAGAGTGCCCTGACATGAAAACAAAAAAGTATAGAAGTTTTTCCTGAGGCAGAAAGATTCCGAATAAGGCCATGTCCAGCATTAGACTAAGGTACCTCAATTTGAAATATGGGTCCAGCGATCATTTACCAGATCCTTTACTGTCTCTGTTGGATAATGGCTGACAGGGACAAGGAAGGTTGATCCTTCAACAGGAGATTGCCTAGGAACCCTTGGAGCACGCAGCAGAGCCAAAAAACAGGCGAAGCACATTGGTGAAAACCCAGGAGGCCGTGGAAAGGCCAAAAGGTACGGATAGCAAATTGGTATTGTTGCTCGCCCACTGCAAACCCCTAATAAACGTGGATGAGGCAAAAAGGTGAGAAATGTACAGGTAAGAATCCCTAATTACTACTGAACAGAAAATCCTCTGGAAGAAGGGGAGCATAAGACCTGGCATAGGTCACGCAAAACTTTTGAACATGAAGTTGAGGAGTCTTCAGATGAAGAATGGGCCGGACCTATACATTCAGTTTTGGAACTGTAAAGTGTGGAAGCCTGGGAGGAGGCAGAGAGCAAAACTTCAGTTTTCTGAGACCAGAAGGCTAAGAGACGTCACCCTAGTTTGAGAAGTGAGGGAGCCCCCCATCACTGAAATAAGGCCTTGGTGCCTGACTTGGCTGACCTGGTGAGACATGTCTTATCACAAATGTATGTTCTTGTCCTAGACTTGGTTTTGGAAGACTGCGAGAGATGAACCTCTGAAGTAAAGGTTCTACTGGCTAAGACACAACCTTTCTTCACCTTTGGGAGAAGAGCACTATTGCCTTCTGTAATCTCCTGAAAGTACTTCCAAAGAGGGACAAAACAGGTGTTCATCCTCAAAAGGTCAGTGATAAAAGCAGGGTACATCTGCTGATGAGCATTTAAGCCACAGAATCCTGTGCAGAGAGAGAGAAGGCTCATCCTGGAAATTTGTGCAAAGTGTATCTGTCAAGCCATTCACGTAGTAGTGTAAAGCTGTGTGCAAAAGGTCCAAATGACTATAGAAATGGACAGAGGGATCTGTCAGAATGGAGGCGGAATTCTGGGCCATACATTTGGCCCAGACTGCAGTCATTTGACAGAATGCAATATATACAACTGGCACAGTTCACAACTGACATATATTCACAAATCTGAAACTTTCCTTAATAGAATATGGTTTAGCAAAACATTTAGGAGAAAAAATTATCTTCTTTGGGGGAGGCCAGTCTCTATATGGGAGATGCTCAATCAGCGAGAGCGGACCAGGAAATACTTAGCTGCTTTTGGGAACTTTAGAAACCCCAAACTAGAAAACTTTGGGTGAGGATAGCCTTTAGCCACGTCCTTTTGATCTGCCATGCCTATGAAAATTGTCCCCTGAAGGGAACTCACAACCTCCCCTGAGCAGAGTTGGGGGGGCTCAAAAAGCTGCACGATTAAACTACTTGTAACTGCTCTCAGAGAAGGAACCAGGAGATGTTGATGGTCCTGAAATCCCGAATGAAAAGAGGAAGAGACGGAGGTCCAGGTGCAAGAAGGTGGTTTGGGCCATGCAGGAACAGTAGTACTCATTTGCACCGGCACACCTTATTCAGGGAGACACAATTTTTAACCCCAACCATCCTGCTTCCTACCACACCAACGGAAGGGACAACATCAGTCTCAATACACAAAAAGGGGAAAGCAAGCCTAGACACCCTGGGCTGAATGTTTAGAGGTCTTCTACCCTGGGCTCCCCACATCGGTAGCAGAAATTAACCCCATTGACAGACATCGTCCTCCACAATGGGCATACCCCTGTTGGGCTCTGCACCCGGTCTTACACAACCCTGGACCTGTAAAGCATCCTGCAGCCTACTCCACATGCTGCACTATGTGACATAAAAAACATTCACAGAACGACAAAGCAACATTACAGACCGGCCCCGTGTCTTGCTACAGGTGGGGTCCGTTGTGGTCCCCCAAGGTTTTGCTGAGGAGTCAATGGATTTGGAAGCTGCTTGAAGAGTTGCAATGCTCCTGATTGTTAGAAGGATCATCTTAAACTATAATCAGACAAAACTTCCAGAGAAGGTAGCAGAAAGAAGAGGCCCCTCACCTAAAGACACTAGCAAAAAACTGAGGCTAGATGGGAATGGGAGGGGTTAAATACAGAGATATCCCTGTAGCCTTCAGTTCTTGCCAGTGTGCAATCAGCTGAAGGTAGCTGCATATAACCCAGTCAAAATGATTTAACCACTTTAATAGTGGTCACTTTCCGACCCTTTTCTTGCCCAAGCAAATTTCAGCTTTCAGCGCGGTCGCAATTCTAAAATGACAATTGCGGGGTCATGCAACACCGTACCTAAACTTTAATCATTTTGTTATTTTGTTCCCACAAATAGAGCTTTCTTTTGGTGGTATTTAATCACCACTGGGGTTTTTATTTTTTGATAAACAAATAAAAAAAAGACCAAAAATTTGCCGTCGATTTTTGCGGACAATTCCCCCCCCCCCTTATCTCAAAATCTAAGCGTTGTACTAGACTAGAGGGATGGTGTTGGGCATGTGGGGATGCATTGTGGAGAGGGATGGATGGTGCCGAGTGTGGAAGCATTGTGGAGAGGGATGGATGGTGCTGGGCGTGGAAGCATTGTGAAGAGGGATGGATGGTGCTGGGTGTGGGTGGGGATGCATTGTGGAGAGGGATGGATGGTGCTGGGCGTGGATGGGGATGCATTGTGGAGAGGGATGGATGGATGGTGATGGGCGTGAATGGGGATGCATTGTGGAGAGGGATGGATGCATTGTGGAGAGTAGAAGGATGGAGTAGATGCTGGGTGTGGATGAAGATGATTAAGTTGCATTGTGAAAATGGATGAGGACGACTCTGGGTGGGGATGAGAGTTACATTGTGAAGAGGCTCTCCACAATGTAACTCTCATATTGAGTCATCCTCATCCATTTTCACAATGCAACTCAATGCCAGCCTCAGCCAGGTGTCCCATCGAAGGAGAAGGAGAAAAAAAAAAAAGTCCAAATCTGCAGGCAGCACAGGGGGCACAACAGCACACATTAAAGTTTTGTGACTTATCCTCCATATTGCTTTCTGGTATTTATCTGCATGCACCTGATAGGGCTAGGTGTATGCAGATATACGCTGATGAGCTGACCATCCGCCCCCCCGCCCAATCACAATGCAAGCAAACCTAGCAGCAGGCTCCACCACAGCAGCCAGCTAGTGCTGGCTGCGATCACCTGCGGGGGGGGGGGGGGGGGTGTTGCAAAGTCAGACAGGCGGCAGGCTTGTTTAGTGACACGCCCTGGTAAGCCGGGTATAGAGTAGCAGCCGCAAATCGGTCTAATTTGGATAATAATCGGCCAACGACGATTTCTTAAAAAAGTCCAAATATCAGCCAGCTGATATATCGGTCGACCTCTAATTGATGAAGCTGCACTGATGGGCACTAAGACAGCACTAATGAGGTGGCACTAATATGCACTTATAGGTGGCACTGATGGCCACTCATAGTTGGCACCTATCATGGGCACTGACTGGCGACCCTGGTGGTCACGGGTGGGCATCCTTGCGGGGCTGCATTGATAATCAATCAGCGCAGACCCCCCATCAGGAGAGCAGCTGATCGGCTCTCCTCTACTGGCGTATGTCAGTGCAAGTGCATACGGCTTTTCCTGTTTACACTGTGGTCATCTGTGATAAGACACAGCTGATCACATGGTAAAGAGCCTACGTCAGAGGCTCTTTACCTAGATCCGGGATGCGGTGCATCAGACTGACACACCACACCAATGATTGCCGCGATCACGGCTTATCTTGCTGGACATCATATGACGCCCAGTCAGGATACTGAAACCACTTTCCAGCCGTCATTCTGCTATATGGCAGGCGGGAAGTGTGTAAAGCCCGTGTCCTGTACAGTATGACTAGGAAAAAAAAAAAAAAAAAAAAAAACTTCCATTTGAAAAAAAACTTTGCAAAGCTTCTTTTTGTCATGAAAAAAAAAAAAAAAAAATGCATATATTATTTATATAATGGAATAAACAGGCCCACAGCAGAAATATAAAAATTGCCCTGGTCCATAAGCAGCACTCAGGTGAAAGGTGGTTAAAAATGTCCCCTGCTTCCCTAGCTGATAAAGGATCTAATGTTTTGTTTTGTTTTTTCTAGGGGATGATAACAATTTTACTTGCAATAATCCAGGGTTCTTCCTCCCTGCTGGTTTTGGTTTTCATGATCATTCCCACAAAGCTGCTCCTCTTGGTGGTCTCCAATCAGTCTGGTCAGCCCACTTTCACTGACATTCTCATATACAATGCAGGAACAACATCCACCACTGATCTTGCATTGTATGTGATGATGTAGGATTGCATGCCTAGAGACAAGGGAAGGACAACACAGGTTGTTGTAGGACTGCGAGTTAAAGCTGATCTGCAGCTTTTAGTGACGTTTAAATAGTTAGTTTGGACCAAGCCGGTCCAAAACAAACTATTCCCTTCACGAATAAATGCAGTGGCCAGGAGCTGTGTACCAGCACTGGGATGAGAACTTCCCGTTCTACTCTCTGAACAAAATGGAGTCAAGCTCAACGTCACTCAGCCTTTCACAGGGAGATTTGTATGCTATGAAAGATTTCAAAGGTTCCTCTGATTGGACAAGTAAGCGAGGCAGGCGGACGAGATCACAAACCCTGACTCAGCTAGAGGAAGCTTTGTATTCAATCATAGAATAAAAAGTGCTCTGTGAAAGTTGAGCTCATCCCAAATTAATTTTGATCCAGGAGTAGGATGGGAATTTCCCATCCCACTGCTGGAACAGAGTGCTATATACTGTATGCAACTGATGCTGAATGCAGTTTATCCAAAACTCCAGATGCTGAATCCTTTAATGAACGGAATAGTATGTTTGAACCAAACTATTTAACCTCTTCATACCAGCGACACGCATATATTTGGTCTTTCGGGGGGTGGGCATTAACATCGAGTGGCCGCATATATGCATACCAGAACGTAAACAAAGCTGTGTGAGCACGCATGCTGCGCGCTCCCGGCACTCTTACTGGTGGCTAAGACAAAGCTTCTGATCTCTACTTGCAATTGTGAGCTTTCCAATAATGTGACTGCTGTGACAGTCAATCATGGCGGTCAAATGATCAGAAACCCTGCCCCTGGCTCCCGGCATCAGAAACCTATTAAAGATTCAGAAGATGCTGGTGTTAAGGGGTTACATTTCATCAAACGCTGGAGATCATTTTTAAAGGTAAATATTACTTAAAAAAATTACAAAAAAAAATTCTAATGATTTTAGAACTGCCCGGAGTTTAGTTTTAATGTGTAACAAAAAGAGGAATTCTGACTTAATTGCATATCTTGGGAGTACAGTGCAGGACAAAGGCAGAATATATTCATACCCAATGGGTTATAGCTGTGTAGACTGGATACTGGCAAAGCGTTAGAGGACACAATGTCTGGGTGCCCCCCCCCCCCCCCCCCCCCCTTTAATAGTACCAAACTTCATGAGTCCTCAGTTTTGTAGTAAGCAATGGAGTGTAAGCCAAGGAATGGAAGGGAGGATATCCTTTGCTATACTCCAAAACATAGTGTATGTGATTATCTGCACAGAGGTGTGTGAATAAATAATGCTGCAAGCATGAACTGAAAAAAAAAATCATGTAAATCTGTATAATCTGCGCATCATTCATTTATTTTTTTATAATCCAAAATATGGAATTTTCCGGCAAATCAAAATTCTTCTTATCCTAATTGTATGGTACAGAACAAAGGCAGACTATTCAAACATCATGGGATGTCTGCAAGCAATGAGTATGAAGGGTGGGCAACAAAGAGGCAAACGGGACTGGCCAATAGGCTCAACAAGGGTAAAAAAGGCCCAACTTCAGGGAGCTGCTGCAAGCCAAAAGCTGCATCAGCAGAAGCTTAGACGTCCAGCTGGTAAAACTTTGAAAAAGTAGCAACGGAAGACCAGGTTGCAGTTGTTTGAGAGGCGTTAAGCAAATGCAAATGAAACATTTGACAGCACATACAGCATTGCTTCAAATTTAAAGCCTCATGTGGAGTCAGTGGAGCAGTTTTAGCACGCTTTAGTGCTCATTAAACGCTTCACAACTGCCCATAGGGCATTTGGGGAGCATTTTTAACTCATTAACGCAAAAAGAAATGCCAATACTGCCACTATAGGAGCGTTTGTTAAGCGTTAGAAATGTAGTCAAGTGTCAACAAGCCCTTAGACAATTGGGCCACTGAAGCTAGGTGCTGAAATGCCCATCAAACACTCACTAATCTGATGGAATGGATGCAGAAGGGCAAAAGTAGGTTTCGCTTTGAGAATGTAAGCAGTCAGATTTAAACTATGAAGCAGGGTATTCATTCATGTCTACCTTTCCTATGATTTACAGTGAACATAATTGCCATGTGATCGCCGTTTCCCAAGTTATCCCTGACATCCACATCCGCTATCAACTCTGGGTTGTTTGTAATTAGTAGGTCTAGCAGAGCCTTGTTTCTAGTTGGGACATCCACCAACTGACACGCAGTCCCACAAGACATTTGAGTAATGCAGTGTCTTAGAGGATTGAGTAGTTCCATCTGCCCAGTCACTATCTGAATAACTGAAGCCCCTATGATTATAAAATTGCCCTACCTCACCTCCATTTGTAACTTTGTGAATAACAACCTAATAAAATTCACCATGCTGTGATGAAAGCGGACATCAGATCCCTGCCCTTCGCACCAACTCGTGACAAAATCTCACACCGTGCTGTCACTTACGCAACAATGCCACTCTCAGCTGCACCCTGCACAAAGCTTTTCCAGCTTGCGGGACCCAATCTAGGTGCCAGCAGCCTGAGAATGATTGTCACTGGGCTACGTTATTTAAGCCATTAACCCTCTAAGCTACCACCACCACCTTTTGAAAGAAAAGGTGGAAACTCACAATCTTAGCAATACCGACTAAGATTTTAGAATAAACGTCTGTAACATACAGTGTCACCACAGACAGGTATGTTCAGAGATTTGTACTATACATTAGTGCTCTTCAAGAGATGGGAATTATTTGAAGTTTGCATTAAAAAAGTGTTTGAGACAATGTTAACACTTTTCAAAAAAGGGTTTAATAATGAAAAGGTCAAAAATGGTGCAAATGAAATATTTACAGAAAAGGGGTGTTACAAAAAAAATAAAGAGATAATAAAACCACAGAGAAAAAAAAAAAAAGAGTTGAAAAGAAAGAATACTTGCAATGTCCTGGTTTCGGCAACGTTAAGTCAATGAGCAAGGTGTTATTGTCTCTCATAACTTGACAGATGTTTCTTGGTTGATGGTATATGAGAACAGCCAAAACTGTCCTGGCATCTCCCTTTTCTCTTGGGATCAAAGGGGTGTTAATAGAGGCCATCTGACTGATTAAGTGCCTGAGGAGTGACTATCGTGTTTATGACTGTATCATGCCCTCCCTTACACACAGTTTTATACTAATATAAAAAAGGAGGAGAAGTCCAGCCTGAGCTTTTTAGGCTGGGCTTCTCCTATGGGTCACAGGGCTGCAATTCGTTTTTGCACTTCTGTGAACCATTTTCAGAGGAGAGTGGTCTGAAGTCCGCTCTCCGCTGAAGTCACTGCCATCAGTCGAAGCAGCGTGTCATCCTGACTTCCAAGTCTGGATCCGCCAGCTGCCATGATTGATGGGCAGTCTCAGCAAGCCACTGAGACAGCCTCTCCCCAGCTCAGTGCTCCTGTGAGCATGGAAAAGCAGAGGAGAGACGCTGACTGACAGCAGCTTTCCTTGCTGGGATCTGTGAGAACCGAGCCATCAGCGGTGTTCACTGTCTCGGTTCTCAGTGCAGAGACAGTGGGGGTCTAATGCTCCATCCATCGAGGTAAGTATAAATCAAAAGAAAATCCATACTACTTTTAATATCTTCCAATATGTGCAGATGGCATTCAAGAAACCAGTATATTGGGGGCGTGGCCTGACGAGGCATGTGAGCAGACGTGCTGCATGGAGCTCCCACTGGTGATCCTCACAATGATCCTCTCCTCACACACAATTTCACCCAGAATCAGCTAAAAGTGCAACCTACAGTCACCCTGAGTCGCCTGGACCCGCTGGATCCCAGAACCGAGCAGGTGATGACCCGGGGGAACCACAAAGAGCAGCCCAGAGATTTGCTTTATTATGCATAGAAACTGTCTGGCAATGCTGAATTATCCCTGAGTGCCTCACAACAGCACACACACTCCCCTGAGCAGGAAGATAGGGAGGAAGCAGGCATGCTAGATGATACAGTGCCACTAGACTCTCAGGCAGAGCACATGCATGACTTATTTGATCCCCCTTCAGAGGACAGTGTCCAACCCACGCTTAGTGAAATCCTGCACGCAGTTCACAAATGCACTGCCTCTGTGGATGACCTGAAAGAAAAGTTTGGAGGGCTGAGGGAAACAGTTGCCCTCCTGCGGCAAGACCTCCAGAAGATCAGGGCGAGAACCACAGCAATGGAAGGCAGGGTGAGTGATGTGGAAGATCAGCTGCCCCCTCTTAGAGTGGCTACTCAGCAAGCATTCCAAGCCCTTAATAAAACGGATGACATTGAGAACTATCTGAGATGCAATAACGTTCGCATTGTGGGGCTCCCAGAAAAGGTGGAGGGCAGGGACCCCACAGCATTTGTTGAAAGAAGGCTGCAAGATGTATTTGGCAAAGAAGCCTTTTCCCCTATTTATACTGTGGAAAGGGCACACAGAGTACCCCCGAGACCCCTCCCACCTGGCAACCCGCCACAATTGATACTATCCAGGCTTCTGAACTACAAGGATAGGTAGGTGGTAGTGCTGCATCTGGCCAGAGAGAAGGGAACCGTACAATATAATGGCACCAAAATTTTATTCTACCCGGATTTTTCTGCGGAAGTACAACGTTAACGATCAAAATTTGTAGATGTCAAGAAAAGGCTACAAAGGCTGCAATTATCCTATGCCATGCTATTCCCGGCCGAATTGAGAGCGACAGCCGGGGGCCAGAATCAGTTTTTTGAAAACGCACAAGACGCAGCCATCTGGCTGGATCAAAATGAGCAAAACCTTCACCGGCACGGGCGTGAAGATGGTGCAGGATGACTTCTGCTCTGAAACCAGAGAAACAGGAGAAAGTTGGGCGTAAAGTTTCCCATACAGGTTGCTTCTTTACAGAGGAACTATTTCTACGGTCTATACACAGTGACTACCCACATTTTTTGCTAGTTTTACTGCTTACACCGGCCCACACGGGTGATGCTGCATGTGAGCCACCAGAAGTCATGGGTTGCATGGCAGTTGTTTCAGTGCCCGGTGGGCACGAATAGACAGACTGGAACTTTCACCCTACAGCCCCTGCAAAGTTTTAGCTGTGTATGGTTAAGCATGGCCATAACCCAGGGCATCCGTTATCTCACCCTATGTTTTTTTTTCCTTTACCTATATGCTGCGCAGTGGCACGAGATTAACTGCCTCTTACACAAAATGTTTTTCCAATGTACAACCCCCTTGTTGGGAAAATTATGCCTAATGCATTTTTTCTTGTTGACCGATCCAGGTTATCGATGTGCCCGGATCAGTGGGGTAACCAAGGCACAAGTGACCCCACCCTGAACATTGTGTAACTATGTGTCTGCTCTGGTATCCACACCTATAGTAACATGGAATGTCCGAGGAGTGAATGATCCCTTGAAAAGGACCATGATCTCCTCCTGCTTGCGCAAATTCCATCCAGCCATTATTGGCCTGCAGAAAACTCACCTCCTGGGGGACAATGTGGGGTTTCTACAATATGCATGGGTGGGTAAAGCGTATCACTCCACTCACTCGGCCTATTCACGGGGGGTGAGTGTATTGATACACAAAGTGCTGGTCTATCAGGAGCTTGACTCGCTGGTAAACTGTACACCATAACCATGCTTTTAGCTTTTGTGTATGCCCTGCCTCCATTTCTGCGGGACATGCTGCAGTTGTCGTACCTGGTGAGCAAACCCGAGGTTCTGGTATTGATTATGGGGGATTTTAATTGTTATCTAGACCCCAGAATGAATAGGCACCCCCCAAGGGCAGCAGAGGTACGGCTATTAGCCGCTTGTTGTCTGAGGTGGGATGGACAAAAATATGGCGCATGCGCAACCCTGACACAACAGTTTTCATGCTTCTCCAAAACCCACGGCTCCCTGTCACGTATTGATCTATGTGTGGGCCCGCCGAATATAATTGATCGCACCTCCAAGGTGGAATATTTCCCGCGCGGAGTGTCCGATCACTCCCCACTGGCCTTGTGGCTGATTACCCAGCCCCCTACCTCGCTACCTATGGCCCCCTGGAAACTCAACGCCTTCTAGCTTAAATTATTCACCTCACCAGACTGACTAGCAACACAAATCGATAGCTTTTTCCAATCCCACAGCCAATACCCTGACATGATCCAAAAATGGGAGGCTCTTAAAGCCTACCTTAGAGGGGTGTCTATTACTGAGATTACACATGTTAAAACTCCTCGGCTCTGCTGAAGCAGGTGGGAGACCAGGTACGACAACTGGAACTTACCTATATCACAGACCCCAAGGACTCTGCAAGGGAGGCATGGATGTCAGCCCAGGATTCCCTGGATTTCCTGAGATCCTCTGCGGCAGAACGCAAGAGATTCTTCACCAAGCTTGCTTTTTACGAAGAGGGGGAAAAGACAGGACGCCTACTGGCGAGGATTGCTAGATCTCAGCAACAGTCCCCGGGTATCGGGGCGATCCGCTCATCTAATGGCTAGTGGTTAACGATCTGGAGATGGCCATCTCGGAACTGGCATCCTTCTATACAGACCTCTATGGGGCGAGGGATGACTACTCGGATGCTGATCTGGAGATTTATATATCCAGCATTGACTTGTCAGAGGGAGCCAAACAATTGTTGGAGGCACCGCTGACTTTGGAGGAGCTACAGAAGGCGGCATGCTCCATCCCCACATGCAAGGCCCCTGGGGAGGATGTCTTCCGATGGAAGTCCTTGACCAATATGGGGAACAGGTACTGTGACAATTGCTGGAGGTGTTCAATGCCTCCATTGAGGGGGTCACCTCCCTCCATCAATGGCTAAAGCGAATGTGCGATTACTGCTTAAACCTGGGAAGGATCCAGTTGACCCTGGCTCCTATGGGCCCATTTCCCTCCTCCAAAGCGATGTTAAGATCCTGGCCAAGGTTCTGGAAATTCAGGTCTATGGGATCATAGCTTCCATCATACACCCAGACCAGGCAGGTTTTATGCCGCAAAAGTCCACAGCCACCAATCTCAGATGCCTTTTTCTCAACATGCTATTGCAGGCAGACAATGGGGGAAACAGGGTCCTACTATCCCTGGATGCCAATAAAGCGTTCAACAGTGTAGGCTGGCAATAGATGTGGGCGTTGCTATCCAAATTTGTATTCGTAGATCGATTTATAGCTTGGGTTAAACTTCTATATGCATCCCCACAAGCAACCATTAGGATGTCGGGCAGAATGTCGCATGTGTTCGCTTTGGGCAGGGGGACGAGGCAGGGTTGCCCCCTGTCCCCCCTGCTCTTCACTATTGAACCACTGGAGGCATTATTGAGGGCCAGTACGGGTATCACAGGGTTGAAATACGATGACCTTCATGAGAAGATCATGTTGTATGCAGACAACATGAAGCTTTTCCTGGGTGACACCACAGCCTCCTTAGCCAAAGTGATGACCGTGATTTCCAGATTTGGGCACTACTCAGGTCTGACCATTAACTGGTCCAAATCAGCCCTGATGCTGCTTGACAGCGAATGGGAGGTGGATCTTCCCGACTCATGCCGATCCCAGTGGTGACCTCATTTAAATATCTAGGAATACAAATATCTTGCGGATTATTGCCAACTAAATATATACACCTGGAACAACCTTAAACTATCACTGGCGGGAAGAACCAACTTAATAAAAATGATACTGATACCGCAGATATTATACCTTCTTCATAACTCCCGGAGGTGATCCATTTGAAAATATTTAGAGTGGTTGACACCCTCTTTAGAAGCCTACTGTGGAAAACGGGTCCCCCCAGAGTCAAATTAGAACAACTGCAGCGCCCTAAGGAAGGAGGAGGACTGGCAATGCTCAACCCTTGGCTGTGCTACATCGCAGCCCAAATGCAGCATCTGACTGGGTCGATGACCCATGATCCGGAGGTTTTAGCAGCGAGATTGATGCTGAACGGGTCTGGAGCGAAACCGTTCCGATGGGCCTGCAGGCACAGATGTTTCATAAATCCAATAAACAGACACCCACCCTTAATCTAATTCAGAAAATCTGGAACAAGGGTAGACAGATGCAGGAGGTGCTGTGCTTTACTGAATATAGCCCGATATGGGGGGAACCTTTCTTATGTCGAACTAGAAAAGTTGCAGCAGGGACCTAAGTGGTGATCCTTTGGTGTAACTTTGCTGTCATAAATATTTCAAGCTGCTTTCCTTTTCTGAAAGTACAAAACAGATTTAGTTTACCCTCCAACATGTACTACTCCTATCTCCAGCTCAGGCACACTGTGGGCGTGCAAGGAAACTCTACCCATTGGACTATGTCCAATACCCCCATCTTTCACCTTCTACAAACAAGCACTGAAACCAAAGGGATTATTTCAAATTGCTACCAAATGTAATTGACACACTATTTATGGGATCAGCCCACTAAGGCACCGTCCCTATGGGAAAAAGATGTAGACCCACTTATGGGAGACCAATGGGAGGAAGCCCTGCACTCAATCACCACATGCCCTCTTAATGTAGGCCAAAATGTTTCCCAACTATACATAGTGCTCTGGGTGCATTACACCCCGCTCAGAGTACACAAGATGGGTAGGAGGCAAGACCTCCTGTGTGACAGGTGTAAGCAACACCAGGGAGATTTAATTCACCTGCTATGTAAATGCCCAAAGCTCCACCAGTATTGGAAGGCGGTGCTTGGAGCGCTTAATCAAGTGTTCCAGACAACCGCTGTATATTAGGAATTCTGAAGGAGGTTGTCCCAGAGGAACTGGTGAGAATAACATTTTCTAGAGCATTGTTCCAAGCCTGTAAACTCATCCTGATGGGAGGGAAATCAATCTCACCGCCCACAGTCGCCTCATGGATAACACATATGGGGAACACCTTGATCATGGAAAGATATTTACCAACACAGGGAAAGCCCAGGTAGATTCAAAAGAATATGGGCGCCTTGGCTAGACACCCCTGGACTAAGCCCCAAGGAATTGGTGATGTCTAGAATTTTACAAGGCCCTGCGGGAGGAACCCAATAAGTTTGAAGTGCTCAACACCAGTTAAAATGTATGACCAAATGTACCTTAGTATATGGTGGACCTGAAGGTCATGACAGGAGAAATGTAAACTGCATCGAAATGAATAGGAAGTGTAAATGTAACCTTATGCTACTGAATTGCTTGTACATTGGAAATTGTCTAAACTTGCTCAATAAACACCTTTTTTGATTAAAAAAAAAAAAAAAAAGAAGAAGAAACCAGTATATTATTGTTCAGCATTCAATTATATGTCCAGTGATACCAAACACACAGTATATCAGATGGGCCTGTCACCCAGGAGGTAGGAGACTGTTATCTTAATTTCTGTGTGCTCTAGCATAGTAATGAATGACCTCAATGTTTGGTATGATATTACTCATTCAAATATATACTTACTATTAATGTGTCCTGGTCCTGTTTAATTTTATAAATTGTGTGTGGATTTTGTTAGGTCGTGAATTGGGAAGAGGTCACCCCACACTTGACATCTTATGGCACGCTACATGCTCCTAGTGCCTTTTTTTGCCCTACAAATCATGGGTGACAGAACTGAAGGATTTGGTCCTAGTTTTACCATCGGTCTGGTCAGCAAAAACTAACAGACATCCTGACAGAGCTCAATTAGCTGTTTACAGCTCTGCAAAGGCCTGTGTGTTTGTGTCTACGGTCCCCAAGTAAAGAGAAAAGGCTTTTTTGAAGTGTGCTAAAGTTAAGGCTATGAAATCCATGAATTGAAGGAGGAGAGAGGGGTAAGATCAATGGGCTAGTATGGCCAACATGGCTGAGTCCTGAACAAATTGGATGTCGCCTTCATCTTTTCATGGGCTCAATGCACACTACCATTACATATGCATCTTACTAAACACCTTGGACTGTCTACTTTCCAAAAAGTGGTCATTTGGGGAGTAATTGCAATGAACCTCAGAACAATATAC